>CM059814.1:1107219-1792219 GCA_030435695.1 Brachymystax lenok tsinlingensis | reverse complement strand
GTTCTAGGAAGAGTCTTGGTGGTTCCAATCTTATACCTTTATTTTACTAGGCAAGTCAGTTAAGAACAAATTCTTATTTTCAATGATGGCCTAGGAACAGTGGGTTAACTGCCTTGTTCAGGGGCAGAACAACAGATTTGTATCTTGTCAGCTCAGGGATTTGAACTTGCAACCATTTGGTTACTAGTCCAATGCTCTAACCACTAGGCTACCCTGAATGATGGAGGCCACGGTGTTCTTGGGGACCTTCAATGCTGCAGAACTATTGTGGTTCCCTTCCACAGCCTCGGAGCTCTACGGACAATAACCTTCGACCTCACTTCCTACAGGTAACATCCACAGACATGAAGGTGATACAGCAGATAGACCACATCCTACAGGTAACATCCACAGACATGAAGGTGATACAGCAGATAGACCACTTCCTACAGGTAACATCCATAGACATGAAGGGGATGCAGCAGATAGACCACTTCCTACAGGTAACATCCACAGACATGAAGGTGATACAGCAGATAGACCACTTCCTACAGGTAACATCCATAGACATGAAGGTGATGCAGCAGATAGACCACATCCTACAGGTAACATCCACAGACATGAAGGTGATACAGCAGATAGACCACTTCCTACAGGTAACATCCATAGACATGAAGGTGATGCAGCAGATAGACCACTTCCTACAGGTAACATCCACAGACATGAAGGTGATGCAGCAGATAGACCACTTCCTACAGGTAACATCCATAGACATGGAGCTGCTGTGAGTCACATCCATGTCAGCGGTCTATAATTAGTTTGGCTAATTGCATCCCAAATGGCACCCTATTCCCTAGCTATATAGTGCACTACTTTTTGCCTGAGCCCTGTGTGCCCCGTATGGGCCCTTGTCTAAACTAGTGCACTACATAAAGTACAGGGTTCCATTTGAGACACATTCCTGGTGTCATATCAGTTCTGGTGTAACTATTCAATCCTGGTGTCATACCAGTTCTGGTCTAACTATTCATTCCTGGTGTCATACCAGTTTTGGTCTAACTATTCATTCCTGGTGTCATACCAGTTCTGGTCTAACTATTCAATCCTGGTGTCATATCAGTTCTGGTCTAACTATTCATTCCTGGTGTCATACCAGTTCTGGTCTAACTATTCATTCCTGGTGTCATATCAGTTCTGGTCTAACTATTCAATCCTGGTGTCATACCAGTTCTCGTGTAACTATTCAATCCTGGTGTCATATCAGTTCTGGTGTAACTATTAAAATCCTGGTGTCATACCAGTTTTGGTCTAACTATTCATTCCTGGTGTCATACCAGTTCTGGTCTAACTATTCATTCCTGGTGTCATATCAGTTCTGGTGTAACTATTAAAATCCTGGTGTCATACCAGTTCTGGTCTAACTATTCAATCCTGGTGTCATACCAGTTCTGGTCTAACTATTCATTCCTGGTGTCATATCAGTTCTGGTGTAACTATTCAATCCTGGTGTCATATCAGTTCTGGTCTAACTATTCATTCCTGGTGTCATACCAGTTCTGGTCTAACTATTCAATCCTGGTGTCATACCAGTTCTGGTCTAACTATTCAATCCTGGTGTCATACCAGTTCTGGTCTAACTATTCAATCCTGGTGTCATACCAGTTCTGGTCTAACTATTCAAGTTGCTGGTGGTCATTATTCTTTGTTCCTCTGGACCCCTCTCTGGACCCCTCTGGACCACTCTCTGGACCACTCTCTGGACCCCTCTCTGGACCTCTCTCTGGACCCCTCTCTGGACCCCTCTCTGGACCCCTCTCTGGACCACTCTCTGGACCACTCTCTGGACCCCTCTCTGGACCACTCTCTGGACCCCTCTCTGGACCCCTCTCTGGACCCCCTCTGGACCCCTCTCTGGACCCCTCTGGACCCCTCTCTGGACCCCTCTCCGACTACTAAAAGAGATGGAGGTCATCTCATTTGTGCACTATGTAAGGAATAGGGTGCCGTTTGGGATGTCTGCTTAGTCTCATTGTTCCTCTGGTCCCTCTCTCCCATAAGAGCATCATATCGACCCAGGCAGGCAGGCAGGCAAGCCCCATTGATTGGCCAAATCTCTTGGCAACCATTATCTTTGACAGTTTTGTAGCCAGATGGAGCAAAGCGGACTTGTGGTGGATGTACTTCTGTCACCTAAACAGATGGAGCAGGAGAAGAGAGGAGTAGAGGAGAGAAGAGAGAGAGGAGAGAGGAGAGAGGAGAGAGGAGAGGATCAGTGTCCTGAACAGAGGGGTGAGATGCTATGAGGTGGTGTCCTGAACAGAGGGGTGAGATGCTATGAGGTGGTGTCCTGAACAGAGGGGTGAGATGCTATGAGGTGGTGTCCTGAACAGAGGGGTGAGATGCTATGAGGTGGTGTCCTGAACAGAGGGGTGAGGGGATGTCAGAGAATAGAAGGAAGGATGCAGGAATTGTTGCGGAGGAACAGTGTGCCCCCTCTGTACTAAGGTCATAGATTATGTGTGTCCAGCAGAGGTCCTGCTGTGCACCCTGCTGCCATGGTCTCATCATGTTTACACAGGGAATCCTCAGGGAGTCTTGCTGATCCATACTGAGCCTAATTGAGTCTTATTGAGCCGTATTGAGCCTTATTGAGCCTTATTGAGTCTTATTGAGCCTTGTTGAGTCTTATTGAGCCTTATTGAGTCTTATTGAGTCTTATTAAGTCTTATTGAGCCTTATTGAGCCGTATTGAGTCTTATTGAGTCTTATTGAGCCTTATTGAGTCTTATTGAGCCTTATTGAGTCTTATTGAGCCTTATTGAGTCTTATTGAGTCTTATTGAGCCTTATTGAGTCTTACTAAGCTTTAATGAGTCTTTCTGGGTCCTACTGCTCCTACTGAGTCATACTGAGACCTACTGCTGAGTCTTATTGCTTACTAATTATCCTACTGAGTCATACTGAGTCCTACTGCTTACTACTAATCCTACTGAGTCATACTGAGTCCTACTGCTTACTACTAATCCTACTGAGTCATACTGAGTCCTACTGCTTACTTCTAATCCTACTGAGTCATACTGAGTCCTACTGCTTACTACTAATCCTACTGAGTCATACTGAGTCATACTGCTTACTACTAATCCAACTGAGTCCTACTGCTTACTACTAATCCTACTGAGTCGTACTGAGTTCTACTGCTTTCTACTGAGTCATACTGAGTCCTACTGCTTACTACTGAGTCATACTGAGTCCTACTGCTTACTACTGAGTCATACTGAGTCCTACTGCTTACTACTGAGTCAAACTGAGTCCTACTGCTTACTACTGAGTCCTACTGCTTTCTACTGAGTCATACTGAGTTCTACAGCTTACTACTCAGTCATACTGAGTCCTACTGCTTACTACTGAGTCATACTGAGTCATACTGAGTCATACTGCTTTCTACTGCTGTGTCCTACTGCTTACTAATGCTCCTACTGAGTCATACTGAATCCTAGTGCTTACTACTGAGTCATAATGAGTCCTACTGCTTGCTACTGAGTCATACTGAGTCATACTGCTTACTACTGAGTCATACTGAGTCCTACTGCTTGCTACTGAGTCATACTGAGTCATACTGCTTACTACTGAGTCATACTGAGTCATACTGAGTCCTACTGCTTTCTACTGCTGTCCTACTGCTTACTAATGCTCCTACTGAGTCACACTGAATCCCACCGCTTCCTCTCAGACCAGCAGCAAAACAAGAACGCCTCTGTGGCCTTGGGTAATCTGGGATCGCTTTCCACCTCCTTTCTGTCTCTCCCTCTATCTGTCTCTCTCTCTCCCGTCCTTTCTGTCTCTCCCTCTCTCTCTCCCATCCTCTCTCTCATTCTCCCTTTATATCTCTCTCTCTCTCTCTCTCTCTCTCTCTCTCTCTCTCTCTCTCTCTCCCATCTTCTCTCTCATCCTCTCTCTCTCCTCTAATCTCTATATTTCTCCTTCTCTCTCTCTCTCCTCATCTTTGTTTGAATAATTTTCACATGAACTCCTAACTGTTCTCTTTCTATTTCTACCAAGGGTAAACATACGCTTTCCCACCAATGTAGAGGGTTAAAGAGCCTGTTTAACACAGAAACCTCTAAGCAGATCACCTCCGTAAACCATCACACGCCAGCTACCTCCCTCACACGCCAGCTACCTCCCTCACACGCCAGCTACCTCCCTCACATGCCAGCTACCTCCCTCACACGCCAGCTACCTCCTTCACACGCCTGCTACTTCCCTCACACACCAGCTACCTCCCTCACACTAGCTACCTCCCTCACACGCCAGCAACCTCCCTCACACGCCAGCTACCTCCCTCACACGCCAGCTACCTCCCTCACACTAGCTACTTCCCTCACACCAGCTACCCCCCTCACACGCCTGCTACTTCCCTCACACTAGCTACCTCCCTCACACGCCAGATACCTCCCTCACACGCCTGCTACTTCCCTCACACACCAGCTACCTCCCTCACACGCCAGCTACCTCCCTCACACGCCAGCTACCTCCCTCACACTAGCTACCTCCCTCACACTAGCTACCTCCCTCACACGCCAGCTACCTCCCTCACACGCCAGCTACCTCCCTCACACGCCTGCTATTTCCCTCACACGCCAGCTACCTCCTTCACACGCCAGCTACCTCCCTCACACGCCAGCTACCTCCCTCACACTAGCTACCTCCCTCACACGCCAGCTACCTCCCTCACACGCCTGCTACTTCCCTCACACACCAGCTACCTTCCTCACACGCCAGCTACCTCCCTCACACTAGCTACCTCCCTCACACTAGCTACCTCCCTCACACGCCAGCTACCTCCCTCACACGCCTGCTACTTCCCTCACACGCCAGCTACCTCCCTCACACGCCAGCTACCTCCCTCACACGCCAGCTACCTCCCTCACACGCCTGCTACCTCCCTCACACGCCTGCTACTTCCCTCACACGCCAGCTACCTCCCTCACACACCAGCTACCTCCCTCACACGCCAGCTACCTCCCTCACACGCCAGCTACCTCCCTCACACGCCAGCTACCTCCCTCACACGCCTGCTACCTCCCTCACACGCCTGCTACTTCCCTCACACGCCAGCTACCTCCCTCACACGCCTGCTACTTCCCTCACACTAGCTACCTCCCTCACACGCCAGCTACCTCCCTCACACTAGCTACCTCCCTCACAAGCCAGCTACCTCCCTCACACTAGCTACCTCCCTCACACGCCAGCTACCTCCCTCACACTAGCTACCTCCCTCACATGCCTGCTACCTCCCTCACACTAGCTACCTCCTTCACACGCCAGCTACCTCCCTCACACGCCAGCTACCTCCCTCACACTAGCTACCTCCCTCACATGCCTGCTACCTCCCTCACACGCCAGCTACCTCCCTCACATGCCTGCTACCTCCCTCACACGCCAGGTACCTCATTCACACGCCAGCTACCTCCCTCACACGCCAGCTACCTCCCTTACACGCCAGCTACCTCCTTCACATGCCTGCTACCTCCCTCCCTTGATTTGTTTAACACTTTTTTGGTTACTACATGATTCCATATGTGTTATTTCATAGTGTTGATGTCTTCACTATTATACTACAATGTAGAAAATAGTACAAATAAAGAAAAACCCTGGAATGAGTAGGTGTGTCAAAACGTTTGACTGGTTCTGTATATTTTTCAATCATGTTTTGCTAGCTACCACAGCATGCTTTCTAAATGTATTTATAGCCCATACATTTACGTATACACTATATATACAAAAGTATGTGGACACCCCTTCAAATTAGTGGATTTGGCTATTTCAACCACGCCCGTTGCTGACAGGTGTATAACATCGAGCGCACAGCCATGCAATCTCCATAGACAAACATTTGCAGTTGAATGGAAGAGTTGAAGAGCTCAGTGACTTTCAACAAATCAGTTCGTCAAATTTCTTTCCTACTAGAGCTGCCCCAGTCAACTATAAGTGCTGTTATTGTGAAGTGGAAAAGTCTAAGAGCAACAACAGCTCAGCCGTGAAGTAATAGGCCACACAAGCTCAGAACGGGATTACCGAGTGCTGAAGCGCGTAGTGTGTAAAGATCATCTGTCCTCGGTTGCAACACTCACTACCGAGTTCCAAACTGCCTCTGGAAGCAACGTCAGCACAATAACTGTTCGTCGGGAGCTTCATGAAATGGGTTTCCGTGGCCGAGCAGCTGCAAAACAAGCCTAAGATCACCATGCGCAATGCCAAGCGTCGGCTGGAGTGGTGTAAAGCTCGCCGCCATTGCACTCTGGGGCAGTGGAAATACGTTCTCTGGAGTGATGAATCACGCTTCACCATCTGGCAGTCCAACGGTTGAATCTGGGTTTGGTGGATGCCAGGAGAACGCTACCTGCCCCAATGCATAGTGCCGACCATAAAGTTTGGTGGAGGAGGAATAATGGTCCGGGGCTGTTTTTTATGGTTCCAGCTAGACCCCTTAGTTCCAGTGAAGGGAAATCTTAACGCTACAGCATACAATGACATTCTAGACCATTATGTTGTTCCAACATTGTATCAGCAGCAAATGTTCCAACATCTAGAGGTAAGCCTTCCCAGGAGAAGAGTAGAGACTGGTATAGCAGCAAAGGGGGGGGGCAACTCCATTTCAATGCCCATTTGATTTTGGAATGAGATGTTTGACGAGCAGGTGTCCACATACTTTTGTTCATGTAGTGCATATGACTAGCACAAGTATATAAAATGCATGCTACCGCATATGGATACGTAATACATGTAAATACCAAATATTAGGAACACCTTCCTATCTGCAAGCAGCATACCACCCTGCATCCCACTGCTAGCTTGCTTCTGAAGCTAAGCAGGGTTGGTCCTGGTCAGTCCCTGGATGGGAGACCAGATTCTGCTGGAAGTGGTGTTGGAGGGCCAGTAGGAGGCACCCTTTCCTCTGGTCTAAATAAATATCCCAATACCCCAGGGCAGTGATTGGGGACATTGCCCTGTGATGTTAAATGGGTGTCCTGACTCTCTGAGGTCATTAAAAATCCCATGGCACTTATTGTAACAGTAGGGGTGTTAACCCTGGTGTCCTGGCTAAATTCCCAAGCTGTTCTTCATACCATCATGGTCACCTAATCATCCCCACCTTAAAATTGGCTCATTCATCCCCCTCCTCTCCCCTGTAACTATTCCCCAGGTTGTTGCTGTAAATGAGAATATGTTCTCAGTCAACTTACCTGGTAAAATAACAGATAAATGGCATAACACTTGATTGTATTGGCAGAAAGCAACAGGAGGAGGTGTTGCTTCCTTGTGGAGGAATACAGTTGAAGTCAGAAGTTTACATATACCTTGGCCAAATACATTTAAACTGTTTTTCACAATTCCTGACATTTAATCCTAGTAAAAAGTCCCTGTCTTAGGTCAGTTAGGATCACCACTTTATTTTAAGAATGTGAAATGTCAGAATAATAGTAGAGAATGATTTATTTCAGCTTTTATTTCTTTCATCACATTCCCATTGGGTCAGAAGTTTACATACACTCAATTAGTATTTGGTAGCATTGCCTTTAAATTGTTTAACTTGGGTCAAACGTTTTGGGTAGCCTTCCACGAGCTTCCCACAATAAGTTGGGTGAATTTTGGTCCATTCCTCCTGACAGAGCTGGTGTAACTGAGTCAGGTTAGTAGGCCTCCTTGCTCACACACAATTCTTTCAGTTCTGCCCACAACTGTTCTATAGGATTGAGGTCAGGGCTTTGTGTTGGCCACTCCAATACCTTGACTTTGTGTCCTTAAGCCATTTTGCCACAACTTTGGAAGTATGCTTGGGGTCAATGTCCATTTGGTTTACAGGTGGACAACAAAGACGCCGGGGTCCACGTCCACACAGGTTTCACGTAAACAATTGTTGGAAAAATTACTTGTGTCATGCACAAAGTAGATGTCCTATCAGACTTGCCAAAACTATAGTTTATTAACAAGACATTTTGTGGAGTGGTTGAACCATGCATTTTAATGACTCCAACCTAAGTGTATGTAAACTTCCGACTTCAACTGTACATGACACTCTTATTCTTATCAAAAGAACAGGAAGCTAAATATAATAAGATGGAATCATTTGCCATTAGTGAGAAGAGAGGACATCGATTTATCTATGCATTCTGAAAATAACTAGAAATCTCCAGTATATAATTTACATATAAACTACCTGTTACGATCGTCAGGATAAATGGACCAAAGCGCAGCGTGCGTTGAGTTCCACATATTTTAATCAGAAAATGGAACACAAAAACAACAAAGAATGAACAGACCATACAAAACCAAAACATAGAAATACAAATAATAGAACCAATATTCCCCCTAGTCACATCCTGACCAAAACCTCCATAGAGAGCCCAGAGGCTCTTTATGGCCAGGACGTGATAGTACCCCCCCCCAAAGGTGCGGACTCCGGCCACAAAACCAGAACTAGATGGGGAGGGTTCGGGTGAGCATTAGGCGTCGGTGGGCTGAACGTCTTGCCCGGATTGGTCCCCGGCGCAGAGGAAAGCTTCGGCCCTGGCACCGGGCTAGGAAGGCGAACTGGAAGCCTGGTGCGTGGAGCCGGCACAGGTTGCACCGGACTGGTGACACGCACTTCAGGGCGAGTGCGGAGAGCTGGCGCAGGACGTACCGGGCTGGGCAGACGCTCCTCTAGGCGCCTGCGCTGTAGCATATTCCTCGCCAACGCCTCTCTTCGATATCCTTCCCTAATCTCCTCATACGTCTCCCATTCAGGCTCTGGCTCTCTCCTCTGCTCGGCCAACAGCTCCATGTGCCCCCCCCAAAAAAATATCTTGGGATTTTCCTTGTTTTTTTTGTGGACATGGACCCCGGCGTCTTCGTTGTCCACCAAAATCCCTCGGCGACTTCCGCCAAGGAAGGGTCTCACAACCCCCCAGAATCTCCTCCCAAGTCCAGCTTTCCTTCCAGATTTGTGCACGCTGCATGGTCCTTTGGTGGTGGGATATTCTGTCACGATCTTCGTAATGAAGGGACCAAAGCGCAGCGTGCGTTGAGTTCCACATATTTTAATTAGAAAATGGAACAACACAAAAACAACAAAGAATGAACAGACCGTAACAATACGGTAGTGCAAAAAATGACACAAACGAAAAACAATATCCCACCAAGCAGGTGGGAAAAAGAACAACTTAAGTATGATCCCCAATTAGAGGTAACGACAATCAGCTGCCTCTAATTGGGAACCATACAAAACCCCAACATAGAAATACAAATAATAGAACCAATATTCCCCCTAGTCACGTCCTGACCAAAACCTCCATTGAGATCCCAGAGGCTCTTTATGGCCAGGACGTGACACTACCGTTTCGAAAGTTTGGGGTCACTTAGAAATGTCCTTATTTTCCATGACAGAATACATGAAATGAATTGCAAAATGAATAGGAAATAGAGTCAAGTCGTTGACAAGGTCATAATTAATGATTTTTAATTGAAATAATAATTGTGTCCTTCAAATTTTGCTTTCGTCAAAGAATCCTCCATTTGCAGCAATTACAGCCTTGCAGACCTTTGGCATTCTAGTTGTCAATTTGTTGAGGTATTTTGAAGAGATTTCACCCCACGCTTCCTGAAGCACCTCCCAGAAGTTGGATTGGCTTGATGGGCACTTCTTACGTACCATACGGTCAAGCTGCTCCCACAACAGCTCAATAAGGTTGAGATCCGGTGACTGTGCTGGCCACTCCATTATAGACAGAATACCAGCTGACTGCTTCTTCCCTAAATAGTTCTTGGAGCTGTGCTTTGGGTCATTGTCCTGTTGTAGGAGGAAATTGGCTCCAATTAAGCGCCGTTCACAGGATATGGCATGGCGTTACAAAATGGAGAAATAGCCTTCCTTCTCTCAAGATCCATTTACCCTGTACAAATCTCCCACCTCTCCCACCAAAGCACCCCCAGACCATCACATTGCCTCCACCATGGCTGACCGATGGCGTCAAGCACTCCTCCAGCATCTTTTCATTTTTCTGCGTCTCACGAATGTTCTTCTTTGTGATCCGAACACCTCAAACTTAGATTTGTCTGTCCATAACACTTTTTTCAAATCTTCCTCTGTCCAGTGTCTGTGTTCTTTGCCCATCTTAATCTTTTATTTTTATTGGTTAGTCTAAGATATGGCTTTTTCTTTGCAACTCTGCCTAGAAGGCCAGCATCCCGGAGTCGCCTCTCCACTGTTGACGTTGAGACTGGTGTTTTGCGGGTACTATTTAATGAAGCTGCCAGTTGAGGACTAGTGAGGCGTCTGTTTCTCAAACTAGACACTAATGTACTTGTCCTCTTGCTCAGTTGTGCACCGGGGCCTCCCACTCCTCTTTCTATTCTGGTTAGAGACAGTTTGCGCTGTTCTGTGAAGGGAGTAGTACACAGCGTTGTACGAGATCTTCAGTTTCTTGGCAATTTCTCACATGGGATAGCCTTAATTTCTCAGAACAAGAATAGACTGACGAGTTTCAGAAGAAAGGTCTTTGTTTCTGGCCATTTATGAGCCTGTAATCGAACCCACAAATGCTGATGCTCCAGATACTCAACTAGTCTAAAGAAGGCCAGTTTAATTGCTTCTTTAATCAGGACAACAGTTTTCTGCTGTGCTAACATAATTGCAAAAGGGTTTTCTAATGATCTATTAGCCTTTTAAAATGATAAACTTGGATTAGCTAACACAACGTGCCATTGGAACACAGGAGTGATGGTTGCTGATAATGGGCCTCTGTACGCCTATGTAGATACTCAATTTTTTTTATCAGCCGTTTCCAGCTACAATAGTCATTCACAACATTAACAATGTCTACACTGTATTTCTAATCAATTTGATGTTATTTTAATGGACAAAAAATGTTATTTTACTAAAAAAACAAGGACATTTCTAAGTGGCCCCAAACTTTTGAACAGTAGTGTATATATTTTAATAATAATAATAATAATAATAATAATAGTAATAATATTATATATTTACTATATATATTATTATTATATATTATAATTATTATAATTATACATTATATTATATTAACATTACGCCCTGATCTGTTTCACCTGTCCTTGTGATTGTCTCCACCCCCTCCAGGTGTCGCTTATTTTCCCGAGTGTATTTATCCCTGTCTTTCCTGTCTCTCTGTGCCAGTTCGTCTTGTGTTAGTCAAGTCAACCAGCATCTTTTCTCCGTACTCCTTTTGCTATTCTCCTTTTTCTAGTCCTCCCGGTTTTTACCCTTGCCTGTTTCTGGACGCTGTACCCGCCTACCTGACCATTCTGCCTGCCTTGACCACGAGCCTGTCTGCCACTCTGTACCCGCCTGCCTGACCATTCTGCCTGCCTTGACCACGAGCCTGTCTGCCACTCTATACCCGCCTGCCTGACCATTCTGCCTGCCTTGACCACGAGCCTGTCTGCCACTCTGTACCTCCTGCCACTCTGTATCTCATAAACAGAATAAATAAAAAACTGAATAAAGAAATAACCAGAATATATAGAAAACCAGAATAAATTAAAAACCTGAATAAATTAAAAAAACACAATAAATAAATAACCACAATATGAAAAAAAAAAAGAATAAATAAAAAAAGTGAATAAATAAATAACCAGAGTAAATATAAAAGTGAATAAATATAAAAAGTGAATAATAAATTACCAGAATCAATTCCTCACCTTTTTTGGACCTGATGAGTTCATACAACA
This sequence comes from Brachymystax lenok tsinlingensis, assembly GCA_030435695.1. Taxonomy (NCBI): domain Eukaryota; kingdom Metazoa; phylum Chordata; class Actinopteri; order Salmoniformes; family Salmonidae; genus Brachymystax; species Brachymystax lenok. The sequence continues at coordinate 1,780,490 of CM059814.1, read as the reverse complement.
AATTACCATGTGCACGACAGGGAGAACGGTTTATAACATACAGTAGAATTTAACAAGTGAACATAAGACATAAGACTGCTGAACGATTAATCAAATTGCCACGCTGACTGTCTACATTGACCCCCTATTTCTTATTTTTTGTATGTATTTTCTTAAAACTGCATTGTTGGTTAAGGGCTTGTAAGTAAGCATTTCATTGTAAGGTCTACACCTGTTGTAGTCAGCATTCCACTGTAAGGTCTACACCTGTTGTATTCAGCATTTCACTGTAAGGTCTACACCTGTTGTATTCAGCATTTCATTGTAAGGTCTACACCTGTTGTATTAAGCATTTCACTGTAAGGTCTCCACCTGTTGTATTCAGCATTTCATTGTAAGGTCTACACCTGTTGTATTCAGCATTTCATTGTAAGGTCTACACCTGTTGTATTAAGCATTTCATTGTAAGGTCTACACCTGTTGTATTCAGCATTTCATTGTAAGGTCTACACCTGTTGTATTCAGCATTTCATTGTAAGGTCTACACCTGTTGTATTTGGCGCATGTGAATCGCTGAAATTGTTTTTGTTCGGTATATATGCGACATATATGGATATAAGTAATACATGAATTTAAATATATTTATTTACAATATTAGTGCATATATTGCATATATGTATTTGAATTATATATTATTATATGGAGGAAGAGAGAGAAATACAAACAGAGACAGAGACAGAGACAGAGAGACAGAGAGACAGAGAGAGAGAGAGAGAGAGAGAGAGAGAGAGAGAGAGAGAGAGAGAGAGAGAGAGAGAGAGAGAGAGAGAGAGAGAGAGAGAGAGAGAAAGAGACAGAGAGAGAGACAGAGAGAGCGACAGAGGGAGCGACGGATAGAGACAGATTGAGACAGATAGAGAGGGAGAGAGAGAGACAGAAAAATATGGTAAAAGGGATTTTGAAACAGCTGACACCCACAGGGCTTAATGTCTTGAGGAGATAAAGAGCTTATAATCACAGAGAATATTCTGCTGATGTTGCTGCTCAGGTTGAGGATTAAAGACCAACACGACATGATCCTCCCTCTCCTCTGCCTCCTCCCTCTCATCTCCCTCTCCTCCCTCGCTCTCTCCTCTCTCTCCTCCCTCTCCCTCTCCTCTGCCTCTCCTCTGCCTCCTCCCTCGCTCTCTCCTCTCTCTCCTCTCTCTCCTCCCTCTCCCTCTCCTCTCCCTCTCCTCCCTCGCTCTCTCCTCTCTCTCCTCTGCCTCCTCCCTCTCCTCTCCCTCTCCTCCCTCGCTCTCTCCTCTCTCTCCTCTCTCTCCTCTGCCTCCTCCCTCTCATCTCCCTCTCCTCCCTCGCTCTCTCCTCTCTCTCCTCTCTCTCCTCCCTCTCCCTCTCCTCTCCCTCTCCTCCCTCGCTCTCTCCTCTCCTCTTCCTCCTCCCTCTCCTCTCCCTCTCCTCCCTCGCTCTCTCCTCTCCTTTGCCTCCTCCCTCTCCTCTCCCTCTCCTCCCTCGCTCTCTCCTCTCTCTCCTCTTCCTCCTCCCTCTCCTCTCCCTCTCCTCCCTCGCTCTCTCCTCTCCTTTGCCTCCTCCCTCTCCTCTCCCTCTCCTCCCTCGCTCTCTCCTCTCTCTCCTCTGCCTCCTCCCTCTCATCTCCCTCTCTTCCCTCACTCTCTCCTCTCTCTCCTCTCTCTCCTCCCTCTCTCTCTCCTCTGAACAAGTTGAGGAGACTAAATGACTTGGCGTTACCTTAGATTGTAAACTGTCACGGTCAAAACATCTAGATGTGGTCCAGTGCTGCAAGGAAAGACCTAGTTAAGCTGCAGCCCAGAACAGAGCAGCACGTCTTGCTCTTCATTGTAATCAGAGGGCTGATATAAACACTATGCATGCCAGTCTCTCTTGGCTAAGAGTTGAGGAGAGACTGACTGCATCACTTCTTCTTTATATAAGAAACATGAATGTGTTGAATATCCCAAATTGTTTGCATAGTCAACTTACACACAGCTCTGACACACACACTTATTCCACCAGACATGCCACCAGGGGTCTCTTCACAGTCCCCAAATACAGAACAAATTCAAGAAAGTGTACAGTATTATATAGAGCCATTATTGCATGGAACTCCCTTCTATCTCATGTTGCTCAAATAAACAGCAAACCTGGTTTAACAAAACAGATAAAGCAACACTATAACTACAGTTATATTGTTATGATCAGGACCATAGAGACCGTTTGTATTCCACAAATGAACATGGACTGATTTTCTAACTCTTTGATGAACACTCACAAATGCTTTTCATGCTTTTCAAACCACATACTCCTCACTTCCTCCTAGTCACTCAGAAAAGAACCTTCTACTAGCTAAGATGCTATAGTGACTCAGCTAAGATGCTATAGTGACTCAACTAAGATGCTATAGTGACTCAGCTAAGATGCTGTAGTGATTCATCCTTTTGACCAGAACAGCTAAGATGTTTTAGTTACTCATGTTTAGCGTTCAATCAATTGATTGTTTGTGACCAGAAAAGAACAGACCAGGGCCCATGTTTACCAAATGGTTCGAACTATAAACTTAGCCTTAATATGCTTTTTCCCAGTTATATCCATAAACACACCTCTAGTGTAGCTGTCATCCTCCCAGTTATATCCATAAACACACCTCTAGTGTAGCTGTCATCCTCCCAGTTATATCCATAAACACACCTCTAGTCTAGCTGTCATCCTCCCAGTTATATCCATAAACACACCTCTAGTGTAGCTGTCATCCTCCCAGTTATATCCATAAACACACCTCTAGTGTAGCTGTCATCCTCCCAGTTATATCCATAAACACACCTCTAGTCTAGCTGTCATCCTCCCAGTTATATCCATAAACACACCTCTAGTGTAGCTGTCATCCTCCCAGTTATATCCATAAACACACCTCTAGTCTAGCTGTCATCCTCCCAGTTATATCCATAAATACACCTCTAGCGTAACTGTCATCCTCACAGTTAGGGCTACCCGTTCCCTACACTGACCTTTGACCTCATATACAGCTGCAGGAGGAGATAAGAGGAGATGAGAGGTGATGGAAATGACAGACGACAGTGAACAGAAAAAAAAACCCTGGGAGTATCTTAGTGGATTTCTCTCTCTTGTCTATATTCAGGAGAAGACAACAGCCTCGTGTGGCACCAGGAGACCGAGAAAAATCTCTAAAAGCAGGTCTCTAACAGCTTACTACAGACGCAGTGTCAAGCGACAGTCAGAGTTGTGTTCTCTACTTTATGAAGTCTTTACTTACCCCTCTTTACTCTTCACCAACGAGAAACAACTGAACAGGAACAAGAAGAGAAAAGGGTGTGCGTTGTAAAACAAGAATCAAAAACCTCCCAAAGAGTTTTGTAAAAGGAGCATCTTGATAACCGTAATTAGGTCCTTGGCAGTAACGTTGGGTTTCCATGGAGACAGCAGAACAGCTAATCAATTTAAACAGCCACGGTGGCCCCCAAGGGACAGAATTTTTCAAGTAATTAATGAATCTAATGCTGAATAGAATAACACTCTGCTCTCTCAGCAAGATTATTCTATCACCTCACATCTGGCACAGTGGAATTCAATGTTTTGTCTCCAAGTGTCATATTTTTTGCTGTGTGTTCCGCAACAAAGTGGAATGTTTTTGCCATGTATTGTATTAAGGAAGGGGAAAGAGTTTGAGACAATGTTATGGACAGGAAATCTACTTGCCTTTTCAATGAAAGGCAACCATTTTTCCCTGGTATATTCGCAGTAGCTGGTGGTAATATTTGTTTAGTGGATGAGTTGGTTTCGGGTAGCAGGTGAAGGGCTTCTGCTGGGAGCAGTAATAGATGAATGTTTTGCTGAAGAACACAGAGGAAAAGGTACAGTGGGTTTCCTTCCCGTTTGTCTATTCATCCCTTGCTTCATCTCTCTCCTTGACAGTATTTACACTGAGTATACAAAACATTAAGAACACCTGCTGTTTCCATGACATAGACTGACCAGGTGAATCCAGGTGAAAGCTATGATCCCTTATTGACCTTACTTGTTAAATGCCCCCCCCCCACACACAAAAAAAAAGATGTATGATGTGGGTACGCAGACCAACGTGCCACTGTGACCCCTCATGATGAGTTAAAAAATGTTGTGGCCCCCATCCCTTGTGTAGATGAAGGGGAGGAGACAGGTTAAAGAAGGATTGTTTAAGCCTTGAGACAATTGAGACATGGGTTGTGTATGTGTGCCATTCAGAGGGTGGATGGGCAAGACAAAATATTGAAGTGCCTTTGAACGGGGTACGGTGGTAGGTGCCGGGTGAATCGGTTTGGGTGTGTTAAGAACTGAAACACTGCTGGGTTTTCCCATGTGTACCAAGAATGGTCCACCACCCAAAGGACATCCAGCCAACTTGAAAACTGATGGAAGCATTGGAGTCAACATGGGCCAGCATCCCTGTGGAACGCTTTCGACACCTCGTAGAGTCCATGCCTCGATGAATTGAGGCTGTTCTGAGGGCAAAAGGGGGTGCCACTCAATATTAGGAAGGTGTTCCTAATGTTTTATAAACTCAGCATATACTTCAGGATGTTGATGTAGCCATTGGCTGTACAGTCAAGATGATGGAGGTAGTCAATCAATCACATTTATTTTATAAAGCTCTTTTTACAAAGTGCTTATACAGAAACCCAGTCTAAAACCCCAAACAGAAAGCAATGCGGATGTAGAAGCACAGTGGCTAGGAAAAACTCCCTAGAGTCACTCACAGTCGAAGATTCTGAATCAGAAAGACAGCCTCTGAATCATTCAGACACTCACAGACTGACAGAAAGACTTCCAAAGACCCCTCTGTACCGAGCCATTAGCTGTAAGTGTTAATAGGGCTAGGCGTCCCGCTATCTGGACAACTTCCGGTGAAACTGGAGGGCGCGCAATTCAAATAAATAATCATTAAATTTATGGATATTAAACATTTAGGTACATATAAGTGTCTTATATCGGTTGAAAGCTTAAATTCTTGTTAATCTAACTGCACTGTCTAATTTACAGTAGCTATTACAGCGAAAGCATGCCATGCGATTGTTTGAGGACGGCGCCCAACATAAAAATATTTTTCCACCGGCACAGGTTTCAGAAATTCCCCAATAGCGATTAAATATTCACTGACCGTTTGAAAATCTGTCTCTGATTTGTCATCTAAAGGGTCCCAGCTATAACATGTAGGGTTGTTTTATTAGATAAAATCCTTCTTTATATCCCAAAAAGTCAGTTTAGTTGGCGCCATCGATTTGAGTAATCCACTCGTTCAACATGCAGAGAAAGGAATCCGAAAATCTACCCTAAACTTTGTTTCAAAAAGTCAAAATATGTTTCTATTTACTCCTCAGATACCCTAAAATGTAATGAAACTATGATATTTCTTACGGAAAGAAGTATGTTCTATAGGAAACCGATTTTAGCAGGTGCGTCCTGTCTTCATAGAGCGGAAACATGAATTTCTAATACTGTGTCCCTGTACTAAAACTGATATGTCTTATTCGTTTTGGAAGTTACACGCCTGAAACCTTGAACATAGACTGCTGACACCCTGTGGAAGCTATAGGAATTGCATCCTGGGAGCTATGCTCGCCATTCGAAAATACAATTCAGGTTGGTTTTTCTTTGGATTTCCTCCTACCATATCTATTGTGTTATATTCTAATACATTATTTTAACATTTCTACAAACTTCAAAGTGTTTTCTTTCCAATGGTACCAATTATATGCAGATCCTGGCTTCTGGGTCTGAGTAACAGGCAGTTTACTTTGGGCACGTCATTCAGGCAGAAGTTGAGAAAAAAGGGGCCTAGCTCTAAGAAGTGTTTTAAGACTGACATAAAAACATATAAAGACCCGTCTGTACCTATCCATTAGCTGTTAGTGTTTTAAGAGCCTGCCACACGTTGCCATCTACCAACAGGCCCTGTTGTTACCTCATATCCCAGACTTTAAACAGGCCCTGTTGTTACCTCATATCCCAGACTTTAAACAGGCCTCTTGCCATTGACTCAACTTATCCCTTGGTCATTGGTGCATCTTACCCCAAGGCAAACTTTTACAGCCAGAAGGATGCACTTTGCAAACGTGCACTCACAGCAGGGCTGGGGAGAGGAGAGAGGAGAGCAGAGAGGAGGGGATGGCAGAGAGGAGAGGAGAGAGGAGGGGATGGCAGAGAGGAGAGGAGAGGAGAGAGGAGGGGATGGCAGATAGGAGAGGAGAGGAGAGAGGAGGGGATGGCAGAGAGAAGAGGAGAGGAGAGAGGAGGGGATGGCAGATAGAGAGAGGAGAGGAGGAGAGAGAGAGAGGGATGGCAGAGAGAAGAGGAGAGGAGAGAGGAGGGGATGGCAGAGAGGAGAGGAGAGGAGAGGAGAGGAGAGAGGAGGGGATGGCAGAGAGGAGAGGAGAGGAGAGAGGAGGGGATGGCAGAGAGGAGAGGAGAGGAGAGAGGAGGGGATGGCAGATAGGAGAGGAGAGGAGAGAGGAGGGTATGGCAGAGAGGAGAGGAGAGGAGAGAGGAGGGGATGGCAGAGAGGAGAGGAGAGAGGAGGGGATGGCAGAGAGGAGAGGAGAGGAGAGAGGAGGGGATGGCAGATAGGAGAGGATTGCAGGGGAGATGAGAGTAGAGAGGAGGGGATGGCAGAGAGGAGAGGAAGGGATAGGAGAGTAGACAGGAGGGGATGGCAGATAGGAGAGGAGAGGAGAGAGGAGGGGATGGCAGAGAGGAGAGGAGAGGAGAGGAGAGAGGAGGGCATGGCAGATAGGAGAGGAGAGCAGGGGAGATGAGAGTAGAGAGGAGGGGATGGCAGAGAGGAGAGGAGAGCAGGGGAGATGAGAGTAGAGAGGAGGGGATGGCAGAGAGGAGAGGAAGGGATAGGAGAGTAGACAGGAAGGGATGGCAGATAGGAGAGGAGAGCAGGGGAGATGAGAGTAGACAGGAGGGGATGGCAGATAGGAGAGGAGAGCAGGGGAGATGAGAGTAGAGAGGAGGGGATGGCAGAGAGGAGAGTAGAGAGGAGGTGGTGGCAGAGAGGAGAGGAAGGGATAGGAGAGTAGACAGGAGGGGATGGCAGATAGGAGAGTAGAGAGGAGGTGGTGGCAGAGAGGAGAGCAGAGCGGAGTGTAGAGTAGAGAGGAGGGGATGGCAGAGAGGAGAGGAGAGAGGAGGGGATGGCAGAGAGAAGAGGAGGGTAGAGAGGAGAGGAGATTAGGGGAGAAGAGAGTAGAGAGTAGAGAGGAGGTGGTGGCAGAGAGGAGAGTAAAGGAGAGGAGAGGATGGCAGAGAGGAGAGGAGGGTAGAGAGGAGAGGAGAGTAGAGATGAGGGGATGGCCGAGAGGAGAGGAGAGAGGAGGGGATGGCAGAGAGAAGAGGAGGGTAGAGAGGAGAGGAGATTAGGGGAGAAGAGAGTAGAGAGTAGAGAGGAGGTGGTGGCAGAGAGGAGAGTAAAGGAGAGGAGAGGATGGCAGAGAGGAGAGGAGGGTAGAGAGGAGAGGAGAGCAGAGAGGAGAGTAGAGATGAGGGGATGGCCGAGAGGAGAGGAGAGGAGAGAGGAGGGGATGGTAGAGAGGAGAGGAGAGGATGGCAGAGAGGAAAGGAGAGGAGGAAAGAGGGGATGGCAGAGAGGAGAGGAGAGGATGGCAGAGAGGAGAGGAGAGGAGGAAGGAGGGGATGGCAGAGAGGAGGGCAGAGGAGGGGAGTGATGTGTTCTAGTACGGTGGGTATAAATTATTAATGGTGTAAAGTACTTAAGTAAATATTTGAGTACTACTTAAGTTGTTTTTTCGCGTATCTGTACTTTACTATTTATATTTTTGGCTACTTTTACTTCACTACATTCCTAAAGAAAATACTAAGTGTTCCCCTGGCTTTGCGTAAATTAAAAAATATATTTCAAGGCGTCAACTTTTACTTTTGATACTTAAATATATTTAAAACCAAATCTTTTTAGAATTTTACTGGGTGACTTTTGCTTTTACTTGAGTAACTTTCTATTAAGGGATCTATTATTAGACTATTGGATCTATTATAGATCTTAGATAGCTATTGGATCTATTATAGATCTTTCTATTAAGGGATCTATTATTAGTCGATTAGCCCCAGCTATTGGATCTATTATAGGGATCTTTCTATTAAGGGATCTATTATTAGTCGTATTAGCCCCAGCTATTGGATCTATTATAGGGATCTTTCTATTAAGGGATCTATTATTAGTCGTATTAGCCCCAGCTATTGGATCTATTATAGGGATCTTTCTATTAAGGGATCTATTATTAGTCGTATTAGCCCCAGCTATTGGATCTATTATAGGGATCTTTCTATTAAGGGATCTATTATTAGTAGTATTAGCCCCAGCTATTGGATCTATTATAGGATCTTTCTATTAAGGGATCTATTATTAGTCGTATTAGCCCCAGCTATTGGATCTATTATAGGGATCTTTCTATTAAGGGATCTATTATTAGTCGTATTAGCCCCAGCTATTGGATCTATTATAGGATCTTTCTATTAAGGGATCTATTATTAGTCGTATTAGCCCCAGCTATTGGATCTATTATAGGGATCTTTCTATTAAGGGATCTATTATTAGTCGATTAGCCCCAGCTATTGGATCTATTATAGGATCTTTCTATTAAGGGATCTATTATTAGTCGTATTAGCCCCAGCTATTGGATCTATTATAGGGATCTTTCTATTAAGGGATCTATTATTAGTCGTATTAGCCCCAGCTATTGGATCTATTATAGGGATCTTTCTATTAAGGGATCTATTATTAGTCGTATTAGCCCCAGCTATTGGATCTATTATAGGATCTTTCTATTAAGGATCTATTATTAGTCGTATTAGCCCCAGCTATTGGATCTATTATAGGGATCTTTCTATTAAGGGATCTATTATTAGTCGATTAGCCCCAGCTATTGGATCTATTATAGGATCTTTCTATTAAGGGATCTATTATTAGTCGTATTAGCCCCAGCTATTGGATCTATTATAGGATCTTTCTATTAAGGGATCTATTATTAGTCGTATTAGCCCCAGCTATTGGATCTATTATAGGGATCTTTCTATTAAGGGATCTATTATTAGTCGTATTAGCCCCAGCTATTGGATCTATTATAGGATCTTTCTATTAAGGGATCTATTATTAGTCGTATTAGCCCCAGCTATTGGATCTATTATAGGGATCTTTCTATTAAGGGATCTATTATTAGTCGTATTAGCCCCAGCTATTGGATCTATTATAGGATCTTTCTATTAAGGGATCTATTATTAGTCGTATTAGCCCCAGCTATTGGATCTATTATAGGGATCTTTCTATTAAGGGATCTATTATTAGTCGTATTAGCCCCAGCTATTGGATCTATTATAGGATCTTTCTATTAAGGGATCTATTATTAGTCGTATTAGCCCCAGCTATTGGATCTATTATAGGATCTTTCTATTAAGGGATCTATTATTAGTCGTATTAGCCCCAGCTATTGGATCTATTATAGGGATCTTTCTATTAAGGGATCTATTATTAGTCGTATTAGCCCCAGCTATTGGATCTATTATAGGATCTTTCTATTAAGGGATCTATTATTAGTCGTATTAGCCCCAGCTATTGGATCTATTATAGGGATCTTTCTATTAAGGGATCTATTATTAGTCGTATTAGCCCCAGCTATTGGATCTATTATAGGATCTTTCTATTAAGGGATCTATTATTAGTCGTATTAGCCCCAGCTATTGGATCTATTATAGGGATCTTTCTATTAAGGGATCTATTATTAGTCGTATTAGCCCCAGCTATTGGATCTATTATAGGATCTTTCTATTAAGGGATCTATTATTAGTCGTATTAGCCCCAGCTATTGGATCTATTATAGGGATCTTTCTATTAAGGGATCTATTATTAGTCGTATTAGCCCCAGCTATTGGATCTATTATAGGATCTTTCTATTAAGGGATCTATTATTAGTCGTATTAGCCCCAGCTATTGGATCTATTATAGGATCTTTCTATTAAGGGATCTATTATTAGTCGTATTAGCCCCAGCTATTGGATCTATTATAGGGATCTTTCTATTAAGGATCTATTATTAGTCGTATTAGCCCCAGCTATTGGATCTATTATAGGGATCTTTCTATTAAGGGATCTATTATTAGTCGTATTAGCCCCAGCTATTGGATCTATTATAGGGATCTTTCTATTAAGGGATCTATTATTAGTCGTATTAGCCCCAGCTATTGGATCTATTATAGGATCTTTCTATTAAGGGATCTATTATTAGTCGTATTAGCCCCAGCTATTGGATCTATTATAGGGATCTTTCTATTAAGGGATCTATTATTAGTCGTATTAGCCCCAGCTATTGGATCTATTATAGGGATCTTTCTATTAAGGGATCTATTATTAGTCGTATTAGCCCCAGCTATTGGATCTATTATAGGGATCTTTCTATTAAGGGATCGATACTTTTACAACTTGGTACTTTTTCCACCACTGAATAACAGGGGTTGATGATTTCTGGACGACTACCCCTTCTGTCCCCCATACATAAAACATCTGAAAGGTCCCTCAGTCACGGTTTCAATTTTTTGCACATATTATACAACAAAGACCAGGGAGACTTTAGAAAGCCTCATAAAGAAAGGCAGTGATTGGTAGATGGGTAACAATAACAAATCAGACATTGAATATCTCTTTAAGCATGGTCAAGTTAATAATTATGTTGTGGATGATGTATTAAACCACACAGACACGTCAAAGACACAGTCGTCCTTCTGAACTGAACTGCAGGACAGGAAGGAAACTGCTCAGGGATCTCACCATGGTATTGGAACGCATTTAATCCCATCGGTCAAAATAGTGAAACAAAAAGCATTTTCACTTCAGATGAAGAGAGATGAATGGGACTATGTGTCTGAATTCCCAGAAACATGGAGAGTCTGTAGATAACAGGGTAGACTCTATAGATGGGATGTCCTCAGGGCAGAAACATGGAGAGTCTGTAGATAACAGGGTAGACTCTATAGATGGGATGTCCTCAGAGCAGAAACATGGAGAGTCTGTAGACAACAGGGTAGACTCTATAGATGGGATGTCCTCAGAGCAGAAACATGGGGAGTCTGTAGATAACAGGGTAGACTCTATAGATGGGATGTCCTCAGGGCAGAAACATGGAGAGTCTGTAGATAACAGGGTAGACTCTATAGATGGGATGTCCTCAGGGCAGAAACATGGGGAGTCTGTAGACAACAGGGTAGACTCTATAGATGGGATGTCCTCAGAGCAGAAACATGGAGAGTCTGTAGATAACAGTGTAGACTCTATAGATGGGATGTCCTCAGGGCAGAAACATGGAGAGTCTGTAGATAACAGGGTAGACTCTATAGATGGGATGTCCTCAGGGCAGAAACATGGAGAGTCTGTAGATAACAGGGTAGACTCTATAGATGGGATGTCCTCAGAGCAGAAACATGGAGAGTCTGTAGATAACAGAGTAGACTCTATAGATGGGATGTCCTCAGGGCAGAAACATGGAGAGTCTGTAGATAACAGGGTAGACTCTATAGATGGGATGTCCTCAGGGCAGATTCATGGAGAGTCTGTAGATGACAAGGTAGACTCTATAGATGGGATGTCCTCAGAGCAGAAACATGGAGAGTCTGTAGATAACAGTGTAGACTCTATAGATGGGATGTCCTCAGGGCAGAAACATGGAGAGTCTGTAGATAACAGGGTAGACTCTATAGATGGGATGTCCTCAGGGCAGAAACATGGAGAGTCTGTAGATAACAGGGTAGACTCTATAGATGGGATGTCCTCAGGGCAGAAACATGGAGAGTCTGTAGATAACAGGGTAGACTCTATAGATGGGATGTCCTCAGAGCAGAAACATGGAGAGTCTGTAGATAACAGGGTAGACTCTATAGATGGGATGTCCTCAGGGCAGAAACATGGAGAGTCTGTAGATAACAGGGTAGACTCTATAGATGGGATGTCCTCCGGGCAGAAACATGGAGAGTCTGTAGATAACAGGGTAGACTCTATAGATGGGATGTCCTCAGGGCAGAAACATGGAGAGTCTGTAGATAACAGGGTAGACTCTATAGATGGGATGTCCTCATAGCAGAAACATTGAGAGTCTGTAGTTAACAGATTAGACTCTATAGATGGGATGTCCTCAGAGCAGAAACATGGAGAGTCTGTAGATGACAAGGTAGACTCTATAGATGGGATGTCCTCAGAGCAGAAACATGGAGAGTCTGTAGATAACAGGGTAGACTCTATAGATGGGATGTCCTCAGGGCAGAAACATGGAGAGTCTGTAGATAACAGTGTAGACTCTATGGATGGGATGTCCTCAGGGCAGAAACATGGAGAGTCTGTAGATAACAGGGTAGACTCTATAGATGGGATGTCCTCAGGGCAGAAACATGGAGAGTCTGTAGATAACAGTGTAGACTCTATGGATGGGATGTCCTCCAGAGGGTTCAGCTACGTCAGCTCTATGCAACACTATGCTGGTCCAGAGGGTTCAGCTACGTCAGCTCTATGCAACACTATGCTGGTCCAGAGGGTTCAGCTACGTCAGCTCTATGCAACACTATGCTGGTCCAGAGGGTTCAGCTACGTCAGCTCTATGCAGCACTATGCTGGTCCAGAGGGTTCAGCTACGTCAGCTCTATGCAGCACTATGCTGGTCCAGAGGGTTCAGCTACGTCAGCTCTATGCAACACTATGCTGGTCCAGAGGGTTCAGCTACGTCAGCTCTATGCAACACTATGCTGGTCCAGAGGGTTCAGCTACGTCAGCTCTATGCAGCACTATGCTGGTCCAGAGGGTTCAGCTACGTCAGCTCTATGCAGCACTATGCTGGTCCAGAGGGTTCAGCTACGTCAGCTCTATGCAACACTATGCTGGTCCTGAGGGTTCAGCTACGTCAGCTCTATCCCTCTTGACGGGGTGAAGGGGAATCAGGACACGGGAACAGGGAAGTCCCTATTCCTCTTCCTGTTTGCATGAGCAGCATTCTGCTCTTCATCTCAACAAATCAAAAGGTCTGGTTGGAAGGATTCCTGTTCCACTCTACTGTTGGCTAGAGACCAGGTTCTGATAGATCTGGGTTGAGCAGGCAGAGTGAAGTAGAGACCAGGTTCTGTTAGATCTGGGTTGAAACTAGATCTTTTTTGGCACATCATTATTTTAGTCTTACTGAGATTTACTGTCATGACCCAGGTCTGGCAGAATCTGTGCAGAAGATCTAGGTGCTGCTTTAGGTCCTCCTTGGTTTGGGGACAGAAGCACCAGATCGTTGATATACAGTGCCTTCGAAAGGTATTCAGATCCATTGACTTTTTCCACATTTGGTACGTTACAGCCTTATTCTAAAATGGATGAAATAGATACAAATCCTTAGCAATCTACACCTAATACCCCATAATGACATCACAATACCCCATAATGGCATCACAATACCCTATAATGGCATCACAATACCCCATAATGACATCAGAACACCCCATAATGGCATCACAATACCCCATAATGACATCACAATACCCCATAATGGCATCACAATACCCCATAATGACATCACAATACCCCATAATGACATCACAATACCCCATAATGACATCACAATACCCCATAATGGCATCACAATACCCCATAATGACATGACAATACCCCATAATGACATCACAATACCCCATAATCTCATCACAATACCCCATAATGACAAAGATAACAGGTTTTTAGAATATTTAGCAAATTGATTAAAAATAAATAACAGAAATACCTTATTTCCATAAGTATTCAGACCCTTTGCTATGAGACTCTAAATTGAGCTCAGGTGCATCCTGTTTCCATTGATCATCCTTGAGATGTTTCTACAACTTGATTGGAGTCCATTTGTGCTAAATTGGACATTATTTGGAAAGGCACACACCTGTCTATACATGGTCTCGCAGTTGACAGTGTATATCAGAGCAAAAACCAAGCCATGAGGTCGAAGGAATTGTCCGTAGAGCTCAGAGACAGGATTGTGTCGAGTCACAGATCTGGGGAAGGGACCAAAACATTTCTGCTGCAATGAAGGTCCCCAAGAACAGAGTGGCCTCTAACATTCTAAAATGGAAGAAGTTTGGAATCACCAAGACTCTTCCTAGAGCTGGCCAAACTGAGTAATGGGGGAGAAGGGCCTTAGTTAGTTAGATGACCAAGAACCTGATGGTCACTCTGACAGAGCGCTAGAGTTCCTCTATGGAGATGGGAGAACCTTCCAGAAGGACAACCATCTTTGCATCACTCCACCAATTAGGTCTTTATGGTAGAGTGGCCAGACGGAAGTCACTCCTCAGTAAAAGGTATGAAATCCCGCTTGGAGTTCGCCAAAAGGCACCTAAAGACTCTCAGACCATGAGAAACAAGATTCTCTGGTCTGATGAAACCAAGACTGAACTCTCTGGCCTGAATGCCAAGTGTCACATCTGGAGGAAACCTGTCACCATCCCTACGCAGGAGTGGCTTCGGGACAAGTGTCTGAATGTCCTTGAGTGGCCCAGTCAGAGCCCGGACTTGAACCTGACCGAACATCTCTGGAGAGACCTGACAGAGCTTGAGAGGATCTGCAGAGAAGAATGGGAGAAACTCCCCAAATACAGGTGTGCCAAGCTTGTAGCGTCATACCCAAGAAGACTTGAGGCGGTAATCGCTGCCACAGGTGCTTCAATAAAGTACTGAGTAAAGGGTCTGAATGCTTATGTACATTTTTTCCTTTTTATTTTTTATTTGCTTTGTCATTATTATGTCATTATCTAGATTGATGAGGAAAAAATCTATTTAATCCATTTTAGAATAAGGCTGTAACGTAACAAAATGTGGAAAAAGTCAAGGGGTCTGAATACTTTCTGAAGGCACTGTACATGTTGAAGAGGGTGGGGCTCAAGCTGCATCCCTGTCTCACCTCACGGCCCTGTGGAAAGAAATGTGTTTTTTGCCAATTTTAACCGCACACTTGTTTATGTACATGGATTTTATAATGTTGTATGTTTTTCTCCCAATGTAACGTACGCCTCTTGGAAGAGGGAACGCAACACCCTGCCACAACTAAACTCCCCGTGGAGTGAAAGCGGTATGGGATTGTAGGTGCGAGTAAGGATGACAAAGGCAGAGAATTTACCGTTTACAGGAATTTATTCCATCACACGGTCATTTTTGGGAAAAGGGGCTGAACGGAACCAAAGCAAAGAAAGAAAATGTCAAAGCCCTCTCTCCTACCTTACCTGCCTACCCACTACTTACCTAACTCTTACCTAGTGTGTATAGACATAGTATATACTACAGGTTATGTATGCCCGCAGGCCTCTTGCCTAAACACTTCCTAGGTGCCTTCCCCTTCCCACCTGGGAACAAAAACAGAATAATTACTAATCACAAACACAGCCCTTTTGGCATACACATACCTTTGCAGGACCGGCTACAAAATACTATACGCAAACTATTTGAGCAACAACCAACACAAGATATCAAAGATGCTCTCTCTGAGCAACAACCAATACAGAACATAACCATCAGCTCTGTCTGAGAAACAACCAACACAAGCTATCACCCTCAGCTCCCTTCTCTGAGCAAAGGAACACTGGCTTATACATAGCTTCAGAAGGAGTCGGTAATTGAAGACAGCTGTGTCCTCTGACGAGAGGGCGGGGTCAGCTCCAATTTGACATGGAGTCGACCAATCAGCTGCTTGGGGGATTCCTGGAAGCCATTTCCTGAAATACATACAAATACACAAACCACAACACAGAAACTGGGGATCGTAACACCCAACAACGCTTATGCAAACTGAGTGAAAAGCTTTTTGGAAATCAACAAAGCATGAGAAGACTTTGTTTTGGTTTGTTTGTTTGTCAATTAGGGTGTGCAGGGTGAATACGTGGTCTGTCGTATGGTAATTTGGTAAAAAGCCAATTTGACATTTGCTCAGGATATTGTTTTCAATGAGAAAATGTAAGAGTCTGCTGTTAATGATAATGCAGAAGATTTTCCCAAGGTTGCTGTGGACGCATATCCCACGGTAGTTATTGGGGTCAAATTTGTCTCCACTTTTGTGGATTGGGGTGATCAGTCCTTGGTTCCAAATATTGGGGAAGATGCCAGAGTCAAGGATGATGTTAAATAGTTTAAGTATAGCCAATTGGAAATTGTTGTCTGTATATTTTTTTTAAACCGAGGACTTGTACCTTTTAAAGGGTTAATAAATTATGTTATGATAAACTGTAAGGTCTCCTCTTCAGGAGTGTGTGTTAAAACCTGTTTTAGAGTGTTGTGACCTTCAGACACTAACAGAAGCCGTCTACGTTCAGACTCCTCCTGTCTGGATCCCACCGTGGTTATCTGGTTTTCTGAGAACACAAGGCTGCCACAGACCTGATGAAACCAGCCACCTGTCAGAAGATGCTTGGACTCGTTCACCTTGTTATGACTCTATACTTGTGATGAAAGGTCAAGTTTCGGTCAAACCCACTTCTGAGCTTTTAAAACTTCTTAGGGATAGCCCCCTTTTTTCAGTTTTTGCCTAAATAACATACCCAAATCTAACTGCCTGTAGCCCAGGCCCTGAAGCAAGGATATGCATATTATTGGTACCATTTGAAAGGAAACACTTGTAAGTTTGTGGAAATGTGAATTGAATGTAGGAGAATATAACACAATAGATCTGGTAGAAGAAAATACAAAGAAAAAACCAACTGTTTTTTTCTACAACCATCTTTGAAATGCAAGAGAAAAGTCACAGTTCTAGCCATCACTCTGGTTGTAATTCCAATAGTGTCCACATGATGGCAGCAGTGTATGCGCAACGTGTCAGATGGATAACTTGAAGTATGAGTGAACTACAATACTTTTAGTGTGAAGTCCCCAGGTACATTTGGGCAAATCGTGAAGGAGACATTTACATTCATATTACATTTTTCTGCAAGAATTCCGTCAAATCAGTATACTTGGACTTTGATTTAGCTTTCCAAGTATTCAAAGCTGTATTATAAGTTCAACATTTGCAAAATCAACCAGTTTTCATAACTTCATAACTCTGAATATCCTTACAATTTTTGTCCAAAAGGAAAAGGCATGCAGTAGTACAAGGTTAGTAGCAACATTTTACGACATATACATGGTTTCCGGATACTCCCGTGAAGCCCAGCTCATTGGCTATCTAGCTAGCTATATTTGACAAAGTTACAGTTGTTCAAGTGATGCCCACCAGCGTCATCGGCTTGCCATGAAGGCGTCGCTCTCTGACCAAATAGGGTGTCCTATAGGATATACTAAACCCCTAATGATACAAGTCTTGTTACCTTCTAGGATCTCTGAGGAATACATATGAACGTGATTTTACATAAACCTTAGCCAAATACATTTAAACTCAGTTTTTCACACTTCCTGACATTTAATCCTAGTAAAAATTCCCTGTCTTAGGTCAGTTAGGATCACTACTTTATTTTAAGAATGTGAAATGTCAGAATAATAGTAGAGAGAACTATTTATTACAGCTTTTATTTCTTTCATCACATTCCCAGTGGGTCAGAAGTTTACATACACTTTAAATTGTTTAACTTGGGTCAAACATGTCGGGTAGCCTTCCACAAGCTTCCACAATAAGTTGGGTTAATTTTGGCCCATTCCTCCTGACAGAGCTGGTGTAACTGAGTCAGGTTTGTAGGCCTCCTTGCTCGCACACGCTTTTCAGTTCTGCCCACAAATTTTCTATAGGATTGAGGTCAGGGCTTTGTGATGGCCACTCCAATACCTTGACTTTGTTGTCTTTAAGCCATTTTGCCACAACTTTGGAAGTATGCTTGGGGTCATTGTCCACATGGAAGACCCATTTGCGACCAAGCTTTAACTACCTGACTGATGTCTTGAGATGTTGCTTCAATATATCCACATCATTTTCCTCCCTCATGATGCCATCTATTTTGTGAAGTGCACCAGTCCCTCCTGCAGCAAAGCACCCCCACAACATGATGCTGCTACCCCAGTGCTTCACGGTTGGGATGGTGTTCTTCGGCTTGCAAGCCTCCCCTTTTTCCTCCGAAAATAACGATGGTCATTATGGCCAAACAGTTATATTTTTGTTTCATCAGACCAGAGGACATTTCTCCAAAACGTACGATCTTTGTCCCCATGTGCAGTTGCAAACCGTAGTCTGGCTTTTTTATGGCGGTTTTGGAGCAGTGGCTTCTTCCTTGCTGAGCGGCCTTTCAAGTTATGTCGATATAGGACTTGTTTTACTGTGGATATAGATACTTTTGTACCTGTTTCCTCCAGCATCTTCACAAGGTCCTTTGCTGTTGTTCTGGGATTGATTGGCACTTTTCGCACCAAAGTACGTTCATCTCTAGGAGACAGAACGCGTCTCTTTCCTGAGCGGTATGATGGCTGCGTGGTCCCATGGTGTTTATGCTTGCGTACTATTGTTTGTACAGATGAACGTGGTACCTTCAGGCGTTTGGAAATTGCTCACAAGAATGAACCAGACTTGTGGAGGTCTACAATTTTTTTTCTGAGGTCTTGGCTGTTTTTCTTTATTTTCCCATGATGTCAAGCAAAGAGGCACTGAGGTTGAAGGTAGGCCATCCACAGGTATGCCTCCTATTGACTCAAATGATGTCAACTAGCTTATCGGAAGCTTCTAACACTATGACATAATTTTCTGGAAATGTCCAAGCTGTTTAAAACCTCTTATGGATCCAATCCCGTGAACGGGATCAATTTTGCCAACATCCGGTGAAGCTGGAGAGCTCCAAATTCAAATTACAAAATAGTATTATAAAACATTAATGGAAATACAAGTGTTGCACACTCACAGCGTTGTCAGATTTCAATAATAATAAAACCAGCGCGGGTGTCACAAAACACATAAAAAGAGCTAAAATAAATCGCTTACCTTTGATGATCTTCTGCTGATGGCAATCCAAAGTGTCCAAGCAAGACAATCAATGTTCCTTTTGATAGAAAATTCCCTCTTTATATCCATGAAGCTCTGTTTGGTTGGCGCGTTCTGTTCAGAAAATCCACAGTCCACTCGTCCCATTATACAAGACAAAAAATATACCTATTAACTTGGTCCAAACAAATCAAACAACATTTCTAATCGGTCCTTAGGTACACTATTATGTATATTAACTATAATATTTCACACGGATAATATCCTGGGCAATAGAAAAGTAGAAAACCGAGGTGCGCGCTCCCGGGTCTCACGCGCCACAGATAGAAATTACTTCATCACTCCACTTCATCACTCCGACTTCCTGTATTCCTCTAGTTTTCAAGGTTTTCAAACTCTTCAAATTTTTCTAAAGACGGTTGACATCTAGTGGAAGCCATAGGTACTGCAACCTGGGTCCTGGATTAAAGCATATCCTATAGCAACCCATTGAAAAAGGAGGCATGTCACAAAATCAGATTTTCTTGGATGGATTTTCCTCAGATTTTTCTGTTATACTCACATACATTATTATAACTGTTATAGAAACTTCAGAGTGTTTTCTATCCAATACTACTAATTATGTGCATATCCTAGTTTCTGGGCCTGAGTACCAGGCATTTTACTTTGGGCACGCCAGACACTCCGAACACTGCCCCCTAGCCCGTAGAGGTTAAAGTCACAGTCAACTTATTGTATGTGACCTTCTGACCCACTGGAATTGTGGTACAGTGAATTATAAGTGAAATAATCTGTCTGTAAACAATGGTTGGAAAAATTATTTGTGTCATGCACAAAGTAGATATCCTAACCGACTTGCCAAAACTATAGTTGCTTAACAAAACATTTGTGGAGTGGTTGAAAAACGAGATTTAATGACTCCAACCTAAGTGTGTGTAAACTTCCGACTTCAACTGTAACTCTTCGTGTCTTTGTTTGTTTAGTGTTTTCCAATTTTCCCAGGATTGGTTTGAGTCTACAGATTCTTCAATTACATTGAGCTGATTTCTGACGTGCTGTTCCTTCTTTTTCCGTAGTGTATTCCTGTGTTGTTTTAGTGATTCACAATAGTGAAGGTGTAGGCTCAGGTTTTCTGGGTCTCTATGTTTTTGGTTGGATAGGATTCCTAATTTCTTTCTTAGGTTTTTACATTCTTCATCAAATCATTTGTCACTGTTTGTAATTTTCTTCTCGGTTGTATGTTTGACATTTTGAGATTTGATAGTCAAGCTGAGAGGTCAAATATACTGTTTAGGTTTTCTACTGCCAAGTTTACACCTTTACTATTACAGTGGAACGTTTTGTCCAGGAAGTTGTGCCACATCTGCTCCTGCCACGCCCTCTACTTCTCATCCTGTGTCTCCTTGACCTGCCGCCACTCCCCCAGTGCTCTCTCCCTCTCCCTCTCTGTGTGGGTGTATGTGATTGTGTGAGTGGAGACAGGTGTGCTGGAGGCAGAGCGAATCCCTGCTTCTCAATAAATAGCTTAGTTACCCTATCCTTGTCTCCTCGTCTGAGTCTGCACTTGGGTTCACCTACTCCGCCCCGCCTAACAAGTTGTCTAAAACGGATTGAATTTGGTGTTGCCTAATTGTTTTTTGGTAGGTTTCCACACTACTTTCCTTCCATCTATAGCACTTCTTAATATTACTCAGTTCCTTTGGCGGGAGTGGGGGGCATGGGGTGGGCAGGTAGGGCATAGGTCTGATCTGAGTGGGCCTAAATGGGATGTGAGCATGGTCGACTTGGTGGGGGGGGTGTTGATTGGTTGGGGTGGGGGGGTGGATGTGGCTGGTGGTGCTGTGGTCCGGATGTGGGTCCTCTATGTGTAGGTCCGGTGGGGGGTCCAGGTCTGGGAGAGTGTCTCGCTGGTCTAGGCGGGGTGTCTGTTGATCTGTTGCTCCTGTGTGAGGTGTCGGGGCTGCGGTTGAGGGCGATGTCCTTTAGGGTCCGGGCGAAGGTGGGCACTGCTGCCTTGTATAGGTGGACCTGTTGTAAAGGCTGTTCCAGTCCAGGGTGGAGTGGTGGACCTGGTCATAGAGGCTGTTCAAGTCCAGGGTGGAGTGGTGGACCTGGTCATAGAGGCTGTTCCAGTCCAGGGTGGAGTGGTGGACCTGGTCATAGAGGCTGTTCCAGTCCAGGGTGGAGTGGTGGGCCTGGTCATAAAGGCTGTTCCAGTCCAGGGTGGTGGTGGACCTGGTCATAGAGGCTGTTCCAGTCCAGGGTGGAGTGGTGGACCTGTCGTAAAGGCTGTTCAAGTCCAGAGTGGAGTGGTGGGCCAGGAAAACATTTGGTTTTGAGACACAGTCATGGGAAATACTTGCGTTTACCCGCTGTATGGTAGCAGGGGGGAAGTCTTTTCATGGTAGCAGGGTGGAAGTCTTTTCGTGGTAGCAGGGTGGAGATAACCACTTGTGCTTTGGGGAAAGTAGAAGAAGCTTTTTCAATCACTCCATTCAGTGCTGTGGCCACCCTTTCCTGCTGTGTTCTCAGGTCGTTTGTGCCTGTGTGTATTATTATGTGGCTGGGTGACCCTAGTTGGTCCTCAGACAGAAGGTCTAGTGTACACTGGGTGAACCTAGTTGGTCCTCAGACAGAAGGTCTAGTGTTCGCTGGTTGACCCTAGTTGGTCCTCACACAGAAGGTCTAGGGTACGCTGGGTGACCCTAGTTGGTCCTCAGACAGGAGGTCTAGTGTACGCTGGGTGACCCTAGTTGGTCCTCAGACAGGAGGTCTAGTGTACGCTGGGTGACCCTAGTTGGTCCTCAGACAGAAGGTCTAGTGTACGCTGGGTGACCCTAGTTGGTCCTCAGACAGAAGGTCTAGTGTACGCTGGGTGACCCTAGTTGGTCCTCAGACAGAAGGTCTAGTGTACGCTGGGTGACCCTAGTTGGTCCTCAGACAGAAGGTCTAGTGTACGCTGGGTGACCCTAGTTGGTCCTCAGACAGAAGGTCTAGGGTACGCTGGGTGTTTGCCTCCCTCCTCTTCCTCTGCTTCTCCCTGCCTGCTCTATGAGGAACAGACACCAAGACCTCAGACACCAAGACCTCAGACACCAAGACCTCAGACACCAAGACCTCAGACACCAAGACCTCAGACACCAAGACCTCAGACACCAAGACCTCAGACACCAAGACCTCAGACACCGACCTCAGACACCGACCTCAGACACCGACCTCAGACACCGAGACCTCAGACACCGAGACCTCAGACACCGAGACCTCAGACACCAAGACCTCAGACACCAAGACCTCAGACACCAAGACCTCAGACACCAAGATCTCAGACACCCCATGAAGAGGGGAATAAGATGTCAGAAGCATGGCTTCCCAGGAAGGAGAGTGCAGTTATCCCACAGATCAAATCCCTGTTTCTCTCGTCTGCTCTGCTTTCCATTCCCCAAAATGCGCACCAGCCACCATTCACCTACGGCTGAGATTTGTTTTAACCTAAAGTAATCCTATCTTACACAACAGTGACAGCAACAGGGAGGGGAGGAGATGCACAGTACAGAGATGATATGAACTACACAGGCAGGATATGAACAGATCACATGACTCACACATATCACATCTGAGACTCAATACTGTCTGCCCCTGCCCTAGTCTCTCTCTCCTCTCCAGAGCGGGCGGGCTGCCTAGATTCCCTGTGTGTGATGCTGACTATGAGTCAGAAGCTCTCCCCTCCCCTCCAGTCATTCTCTCCTCTCTATTACGCTCCTTCTCTCCCTCTCACCTCCTCTTCCTCTCCTCTACCCTCCCCTCTCCTCTCCCCTCTCTCCTCTCCCCGTCTCCTCACCACTCTCCATACCTCACCCCTCTCCTCTATTCCTTTCCTCATTCTCTCCCTTCCCCTCTCCCCACTCCCCTCCCCCCTCCCCTTCCCTCCTCTTCCCTCTCCCCCTGTCTCCCTCTCCCCCTCCCTCTCTCTCCCCTCTCCTCTCCTCTCCCTCTCCCTCTCCCCTCCTCTCCCCCCTCTCCTCTCCCCCTCTCCTCTCCCCTTCTCCTCTCCTCCTCCCCCTCTCCTCTCCTCCCCTCTCCTCTCCACTCTCCATACCTCACCCCTCTCCTCCTCTCCCCTCTCCCCCCTCTCCCCTCCCTCTCTCCCTCTCTCCCTCTCCCTCTCTCCCTCCCTCCCCTCTCCCCTCTCCTCTATTCCTTTCCTCTACTCTCCACTCTCCCTCCCTCCCCTCCCCTCTCCTCTCCCCTTCTCCCCGTCTCCTCTCCCCCTCCCTCTCCTCTCCCTTTCTCCTCTCCCCCTCTCCCCTCTCCTCTCTCCTCTTCCCTTCTCTTCGATTCCTCCCCTCTCCTCTATTCCTTTCCTCTACTCTCCACTCTCCCTCCCCTTCCCTCCTCTCCCCTCTCCCCGTCTCCTCTCCCCCTCCCCTCTCCTCTCCCTTTCTCCCCTTCCCCTCTCCCCCTCTCCTCTCTCCTCTCCTTTCGGACAGTAAGAAAACAGTTAAATGCATTAAATAAACCTCCCCTTCTGTCTTCCCCAGTAGTATAGAGATATCATCATTTTTCATTCTACATTCATGATCTACTGTAATAAAACGACATACGTATAGGACATGACTGTTAGGGTTCTACTGGTTCACATGACTGTTAGGGTTCTACTGGTTCACATGACTGTTAGGGTTCTACTGGTTCACATGACTGTTAGGGTTCTACTGGTTCCCATGACTGTTAGGGTTCTACTGGTTCACATGACTGTTAGGGTTCTACTGGTTCACATGACTGTTAGGGTTCTACTGGTTCACATGACTGTTAGGGTTCTACTGGTTCACATGACTGTTAGGGTTCTACTGGTTCACATTACTGTCAGGTTAGGGTTCTACTGGTTCACATTACTGTCAGGTTAGGATTCTACTGGTTCACATGACTGTTAGGGTTCTACTGGTTCACATGACTGTTAGGGTTCTACTGGTTCACATTACTGTCAGGTTAGGGTTCTACTGGTTCCCATGACTGTTAGGGTTCTACTGGTTCACATGACTGTTAGGGTTCTACTGGTTCACATGACTGTTAGGGTTCTACTGGTTCACATTACTGTCAGGTTAGGGTTCTACTGGTTCACATGACTGTTAGGGTTCTACTGGTTCACATGACTGTCAGGTTCACATGACTGTTAGGATTCTACTGGTTCACATGACTGTTAGGATTCTACTGGTTCACATGACTGTTAGGGTTCTACTGGTTCACATGACTGTTAGGGTTCTACTGGTTCACATGACTGTTAGGGTTCTACTGGTTCACATTACTGTCAGGTTAGGGTTCTACTGGTTCACATTACTGTCAGGTTAGGGTTCTACTGGTTCACATTACTGTCAGGTTAGGGTTCTACTGGTTCACATGACTGTTAGGGTTCTACTGGTTCACATTACTGTCAGGTTAGGGTTCTACTGGTTCACATGACTGTTAGGGTTCTACTGGTTCACATGACTGTTAGGGTTCTACTGGTTCACATGACTGTTAGGGTTCTACTGGTTCACATGACTGTTAGGGTTCTACTGGTTCACATGACTGTTAGGGTTCTACTGGTTGTGTAGTAATTCAGAGAAAAGCACAACTTGTTTCTCGGTTGTGTTTTTACTGCGCCTTGACTCACTTTGATCGAAGCAGATTTCAGAGACACAAGCAGTCCTATACGCCACATGGGTAATAAAGAGAAATATGCATGAATTGTCTTTTACTATTTCAGAATTGTGTCAACCATAGTAAAAAAACATCCAGGCTACTGCTCTGTGTGCATTCTGGGAGTGGGGTTAGAGTCAGCCTGGGGTTAGAGTCAGTCTGGTGTTAGAGTCAGCCTGGTGTTAGAGTCAGCCTGGTGTTAGAGTCAGCCTGGTGTTTGCTGCCCCCTGATGGAAGACAACTAGGGGTTTAGTCAGCCTGGTGTTTACTGCCCCCTGATGGAAGACAACTAGGGGTTTAGAGTCAGCCTGGTGTTTGCTGCCCCCTGATGGAAGACAACTAGGGGTTTAGAGTCAGCCTGGTGTTTACTGCCCCCTGATGGAAGACAACTAGAAGGACTTCTGTCTGAGAAGAGATATGAGGAAGCCAATACAAGAGAAAACATAAGCAGAACGTCTTCAATGTTTGTTGACAGGAAGTTAAATGGTCTTGTTCAATCAATCAATTTCACGGAGTATTTTGCTATGTTCTCTTTCACATGAGCATCTCACACCATCTACCATAGGTTTTCGTTCCATCAGGTCTCCAGATGTAATACATAGAATCAAAAGAAGTGATATAATTTCCCATTAAAATCAAATCAAACAATTTCCATTCAAATCATTGATTAAAACATGACTAAAACAAACGTAAGTTCACCTGAATATGTTGTATACACGGAATGAAAGTTTAAATATGTGCCCATGACTACAGTGTAGGCTATTTCTTCAATCAGAAGGCAATATACGAGACGGTATGTAACATCCAGATTTCAGTGAGACGTTATAAAACATGAGGTCTGGGGGGAGAGAGAGAGACTATTGTAATGTGGTCTGTCTGTCTCTACCACCAAGCCTGAGGGTAATGTGGTCTGTCTGTCTCTACCACCAAGCCTGAGGGTAATGTGGTCTGTCTGTCTCTACCACCAAGCCTGAGGGTAATGTGGTCTGTCTGTCTCTACCACCAAGCCTGAGGGTAATGTGGTCGGTCTGTCTCTACCACCAAGCCAGAGGGTAATGTGGTCTGTCTGTCTCTACCACCAAGCCAGAGGGTAATGTGGTCTGTCTGTCTCTACCACCAAGCCTGAGGGTAATCTGGTCTGTCTGTCTCTACCACCAGGCCTGAGGGTAATGTGGTCTGTCTGTCTCTACCACCAAGCCAGAGGGTAATGTGGTCTGTCTGTCTCTACCACCAAGCCTGCTCTCTCCCTTCAGCCCGATCACTGAGAAAGTAGATACAGTTGAAGTCTGAAGTTTACAGACACTGAGGTTGGAGTCATTAAAACTTGTTTTTCAACCACTCCACAAATGTCTTGTTAACAAACTATAGTTTTGGCAAGTCGGTTAGGACATTTACTGTGCTTGACACAAGTAATTTTTTCAACAATTATTTACAAACAGATTATTTCACTTATAATTCACTGTATCACAATTCCAGTGGGTCAGAAGTTTACATACACTAAGGTGACTGTGCCTTTAAACAGCTTGGACATTTTCAGAAGCTTCTGATAGGCTAATTGACATAATTTGAGTCAATTGGAGGTATACCTGTGGACGGCCTACCTTTAAACTCAGTGCCTCTTTGCTTGACACCATTGGAAAATCAAAAGAAAACAGCCAAGACTTCAGAAAAATAATTGTAGACCTCCACAAGTCTGGTTCATCCTTGGGAGCAATTTCCAAACACCTGAAGGTACCAAGTTCATCTGTACAAACAATAGTACGCCAGCATAAACACCATGGGACCACGCAGCCGTCATACCGCTCAGGAAGGAGACGCGTTCTGTGTCCTGGAGATGGACGTACTTTGGTGCGAAAAGTGCAAATCAATCCCAGAACAGCAGCAAAGGACCTTGTGAAGATGCTGGAGGAAACAGGTACAAAGTATCTATATTCACAGTAAAACGAGTCCTATATCGACATAACCTTAAAGGCCACTCAGCAAGGAAGGAGCCACTGCTCCAAAACCGCCATAAAAAAGCCAGACTACGGTTTGCAACTGCACATGGGGACAAAGATCGTACGTTTTGGAGAAATGTCCTCTGGTCTGATGAAACAAAAATAGAACTGTTTGGCCTTAATGACCATCGTTATTTTCGGAGGAAAAAGGGGGAGGCTTGCAAGCCGAAGAACACCATCCCAACCGTGAAGCACTGGGGTGGCAGCATCATGTTGTGGGGGTGCTTTGCTGCAGGAGGGACTGGTGCACTTCACAAAATTGATGGCATCATGAGGCAGGAAAATTATGTGGATATATTGAAGCAACATCTCAAGACATCAGTCAGGAAGTTAAAGCTTGGTCGCAAATGGGTCTTCCAAATGGACAATGACCCCAAGCATACTTCCAAAGCAAAATGGTTTAAGGTTTAGGGTTAGGGTCAAGGTATTGGAGTGGCCATCACAAAGCCCTGACCTCAATCCTATAGAAGATTTGTGGGCAGAACTGAAAAAGTGTGTGCAAGCAAGGAGGCCTACAAACCTGCCTCAGGTACACCAGTTCTGTCAGGAAGAATGGGCCAAAATTCACCCAACTTATTGTGAGAAGCTTGTGTAAGGCTCCCCGAAAAGTTTGACCCAAGTTAAACAATTTGAAGACAATGCTACCAAATACTTATTGAGTGCATGTAAACTTCTGACCCACTGGGAATGTGATGAAAGAAATAAAAGCTGAATTAAATTATTCACTAAACTATTATTCTGACATTTCACATTCTTAAAATAAAGTGGTGATCCTAAATGACCTAAGACAGGGAATTTTACTAGGATTAAATGTCAGGAATTGTGAAAAACTGAGTTTAAATGTATTTGGCTAAGGTATATGTAAACTTCCGACTTCAACTGCAGTCAGTTCAGACCTATGCCAGACGTGTGATAAGGAATGTGTAATTCTATAATATATTCACATAATTAATAAGCATGAGAACTGTATAGCTTCAGGGAACCAAGTTGTCATTCCATACGGCCACTAGTTTTCCACACAGAGAAAAACACACCTTCTTTGACAATATGCCTTGATTTTAAACAGACGGAATTCATACACACAAACTCATCAAATTATTTTGTTGAAAATAACAGTCAAAAACATGAGATGAAAAGCAGCAACAGATGAAACATTTAAATACAAGTTCAGACAGCTAAAATCTAAAGTGTTGATGATAAATGCATGTTAACAAATCCACCTTTCCAGAAACAAGTCTCTCACCGTTGCCGCTTGCTATAGACCACCTTCTGCCCCCAGCTGTGCCCTGGACACCATATGTGAATTGATTGTCCCCCATCTATCTTCAGAGCTCATACTGTTAGGTGACCTAAACTGGGACATGCTTAACACCCCAGCCGTCCTACAATCTAAGCTAGATGCCCTGAATCTCACACAAATTATCAAGGAACCTACCAGGTACAACCCTAAATCCGTAACCATGGGCACCCTCTTAGATATCATCCTAACCAACTTTCCCTCCAAATACACCTCTGCTGTCTTCAACCAGGATCTCAGCGTTCACTGCCTCATTGTCTACGTGCGTAATGGGTCGGCGGTCGAACGACCACCCCTCATCACTGTCAAACGCTCCCTAAAATACTTCAGCGAGCAGGCTTTTCTAATTGACCTGGCCCGGGTATCCTGGAAGGATATTGACCTCATCCCGTCAGTAGAGGATGCCTGGTTGCTCTTTAAAAGTGCTTTCCTCACCATCTTAAATAAGCATGCCCCATTCAAAAAATGTAGAACTAAGAACAGATATAGCCCTTGGCTCATGCCAGACTTGACTGCCCTTGACCAGCACAAAAACATCCTGTGGCATTCTGCATTAGCATCGAATAGCCCCCGCGATATGCAACTTTTCTGGTAAGTTAGGAACCAATATACTCAGTCAGTTAGGAAAGCTAAGGCTAGCTTTTTCAAACAGAAATGTGCATCCTGCAGCACTAATTCCCATTACCAAAACTCCTTTTTATGTGATCTTGCTGTGGGGACACCAGTCTAAGTCTCTCTGGGTGCTCATTGACTCTGGGGCAGATGAGTTTCATGGACGCTAGCCTGGTATCGGAACTAAGTATCCCTACTCAACTCCTCTCCGTTCCCATGGAAGCCAGGGCACTGGACGGCCGCTCCATTGGAAGAGTCACGCACAGCACAGTTCGCATTATTATGCAGGTATCTGGAAACCACAGTGAGTCAATACAGCTTCTCCTCATTGAGTCTCCCCACATCTGTTGTGGTCATGGTACTCTCCCCGCATGAACTCTTGGAGGTTTTCAGCAAGGCTCGTGCTACTTCCCTTCCTCCACATTCCTCTACGATCAAAAATCGGTACCGTCTACCACTCCTCTCCTTGGCTTTCAAACCTCTCCAGGGGGCTAACATCTTTCCAAACTGGACCTTCGGAATGCCTACCACCTTGTGCGGATACGCGAAGGAGATGAGTGGAAGGCGGCTTTCAACACTGCCAGTGGACACTATGAGTACCTGGTCATGCCGTTTGGACTCACCAACGCGCCTGCTGTCTTCAAGGCACAGGTCAACGATGTGCTCCGGGACATGTTCTATCATTTTGTTTTTGTCTACCTCGACGACATCCTGGTTTTCTCTCTCGTTCTGCCCAGGAACACATTCAGAGTGAAGGAAAAGCTGCCAACAAGTGTTCAGCATATGTGGGAACTCCTTCAAGACTGTTGGAAAATAATTCCTCATGAAGCTGGTTGAGACAATGCCAAGAGTGTTTAAAGCTGTCATCAAGGCAAAGGGTGGATACTTTGAATCTCAAATATAAAATATTGATGTCTTCGCTATTATTAAAAAAATTGCCTGTTTTGTATGTTTTTGGGGGGCATTAAAACATTTCATATAGTTTGAAAACATAATTGAGTTAATAAAGCCGCATACAAACTTGGTCTTTATATTTCTTGAGTAAGGCAGCTCCAAAACGCAGGTGTTTCAGCCTAGCTCAGTGCTTTCTGTGGTGGTGGGACAGCCAGCGGAAAATACGGAGCGTAAGGATTGGTAATGTTCTCTAGTTGCTCAGTGCTTTGTCAATCATGGGGACTCTACGTCACTGCAAAATCTCCAGGTGGAGCTCAAAAACTCAAGCCCCTTGGGTGCTGTCATAGAGTTACATTAGTGGTGCCCATCCAAGAAGGCTCAAGGTCATTTGCCACAGTTAAAATGATGACAAATCACATTATATCTACCGTAGCTTTGATTGGACTGATCATGTCAACGTCATACTTCAAAATCTTAGCTAGCAGTCATCATCATGAATCAAGTCGACTATCTACTGGCAAATCCTTTTCAGTCCTTGTCATATGAAGAGAAATAATGAAGAGAAATTATAGATAAAACATATCGGTGCTCATCGGCCAATGGACATAAACATTACTCAACAAGTTGGAAATCTCAAATTCAACAATGGCTGGTTTGGAAGGAATCCGAGGCTAACTGCAAGCATTGCAAAGCAATAACTAGCTTGCTATTCAGTGGAGTGGGTGTGTGGTCCAAGTCTGGGTTTAAGGGTCTCTTTTCCAAGCTTAAAATTATAAACATTCAACATTGGCCATGCTGTCAATCCAGCATGACTTCTGCCGCGCTCAAAACAACGGGGAACTTGGAAATCTCAGATTTCAGTGAGTTCAAGACAACTGGGAACTCGGGGAAAAAAACGAGCTCCGACTGGAAAAGTACAGTTTTAATTAATATATATATTTTACAAATTTTTACTAAGGTAACTGTACCGTCATTTTGAATAAATGTGTTCTTTAAGCCGAGGAGCTAGCAATCTGTCTCCACCTCGCACGGAAACTACTGTATGCCAGTCAAGCAAAACGTATAAATAAAGATGACAGACGCATCGAGCGGTGTTATTGTTTTCATGTTTTAATTGTATTACTATTTTATTTTTTCAAATTACAATATCAAATAAAAAAAACACAGGACATCACTACAAATATATTTTCTCTGAAGAAACATAAAATAACATTATATGTAAAAAAAAAAAATCACAAGAATTGACTTTCAAAAGTTAAAGTACCTCAAATAAGGCCTTACAAGTGATAGAGTTGTATGAAAATGTTTATGTTGTTATTCACTAATTCTAGAGATTTTATTAGATATTGGATTTCAAGTAAAAATATATTGCATTTGGAGACAGATTTCAAATATTTGTTTTATTAGAGAGAACTAAGAAATGAACGACTAATTCAGTAGTTTTGTTTTCATTTGAATAATAATTTAAACTCAGCAAAAAAAAGAAGCTTCTCACTGCCAACTGCGTTTATTTTCAGAAAACTTAACATGTGTAAATATTTGTATGAACATAACAAGATTCAACAACTGAGACATAAACTGAACAAGTTCAACTGACATGTGACTAACAGAAATGGAATAATGTGTCCCTGAACAAAGGGGGGGTCAAAATCAGACTTGTCCCAGACGTGCTCAATGGGATTGAGATCCAGGCTCTTCGCTGGCCATGGCAGAACACTGACATTCCTGTCTTGCAGGAAATCACGCACAGAACGAGCAGTATGGCTGGTGGCATTGTCATGCTGGAGGGTCATGTCAGGATGAGCCTACAGGAAGGGTACCACATGAGGGAGGAGGATGTCTTCCCTGTAACGCACAGCGTTGAGATTGCCTGCAATGACAACAAGCTCAGTCCGATGATGCTGTGACACACCGCCCCAGACCGTGACAGACCCTCCACCTCCAAATCGATCCGGCTCCAGAGTACAGGCCTCGGTGTAACGCTCATTCCTTCGACGATAAACGCGAATCCGACCATCACCCCTGGTGAGACAAAACCGCAACTCGTCAGTGAAGAGAACTTTTTGCCAGTCCTGTCTGGTCCAGCGACAGTGGGTTTGTGCCCATAGGCGACATTGTTGCCGGTGATGTCTGGTGAGGACCTGCCTTACAACAGGCCTACAAGCCCTCAGTCCAGCCTCTCTCAGCCTATTGCGGACAGTCTGAGCACTGATGGAGGGATTGTGCGTTCCTGGTGTAACTCGGGCAGTTGTTGTTGCCATCCTGTACCTGTCCCGCAGGTGTGATGGGATGTACTGATCTTGTGCAGGTGTTGTTACACATGGTCTGCCACTGCGAGGACGATCAGCTGTCTGTCCTGTCTCCCTGTAGCGCTGTCTTAGGCGTCTCACAGTACGGACATTGCAATTTGTTGCCCTGGCCACATGTGCAGTCCTCATGCCTCCTTGCAGCATGCCTAAGGCACGTTCACGCAGATGAACAGGGACTCAGGGCATCTTTCTTTTGGTGTTTTTCCAGAGTCAGTAGAAAGGCCTCTTTAGTGTCCATAACTGTGACCTTAATTGCCTACCGTCTGTATGTAAGCTGTTAGTGTCTTAAAGACCGTTCCACAGGTGCATGTTCATTCATTGTTTATGGTTCATTGAACAAGCAAGGGAAACAGTGTTTAAACCCTTTACAATGAATATCTGTTTAGTTATTTGGATTTTTACGAATTATGTTACGAGTTTATTACATCTTTCATTGTAAATACATGGGTCTTATTGATGAAATTAAACATGTAAATACTTAATTCGCTCAAAAAAAACTTCACAGTCACACACAAATTGTGAATAATAGTTTCCACCTTCTTTATCACAGAAAAGGCACATAGTACGTCCTCTAAGTCCATGAATTTAGACAACAAGTTATAGCAAGGGTATATTTTGTGCTAGATTTTAAAGTGATTTTCTTTGACTTTATTCTATACAAAATTTGTGTGTGAGCAACCAAGCTTTCTTCCATTCAATTTCAGTAAAATATGCATTCAAGAAGAATTTCCTTCTAGGAGTTAAAATGTTATCTTATGAAGGTGTCATTGCATGTTTTATCCAGCAGGGGGCAACCGTCTAACATACATTGTGCATCTATCTTGACATGTTCTCCAAAACACAAATTAGATTTCATTAATTAAGTCCTGAAGGTATTGCTTTGCATATAGAATTAAATTCTTTATAATGTGTTGGGAAGTTATATGTTTCTAAGACCTTCCTATAAGAGAGTATATTTCTTTATCAATTAAATCAAGCACAAATACAATATTTCTTTCAAACCACTTAGGAAAGAACAAAGACTTGTTTTTAACAACAATATCTTTGTTGTTCCACAGAAGTGCCTTGTGTGTGGGGGGAAAAGTTGTAGACATTAACATCGTTTCCAGGCTAAAAGGGCTTGTTCATGAAATGTGGACAGTTTGATGGGTAATTTTGCTGGAGAATAGATGCACTTCCACAAAAATTGAAGACCTCCCAATTTCATAAAAATATGACCGGGTAATGAAGTACCATATAGATCCCGAGCTAAGCATTCACCTTCTTATCCAGTTTACTTTAAAGGTATTGTTGATGTCAATGAAATCTAGTACTTCAAGCCCACCTTCAGCTCGTTGGTTTGATATTACAGACTTCTTAAGTTTCCGTTGTTTATTTTTCCATAAAAAAGTCTAGAAAAGTGTTGTTGATATCCTTGCTGGTTTGATCAGATAGGGATGGACCAGGGCAGACGAAATGTGACAGACCATCTGCTTTGAACAATTAAACACTTCCAATAATAGAGAGTTCCTGTTGAAGCCAGTTATTAAATGGATTTCGTTTTCTTTCATCTCTGAGAAAAATTGATATGTTGACGGACAATGTGGTTTTTCGCCATGTGCACCCCTAAATATTTCACATGATCTTTCACTGGGATATTATCAACAGATTGGTCATTTGAGTTATGCAGGGACAATATTTCACATTAACGGCTTAATCAGTGAGGTATCAAACGAACCCAACGTTACAGCTGATGTGGCGACCTTTCATGAAACCAGTTTGGATGTCATTAATAAGGCGGTTTAGACCCATTTTAAGTCTATTAGCATATGCTAAAGTTGTCCATTTATAATATGTATTTAATAATGCAATAGGTCTTTAATTATCTATGAACAGGGGATCTTTACTCCTTGTTGCATGGTACTAATCATCTCGCCCTTAGCTAGGCATTCTTGGTACATGTTGAACCTAATAAATGTTCCCAAAAGTGTATAATAATAAAATTCCCCAGAAAGACCATCTGTTTCCAGGTGCTTTGTCCCTCTTTGCCACGCCCTGATCTGTTTCACCTGTCCTTGTGATTGTCTCCACCCCCTCCAGGTGTCACTGATTTTCCCCAGTGTATTTATCCATGTGTTTCCTGTCTCTCTTGTGCCAGTTCGTCTTGTATGTTTTCAAGTCAACTAGCGGTTTTCCCGTTCTCCTGCTTTTTGCTATTCTCCTTTT
The DNA here is from genome assembly GCA_030435695.1 of Brachymystax lenok tsinlingensis. Lineage (NCBI taxonomy): Eukaryota > Metazoa > Chordata > Actinopteri > Salmoniformes > Salmonidae > Brachymystax > Brachymystax lenok. The sequence continues at coordinate 1,746,551 of CM059814.1, read as the reverse complement.
TCTAGTCCTCCCAGTTTTGACCCTATGCCTGTTTCTGGACTTTGTACCCGCCTGCCTGACCATTCTGCCTGCCTTGACCACGAGCCTGTCTGCCACTCTGTACCCGCCTGCCTGACCATTCTACCTGCCTTGACCACGAGCCTGTCTGCCACTCTGTACCTCCTGGACTCTAATCTGGTTTTGACCTTTTTGCCTGTCCACGACCATTCTCGTGCCTACTCTTTCTGGATGAATAAACATTGTAATACTCCAACCATCTGCCTCCTGTGTCTGCATCTGGGTCTCACCTTGTGCCTTTGATAGTCATAGATATAAGAGCATCTCTCATCTCTAATATCTCTAAACCATCTACTGAATCTTGCCTTTGCCGTTCAGCCATCGACTCAAATCTCTAGCCACTTTAATAATAATAATTGGATGAAATAAATGTATCACTAGCCACTTTAAATGATGCCATTTATATAATGTTTACATATCCTACATTACTCATCGCATATGTATATACTGTACTCCATACCATCTACTGCATCTTGCCTATGCCGGTCAGCCATCGCTCATCCATATATTTATATGTACATACTCGTATTCATTCCTTTACTCTTGTGTGTATAAGGTAGTTGTTGTGAATTTGTTAGATTACTTGTTAGATACTACTGCATGGTCGGAAACTAGAAGCACAAGCATTTCGCTACACTCGCATTAACATCTGCTAACCATGTGTATGTGACAAATAACATTTGATTTGAGAAAACTCCTCTTCACATATGGACTTGAACTCATCAGAAATAATTGGAACATGACCATGGACATGTTTTATAAAATGTTCACATTCAGTTGCATTAAATTAGATGTATACAGATGTTCATAGAAAGAAGACACAGAGATGATCTCAGGGTCCTCACAAGATGTTGTCAAAATTTAAAACACAGATTTTTCTCTCATAGTTCCTTTTTTTAAGAGCAAAACAATATCTTGTGTTTTTCTCACCCTTGTCGACCCCATCTTGCTCTAGATCTCATATATAGGGGTCCTTTAGCTAAATCAATGTACATTTGATCTAGTTCTATTCCAGACATATTCACATTTTTGGATTCTTTAGTTTGAAGTTAAATATTTCCCAGTTACTTCCACGCGTTGATTCTAAATAATCTAGTCTATGATCAAGTTCTTTATGGTCTTGTTAAGGACCGGATCATTTAGGAGTGAACTATCAAGTTTCCAGGATCCTCCAATGCCACTGGATCAAAGGAGCATGTGTATTACTCACTTCTGGTACGTACTGTAAAAGTGGGGGATGAATGAGAAACAGATCAATTCTGGATCTGACGGTCCTTGACGTATTACACCAGGTGAATTGGTTTTAATAGTTTTGGTACTAAAGAAGAGCCGCCATGTATCGATCACTGTCGGTTCACTGCAAAACGAGACGTCACTATTCTGAGCTCTACGCAGCGTTTCTAGGTGGGAGTCTACGCAGCGTTTCTAGGTGGAAGTCTACGCAGCGTTTCTAGGTGAAGCACGGAGCGTTTCTAGGTGGGAATCTACGGAGCGTTTCTAGGTGGGAGTCTACGGAGCGTTTCTAGGTGGGAGTCTACGCAGCGTTTCTAGGTGGGAGTCTACGCAGAGCTTCTAGGTGGTTTCTACGCAGCGTTTCTAGGTGAAGCACGGAGCGTTTCTAGGTGGGAATCTACGGAGCGTTTCTAGGTGGGAGTCTACGGAGCGTTTCTAGGTGGGAGTCTACGCAGCGTTTCTAGGTGGGAGTCTACGCAGCGTTTCTAGGTGGGAGTCTACGGAGCGTTTTCACAGCGCGGAACGGAGACGCGACGCCGAGACGCGACTACCACTCTGTGTGTGATCAGCCCTCCCTAAGCGGTTGTTAAGGAAACGCCCAACGCCAGGCTCTCTCTCGGTCTGAATCGGTAACGTTAGCGGTCCGTTGATGAATGAAAGCTACCGACACAAGGACAAAATAACATTTTTTGCAGCACCACGTGTTAAAGTTAAGAAGTTGATCAGGAAAATATGGCTGACACAGATCCACTTTGTTTGGTAAGTTATTATCTATTAGCTAGATAGCTACAATTTAAACACTTGGATGTGATATCATTTGTCAAGGCTGGTGATGAAGTTGCCCGACAGTGGGTTAGTGTTAACTGTCTGCCTAGATAGATATTGAACCATATCTGGTGTGTTGGCCAGTTGTGTCTAACAGGTTTATGTTGTGTATGTGGGAGGGTAAAAAACACAGCTTCTTAGAATGATACTGTATCTAGTACTGAAAGCAAGCTTTTTAATGTCTACTCTCATCCTCAGGCTTCACTGGTATACTTCATGGGCGAGAAGTTCTACCGGCAGGGCATACACACAGCTGAGTACTATCTGAAGATGTACAGAAATGATCCCGTTCTGCTGTTTTTTAAAGGCTTTGGGATACTAATGGAAGGTACAACCCCGTATATTGGACTCTTTCATCTATTGACTCGACATTGTTGATGGCAGATTCTGTCATTTGTCTGAGACTAGGCTGGAGGAGCATGATCACTACCTGTATGCGTTATTCAACGGTAGGTCGAACCCGGGAGGCCGTGAGAGAGCTGGAGCAGGTGAAGGACAAACCAACAGTGGCCATATGTTCCACCATGGCTCTTATCTGTGCACACAAGCAAAGTGACATGATTGGTGAGTGAGTGGATAGGCCTAGATTTAATGGCCTGTTCCAATAGGCTAATCTTCTAGTTGTCCTTATAGCCTCACACGACCTGCCATCCTTTTGTTTGATATGAAATGGAATAGTAGAGTATTAGGCGATGTAAAGTGTGCTGTTTGTCTCTTGTCTGCAGATCACGAGGCTGTGTCAGCACTGGAGACCCACGTGAGGAATATCCGTAAGACAGCAGAAGAGAAGCCCCTGTTCTATGGAGCCCTGTTCCTGTGGCTCGTGGGCCGCGTTGACAAGGCCAAAGACTACATTGACAAGATACTGAAGATATCCAAGTCCTCAAAAGAGGTCCGTACCCAACACATGACACCAGTATTATTCAGCTGTCATTTGTGCTCATATGAAGTGATATGGTATGATTTCAAACATAACACATTAAAATGCAGGATTACTAAGTGCACGACAAATCTATGAATTATATTTCCTGTCGATCCAAAGTAATACCGTGCTTGGTCAGAAGACATTGCGGTGAAACTCTAGTTGTTCCTCTCGTTCCCAGGGGTCCATCCTGAAGGGCTGGGTGGACATGAACTCAGAGGATGAGTTCCAGAGGAACAACGCTATCTGCTACCTGGATGGAGGAGGGCAGCACTCCAGAGATGTGTTCGGACTGATGGGAAAGGTACCACAATGCACAGCAGCAGCTCTCCCTTTTGGTTTACCATTTCTAAACTATTCTTATAAAAAGTAATTTGTTTGAGAGGCTACAGCTGCGATGGTTGGCACAGCAGTCCAAGGAAAAGTTACCTAACATTTGTTGATAAATGAATTTAACCTGATGGTTTCTATCCCTTGTTTCAATCTCAGGCCAAGTACTATATGAACAAGCAGAACTTCACTGGATCCCAGCAGGTGGTGAATCAGATAGTGACCTCCCACTCAGACTTCCTCCCTGGTCTGATGCTGAAAATGAAGCTGTTCCTGGCTCTACAGGACTGGGAGCAGGCCCTGGATACAGCTGCTAGGTAACTAGAACCAGAACCCCACAGGACTGGCTAGCTGTTGTTATACATAGTTATACTATATTGGTATACTGTAACTCAACCGTGAACCACTGTTCTTAGTGATGAATATATTACTGTTATATAGTACCAAGTCAAGGTCACCATTATTAGTCAGTTGTACAACCAAATGCCTTCAACCGAAATGTGTCTTCCGCATTTAACCCAACCCCTCTGAATCAGAGAGGTGCGGGGGGCTGCCTTAATCGACATTTTTACCTTGTCAGCTTGGGGATTCGAACTTGCAATCTTCCGGTTACAAGTCCAACACAAGTCCAACACTCTAACCACTAGGCTACCTGCCGCCCCGGTAGAAGCTTGGACCAGTAAAAAGTTTGGACACACCTACTCATTCCAGGGTTTTTCTTAGTGTTTTACTATTTTCTACATTGTATAATAATACTGAAGACATAAACTTTGAAATAACACATATGGAATCATGTAGTAACCAAAAAAGTGTTAAACAAATCCAAATATATTTTATTTGAGATACTTAGTAATCACCCTTTGTCTAGATGACAGCTTTGCACACTCTTGGCATTCTCTCAACCAGCTTCATGAGGTAGTCACCTGGAATGCATTTCAGTTAGAAGCTGTGCCTTGTTAAAAGTTAATCTGTGGAATTTCATTCCTTCTTAATGCGTTTGAGCCAATCAGTTGTGTTGTGACACGGTAAGGATTATATACAGAAGATAGCCCTATTTGGTAAAAGACCAAGTCCATATTATTTGTCAAAAAATTATTTCACTTTGATTTAACCAGGTAGGCCAGTTGAGAACAAGTTCTCATTTACATCTGCGACCTGGCCAAGATAAAGCAAAGCAGTGCGACAAAAAACAAACAACACAGAGTTACACATAAACAAACGTACAGTCAATAACACAAAATAAAAATCTATGTACAGTGTGTGCAAATGTAGAAGAGTAGGGAGGTAAGGCAATAAATAGGCCATAGTGGCGAAATAATTACAATTCAGCATTAACACTGGAGTGATGGATGTGCAGATGATGATGTGCAAGTAGAGATACTGGGGTGCAAAAGAGCAAGAGGGTAAATAACAGTATGGGGATGAGGTAGTTGGATGGGCTATTTACAGATTGGCTGTGTACAGGTACAGTGATCGGTAAGCTGCTCTGACAGCTGATGCTTAGAGTTAGAGAGGGAGATATAAGACTCCAGCTTCATAGATTTTTGCAATTTGTTCCTGTCATTGGCAGCAGAGAACTGGAAGGAAAGGCGGCCAAAGTAAGTGTTGGCTTTGGGGATGACTAGTGAAATATACCTGCTGGAGCGCGTGCTACGGGTGGGTGCTGCTATGGTGACCAGTGGGCTGAGATAAGGCGGGGCTTTACCTAGCAAAGACTTGAGACAAGAACAGCTCAAATAAGCAAAGAGAAACGACAGTCCATCATTACTTTAAGACATGGTAAGTCAATACAGAACATTTCAAGAACTCTGAAAGTTTCTTCAAGTGCAGTCACAAAAACCATAAAGCGCTATGATGAAACTGGCTCTCATGAGGACCGCAACAGGAAAGGAAGACCCAGAGTTACTTCTGCTGCAGAGGATACGTTCATTCGAAATTGCATCCCAAATTTGTATATGTTTCACAGAGTTCAAGTAACAGACACATCTCAACATCAATTGTTCAGAGGAGACTGCCTTCATGGTTGAATTTCTGCAAAGAAACCACTACTAAAGGTCACCAATGATAAGAAGACTTGCTTGGGCCAAGAAACATGAGCAATGGACATTAGACCAGTGGAAATCTGTCCTTTGGTCTGAGTCCAAATTTGTTCCGACCGTGTCTTTATGAGACGCAGAGTAGGTGAATGGATGATCTCCGCATGTGTGGTTCCCACCGTGAAGCATGGAGGAGGAGTTGTGATGGTGTGGGGGTACTTTGCTGGTGACACTGTCAGTAATTTATTTAGAATTCAAGGCACACTTAACCAGCATGGCTACCACAGCATTCTGCAGCGATACACCATCCCAGCTGATTTGTGCTTGGTGGGACTATCATTTGTTTTTCAACAGGACAATAACCCAACACACCTCCAGGCTGTGTAAGGGCTATTTGACCAAGCAGGAGAGCGATCAAGTGCTGAATCAGATGACCTGGCCTCCACAATCACCCAACCTCAACCCAATTGAGATGGTTTGGGATGAGTTGGACCGCAGAGTGAAGGAAAAGCAGCCAACAAGTGCACAGCATATGTGGGAAATTTTGGAAAAGCATTCCAGGTGAAGCTGGTTGAGAGAATGTGCAAAGCTGTCATCAAGGCAAAGGGTGGCTACTTTGAAGACTCTTAAATATAAAATATATTTTGATTTGTTTAACACCTTTTCTTGGTTACTATATGATTCCATATGTGTTATTTCATAGTTTTGATGTCTTCACTATTATTCTACAATGTAGAAAATAGTAAAAAATAAAGACAAACCCCGGAATGAGTAGGTGTGTCCAAACCTTTGACTGGTCCTGCATATTTTATACAGGATTTTACAACAAGATGGGCGGAATCTGAACGCTATCCAAGTTCTAGCCATCCATACCATTGTGAAGGATGGGGACCTGGTCAAGGTGAGTTCAGTATATGATAACATAAATCATGCTACATGCAGTAGTTCTTATGCACGACACATCGCAGAGTGCCTGGATACAGCCCTTAGCCGTGGTAATATTGGCCATCTACCACAAACCCCCGAGGTGCCTTATTGCTTTTATAGACTGGTTACCAACGTAATTAGAGCAGTGAAAATAAATGTTTAGTCATACCCGTGGTATACGGTCTGATATACCACGGCTGTCAGCCAATCAGCACTCAGGCCTCGAACCACCCAGTGGACACCGATCCCATCATCATCATCACAACGTTATCGTGGTAGTGTGACTCGAGTCATGTTTGTGCCAATGCTAAATTCTACCGGCATTTGGCAGATGTTGATAGTAGGCTCTGATGGTTATGTAATGTTTGCAGGCCAAGGAACATCTGCAGGCCCTGGTTAGTGCAGCAGAGGTCTCAGAGCCCTGCTCTCCCAGTCTCCACGTCAGTCTCACCCAGCCCATCAGCAGACTGGTAAGTATTTTGCTGAGTTTAGTGGGGTGGTATGCGATGCATCAGGGACGCCACTAGACATTCAGAACCTCCGGGGCTTAGCCCTGAAGGCCTGGGGCTGACTGGGGGGGGGGTTTGCATGCACCTTGGCCAAATACATTAAAACTCAGTTTTCCACAATTCCTGACTTTTAATCCTAGTAAAAATTCCCTGTCTTAGGTCAGTTAGGATCACCACTTTTGTTGGAAAAATGACTTGTGTCATGCACAAAGTAGATGTCCTAACCGACTTGCCAAAACTGTAGTTTGTTAACAAGACATTTGTGGAGTGGTTGAAAAACGAGTTTTAATGACTCCAACCTCAGTGTCTGTAAACTTCAGACTTCCACTGTATCTCCATCCGCTGTGCTCTCCTGACGCCAAATGATCAATACTTCTTAATATTAATTCAATGGATTGTGGTCAGTAAACCTAAGGAATATTGTTTTTATTTTATTTAACCTTTATTTACAGTTGAAGTCGGAAGTTTACATCTATCTTAGGTCATTGGGCTAATAAACCAGGTATGTAGAAGTCTTAAAGCACTGAAAAATATCTCACAGCTGCTAACGGATATGATTGCCTTCAGTGATGGGAACATATCAGGGTCTAACAGTTTATACACACAGGACATGTCAGAAGAGCCATCTTTCTATTTATTGAGAGGTAATGTCTAGCAAGAACTACTTCCTCTGTCCTGTCTGCTCCCCTCTCTCTATGTCTCTCTCTCTCTCTCTCTCTCTCTCTCTCTCTCTCTCTCTCTCTCTCTCTCAGAGAATGAACACTCGCCCGTGTGCCGAAATATAATTTCTTTGAATGAATCAAAAATGACTTTGCCTCCTAAAGTGGCAGGGTTCTTAGAAATGGTGGTTTTAGGCAGCACTGAAAAGACAGGGCAGGCTGGGGATCATGTTTGGAGTATTCATTGCAGTGTGTAATGCAGTGTAGCCTTCCCAGCAGGGCAAAGACCCAGGGGCTGGTGACGTCATCGCGCTGCACACCTCCATAAACACTCCAGCAAACATTGACACGATGTGGGCCCAATGCAGGTTAAAATGTTGACTCCATGTAGGCTTCTCGCATTGGCCCCAAGGCCAGCCCTCATTTCACCTGAAATAAGCCCTGCCTTTTGGATCAGCTGCTCGTTACATTGTATCAGATATTTTAACATTTTATATATTTTACATTTGAGAGTCTTCAAAGCAGCCACCCATTGCCTTGATGACAGCTTTGCACACTCACTTATCTAGGGCTCTTTACATCATTGGCAGTGTTCACGATATGGACGTTGTTGTTGACGTTACACAACAGAACACTTAAACTGGAAGGACAGTGCACAAAAAAACTTGTGACCTCATTGGTGCGGCTGGCTTCCCGGGTTAAGCGCGCAGTGTGTCTAGAAGCAGTGCGGCTTGGCTGGGTGGTGTTTTCGGAGGACGCACGGCTCTCGACCTTCGCCTCTCCCGAGTCCGTACGGGAGTAGCAGCGATGGGACAGGATTGGAACTACCAATTGGATATCGGGAAATGAGAGAGGTTCTATCTGAAAAAGATGATTCTGAGGGAATTGGCTTTAAAGTTCAGAACCCTCATTGGTTTGAATAGTGCCAACAATTTTTATATTGTATTCTTTTTTAACTTAACAAAATGAATTGGGGTATTTGCAAATCACGGCCACAAATATTCTATAGAGCCCCCTCTACATTATGACGTAGCTGGGCTTGGTGTGGGCTAGCCCATTTTGGTGTGGGCTTGGTGTGGGCTAGCCCATGTCGGTGTGGGCTCGGTGTGGGCTTGGTGTGGGCTAGCCCATGTCGGTGTGGGCTCGGTGTGGGCTCGGTGTGGGCTTGGTGTGGGCTAGCCCATGTCGGTGTGGGCTTGGTGTGGGCTAGCCCATGTCGGTGTGGGCTCAGTGTGGGCTCGGTGTGGGCTTGGTGTGGGCTAGCCCATTTTGGTGTTGGCTTGGTGTGGGCTTGGTGTGGGCTAGCCCATGTCGGTGTGGGCTCGGTGTGGGCTCGGTGTGGGCTAGCCCATGTCGGTGTGGGCTTGGTGTGGGCTCGGTGTTGGCTAGCCCATGTCGGTGTGGGCTCGGTGTGGGCTTGGTGTGGGCTAGCCCATGTCGGTGTGGGCTCGGTGTGGGCTCGGTGTGGGTTCGGTGTGGGCTCGGTGTGGGCTAGCCCATGTCGGTGTGTTTAATTATTATTTTATTTAACCTTTTATTTAACTAGGCAAGTCCGTAGAGACAACAATACATCACACAAAGCAGCCACAACTGTCAGTAAGAGTGTCCATGATTGAGTCTTTGAATGAAGAGATGGAGATGAAACGGTCCAGTTTGACTGTTTGTTGCAGCTCGTTCCAGTCGCTAGCTGCAGTGAACTGAAAAGAGGAGCGACCCAGGGATGTGTGTGCTTTGGGGACCTTTAACAGAATGTGACTGGCAGAACGGGTGTTGTATGTGGAGGATGAGGGCTGCAGTAGATATCTCAGATAGGGAGGAGTGAGGCCTAAGAGGGTTTTATAAATAAGCATCAACCAGTGGGTCTTGCGACGTGTATACAGAGATGACCAGTTTACAGAGGAGTACAGAGTGCAGTGATGTGTCCTCCTAAGGAGCATCGGTGGCAAATCTGATGGCGAATGGTAAAGAGCATCTAGCCGCTCGAGAGCACCCTTACCTGCTGATCTATAAATTATCTCTCCGTAATCTAGCATGGGTAGGATGGTCATCTGAATCAGGGTTAGTTTGGCAGCTGGGGTGAAAGAGGAGCGATTACGATAGAGGAAACCAAGTCTAGATTTAACTTTAGCCTGCAGCTTTGATATGTGCTGAGAGAAGGACAGTGTACCATCTAGCCATACTCCCAAGTACTTGTATGAGGTGACTACCTCAAGCTCTAAACCCTCAGAGGAAGTAATCACACCTGTGGGGAGAGGGGCATTCTTCTTACCAAACCACATGACCTTTGTTTTGGAGGTGTTCAGAACAAGGTTAAGGCCAGAGAAAGCTTGTTGGACACTAAGAAAGCTTTGTTGTAGAGCATTTAACACAACATCCGGTGAGTGGCCAGCTGAGTATAAGACTGTATCATCTGCGTATAAATGTATGAGAGAGCTTCCTACTGCCTGAGCTATGTTGTTGATGTGAATTGAAAAGAGCGTGGGGCCTAGAATTGAGCCTTGGGGTACTCCCTTGGTGACAGGCAGTGGCTGAGATTTTCTGGCTTTATACACTGCACTCTTTGAGAGAGGTAGTTAGCAAACCAGGCCAAAAAACCCTCAGAGAGACCAATACTCCTTAGCCGGCCCACAAGAATGGAATGGTCTACCGTATCAAAAGCATTGGCCAAGTCAATAAAAATAGCAGCACAATATTGCTTAGAATCAAGGGCAGTGGTGATCATTAAGCCTTTTAACACATCTATACATAACCTGAGACGGAAACCAGATTGAATACCAGAGAGAATACTATAGACATCAAGAAAGACAGTCAGTTGATTATTGACAAGTTTTTTCCAACACTTTTGATAAACAGGGAAAAATAGAAATAGGCCTATAACTGTTAGGATCAACTTGATCTCCCACTTTAAATAAAGGACAAACCGTGGCTGCCTTCCAAGCAATGGGAACCTCCCCAGAGAGGAGAGACAGGTTAAAAAAGGTCAGAGAGGCTTGGCGATGATAGGGGGCAGCAACCTTAAAGAAGAAAGGGTCTAAACCATCTGACCCAGATGTTTTTTTTGGGGTCAAGTTTAAGGAGGTCCATTAGCACCTCGGACTCAGTGACTGCCTGCAGGGAGAAACTGCAAGTTGGTGTGGGCTTGGATGGGGGTTAGCCTGTGTTTGGCTGGTGTTGGCAAGCCTGTGTTTGGCTGGCGTGGGCTAGCCCGTGTTTGGCTGGCGTGGGCTTAGTGTGGGCTAGCCCGTGTTTGGCTGGTGTTGGCTAGCACGTGTTTGGCTGGCGTGGGCTAGCCCGTGTTTGGCTGGCGTGGGCTTGGTGTGGGCTAGCCCGTGTTTGGCTGGTGTGGGCTAACCTGTGTTTGGCTGGTGTGGAGTAAACCGTGTTTGGCTGGTGTGGGCTAACCTGTGCCCACTTTTCCCAGCGAATACCCACATGGGTCCAATGGGGTGATGTTTGCTGGGACACTTGTCACAGGTGCAGGATTAGAGAACATCATGTAGAACTTAAAGGTAGTTTGCTGAACCAAAGAACCTTCAGGGTTGTTCTAGCCAGCTGGAGGTTCGCCCAGTCCCTTGGCATCTGTTTCCATGGAACCAGTTGTTCTAGCCAGCTGGGGGTTCTCCCAGCCCAGTCCCTTGGCATCTGTGTCCATGGAACCAGTTGTTCTAGCCAGCTGGGGGTTCTCCCAGCCCAGTCCCTTGGCATCTGTTTCCATGGAACCAGTTGTTCTAGCCAGCTGGGGGTTCTCCCAGCCCAGTCCCTTGGCATCTGTTTCCATGGAACCAGTTGTTCTAGCCAGCTGGGGGTTCGTCCAGCCCAGTCCCTTGGAGCACAACGTTCTGGGTCTTTGTGTTTCAGGGTTTTTGTGTTGTTAACACATGACTTCGGAGGGGGGGGATTAATATGTTGAGTATATTCACGTATTGAAGTATATCGGTATGTCAGCCTCCCAATACGACACATGAAATCTACTGTTCCAGAGAGATCTATATATGACTGTACTGTCCCATTTGGATATAGAATTGTAACATCCTCTGTCTTTCTGTAGTGTGGAGGCAACCCAGAGATCCTTCAGCTGCTGACTCCATTTACAGAAAGGGCGTACTCTAAAGCCCCTGGGAATGCCGATGTGGCCAATGAGATGGGCTACCTTCTGTCCCTACAGAAGAAGACTAAGGAGGCCACCAGATGGTACTCTGCTGCTCTCAACACCGACACCAGCAGTGTCCCAGCCCTGGCAGGTAGTGTAGCCTCTACACAGTAACATTATAGACACCTCTCCCTTTTCCTCTGCTGCTCTCGACACCGGCAGTGTCCCAGCCCTGGCAGGTAGGTACTGTGGGCTAGTGTCTACACATTCATATACACAGCCCTCCTTCTTTCCCAGTGTGTTGATGTGCATCTTCCAGCTTTTTAAAATGTGATAGCTCTGGTGAGTAATACATTACATGTCCAAACGTTTGTGGACACCTGCTTGTCGAACATCTCATTCCAAAATCATGGGCATTAATATGGAGTTGGTCCCCCCTTTGCTGCTATAACAGCCTCCACTGTTCTGGGAAGGCTTTCCACTAGATGTTGGAACATTGCTGCACGGACTTGCTTCCATTCAGCCACTAGAGCATTAGTGAGGTCGGGAACTGATGTTGGGCGATTAGGCCTGGCTCGCCTTTCGGCTTTCCAATTCATCCCAAAGGTGTTCGATGGGGTTGGGGTTAGGGCTCTGTGCAGGGCAGTCAAGTTCTTCCATACTGATCTCAACAAACCATTTCTGTATGGACCTCGCTTTGTGGACGGGGACATTGTAATGCTGAAACAGGAAAAGGGCCTTCCCCAAACTGTTGCCACAAAGTTGGAAGAACAGAATCATCTAGAATGTCATTGTATGCTGTATCGTTAAGATGTCCCTTCATTGGAACTAAGGGGTATAACCCGAACCATGAAAAACAGCCCCGGACCATTATTCCTCCTCCACCAAACTTTACAGTTGGCACTATGCATTCGGGCAGGTAGCGTTCTCCTGGCATTCGCCAAACCCAGATTCGTCCTTCGGACTGCCAGATGGTTAAGTGTGATTTATCACTCCAGAGAATGCGTTTCCACTGCTACAGAGTCCAATGGCGGCAAGCTTTACACCACTTAGACTTGTGTGCGGCAATGGAAACTCATTTCATGAAGCTCCCGGCAAACAGTTATTGTGCTGACGTTGTTTCCAGAGGTAGTTTGGAACTCGGTATTGAGTGTTGCAACTGACGACAGAAGGTTTTTACACTCTACGCACTTCAGCGTTCTATGAGCTTGTGTGGCCTACCACTTCACCGATGAGCCGTTGTTGCTCCTATACGTTTCCACTTCACAATAACAGCACTTACAGTTGACCGGGGCAGCTCTAGCAGGGCAGACATTTGACGAACTGACTTGTTGGAAAGGTGGCATCCTATGACGGTGCCGGAATGTCACTGAGCTCTTCACTCCGGTTCGTTCTACTGCAAATGTTTGTCTATGGAGATTGCATGGCTGTGTGCTCGATTTTATACACCTGTCAGCAACGGGTTTGGCTGAAATAGCCAAAACCACTCATTTGAAGTGGTGTCTTACATTCTGTTGTGTATATTTTGTGTGTTTCCTATGCTTTTAAGGCAATATCCTTGAACTTGCTGTATGTTGAGTGTTGTGGTGAGGCCACTGAGGTGTTTGTTTTTCCAGGACTGATCCGCTGCCAGCTGATGGACGGCCAGCTACAGGAAGCAGCCAATCAGCTGGAGTTCCTCAGAGAGATCCACCAGTCCATTGGCCAGTCAGCGGTATGACACGCAGCAATCACATTACACTGATCTATCTCTGAGGTCACAAGGCCCCAGAAATTGAACGAGGTTGGGGTGTTGAGATTTTGTTTGATTAGGAATGCGGTAAGAAAAGTATAGTAAAGCGAACTGTATCTTCCCCTGTACTGTAGGAGCTGGTCCTTCTGCAGGCTCTCCTGATGCACAAGAGAGGGGCGGGGCTGGCGGTGATGTTGCCCTTACTGAAGGAGGCCACCGACCTTCACTTCCTGGACCTGCGAGGGCGACCAATGGGACCAGACTACTTCCACAGGCTCCACCCAAACTTCATTTTCCAAGTGGTCAACCTCTACCTTTCCTTCTTCCAGGTAAACCCTTACACCCCTCAAATTCAACTCTGGACCTGGCAGCCAGTTCCACTGCTTTTTTCAATTCTTCCCTTCTAATCGGAGACTGATTTAGACCTGGGACACCAGGTGGGCGATTCCCCTCTAATCAGGGACTGATTTAGACCTGGGACACCAGGTGGGCGATTCCCCTCTAATCAGGGACTGATTTAGACCTGGGACACCAGGTGGGCGATTCCCCTCTAATCAGGGACTGATTTAGACCTGGGACACCAGGTGGGCGATTCCCCTCTAATCAGGGACTGATTTAGACCTGGGATACCAGGTGGGTGATTCCCCTCTAATCAGGGACTGATTTAGACCTGGGACACCAGGTGGGCGATTCCCCTCTAATCAGGGACTGATTTAGACCTGGGACACCAGGTGGGTGCAAATAATTATCAGGTAGAACAGAAAACCAGATGTAATTCGTAGGTAGACTAGCAGTTAAGAGCATTGGGCCAGTAACCGATATCATTGGCCACTTTAATAAATGGAACACTAGTCACTTTAATAATGCCACTTTAATAATGTTTACATATCTCCCATTACTCATCCCATATGTCTATACTGTATACTGTATCCTTCACTATCTATTCATTACTCATCTCATATGTCTATACTGTATACTGTATCCTTCACTATCTAATCATTACTCATCTCATATGTATATACTGTATACTGTATCCTTCACTATCTATTCATTACTCATCTCATATGTATATACTGTATACTGTATCCTTCACTATCTATTCATTACTCATCTCATATGTATATACTGTATACTGTATCCTTCACTATCTATTCATTACTCATCTCATATGTATATACTGTATACTGTATCCTTCACTATCTATTCATTACTCATCTCATATGTATATACTGTATACTGTATCCTTCACTATCTATTCTTTACTATCTATTGCATCTTAGCCACTCTGTCACTGCTCATCCATATATATATACTGATATATTCTCATCCCATTCCTTTACTAGTGTGTATTAGGATTTGTTGTGGAATTGGTTAGATATTAGGTTTTGTTGTGGAACTGTTAGATATTACATGTTAGATACTACTGCACTGTCGGATCTAGAAGCATAAGCATTTCACTACTCTTGCAACAGTCAGGAAAGCTAAGGCTAGCTTTTTAAAACAGAAATTTGGATCCTGCAGCACTAATTCCCAAACGTTTTGGGACACTGTAAAGTCCATGGAGAATAAAAGCACCTCCTCCCAGCTGCCCACTGCACTGAGACTAGGAAACACTGTCACTGCTGATAAATCCACGATAATCGACAATTTCAATAAGCATTTCGCTACGGCTGGCCATGCTTTCCACCTGGCTACCCCTACCCCGGCCAACAGCTCTGCACCCCCTCAGAAACTGGCCCAAGCCCCCTCTGCTTCTCCTTCACCCAAATCCAGACAGCTGATGTTCTGAAAGAGCTGCAACATATGGATCCCTACAAATCAGCTGGGCTAGACAATCTGGACCTCTTCCTAAAATTATCCGCCGCCATTGTTGCAACCCCTATTACTAGTCTGTTTAACTTCTCTTTCGTATCGTCTTGAGATTCCTAAAGATTGGAAAGCGGCCGCGGGGTGACACTCTAGACCCAAACTGCTACAGACCTATATCCATCCTACCCTGCCTTTCTGAAGTCTTCGAAAGCCAAGTTAACAAACAGATCACCAACCATTTCGAATCCCACCTTACCTTCTCCTCTGCGCAATCTGGTTTCCGAGCTGGTCACGGGTGCACCTCAGCCACGCTCAAGGTACTAAACGAAATCATAACCGCCATCGATAAGAGACATTACTGTGCAGCCGTCTTCATCGACCTGGCCAAGGCTTTCGACTCTGTCAATCACCGTATTCTTATCGGCAGACTCAACAGCCTTGGTTTCTCTTAATGACTGCCTTGCCTGGTTCACCAACTACTTCTCAGATAGAGTTCAGTGTGTTAAATCGGAGGGCCTGTTGTCCGGGCCTCTGGCAGTCTCTATGGGGGTGCCACAGGGTTCAATTCTCGGGCCAACTCTTTTCTCTGTATATATCAATGATGTCGCTCTTGCTGCTGGTGATTCTCTGATCCACCTCTACGCCGACGACAAAATTCTGTATACATCTGGCCCTTCTTTGGACACTGTGTTAACCTCCAAACGAGCTTCAATGCCATACAACTCTCCTTCCGTGGCCTCCAACTGCTCTTAAATGCAAGTCAATGTCACGTCCAGGCCTGAAAAGACAGGCTGGCGTGTTTTGTTTTTGTTTTGGTGTAGGGTTTTTATGTTCTAGGTGTTATATCTATGTTGGGGTAATGGTTCCCAATTAGAGGCAGCTGTGTGTCGTTGTCTCTAATTGTGAACCATATATATGTTTGGGGTTTTCGTATAGGTTTGGTGGGTTATTGTTTGGACATAGCTTGTTTTGTGTTCAGTGTGTTCGACCTCACGATCTTCGTTACTTTCGTTTTGTTAATTTTGCCCAGTTACGTTTGTATTAAATATGTATACTGGAAGCATCGCTGCGTCTTGGTCTGTCCTTCCCGAAGTTCGTGACAGTCAAACTAAATGCATGCTCTTCAAACGATTGCTGCCCGCACCCGCCCGCCCGACTAGCGTCACTACTCTGGACGGTTCTGACTTAGAATATGTGGACAACTAAATACCTAGGTGTCTGTTTAGACTGTAAACTCTCCTTCCAGACTCACATCAAACATCTCCAAATTAAAATTAAATCTGGAATCGGCTTCCTATTTCGCAACAAAGCCTCCTTCACGCACATTGCCAAACATACCCTCGTAAAACTGACTATCCTAACGATCCTTGACTTCGGCGATGTCATTTACAAAATAGCCTCCAACACTCTACTCAGCAAATTGGTTGAATAAAGGTGAAATTAAAAAATACTAAAATAACATCTGCTGACCATGTGTATGTGACCAATAAAATGTGATTTGATTTATAGTGTTTCCATGCAGGAGGGAAAGTTGTTTAGCAGTGTTTCTAACAACCAATGCCTCCACTCCCTCCCAGGAGAAGCCCCTGACGGCAGGCCAGCCCGTCCCCTTTGGCCTGAGTCACTCTGGAATGGTCCTGCAGCCTGTGGTCAAGATGGCCCCCGGATTGCTGCCTGGAGCCTACCACATGGCTCATGTCAAGTTCCTTTCAGGTAGGAGCCTATCAGTATGGGTATCGGCGTACGTGGGGGTTTTCCGTCCTCTCTCCTCCATGACCCAGAAACCGATAAGTGATCCAGTGGTCGAGGAGTGTGTCATCTTGTTAGATGGTCCTCCTCTCCTCGATAGCCTCAAAACTTAATTTGTTTTATACATGTATTTTGGGATCCACCCCTGTAAATGTCATGTATTTTGGGATCCACCCCTGTAAATGTCATGTATTTTGGGATCCACCCCTGTAAATGTCATGTATTTTGGGATCCACCCCTGTAAACGTCATGTATTTTGGGATCCACCCCTGTAAATGTCATGTATTTTGGGATCCACCCCTGTAAACGTCATGTATTTTGGGATCCACCCCTGTAAATGTCATGTATTTTGGGATCCACCCTGTAAACGTCATGTATTTTGGGATCCACCCTGTAAATGTCATGTATTTTGGGATCCACCCTGTAAATGTCATGTATTTTGGGATCCACCCTGTAAACGTCATGTATTTTGGGATCCACCCTGTAAATGTCATGTATTTTGGGATCCACCCTGTAAATGTCATGTATTTTGGGATCCACCCCTGTAAATGTCATGTATTTTGGGATCCACCCCTGTAAATGTCATGTATTTTGGGATCCACCCCTGTAAATGTCATGTATTTTGGGATCCACCCCTGTAAATGTCATGTATTTTGGGATCCACCCCTGTAAACGTCATGTATTTTGGGATCCACCCCTGTAAACGTCATGTATTTTGGGATCCACCCCTGTAAATGTCATGTATTTTGGGATCCACCCCTGTAAACGTCATGTATTTTGGGATCCACCCCTGTAAACGTCATGTATTTTGGGATCCACCCCTGTAAATGTCATGTATTTTGCAGAAGATGAACAAATCTTATTGAGAAAAGGCCCTGTAGTGTGTCTGAAAGGTAGTCATGGTAACTGCATACCTGTAGTGTGTCTGAAAGGTAGTCATGGTAACTGCATACCTGTAGTGTGTGAAAGGGGGCGTTGCGAAACAGGTGGGAGGATCAACACCAGTGGATGTGTCAAAACAGATTGGTTGCCAATCTAGACCGTTTTGCATGGCTACTTCCTGCTTCCTTGTAGCATTTTAGCTAGGCAGGTTATAATCATTAACTTGGCAGGTTAGGAGAACTAACATGGCAGGCTAGGATAATTAACATGGCAGGCTAGGATAATTATCATGGAAGGCTAGGATAATTAACATGGCAGGCTAGGATAGTTAACATGGCAGGCTAGGATAGTTAACATGGCAGGCTAGGATAGTTAACATGGCAGGCTAGGATAGTTAACATGGCAGTCTAGGATAATTAACATGGCAGGCTAGGATAGTTAACATGGCAGGCTAGGATAGTTAACATGGCAGGCTAGGATAGTTAACATGGCAGGCTAGGATAGTTAACATGGCAGGCTAGGATAATTTACATGGCAGGCTAGGATAATTTACATGGCATGCTAGGATAGTTAACGTAGGCGTCTATCACATAGCCCTTGTCTAGTTCCTCTCAGGTGAGACCAACATGATGGACAAGGGATCTTGGCAACCTGAATTAACTTCCATGAACAGAGATTAATGATAAACTACCAATATAATGTAAAATTGATTGGGGTAAGGCCCTGCAACAGACTAGTTGCCTCCTGCTCCTGTGAATCGTTCTGGCTAGGACAAGGTGTACTTACTTTATTATATACAATATTACTCTCTTTAAACATCTGTCTCGCTGTCTGGGTTATATCTCCTGTCAGGTGACAGCCAGTCAGCTCAGCAGTTCCTGGATTTCTGTCTGGAGAGAGACCCGACCATCGCTGAGGTCCACTTGTTGCAGGCCAGGATACACCTCCATGAGGGAGACTACAACCGCTGCTTTCAGTCTCTGGAGACCGGAGTCAGCCACAACTTCCAGGTAAACTAGTGTAGAGACCAGACTGGAGTCAGCCACAACTTCCAGGTAAACTAGTGTAGAGACCAGACTGGAGTCAGCCACAACTTCCAGGTAAACTAGTGTAGAGACCAGACTGGAGTCAGCCACAACTTCCAGGTAAACTAGTGTAGAGACCAGACTGGAGTCAGCCACAACTTCCAGGTAAACTAGTGTAGAGACCAGACTGGAGTCAGCCACAACCTCCAGGTAAACTAGTGTAGAGACCAGACTGGAGTCAGCCACAACCTCCAGGTAAATGGATGGGTACTTTCACTGTAAGGGGATTGAATGTGTTACGTAAAGGTGTACCTTCCGAATGAAGTGTATCCAGCATCACCCCCCCTCTTTCCATCCCTCCCTCCCTCCCCTCTCCCCCACTCTTTCTCTTTCCATCCCTCCACCTTTCTCCGCCACTCCCCCCACCTAGGTGCTAGATCTCCCCCAGTACCACCAGCTCAAGGCCCGTGCATTGCGGGGTGTCGGGCAGCTGGAGGAGGCTATCAAGTCCCTGAAGATGGTGATGGAGATCCAAGCAGTGAGTGGGAGAGAGGCCCAGGTCAGCAACCGTGAACGTGTGTCTGTGTTCCTGGAGCTGGCTGAGGCACTGAGACTACACGGAGAACCGGTACACTACATTTCTACATTAATTGATTAATAAATTGATTGATGATTGGTTGACTGATTGATACTTTGCTTATGGTAGTCCGTCATGTCCGATGATTACTTCCTTCCACTTCTACCTATATTGATGACTTTCACTTGTGGCTATAGAGTCCAATCCTCTAGCCACATGTTCCGTTTTGGTTAGTTTGTGGAAGTGCCTTTCTAAACCTCATGCAATCCTGTAACACTTACATTGCCGTGACCCACTCTTCTCATCTTCAAGCTTCTGCACTTCTTACTAGCAGAGCTGGTGCCAGATAGACAGTGTAGTGTGTGTCTCTAAACCCCTTCCATCCCTCCTCCTCTCCTGCCAGCATGAGTCGACCCTGGTGCTGCAGGACGCTATCGTGGCGTTCGCTGGTACCCCAGAGGAGATCTGTGTGACAATAGCTAGCGTGGACCTGGCCTTGGCTAAAGATGACCTGGACACAGCCCTCAGCGTCCTCAGAGGCATCACACCAGACCAGGTTGTGAAGACACATTTCCGTTCTTTCTAAGTTAATGGACAGTAAAGTACATCTTCCTTTTCTTCTTGTTCTCTTCAGACACACTACACAGTGGCCAGGGAGAAGATGGCCCTCATATACCTGCAGAGACGCAAAGACAAGAAGCTGTACATAGCCTGCTATAGGGAGATCAGAGACGAACTACCCGGGCCTCAGTCCTCTATCCTTCTGGGGGACGCCTACATCAATATACAAGAGGTATAACAAGAGCTGCTCATCTGTAGCTCAGTAGGTAGAGCATGAAGCTTGGTCCTCTGTAGCTCAGTAGGTAGAGCGTGAAGCTTGGTCCTCTGTAGCTCAGTAGGTAGAGAATGAAGCTTGGTCCTCTGTAGCTCAGTAGGTAGAGCATGGAGCGTGGCCCTCTGTAGCTCAGTATGTAAAGCATGAAGCTTGGTCCTCTGTAGCTCAGTAGGTAGAGAATGAAGCTTGGTCCTCTGTAGCCTAGTAGGTAGAGCATGAAGCGTGGTCCTCTGTAGCTCAGTAGGTAGAGCATGAAGCGTGGTCCTCTGTAGCTCAGTAGGTAGAGCATGAAGCGTGGTCCTCTGTAGCTCAGTAGGTAGAGCATGAAGCGTGGTCCTCTGTAGCTCAGTAGGTAGAGCATGGAGCGTGGTCCTCTGTAGCTTAGTAGGTAGAGCATGAAGCTTGGTCCTCTGTAGCTCAGTAGGTAGAGCATGAAGCTTGGTCCTCTGTAGCTCAGTAGGTAGAGCATGAAGCTTGGTCCTCTGTAGCTCAGTAGGTAGAGCATGGAGCGTGGTCCTCTGTAGCTTAGTTGGTAGATCATGGAGCTCGGAATGCCAGGATAGTGGGTTCGATTTCTGGGACCACCCATATGTAATAAATAAATAATAATATGCACCATGACTGTAAGTGGATTAAAGAGTGTGTTAAATGGCATGTGTTTTAACTGCCACACCAGCGGTACCTTGTGTACTGCATATTATTAACTGTCTGCATCACATTATTAGGGCTTTGCAAATGCATTGACACAGGTATGTCAAATATCACATTTCTATTCTGCAGCCAGAGAGAGCTATTGAGGTGTATCAAGAGGCAATGAGAGAGACGGTTCGGGATGCATCCCTGTCGAGAAAGATGGGCCAAGCCTATGTGAAGACACATCAGTACAACCAGGTATTGTAGACATGGGAAAGGCTGCAGCAAAGATTCAAGCGCAAATGCTGCTCAGTGCATTCTTCACATTTTAGACTATTTCGCAAGAGTGGCTGTATTTGTTTTCCATTTACTGTTCCCTCCCTCCTCACTCTTATTTCTAACCTGATTGGTCCTGCAGACTATAAGTCACTGTGTTTATATCACTAACCTGATTGGTCCTGTAGGTTGTCAGTCACTATGAGTGTTTTACATGTAACCTGATTCGCTTACGCCACACGTCTCAAATCAGCAAAGATTTCCTTGGGGCTGTGTCATCCATGATGACAACAAGGCCTCCAGGACTGAAGTTTCTCTTGGTTTGGTTCCACTTGTTCCCGTCTTGCATAAGTGTAAGATACTCACTTATCCATCTCTTCCAGAAGAGTTCAGTGATATATTGTACTTGCTTCCATCTCCTTTTAGGTATAGGTCGCCTCTCCGGAATAGTCCTGGTGGCAGGACTGGCTTTGCTTTCAGATTAAGCAGATGGTTCGGTGTCAGGGGTTCTAGATCATTAGGGTCATTTGTTGCTGTTGTGATTGGTCTGTCGTTCATAATCCCCTCAACTTCCCACAAGGCTGTTTGCAAAGCCTCATCATCTAGGACTTGTTCTTTAAGGACTGAATAGAGCCCTCAAACTCAACTCTGGACCTCAAAGCCAGTTCCACTGCATTTTTTTTTATTGTTCTCCTCTAATCAGGGCCTGATTTAGACCTGGGACACCAGGTGGGCGATTCCCCTCTAATCAGGGACTGATTTAGACCAGGGACACCGGGTGGGCGATTCCCCTCTAATCAGGGACTGATTTAGACCTGGGACACCGGGTGGGCGATTCCCCTCTAATCAGGGACTGATTTAGACCAGGGACACCAGGTGGGCGATTCCCCTCTAATCAGGGACTGATTTAGACCTGGGACACCGGGTGGGCGATTCCCCTCTAATCAGGGACTGATTTAGACCTGGGACACCGGGTGGGCGATTCCCCTCTAATCAGGGACTGATTTAGACCTGGGATACCGGGTGGGCGATTCCCCTCTAATCAGGGACTGATTTAGACCTGGGACACCGGGTGGGCGATTCCCCTCTAATCAGGGACTGATTTAGACCTGGGACACCGGGTGGGCGATTCCCCTCTAATCAGGGACTGATTTAGACCAGGGACACCGGGTGGGCGATTCACCTCTAATCAGGGACTGATTTAGACCTGGGACACCGGGTGGGCGATTCCCCTCTAATCAGGGACTGATTTAGACCAGGGACACCGGGTGGGCGATTCCCCTCTAATCAGGGACTGATTTAGACCTGGGACACCGGGTGGGCGATTCCCCTCTAATCAGGGACTGATTTAGACCTGGGACACCGGGTGGGCGATTCCCCTCTAATCAGGGACTGATTTAGACCTGGGACACCAGGTGGGCGATTCCCCTCTAATCAGGAACTGATTTAGACCTGGGACACCAGGTGTGTAATGAGCTATCAGGTAGAACAGAAACCTCCCCCATGGTGGGCTCCAGAGGGAGGGTTGAATGACCATGTCACTCCGTCCTTCAGTAATGCATTTTGAATCGTGTTGTGATCCAACTCTTTCAGACCTTCTCTTAGCTCTCTGTGTGTTCCAACAAAGTTGGTGCCATTGTCTGTTATGATACTTGTTACTGGGCCTCTTCGACAGATGAACCTGTGCAGGGCATTGATGCAGGAATCAGTATCCAGATAACTAGCTACTTCTAGGTGGACGCATCACATGAACGCGGCCTCGCTCCACCTCTTTGGGGCCGAAGTAATCTTTGCACACGTGTAAAAAGCGGCAAATCAGGTGACACCCGATCTTGTAGTAGGTCAGCCATCTTCTGTGTCTTCAGCTCTAGCTTGCATCCGCCTGCAAAAGACACAGCTCTTAAGGATCTCCCTTACAAAGGAGTTGGCACAGGGTATCCAATATCGCTGGCGAAGTCTAGAAAGCATGTGGCCTCTCCCAGAGGGGCCAACCTGCTCATGGATGTGGAGTAAGATCAGTCTGGACATGTGGGAGTCTTTGAGCAGGATCATAGGATTCTTTAGTTCTGTAGGCATAGCAGCTTTGCTTAACCTTCCTCCCACTCTCAGAATGCAATTTTCAACAATTGGATAACGTTTACAGATTGAGCTGCTTCCCTTGGCACATTGTCTTCCTTTCACAACGAGTGCAATTTCTTGTTTACAGCGCTGTCTTTGCTTGAATCGAACAATGACATTTTCTGCTTTGTCTAGGTCATCCACAGACACTTTCTTTTCCAAACATCAGTTTGAACTTGTTAATTTGTTCCTTCATTGAGTTTCTTAGACTCTGATCTGATCCTGGATCTGTTTTTGTGAGAAGTTTCCTTTTCTGGCTTATCTGTAGAAGACATCTCTTCAGTTTCAGCATCCAGGCAACTGCTTTCTTCAAGCTGTTCCATGTTGAATAGTACTCAATCAGCTTGCTGGTTGGACTCTTTTCTTCCACACCTGTACTGTTTACGATGACGTCTTTTCTCACCTCTGGATCATCCGGAGCAATGGAGCCAAGCTCCTCTGGGACTCTCCAGGAATCCTGCTTTCTCCAGGAATTCTGGTCCCTCTTGAGGCATCGTTGGCTGGGTTGTGTTTGGAGTTCAAATACCTCCACTGTGTTGCTTTCGATAGGTCACGGATCACCGCAGCCCTATTAGCCACAAAGGTATGGAATCTCTTGGTATTGTTGCGGATGTATTTTAGCACAAACTGGCTGTCTGTCCAGAAACAGTGACTCCTCAAGTTCAATCTGGAGCTCCAACCTTAACATCCTGTCCACTCAAATCAAATCAAATATAATTTGTCACATGAACCGAATACAACAGGTGTAGACCTTACAGTGAAATGCTGAATACAACAGGTGTAGACCTTACAGTGAAATGCTGACTACAACAGGTGTAGACCTTACAGTGAAATGCTGAATACAACAGGTGTAGACCTTACAGTGAAATGCTGAATACAACCGGTGTAGTCCTTACAGTGAAATGCTGAATACAACAGGTGTAGACCTTACAGTGAAATGCTGAATACAACAGGTGTAGACCTTACAGTGAAATGCTGAATACAACAGGTGTAGACCTTACAGTGAAATGCTGAATACAACAGGTGTAGACCTTACAGTGAAATGCTGACTTACAAGCTCTTAACCTTAATGCTTTTTTACAAAAATACCCCCAAAATGATAGTAAGAGATAAGAATAACAAATAATTAAAGAGCAGCAGTAAATAACAATAGCGGGGCTATATACAGGGGGTACCGGTACAGAGTCAATGTGGAGACTATATACAGGGGGTACCGGTACAGAGTCAATGTGGAGGCTATATACAGGGGGTACCAGTACAGAGTCAATGTGGAGACTATATACAGGGGGTACCGGTACAGAGTCAATGTGGAGGCTATATACAGGGGGTACCGGTACAGAGTCAATGTGGAGGCTATATACAGGGGGTACCGGTACAGAGTCAATGTGGAGGCTATATACAGGGGGTACCTGCACAGAGTCAATGTGGAGGCTATATACAGGGGGTACCTGTACAGAGTCAATGTGGAGGCTATATACAGGGGGTACTGTACAGAGTCAATGTGGAGGCTATATACAGGGGGTACCGGTACAGAGTCAATGTGGAGGCTATATACAGGGGGTACCGGTACAGAGTCAATGTGGAGGCTATATACAGGGGGTACCGGTACTGAGTCAATGTGGAGGCTATATACAGGGGTACCGGTACAGAGTCAATGTGGAGGCTATATACAGGGGGTACTGCACAGAGTCAATGTGGAGGCTATATACAGGGGGTACTGCACAGAGTCAATGTGGAGACTATATACAGGGTACCGGTACCAAGTCAATGTGGAGGCTATATACAGGGGGTACCGGTACAGAGTCAATGTGGAGGCTATATACAGGGGGTACCGGTACAGAGTCAATGTGGAGGCTATATACAGGGGGTACCGGTACAGAGTCAATGTGCGGGGGAACTGGTGTCGAGGTAATTGAGGTAATATGTACATGTAGGTAGAGTTATTAAAGTGACTATGCATAGATAACAACAGAAAGTAGCAGCGGTGTAAAAGAGGGGTGCAATGCAAATAGTCTGGGTAGCGATTTGATTAGGTGTTCAGGAGTCTTATGGCTTGGTGGTAGAAGCTGTTTAGGAGCCTCTTGGACCTAGACTTGGCGCTCCGGGTACCGCTTGCCGTGCGGTTGCAGAGAGAAGAGTTTATGACTAGGGTGGCTGGAGTCTTTGACAATTTTTAGGGCCTTCTTCTGACACCGCCTGGTATAGAGGTCCTGGATGGCAGGAAGCTTAGCCTCGGTGATGTACTGGGCCGTACACACTACCCTCTGTAGTGCCTTCCGGTCGGAGGCTGAGCAGTTTCCATACCAGGCAGTGATACAACCAGTCAGGATGCTCTTGATGGTGCAGCTGTAGAACCTTCTGAGGACCCATTCCAAATCTTTTCAGTCTCCTCAGGGGGAATAGGTTTTGCCGTGCCCTCTTCACGACTGTCTTAGTGTGTTTGGACCATGATAGTTTGATGACGTGGACACCAAGGAACTCTCAACCTACTCCACTACAGCCCCATCGATGTGGATGGGGGTGTGTTCAGCCCTCCTTTTTCTGTAGTCCACGATCATCTCCTTTGTCTTGCTCACGTTGAAGGGAGAGGTTGTTGTCCTGGTACCACACTGCTAGGTCTCTGACCTCCCTATAGGCTGTCTCATCGTTGTCGGTGAACAGGCCTACCACTGATGGTGTTGGAGTGGTGCTTGGCCACGCAGTCGTGGGTGAACAGGGAGTACAGCAGGGGACTGAGCACGCACCCCTGAGGGGTCCCCGTGTTGAGGATCAGTGTGGCAGATGTGTTGTTGCCTACCCTTACCACCTGGGGACAGCCCGTCAGGCTCTCCAGGATCCAGTTGCAGAGGGAGGTGTTTAGTCCCAGGATCCTTAGCTTAGTGATGAGCTTTGAGGACACTATGGTCTTGAACGCTGAGCTGTAGTCAATGAACAGCATTCTCACATAGGTGTTCCTTTTGTCCAGGTGGGAAAGGGCAGTGTAGAGTGCAATAGGTTTCTGGGATGATGGTGTTGATGTGAGCCATGACCAGCCTTTCAAAGCACTTCATGGCTACCGACGTGAGTGCTACGGGTCGGTAGTCATTTAGACAGGTTACCTTCGCTTTCTTGGGCGCAGGGACTATGGTCAGTCACTATGAGAGTGTTTATATCTAACCTGATTGGTCCTGTAGGCTGTCAGTCACTATGAGAGTGTTTATATCTAACCTGATTGGTCCTGTAGGCTGTCAGTCACTATGAGAGTGTTTTTATCTAACCTGATTGGTCCTGTAGGCTGTCAGTCACTATGAGAGTGTTTATATCTAACCTGATTGGTCCTGTAGACTGTCAGTCACTATGAGTGTTTATATCTAACCTGATTGGTCCTGTAGGCTGTCAGTCACTATGAGTGTGTTTATATCTAACCTGATTGGTCCTGTACGCTGTCAGTCACTATGAGAGTGTTTTTATCTAACCTGATTGGTCCTGTAGGCTGTCAGTCACTATGAGAGTGCAGTGAAGCTGGGCGGTCATGCCTCTCTGGTGGTGGACCTGGTTGAGCTGCTACTGAAGCTGCATCGGTATGGCAAGGCCCAGAGGACTCTGATGACCGCTCTGCACTGTGATGATGGTACACTGACCGTCTCCAGCCTGATGAGCAACGTACAGTACTTTCTGCTGCTAGCCAGAGCACACTATGCTGACCAGGGATCAGTCCAGGACACACTGGAGAAGGTAAGGCTTAGAGTTAGGGGTACTATGGAGAAGGTCCGGGTTAGAGTTAGGGTTACTATGGAGAAGGTCTGGGTTAGTGTTACTCTGGAGAAGGTCCGGGTTAGGGTTACTCTGGAGAAGGTCCGGGTTAGAGTTAGGGTTACTCTGGAGAAGGTTAGGGTTACTCTGGAGAAGGTCAGGGTTAGGGTTGCTCTGGAGAAGGTCCGTGTTAGAGTTAGGGTTACTCTGGAGAAGGTTAGTGTTACTCTGGAGAAGGTCCGGGTTAGAGTTAGGGTTACTCTGGAGAAGGTTAGAGTTAGGGTTACTATGGAGAAGGTTAGAGTTAGGGGTACTCTGGAGAAGGTCTGGGTTAGAGTTAGGGTTACTCTGGAGAAGGTTAGTGTTAGAGTTACTCTGGAGAAGGTCCGGGTTAGAGTTAGGGTTACTATGGAGAAGGTCAGGGTTAGTGTTACTCTGGAGAAGGTCCGGGTTAGAGTTAGGGTTACTCTGGAGAAGGTTAGAGTTAGGGTTACTCTGGAGAAGGTTAGGGTTAGAGTTAGGGTTACTCTGGAGAAGGTTAGGGTTAGAGTTAGGGTTACTATGGAGAAGGTCAGGGTTAGAGTTAGGGGTACTCTGGAGAAGGTCAGGGTTAGAGTTAGGGTTACTCTGGAGAAGGTCTGGGTTAGAGTTAGGGTTACTCTGGAGAAGGCCCGGGTTAGAGTTAGGGTTACTCTGGAGAAGGCCCGGGTTAGAGTTACTCTGGAGAAGGTCAGGGTTAGAGTTAGGGTTTCTCTGGAGCAGGTAGGGGTCACTACGCTGATCAGTCCAGGACACCATGGAGAAGGTCTTAGAACAATGACATGTTGATACAGTCATTTTCAGCTTGTGTTAATGTTATCAGTAACAGACAGTACAGTAACTAGTATCTCCCAGTATGACTGTAGCCAGTGCCAGTTTGTGACAGTGTAACAAGTTCTATGTAGTGATGTGTTATCACTAGAGGTGCACTGTGCGAGGAGGAGTTCCTTTACTAATGGGCTGTGTGTTTCTTCCACGGTGTCTGTCTCTCCCAGGCCCACAGTGTCCAGGTGAGCGTCCTGAAGCGTTGTCAGACAGAGCGCCCAGAGTTGCTGGAGCAGGAGAGAAACGTGCTGTGTTCCATCTGTTGTCAGCTGGCCAGACACTACCGTAGCAGGACCGATGTAGACAGAACCAAGTATTACTACAACCAGGCTATAGTAGCCGTCAGGAGGACAGACAACAAGGTTAGTATTACTACAACCAGGCTATAGTAGCCGTCAGGAGGACAGACAACAAGGTTAGTATTACTACAACCAGGCTATAGTAGCCATCAGGAGGACAGACAAGGTTAGTATTACTACAACCAGGCTATAGTAGCCGTCAGGAGGACAGACAACAAGGTTAGTATTACTACAACCAGGCTATAGTAGCCGTCAGGAGGACAGACAACAAGGTTAGCATTACTACAACCAGGCTATAGTAGCCATCAGCAGGACAGACAAGAGGTGAGGAGTGTGGGCAGTTTGTCTTGTAGTTTTCTTTGTGACTAGAGAACTGATATAGCGTGTGTGTGTGTGTGTGTATATATATATTTTATGGAATATCTATATATATATTTATATATTTATTTACATTGCACAACCTTCAATGTTATTTCATAATTATGTAATATTCTGGCAAATTAATTACGGTCTTTGTTAGGAAGAAATGGTCATCACACAGTTCAACGAGCCAGTCGGCCCAAACTGCTGCATATACCCTGACTATGCTTGCACTGAACGCAGGAGAAGTGACACAATTTCCCTAGTTAAAATAAATTCATGTTAGCAGGGAATATTAACTAAATATGCAGGTTTAAAAATATATACTTGTTTATTTCTTTTAAGAAAATCATTGATGGTTAGGGACATTTGGTGCAACGACAGCGATTTCTTTTTTTTGTGAATGCGCTTGTTAAATCATCACCCGTTTGGCGAAGTAGGCTGTGATTCGATGATAAATTAACAGGCACCGCATTGATTATATGCAATGCAGGACAAGCTAGTTAACTTAGTAATATCATCACCCATGTGTAGTTAACTAGTGATTTATGCAAAGATTGATTGTTTTTATAAGATCAGTTTAATGCTAGCTAGCAACTAACTTTGGCTCCTTGCTGCACTCGCGTAACAGGTGGTCAGCCTGCCACGCAGTGTAATCGGCCATAATCGGCGTCCAAAAATGCTAATTAACGATTGTTATGAAACTTGAAATCGGCCCTAATTAATTCGGTCGACCTCTAATATATATACACACACACACACTACCGTTCAAAAGTTAGGGGTCACTTAGAAATGTCCTTGTTTTTGAAAGAAAATCATTTTTTTGTCCATTAAAATAACATCAAATTGATCAGAAATACAGTGTAGACATTAATGTTGTGAATGACTATTGTAGCTGGAAACGGCAGATTTTTTATGGAATATCTACATAGGTGTACAGAGGCCCATTATCAGCAACCATCACTCCTGTGTTCCAATGGCACGTTGTGTTGGCTAATCCAAGTTTATCATTTTAAAAGGCTAATTGATCATTAGAAAACCCTTTTGTCAAAGGTATTGGCCCTAAAAATTGTCAGACTCCAGCCACCCTAGTCATAGACTGTTCTCTCTGCTACCACACGGAAAGCGGTACCGGAGCGCCAAGTCTAGGTCCAAGAGGCTTCTAAACAGCTTCTACCACCAAGCCATAAGGCTCGAGAACATCTAGTCAAATGGCTACCCAGACTATTCACATTGCCCCCTGATCTATATCTATATTCTGTAGAACTGATCTATATCTATATGCTGTAGAACTGATCTATATCTATATGCTATAGAACTGATCTATATCTATATTTTGTAGAACTGATCCATATCTATATTCTGTAGAACTGATCTATATCTATATGCTATAGAACTGATCTATATCTATATGCTATAGAACTGATCTATATCTATATTCTGTAGAACTGATCTATATGCTATAGAACTGATCTATATGCTATAGAACTGATCTATATCTATATTCTGTAGAACTGATCTATATCTATATGTTATAGAACTGATCTATATCTGATCTATATCTATATGCTATAGAACTGATCTATATCTGATCTATATCTATATGCTATAGAACTGATCTATATCTGATCTATATCTATATGCTATAGAACTGATCTGTATCTGATCTATATCTATATGCTATAGAACTGATCTATATCTGATCTATATCTATATGCTATAGAACTGATCTATATCTATATTCTGTAGAACTGATCTATATCTATATTCTGTAGAACTGATCTATATCTATATGCTATAGAACTGATCTATATCTGATCTATATCTATATGCTATAGAACTGATCTATATCTGATGTATATCTATATTTTGTAGATCTGATCTATATCTATATTCTGTAGATGTGATGTATATCTATATTCTGTAGATCTGATGTATATCTATATTCTGTATATCTGATGTATATCTATATTCTGTAGATCTGATGTATATCTATATTCTGTAGAACTGATGTATATCTATATTCTGTAGAACTGATCTATATCTGATGTATATCTATATTCTGTAGATCTGATGTATATCTATATTCTGTAGAACTGATCTATATCTATATTCTGTAGAACTGATCTATATCTGATGTATATCTATATTCTGTAGAACTGATCTATATCTATATTCTGTAGATCTGATGTATATCTATATTCTGTAGAACTGATCTATATCTGATGTATATCTATATTCTGTAGATCTGATGTATATCTATATTCTGTAGATCTGATCTATATCTATATTCTGTAGAACTGATGTATATCTATATTCTGTAGAAATGATCTATATCTGATGTATATCTATATTCTGTAGATCTGATCTATATTCTGTAGATCTGATCAATTCTCCCCTTTCAGATCAGTCTGGAGTTAGCCCAGTTCTACCTGGAGAATGGGAAGACAGATGAAGCCATGATGCAGGTTGAGGAGGTGCTGGGAAAGGATGCCCTCCACCCTGACGCCACAATGGTACAATCCTCTCTCCTCTATATTTCAGCCACACCCGTTGCTGACAAGTGTATAAAATTGAGGACACATCCGTGCAATCTCCATAGCCAAACATTGGCAGTAGAATGGCCTTACTGAAGAGCTCAGGTGACTTCAAACGTGGCACTGTCATAGGATGCCACCTTTCCAATAAGTCAGTTTGTCAAATTTCTGCCCTGCTAGAGCCCCCCGGTCAACTTTAAGTGCTGTTATTGTGAAGTGGAAACGTCTAGGATCAACAACGGCTCAGCCGCGAGGTGGTAGGGCACACAAGTTCACAGAGTGGAACCGCCGAGTGCTGAAGCGCGTAGTGCGTTATCATTGTCTGTCTTCGGTTGCAACACTCACTACTGAGTTCCAAACTGCCTCTGGAAGCAACGTCAGCACAATAACTGTTCATCGGGAGCTTCATGAAATGGGTTTCCATGGCTGAGCAGCCGCACACAAGCCTAAGATCACCATGCGCAATGCCAAGCGTCGGCTGGAGTGGAGTAAAGTTTGCCTCCATTGTACTCTGTAGCAGTGGAAACTCAGTCCAACGTACAAATCTGGGTTTGGCGGATGCCAGGAGAACGCTACCTGCCCCAATGCATAGTGCCAACTGTAAAGTTTGGTGGAGGTATAATAATGGTCTGGGGCTGTTTTTCATAGTTTGGGCTAGCCCCCTTAGTTCCAGTGAAGGGAAATCTTAACGCTACAGCATACAATGACATTCTAGACCATTCTGTGCTTCCAACTGTGTGTCAACTGGATGGAATTTGGGGAAAAATACACCAAATTATTTTTAAATCTTCAACATAGAAATGCTACCAGAAATAATTTACTCCAACTTGTTGATTCAGCAAATTATATTTTTTAAGGAAAGTACTTTTAAGTTTTCGTTTGTCTCCTCCTGTAATCAAAGCTAATTGTACAGAAAGAGTCATGTTACAGAGGAGGAACTTCTTGATGCAATTAAAGCCTTTAAGTCTGGGACCAATCCAGGGCTGGATGGCGTAACAGTGGAAGTATACCAAACCTTTTATATACTCAGAGCACCGTTATCAGCATGTTTTAACCACTCCTATATAAACGGTAGACTGTCAGACACGCAACAACAAGGTCTGATTTCATTACTACTGAAACAGGACCCAAGTGGTAAATATAAAGATCCAGTCCTCTATATAACTTCCCCCTGATGCCACAATGGTTTAGTCCTCTCTCCTCTATATAACACCCCCCTGATGCCACAATGGTTTAGTCCTCTCTCCTCTATATAACACCCCCCTGATGCCACAATGGTTTAGTCCTCTCTCCTCTATATAACACCCTGATGCCACAATGGTTTAGTCCTCTCTCCTCTATATAACACCCCCCTGATGCCACAATGGTTTAGTCCTCTCCCCTCTATATAACTTCCCCCTGATGCCACAATGGTTTAGTCCTCTCTCCTCTATATAACACCCCCCTGATGCCACAATGGTTTAGTCCTCTCTCCTCTGTATGACATCCCCCTGATGCCACAATGGTTTAGTCCTCTCTCCTCTTTGTACATTATACTTGCTAGTCATCATGTTCCTGTGTCTGCCTGAAGGTGTACGGAGATATCAAGTTGAAGGAGGAGAAGTTTGATGAGTCTGTGGAGATATACCTTGGACTGATGGACAGATGCCCAGGTACATGATGCCCAGGAGCATGTTATATTTTACCAAGACTACCGTTATTGGGACTTGTTGTTTATTTGGACTTTATTTGGATCCTGTCTGGGTACCTTACCCATGTACCCAGGGGTATTCAAATCTTACCCTATGAGGTCCAGATTACAGCTGGTTTTCTGTTCTACCTGATAAATATTTACACCCACCTGGCGTCCCAGGTCTAAATCAGTCCCTGATTACAGGGGAATAATCCACCTGGCGCCCACCTGGTGTCCCAGGTCTAAATCAGTCCCTGATTAGAGGAGAATCGCCCACCTGGTGTCCCAGGTCTAAATCAGTCCCTGATTACAGGGGAATAATCCACCTGGCGCCCACCTGGTGTCCCAGGTCTAAATCAGTCCCTGATTAGAGGAGAATCGCCCACCTGGTGTCCCAGGTCTAAATCAGTCCCTGATTAGAGGGGAATCGCCCACTTGGTGTCCCAGGTCTAAATCAGTCCCTGATTAGAGGAGAATCCTCCACCTGGTGTCCCAGGTCTAAATCAGTCCCTGATTAGAGGGGAATCCTCCACCTGGTGTCCCAGGTCTAAATCAGTCCCTGATTAGAGGGGAATCGCCCACCTGGTGTCCCAGGTCTAAATCAGTCCCTGATTAGAGGGGAATCGCCCACCTGGTGTCCCAGGTCTAAATCAGTCCCTGATTAGAGGGGAAGAATTTAAAAAGCAGTGGCCTCCAGTTCCAGAGTTGAGGGGTCTAGACCTTGAATTCACTGTATAGCAGCATATAGTCTATACTGCTGTCTAATGGTGTTGGTACTGTCCCATAGATAACTACATGTTCCTGGCCAAGTGTATCCAGGTGCTGAGACGGTCAGCCAAACTGGATGTTGCCCTGGCCCTGTTTCAAGCCTGTGAGCGCCACAACCACGGAGCTACCACTGAGCCTGGATACAACTACTGTAAAGGCCTTTACTACTGGTGAGTCTAATACTACTGTAAAGGCCTTTAAATCAAATCAAATCAAATTTATTTATAAAGCCCCCCTTACATCAGCTGATGTCACAGAGTGCTGTACAGAAACCCAGCCTAAAACCCCAAACAGCAAGCAATGCAGGTGTAAAAGCTACTGGCGATTCCCCTTTACTACTGGTGAGTCTAATACAACAACTACTGTAAAGGCCTTTACTACTGGTGAGTCTAATACTACTGTAAAGGCCTTTACTACTGGTGAGTCTAATACAACAACTACTGTAAAGGCCTTTACTACTGGTGAGCCTAATACAACAACTACTGTAAAGGCCTTTACTACTGGTGAGTCTAATACTACTGTAAAGGCCTTTACTACTGGTGAGCCTAATACAACAACTACTGTAAAGGCCTTTACTACTGGTGAGTCTAATACTACTGTAAAGGCCTTTACTACTGGTGAGTCTAATACTACTGTAAAGGCCTTTACTACTGGTGAGTATAATACTACTGTAAAGGCCTTTACTACTGGTGAGTCTAATACTACTGTAAAGGCCTTTACTACTGGTGAGTCTAATACTACTGTAAAGGCCTTTACTACTGGTGAGTCTAATACTACTGTATAGGCCTTTACTACTGGTGAGTCTAATACTACTGTAAAGGCCTTTACTACTGGTGAGTCTAATACAACAACTACTGTAAAGGCCTTTACTACTGGTGAGCCTAATACAACAACTACTGTAAAGGCCTTTCCTACTGGTGAGCCTAATACAACAACTACTGTAAAGGTCTTTACTACTGGTGAGTCTAATACAACAATTACTGTAAAGGCCTTTACTACTGGTGAGTCTAATACTACTGTAAAGGCCTTTACTACTGGTGAGCCTAATACAACAACTACTGTAAAGGCCTTTACTACTGGTGAGTCTAATACTACTGTAAAGGCCTTTACTACTGGTGAGTCTAATACAACAACTACTGTAAAGGCCTTTACTACTGGTAAGTCTAATACTACTGTAAAGGCCTTTACTACTGGTGAGTCTAATACAACAACTACTGTAAAGGCCTTTACTACTGGTGAGTCTAATACTACTGTAAAGGCCTTTACTACTGGTGAGCCTAATACAACAACTACTGTAAAGGCCTTTACTACTGGTGAGTCTAATACAACAACTACTGTAAAGGCCTTTACTACTGGTAAGTCTAATACTACTGTAAAGGCCTTCACTACTGGTGAGCCTAATACAACAACTACTGTAAAGGCCTTTACTACTGGTGAGCCTAATACTACTGTAAAACTGTCTCTAGCTGTATAGTGATTGTCTAGTCTCTAGCTGTATAGAACTAGCTGTATAGTGAGTGTCTAGTCTCTAGGTGTATAGTGAGTGTCTAGTCTCTAGCTGTATAGTGAGTGTCTAGTCTCTAGCTGTATAGTGAGTGTCTAGTCTCTAGCTGTATAGAACTAGCTGTATAGTGAGTGTCTAGTCTCTAGCTGTATAGTGAGTGTCTAGTCTCTAGCTGTATAGAACTAGCTGTATAGTGAGTGTCTATTCTCTAGCTGTATAGTGAGTGTCTATTCTCTAGCTGTATAGTGAGTGTCTAGTCTCTAGCTGTATAGTGAGTGTCTAGTCTCTAGGTGTATAGTGAGTGTCTAGTCTCTAGCTGTATAGAACTAGCTGTATAGTGAGTGTCTAGTCTCTAGCTGTATAGTGAGTGTCTAGTCTCTAGCTGTATAGTGAGTGTCTATTCTCTAGCTGTATAGTGAATGTCCAGTCTCTCGCTGTACAGTAAGTGTCTAGTCTCTAGCTGTATAGAACTAGCTGTTTAGTGAGTGCCTAGTCTCTAGCTGTATAGTGAGTGTCTATTCTCTAGCTGTATAGTGTGTCTAGTCTCTAGCTATATAGAACTAGCTGTATAGTGAGTGTCTAGTCTCTAGCTGTATAGAACTAGCTGTATAGTAAGTGTCTAGTCTCTAGCTGTATAGTGAGTGTCTAGTCTCTAGATGTATAGTAAGTGTCTAGTCTCTAGCTGTATAGAACTAGCTGTATAGTGTGTCTAGTCTCTAGCTGTATAGTGAGTGTCTTGTCTCTAGCTGTATAGTGATTGTCTAGTCTCTAGCTGTATAGAACTAGCTGTATAGTGAGTGTCTATTCTCTAGCTGTATAGTGAGTGTCTATTCTCTAGCTGTATTGTGAGTGTCTAGTCTCTAGCTGTATAGAACTAGCTGTATAGTGAGTGTCTACTCTCTAGCTGTATAGTGAACCACTGGCAGACAGAATAAGACATGGTTCAGAGAACTCAAACTCTCCTCCCTCCAGGCATGTGTACAGGGTGAGTGAGGCTCTGTTCCATCTGAACAAGGCCCGGCGGGACAACGAGTGGGGAGATCAGGCTATGGAGCTCATGATCCGCATCTGTCTCAACCCAGACAACGAGGTCATCGGAGGGGAGGTGTTTGAGACCCCACAGGAGGAGTGGAGGTACGGCAAGGGCTTCTAGAGGTACGGCAGGGCAACTGTCCGGCCTTCAGAGTCAGATGAGATAATGATACAGATTACATTTAAAATTGATTAAATTTAGATTATTTTGGTCACTGGCGTACGCAAAGGACTTCACAATACTAACCTAATGGACAGAGTGGAAAGAAGGAAGCCTGTACAGAATACAAATATTCCAGAACATGCATCCTGTTTGCAGCAAGTCACTACAGTCATACTGCTAAACATGTGTCAAAGCAATGACCTTTTTTGCCTGAATATAAAGTGTTATGTTGGGGGCAAATCCCACACAACACATTACTCAGTACCACTCCATTTGTTTTCAAGCATAGTGGTGGCTGCATCATGTTATGGGTAAGCTTGTAATTGTTAAAAGCTTGTAATAACCTAAAACACAAGGTCAAATCTAAACTGGAGTTGCTTACCAAGAATACCGTGAATGTTCCTGAGTGGCCGAGTTACAGTTTCAAATGTATTTATAAAGCCCTTCTTACATCAGCTGTCACAGAGTTCTGTACAGAAACCCAGCCTAAAACCCCAAACAGCAAGCGACGCAGGTGTAGAAGCGACGCAGGTGTAGAAGCGACGCAGGTGTAGAAGCGACGCAGGTGTAGAAGCATGAAAAACTGGCAAGACTTAAATGGTTGTCTAGCAATGGTCAACCGATTTGACAGAGCTTGAAGAATGTTTAAAACAATAATTGGCAAATGTTGCATAATACAGGTGTGGAAAGCTCTTAAGAGACTTACCCAGAAACACTCACAGCTCTAATAGCTGCCAAAGGTTATTCTATAAAGTATTGATTCAGGGGTATACATACTTATGTAAATTAGATATTTCTGTATTTTCATTTTCAATCAATTTGCAAACATTTCTTAAAAACATGAATGGCCAAGAAAAACTTCTAAAAACATGTTTTCACTTTGTCAATATAAGTTATTGTGTGTAGATGTGTGAGGGGAAAAACATATTTAATCTATTTTGACCTCAGGCTGTAACACAACAAAATGTGGTTAAGGGGTATGAATACTTTCTGAAGGCACCACTAACCGATGTTGGCACTAAGACTGCACTCAATGAGCTGTACTCCGCCATAAGCAAACAGGAAAACGCTCATCCAGAGGCGGCGCCCCTAGTGGCCGGGGACGTTAATGCAGGGAAACTCTAATCCGTTTTACCTCATTTCTACCAGCATGTTAAATGTGGAACCAGAGGGAAAACAACTCTAGACCACCTATACTCCACACACAGAGATGCATACAAAGGTCTCCCTCACCCTCCATTTGGCAAATCTGACCATAATTCCATCCTCCTGATTCCTGCTTACAAGCAACAATTAAATCAGGAAGCACCAGTGACTCGGTCAATAAAAAGTGGGCAGATGAAGCAGATGCTAAACTACAGGACTGTTTTGGCAGCACAGACTGGAATATGTTCCGGGATTCCTCCAATGGCATTGAGGAGTTCACCACAACTGTCATTGGCTTCATCAATAAGTGCATCGATGACGTTGTCCCCACAGTGAATATACGTACATACCCCAACCAGAAGTCATGGATTACAGGCAGTATCGGCACTGAGCTAAAGGGTAGCCCATCAAACAGGCAGAGCGTCAATACAGGATTAAGATCAAATCCTACTACACCGGCTCCGACGCTCGTCTTATGTGGCAGGGCTTGCAAACTATTACAGACTACAAAGGGAAGCACAGCTGAGAGTTGCCCAGTGACACGAGCCTACCAGACGAGCTAAATAACTTCTATGCTCGCTTCCAGGCAAATAACACTGAAACATGCACGAGAGAATCCACTGTTCCGGACGACTGTGTGATCACGCTCTCCTCAGTCGATGTGAATAAGACCTTTAAACAGGTCAACATTCACAAGGCCGCAGGGCCAGACGGATTACCAGGACGTGTACTCCGAGCATGCGCTGAACAACTGGCAAGTGTTTTCACTGACATTTTCAACCTCTCCCTGTCCGAGTCTGTACCAACATGTTTTAAGCAGACCACCATAGTGCCTGTGCCCAAGAACACTAAGGTAACCTGCCTAAATGACTACCAACCCATAGCACTCACGTCCGTAGCCATGAAGTGCTTTGAAAGGCTGGTCATGGCTCACATCAACAACATTATCCCAGAAACCCTAGACCCACTCCAATTTGCATACCGCCCCAACACATCCACAGATGATGCAATCTCTATTGCACTCCACACTGCCCTTTCCCACCTGGACAAAAGGAACACCTATGTGAGAATGCTGTTCATTGACCACAGCTCAGCGTTCAAGACCATAGTGCCCTCAAAGCTCATCACTAAGCTAAGGACCCTGGGACTAAACACCTCCCTCTGCAACTGGATCCTGGACTTCCTGACGGGCCGCCCCCAGGTGGTAAGGATAGGTAACAACACATCCACCACGCTGATCCTCAACACGGGGGCCCCTCAGGGGTGCATGCTCAGTCCCCTCCTGTACTCCCTGTTCACTCATGACTAAACGGCCAGGCATGACTCCAACACCATCATTAAGTTTGCCAATGACACAACAGTGATAGGCCTGATCACCGACAACGACGAGACAGCCTACAGGGAGGAGATCAGAGACTAGGCTGTGTTGTGCCAGAATAACAACCTCTCCCTCAATGTGATCAAGACAAAGGAGATGATTGTGGACTACAGGAAAAGGAGAACCGAGCACTTTCCCATTCTCATCGACGGGGCTGCAGTGGAGCAGGTTGAGAGCTTCAAGTTCCTTGGTGTCCACATCACCAACAAACTAACATGGTCCAAGCACACCAAGACAGTCGTGAAGAGGGTGCAACAAAACCTATTCCCCCTCAGGCAACTAAAAAGATTTGGCATGGGTCCTCAGATCCTCAAAAGGTTCTACAGCTGCACCATTGAGAGCATCCTGACGGGTTGCATCACTGCCTGGTATGGCAACTGCTCGGCCTCCGACCGCAAGGAACTACAGAGGGTAGTGCGTACAGCCCAGTACATCACTGGGCCAAGCTTCCTGCCATCCAGGACCACTACCAGTCGGTGTCAATGGAACGCCATAAAAATTGTCAAAGACTCCAGCCACCCTAGTCATAGACTGTTCTCTCTGCTACCACACGGCAAGCGGTACCGGAGCGCCAAGTCTAGGTCCAAGAGGCTTCTTAACAGCTTCAACCCCCCAAGCCATCAGACTCCTGAACATCTAATCAAATGGCTACCCAGACTCTTTGCATTGACCCCCTTTTTACGCTGCTGCTACTCACTGTTGTTATCTATGCATAAGTCACTTTAAAAACTCCTACATGTACAGTTGAAGTCGGAAGTTTACATACACTTAGGTTGGAGTCATTAACTCGTTTTTCAACCACTCCACACATTTCTTGTTAACAAACTATAGTTTTGGGAAGTCTGTTAGGACATCTACTTTGTGCATGACACAAGTAATTTTTCCAACAATTGTTTACAGACAGATTATTTAACTTATAATTCACTGTATCACAATTCCAGTGGTTCAGAAGTTTACATACACTAAGGTGACAGTGCCTTTAAACAGCTTGGAAAATTCCAGAAAATTATGTCATGGCTTTATAAGCGTCTGATAGGCTAATTGACATCATTTGAGTCAATTGGAGGTGCATCTGTGGATGGCCTACCTTCAAACTCAGTGCCTCTTTGCTTGACATCATGGGAAAATCAAAAGAAAACAGCCAAGACTTCAGAAAAACAATTGTAGACCTCCACGTCTGGTTCATCCTTGGGAGCAATTTCCAAACACCTGAAGGTACCACATTCATCTGTACAAACAATAGTACGCCAGCATAAACACCATGGGACCACGCAGCTGTCATACCGCTCAGGAAGGAGACGCGTTCTGGCTCCTAGAGATGAACGTACTTTGGTGCAAAAAGTCAATCAATCCCAGAACAACAGCAAAGGACCTTGTGAAGATGCTGGAGGAAACGGGTACAAAAGTATCTATATCCACAGTAAAACGAGTCCTATATCGACATAACCTGAAAGGCCGCTCAGCAAGGAAGAAGCCACTGCTCCAAAACTGCCATACAAAAGCCAGACTACGGTTTACAACTGCACATGGGGACAAAGTTCATACTTTTTGGAGAAATGTCCTCTGGTCTGATGAAACAAAAATATTAACTGTTTGGCCATAATGACCATTGTTATTTTCGGAGGGAAAAGGGGGAGGCTTGCAAGCCGAAGAACACCATCCCAACCGTGAAGCATAGTGGTGGCAGCATCATGTTGTGGGGGTGCTTTGCTGCAGGAGGGACTGGTGCACTTCACAAAATAGATGGCATCATGAGGCAGGAAAATTATGTGGATATATTGAAGCAACATCTCAAGACATCAGTCAGGAAGTTAATGGATGGTTGCCAATGGGTATTCCAAATGATGACAATGACCCCAAGCATACTTCCAAAGCGGTAGCAAAATGACTTAAGGACAACAAAGTCAAGTTGTGGGCAAAACTGAAAAAGCGTGTGCGAGCAAAGAGGACTGCAAACCTGCCTCAGTTACACCAGCTCTGTCAGGAGGAATGGGCCAAAATTCACCCAACTTATTGTGGGAAGCTTGTGGAAGGCTACCCAAGTTAAACAATTTAAAGGCAATGCTACCAAATACTAATTGAGTGTAATGTAAACTTCTGACCCACTGGGAATGTGATGAAAGAAATAAAAGCTGAAATAAATCATTATGATGTATACAGACTCCAGTATGTTGTCTCCTCCAATGTGGACAGTCCGGGACAGAAGACATCCAGTGTTTTAGAGGATAATGGTTTGAAGACCCTGCATTATCATCTCATGATCATGTTGCCTCGCTTGATTGTTCCTGATTTATGAGATACTTTAGCTAACTGGAATATTACATGATATAAAATGATGACGTCTGTTCTCCTCTCTGATTGGTCAGTATGAGCCAGCTGGGCGGGGCTGAGCACAGGGAGCAGGTGGGCGTGGCCACGGCCCAGAACCTGGTGAAGGAGTTCCGCCCACGTCAGGGGTCATCAGGAGGTCAGAGGTCAGAAGGAATCACCTTGCTGGTCAACCTCTGCCTCATGGCCACCAGAGACCCCAAGCACATCAAGAGAGCCCTGCAGGCCTTCACTGAGCTGGCCTCTACTAAGGTAGAACCCCCTTCACTGAGCTGGCCTCTACTCAGGTAGGACCCCCTTCACTGAGCTGGCCTCTACTCAGGTAGGACCCCCTTCACTGAGCTGGCCTCTACTCAGGTAGGACCCCCTTCACTGAGCTGGCCTCTACTCAGGTAGGACCCCCTTCACTGAGCTGGCCTCTCCTCAGGTAGGACCCCCTTCACTGAGCTGGCCTCTACTCAGGTAG
Organism: Brachymystax lenok tsinlingensis; assembly: GCA_030435695.1. Classification (NCBI taxonomy): domain Eukaryota; kingdom Metazoa; phylum Chordata; class Actinopteri; order Salmoniformes; family Salmonidae; genus Brachymystax; species Brachymystax lenok. Next base: position 1,705,078 of record CM059814.1, on the reverse strand, counting down.
GACCCCCTTCACTGAGCTGGCCTCTCCTCAGGTAGGACCCCTTCACTGAGCTGGCCTCTACTCAGGTAGGACCCCTTCACTGAGCTGGCCTCTACTCAGGTAGGACCCCCTTCACTGAGCTGGCCTCTACTCAGGTAGAACCCCTTCACTGAGCTGGCCTCTACTCAGGTAGGACCCCTTCACTGAGCTGGCCTCTACTCAGGTAGGACCCCCTTCACTGAGCTGGCCTCTACTCAGGTAGGACCCCCTTCACTGAGCTGGCCTCTACTCAGGTAGGACCCCCTTCACTGAGCTGGCCTCTACTCAGGTAGGACCCCCTTCACTGAGCTGGCCTCTACTCAGGTAGGACCCCTTCACTGAGCTGGCCTCTACTCAGGTAGGACCCCCTTCACTGAGCTGGCCTCTACTCAGGTAGGACCCCCTTCACTGAGCTGGCCTCTCCTCAGGTAGGACCCCCTTCACTGAGCTGGCCTCTCCTCAGGTAGGAACCCCTTCACTGAGCTGGCCTCTACTCAGGTAAGGCCCCCTTCACTGAGCTGGCCTCTACTCATGTAGAACCCCTTCACTGAGCTGGCCTCTACTCAGGTAGAACCCCTTCACTGAGCTGGCCTCTACTCAGGTAGGACCCCCTTCACTGAGCTGGCCTCTACTCAGGTAGGACCCCCTTCACTGAGCTGGCCTCTACTCAGGTAGGACCCCTTCACTGAGCTGGCCTCTACTCAGGTAGGACCCCTTCACTGAGCTGGCCTCTCCTCAGGTAGGACCCCTTCACTGAGCTGGCCTCTCCTCAGGTAGGAACCCCTTCACTGAGCTGGCCTCTCCTCAGGTAAGGCCCCCTTCACTGAGCTGGCCTCTACTCAGGTAGAACCCCTTCACTGAGCTGGCCTCTCCTCAGGTAAGGGCCCCTTCACTGAGCTGGCCTCTACTCAGGTAGAACCCCTTCACTGAGCTGGCCTCTACTCAGGTAGAACCCCCTTCACTGAGCTGGCCTCTACTCAGGTAGGGTTTCCTCCACTTCCTCCCCCTCCTTCTACTGTACCTTCACCTCCCACTTTATCCTGTACCTTCTTCTCCCCAGGTGAACAACGTTCCCTACCTGCTGGCGATGGGCCAGGCCTTCATGCTGCTAAAACAAACTCCTCGGGCCAGGAACCAGCTCAAGAGGCTCACCAAGGTAGACTTTCACTTGGACTTCTTGTAGATTTACATGTTGGTCCTGTAGCTTAGCAGACACTCATCTCCAGAGAGACAGTCAGACGAGAGGGTCTAGAACCCGAGCCCTGGAGGACACCAGTATTATATGTGATTATTGTACAGGTGGAGTGGAGCTGGGAGCTGTCAGAGGACCTGGAGACCGCCTGGTTGCTGCTGGCTGACGTTTACATCAAGTCTGGGAAGTATGACATCGCCTGTGACCTACTGCAACGTTGTATTAAATACAACCAGGTACACACACACATACACAGAGAGAGAGACAGACACACACACACACACACACACACACACACACAGAGACAGACAGACAGCCAGCCAGCCAGTAGAGTCTGAGGTGTCTATATGGTATTAGTGTGTACAGTAGGTTATTAGTGTAGGGTTACAGCAGTGTATTAGTGTGTACAGCAGTGTATTAGTGTGTACAGCAGGGTATTAGTGTGTACAGCAGTGTATTAGTGTGTACAGCAGTGTATTAGTGTGTACAGCAGGGTATTAGTGTGTACAGCAGGGTATTGGTGTGTACAGTAGGTTATTAGTGTGTACAGTAGGTTATTAGTGGGTGGACAGTCGTGTAGTAGTGTATTAGTGGGTGGACAGTAGTGTATTAGTGGGTGGACAGTAGTGTATTAGTGGGTGGACAGTAGTGTATTAGTGGGTGGACAGTAGTGTATTAGTGTGGGGACAGTAGTGTATTAGTGGGTGGACAGTAGTGTATTAGTGGGTGGACAGTAGTGTATTAGTGTGGGGACAGTAGTGTATTAGTGTGTAGACAGTAGTGTATTAGTGTGTGGACGGTCGTGTATTAGTGGGTGGACAGTAGTGTATTAGTGTGTAGACAGTAGTGTATTAGTGTGGGGACAGTAGTGTATTAGTGTGTAGACAGTAGTGTATTAGTGTGTGGACGGTCGTGTATTAGTGGGTGGACAGTAGTGTATTAGTGGGTGGACAGTAGTGTATTAGTGGGTGGACAGTAGTGTATTAGTGTGTGGACGGTAGTGTATTAGTGTGGGGACAGTAGTGTATTAGTGTGGGGACAGTAGTGTATTCGTGTGTAGACAGTAGTGTATTAGTGGGTGGACAGTAGTGTATTAGTGGGTGGACAGTAGTGTATTCGTGTGTAGACAGTAGTGTATTCGTGTGTAGACAGTAGTGTATTAGTGGGTGGACAGTAGTGTATTAGTGTGTAGACAGTAGTGTATTAGTGTGTAGACAGTAGTGTATTCGTGTGTAGACAGTAGTGTATTAGTGTGTAGACAGTAGTGTATTAGTGGGTGGACAGTAGTGTATTAGTGTGTAGACAGTAGTGTATTAGTGGGTGGACAGTAGTGTATTAGTGGGTGGACAGTAGTGTATTAGTGGGTGGACAGTAGTGTATTAGTGGGTGGACGGTCGTGTATTAGTGGGTGGACAGTAGTGTATTAGTGGGTGGACAGTTGTGTATTAGTGTGGGGACAGTAGTGTATTAGTGGGTGGACAGTAGTGTATTAGTGTATTAGTGGGTGGACAGTAGTGTATTAGTGGGTGGACAGTAGTGTATTAGTGGGTGGACAGTAGTGTATTAGTGTGGGGACAGTAGTGTATTAGTGGGTGGACAGTAGTGTATTAGTGGGTGGACAGTAGTGTATTAGTGGGTGGACAGTAGTGTATTAGTGGGTGGACAGTAGTGTATTAGTGGGTGGACGGTAGTGTATTAGTGGGTGGACGGTAGTGTATTAGTGGGTGGACGGTAGTGTATTAGTGTGTAGACAGTAGTGTATTAGTGGGTGGACAGTAGTGTATTAGTGGGTGGACAGTAGTGTATTAGTGGGTGGACAGTAGTGTATTAGTGGGTGGACAGTAGTGTATTAGTGGGTGGGCGATTGGAGTGTATTAGTGGGTGGACGGTAGTGTATTAGTGGGTGGACGGTAGTGTATTAGTGGGTGGACAGTAGTGTATTAGTGGGTGGACAGTAGTGTATTAGTGGGTGGACGGTAGTGTATTAGTGGGTGGACAGTAGTGTATTAGTGGGTGGACAGTAGTGTATTAGTGTATTAGTGGGTGGACAGTAGTGTATTAGTGTGTAGACAGTAGTGTATTAGTGTGTAGACAGTAGTGTATTAGTGTGTGGACGGTCGTGTATTAGTGTATTAGTGTGTGGACAGTAGTTTATTAGTGGGTGGACAGTAGTTTATTAGTGGGTGGACAGTAGTGTATTAGTGTGGGGACAGTAGTGTATTAGTGGGTGGACAGTAGTTTATTAGTGGGTGGACAGTAGTGTATTAGTGTGTAGACAGTAGTGTATTAGTGTGTAGACAGTAGTGTATTAGTGTGTAGACAGTAGTGTATTAGTGTGTGGACAGTAGTGTATTAGTGGGTGGACAGTAGTGTATTAGTGTGTAGACAGTAGTGTATTAGTGTGTAGACAGTAGTGTATTAGTGTGTGGACGGTCGTGTATTAGTGTGTGGACAGTAGTGTATTAGTGGGTGGACAGTAGTGTATTAGTGGGTGGACAGTAGTGTATTAGTGTGTAGACAGTAGTGTATTAGTGTGTGGACGGTCGTGTATTAGTGGGTGGACAGTAGTGTATTAGTGTGTAGACAGTAGTGTATTAGTGTGTAGACAGTAGTGAATGAGTGTGTATGCAATGTATGTGTTTCTAGTCATGCAGCAGAGCGTATGAATACATGGGCTACGTTAGGGAGAAGGAACATTCGTACCATGATGCATCAGTGTTCTACGATCACGCCTGGCTCTACACTAACAGAGTCAACCCCAGCATGGGTGAGTCTGTGGACACCCTGAAAGCTGCATTATGTCACTTTTTTGTGCGACCCGACCAAATTTACATAGACATTCACGTTATAGATCTGTCATTCTCATTGTAAGACAGTCTAATAATCTGTAGGTCTGTTCTATGTGCGCTTTTTCTATGCTTCCCTTTCTTAAGTTTAGTTTTTGTATCTTTTACTTTCGGTTTTGTGCGCCAACTTCAAACAGCTGAAAATACAATATTTTTGGTTCTGGAAAATATATTTCACAGCAGTTTAGATGGTACCATGATTATCTAGACTATAATTGCTTGTTTTGTCACAAACTGAAATTAGGTGAACTTTTATAATTTTTGCAACCAGGAAATGGAAGAGTGGTGTCAGAATTGTGCGCTTTTTTAAAGGTCTGTAATGGTTGTGTCCCTTCGGCTTCTTCCATTCAGGTTTCAGACTGGCCTTCAACTACCTGAAGTTCAAGCAGTACAACGAGGCCATAGAGGTTTGTCACAAGGTCTGTACTGTGGATGATATTAACACTGTAGCCTGGTCCCAGATCTGCAAGACAGCACGAACAGATCTGGGACCAGGCTATTCAACACCTACTGTCTTAGTGCCACCCCGTCAGACAGCACTAACAGATCTGGGACCAGGCTATCACTACTGGAAATATTGGAAAGGACTTAGTGCAGTGGTTTAGTTTAGAGGATGAGGTTGATTTTGATTAAGTGTCAGTGTAGTGAGATAGTGTTTTCCTGACCTGCCTGTTCCCCCTCAGGTCCTCACAGAGCACCCAGACTACCCTCTGATACAGAAAGAGATCCTAGAGAGAGCCCGCCTTGCGCTCCGACCCTGAACCTCAGCCTGGGATTAACCCTCCATGTCTCTGGCCGTTAGCAGCCTCCAAGGGACTATGGGGAACTTTGTCTTCATCAAAACAAGTGCTTTCTTCTAGATATACTGTACTGCACTTGAGATATGCAAATACTATGCTACTTTTATTAATATTTTTTTTTTCCTGTGGAATTTTATAACATTTTAACATGTTCTGTAATGTAAATTTCTCTGTTTTGAATGTTTATACGGAGCATTAGGAAAGTATTCAGCCCCCTTAACTTTTTCCACGTTTTGTTATGTTACAGCCTTTTTCTAAAATGGATTCAATTGTTGTTGTTTTTTCCATCATCAATCTACACACAATACCCCATAATGAAAAAGCAAAAACCTGTTTTTTGAAATTTTTGCATAAAATAAAAATGTACATAAGTATTCAGACCCTTTACTCAGTACTTTCTTGAAGCACCTTTGTCAGAGTTTACAGCTTCGAGTTTTCTTGGGCATGACGCTACAAGCTTGGTACACCTGTATTTGGGGAGTTTCTCCCATTCTTCTCTGCAGATCCTCTCAACCTCTGTCAGGTTGGATGGGGCGTCGCTGCACAGCTATTTTCAGGTCTCTCCAGAGATGTTTGATCGGGTTCAAGTCCAGGCTCTGGCTGGGCCACTCAAGGACATTCAGAGACTTGTCCCAAAGCCACTCCTGCGTTGTCTTGGATGTGGGCTTAGGGTCGTTGTCCTGTTGCTTAAAAACATTCCCTCACCATGATGCTGCCACCACCATGCTTCACCGTAGGGATGGTGCCAGGTTTCCTCCAGACGTGACACTTGGCATTCAGGCCAAAGAGTGCAATCATGGTTTCATCAGACCAGAGAATCTTGTTTCTCTGAGAGTCCTTTAGGTGCCTTTTGGCAAACTCCAAGCGGGCTGTCATGTGCTTTTTACTGGGGAGTGGCTTCCGTCTGGCCACTCTACCATACAGGCCTGATTGGTGGAGTGCTGCAGAGATGGCTGTCCTTCTGGAAGGTTCTCCCATCTCTACTGAGGAGTTCTGGAGCTCTGTCAGAGTGACCATCGGATTCTTGGTCACCTCCCTGACCAAGGCCCTTCTCCCCAGATTGCTCAATTTGGCCGGGCGGACAGCTCTAGGAAGAGTCTTGGTGGTTCCAAACTTCTTCCATTTAAGAATGATGGAGACCCACTGTGTTCTTGGGGACCTTCAATGCTGCAGAAATGTTTTGGTACCTTTCCCCAGATCTGTGTCTTGACACAATCCTGTCTCGGAGCTCTACGGAGAATTCCTTCAACCTCATGGCTTGGTTTTTGCTCTGACATGCACTGTCAACTGTGGGACCTTACATAGACAGGTGTGTCCCTTTCCAAATCATGTCCAATCAATTGGATTTCCTACAGGTGGACTCCAATTTGTAGAAACATCTCAAGGATGATAAATGTAAACAGGATGCTCCTGAGCTCAATTTCAATTTCGAGTCTCATAGCAAAGGGACTGATTACTAATGTAAATAAGGGATTTCAGTTTTTGTTTTATATATAATTTTTTTCACTTTGTCGCTACGGGGTATTGTATGTAGATTGGTGAGGAAAAAACTAATTTCATCCATTTTATAATAAGGCTGTAATGTAACAAAATGTGGAACAGGGCAAGGGGTCTGAATACTTTGCGAATGCAGAACCACTTGCACAGATGGGTCTTCCACTTTTGAAACATTATATTTATTTCATGTATATAATAAGTATATTTATAAGGCCTTATGATTGCATTCATATCAGAATACATTGTTGAAATAATAAAGAATGACTTCTAAAGGTCTCTAAAGTCAGTGTGTCACTAATGGTTTGCAGACTGATATTTAACTGTGGTATTGATTCAGTGCTGTTTATCAGACTGATATTTAACTGTGGTATTGATTCAGTGCTGTTTATCAGACTGATATTTAACTGTGGTATTGATTCAGTGCTGTTCATCAGACTGATATTTAACTGTGGTATTGATTCAGTGCTGTTTATCAGACTGATATTTAACTGTGGTATTGATTCAGTGCTGTTTATCAGACTGATATTTAACTGTGGTATTGATTCAGTGCTGTTTATCAGACTGATATTTAACTGTGGTATTGATTCAGTGCTGTTTATCAGACTGATATTTAACTGTGGTATTGATTCAGTGCTCTTTATCAGACTGATATTTAACTGTGGTATTGATCAGTGCTCTTTATCAGACTGATATTTAACTGTGGTATTGATTCAGTGCTGTTTATCAGACTGATATTTAACTGTGGTATTGATTCAGTGCTGTTTATCAGACTGATATTTAACTGTGGTATTGATTCAGTGCTGTTCATCAGACTGTTGTTTATCTGTGGTATTGATTCAGTGCTGTTTATCAGACTGATATTTAACTGTGGTATTGATTCAGTGCTGTTTATCAGACTGATATTTAACTGTGGTATTGATTCAGTGCTCTTTATCAGACTGATATTTAACTGTGGTATTGATCAGTGCTCTTTATCAGACTGATATTTAACTGTGGTATTGATTCAGTGCTGTTTATCAGACTGATATTTAACTGTGGTATTGATTCAGTGCTGTTTATCAGACTGATATTTAACTGTGGTATTGATTCAGTGCTGTTCATCAGACTGTTGTTTATCTGTGGTATTGATTCAGTGCTGTTTATCAGACTGATATTTAACTGTGGTATTGATTCAGTGCTGTTCATCAGACTGTTGTTTATCTGTGGTATTGATTCAGTGTTGTGGTTCTGACTGACTGTTGTTTACCTGTGGTATTGATTCAGTGTTGTGGTTCTGACTGACTGTTGTTTACCTGTGGTATTGATTCAGTGCTGTTTATCAGACTGATATTTAACTGTGGTATTGATTCAGTGCTGTTTATCAGACTGATATTTAACTGTGGTATTGATTCAGTGCTGTTTATCAGACTGATATTTAACTGTGGTATTGATTCAGTGCTGTTCATCAGACTGTTGTTTATCTGTGGTATTGATTCAGTGTTGTGGTTCTGACTGACTGTTGTTTACCTGTGGTATTGATTCAGTGTTGTGGTTCTGACTGTGTGTGTCTCAGGGGTGATTGTGCCTTTTCACACATATTACACAGCAATAAAGATGTAGGAAGAAAATATATCATGTACAGTACCAGTCAAAAGTTTGGACACCTACTCATTCAAGGGTTTTTCTTTATTTGTACTATTTTCTACATTGTAGAATAATAGTGAAGACATCACAACTATGAAAAAACACATATGGAATCATGTAGTGACCAAAAAAGTGTTAAACAAATCAAAATAATGTTTCAGGAAACTAGGTGTATGTCGCGGGCCACTACTCCACAGGAGAGGCGTTTTGAAGGTTAACCTTATTTTTTTATTCAAATGTTTTTGGGGGGCAGAAATGCCTTCTCGAACATGTGAACTTTCACGTGCCTTAATAACAAACTTGTATGCCATCTGTAAATATAAATAAAATGGTTAAATTACGAGCCTAGTTGGTTAAGGCACAGAAAAAGTCAGCAACCTTCCCACTAGCCATGATTGGCATATAGCACGCTTCTGTCTATTTGAGCTGGTCAGTATGTGTAGGTAATCCTGACTGCGTTTTAAACTCATAAAATACACACCCTCGTCCACTTATCCTCGCCTTATGCCTTGGGGGAATCCCCATCACCATCTTGGACGTCGGTCCAAACGATTAGCCAAACAATGGAAGTTCGCAAGGTAATCCCCTCGGCCCTCGATTTCGATAAAGTGTACAATTATGTTCACTTTGGGCCTGAAACGCCCCATAATTCAATTAGCGGTGATTGTACATCCGCGAAGAAAAGTCTGCCGAAACTTTAAACCTCAACATCAACATGGAGAAGTCAACATACAAGTGTAAGTAAAAAAAAAAAAGAATGTAAATCAGTTAGAAAGTGTGTTTATATGAATGTTATAACAGGTTGTAACTTAGTTTATATTAATTGTTTAACAGGTTATAACTGTTAGTATAAATGAATGTTAAAGGTTGTAACTTAGTTTATATTAATTGTTTAACAGGTTATAACTGTTAGTATAAATGAATGTTATAATAGGTTGTAACTTAGTTTATATTAATTGTTTAACAGGTTATAACTGTTAGTGTAAATGAATGTTATAATAGGTTGTAACTTAGTTTATATTAATTGTATAACAGGTTATAACTGTTGGTGTAAATGAATGTTATAATAGGTTGTAACTTAGTTTATATTAATTGTTTAACAGGTTATAACTGTTAGTTTAAATGAATGTTATAATAGGTTGTAACTTAGTTTATATTAATTGTTTAACAGGTTATAACTGTTAGTATAAATGAATGTTATAGGTTGTAACTTAGTTTATATTAATTGTTTAACAGGTTATAACTGTTAGTGTAAATGAATGTTATAATAGGTTGCAACTTAGTTTATATTAATTGTATAACAGGTTATAACTGTTAGTGTAAATGAATGTTATAACAGGTTGTAACTTAGTTTATATTAATTGTTTAACAGGTTATAACTGTTAGTATAAATGAATGTTATAGGTTGTAACTTAGTTTATATTAATTGTTTAACAGGTTATAACTGTTAGTGTAAATGAATGTTATAATAGGTTGTAACTTAGTTTATATTAATTGTTTAACAGGTTATAACTGTTATAACAGGTTGTAACTTAGTTTATATTAATTGTATAACAGGTTATAACTGTTAGTGTAAATGAATGTTATAATAGGTTGTAACTTAGTTTATATTAATTGTTTAACAGGTTATAACTGTTAGTGTAAATGAATGTTATAATAGGTTGTAACTTAGTTTATATTAATTGTTTAACAGGTTATAACTGTTAGTGTAAATGAATGTTATAATAGGTTGTAACTTAGTTTATATTAATTGTATAACAGGTTATAACTGTTGGTGTAAATGAATGTTATAATAGGTTGTAACTTAGTTTATATTAATTGTTTAACAGGTTATAACTGTTAGTTTAAATGAATGTTATAATAGGTTGTTACTTAGTTTATATTAATTGTTTAACAGGTTATAACTTATAACAGGTTGTAACTTAGTTTATATTAATTGTATAACAGGTTAAAACTGTTAGTGTAAATGAATGTTATAATAGGTTGCAACTTAATATAAACTAAGTTGCAACCTATTATAACATTCATTTACACTAACAGTTTAAACCTGTTATACAATTAATATAAACTAAGTTACAACCTGTTATAACAGTTATAACCTGTTAAACAATTAATATAAACTAATTGTATAACAGGTTATAACTGTTAGTGTAAATGAATGTTATAACAGGTTGTAACTTAGTTTATATTAATTGTTTAACAGGTTATAACTGTTAGTATAAATGAATGTTATAGGTTGTAACTTAGTTTATATTAATTGTTTAACAGGTTATAACTGTTAGTATAAATGAATGTTATAATAGGTTGTAACTTAGTTTATATTAATTGTATAACAGGTTATAACTGTTAGTGTAAATGAATGTTATAATAGGTTGTAACTTAGTTTATATTAATTGTATAACAGGTTATAACTGTTATAATAGGTTGTAACTTAGTTTATATTAATTGTTTAACAGGTTATAACTGTTAGTATAAATGAATGTTATAATAGGTTGCAACTTAGTTTATATTAATTGTTTAACAGGTTATAACTGTTAGTGTAAATGAATGTTATAATAGGTTGCAACTTAGTTTATATTAATTGTATAACAGGTTAAAACTGTTAGTGTAAATGAATGTTATAATAGGTTGTAACTTAGTTTATATTAATTGTTTAACAGGTTATAACTGTTATAACAGGTTATAACTTAGTTTATATTAATTGTTTAACAGGTTATAACTGTTAGTGTAAATGAATGTTATAATAGGTTGTAACTTAGTTTATATTAATTGTTTAACAGGTTAACTGTTAGTGTAAATTAATGTTATAATAGGTTGTAACTTAGTTTATATTAATTGTTTAACAGGTTATAACTGTTATAACAGGTTATAACTTAGTTTATATTAATTGTTTAACAGGTTATAACTGTTAGTGTAAATGAATGTTATAATAGGTTGTAACTTAGTTTATATTAATTGTATAACAGGTTATAACTGTTAGTGTAAATGAATGCTATAATAGCTTTCCTAACAGTCTCACGTCAGGTCCTTTCCTTTCCATCCAGGTTCTATTCTAAGAACCAGTGTTTTCCTAGAGGTATTATATTCTCTAGGTCCTCTTATAATCTGGCAGTAACATTCTCTACCGATCTCCTAGATCCCCATTCAGTAATCACTATTGTGTAGTAACCACGTCTGTTTCACAGCGACAGAGGGGCGCCACTCTTGGTAAACTGTTTTTAATGAGCTGTGAGGGAGTGGTCGGTACTGTTACACTGGTCTACAGTGGTAATTAACTGAATAATAAACCACAGGAATCCACCACCTCTACCAAAACAGATGACATGCAGTTCGTAGTCAAAACACACATATTCTTCATCCTCCCGACACATGAACCAATCTAACGGTTTGAAGGGTTTCTAACTGTTACAGAGCAGACTGCACTACACTGCACAAAGAATGTTCCTAGACGACAAGGCAAAGACAGGGCCATATATCAGAGCCTGGATCAGCCATGTCTGTTGCTGGTTGTGGTTGTCATGTCTAGGTTTCTCTCTCCCTTCGTCTTCACCACGGAGACGATAAACCAGACACAAATTCCAGAGGGTTCCAACAACAAAAAAACTTGCAGAAAACATGCAGGCACGTCAACTCAGATGTTTTCCCCAGGGGACATGCTCCACGTCTCCACACACTGAACAGGGCCTTCAGAAAGTATTCACAGCCCTGGACTTATTCCACGTTTTGTTGTTACAGACGGAATTCACAATGGATTAAAACAAAACTACTTCTCACCCGTCTGTCTACGCACAATATATAATAAAGTCAAAACAGAAATTCTGAAAAATCTAATTTACACAAGTTTTCTTTTTTCTTCTTCTTCCTATTGTGTTATTGACTGTACGCTTGTTTACTCCATGTGTAACTCTGTGTTGTTGTATGTGTCGCACTGCTTTGCTTTATCTTGGCCAGGTCGCAGTTGTAAATGAGATTGTTCTCACTTAGCCTACCTGGTTAAATAAAAAAAATAAGTGACCAAGAGAAAGGCCAGGCTACGGTGAAGGAGACCTGATGGGGTCAACAGTTTGGTAGAGGTTGAACACTAATGACGGCCTAGGAACAGTGGGTTAACTGCCTTGTTCAGGGGCAGAACGACAGATTTTTACCTTGTCAGCTCAGGGATTTGATCTTGAAACCTTTACGGTTACAAGTCCACTGCTCTAACCACTAGGCGACCCTGCCGCCAGAATAGAGACCGAGATGTACAAACAAAGTCAAGCATTTAAGAAAAAGTAAAAATTTTATTTTGAAGGGACAAACTGTAAAAAAGGACTTGGATGAAATGAACAGCTTTTTAAAACGATCAGTTAGCGACAAATAAATAAACTGTTTGCTGTCCATTAATAAATACCATTGTTGCCATGTCTTTATTTAGAATAATGCATTTACACCAGAGAAGCTGTGTTCTGTTGGTGGCCGTAAGGGGGGGTTTTCAACGAGATGATCTCAACGTAAGCAAATGAAGGCAGATAGCATACAAGAATACATTTCCACTGTGCATCATGCCCGTTTATAGTATACAATAAAATCAGATAGCATACAGACAGTATGAACGGGCCGGCTGTAGAAACAGCATACAGATCAGCTCTACTAGTTCCTCGTCTTCATCACAACATCCAGGCCATGTTCAAAAGGTCTGCTTGAGGACTTAATGAGGGTAAACACACAACTGAGTCTTTCTGCATAATATATATTGCCGTATTTTTTTATACATAAAAAAAAAAAAATGTTTTAAAAAATATGTGATCTCAGTCACAACATTCATATGGATCTTTAATTAATGTTGTTTTAGTGGCATTCCATAGTGTCTATGAAAAAAAAAATACTTTACAATTCTGGAGAGCAAAAGCTTTCATAATAAATCTACATTTATCTAGAATCTATCGATTACAAAGGTTTCAATATTTTTTAAAAAAAATACGCCAATTTGCATTTTCTTAATAAAATAATTTCAGTGACACAGATTTAGAATTCTTTCTTTCAATCTACACAAATAATTTATAAAATATTAGAGTGATTCTCTATGGTAACATTATAGCTAGCAGTATCTACAGCAGACCCAGAATTCTACATTTTGATTTATAAAATAGGAAGTACAGTCCCACAGCTCAAACAGAAGCACCGTGCTGCTGGCCTAGTAGAGATGGCGAGACGTTGGCCGAATCGACCCCTAAACACACGCGAGCGGAGAGCTGATTGGACAGGTGCAGTCAATATGGTAATAGCTCCCCCTAGGTGGAAGTTTCATTATATTGCCAATGAAATCACCTCAGATCTCCACAATGGCGTAGGGTTTAGGGGTTGATTTGGGATTGGGCCATAGCCCTCCTGAGTAAACAACACTTATCTCTTATTGCCCAACATGTCATAAACTAGATAAACTACTCAAATAATTTAACCAAAAAGTTGTTTAAACAATAAGAGAACAGATATTAAATACTTTATTTTATATAATCCCATATTGCCGACTATGTCTAATACAGATTCAGTTCCAAATGGAACCCTATTCCCTATATAGTGCACTACTTTAGACCAGAGCCCTATGGCACCCTAGTCCCTATATAGTGCACTACTTTAAACCAGAGCCCTATGGCACCCTATATAGTGCACTATTTTAGACCAGAGCCCATAGGGGACTACAGTATATAGGGAATAGGGTGCTATTTGGGACACATATTGATACATAAGGAAAGATTGCACTTCCAGGTTATAAATATCAAACCACATTGCTGCTTCAACGTAGGTTTTTATCTGAAAATAAATAGAAAATCATAAAAGAAATAAATTAAAATAATAATAATATATAGATAAGTTATAGGTGTTTTGAATAGCATTTCCAGCGGTGCTATTTTTGGTTTCTCAGCATATTCATTAATACCCAGCGGTGCTATCTTTGGTTTCTGAGGTTGATATTTAGCGATATTTAAAACCCAACACGTGTTATTTCATAGTTTTGATGTCTTCACTATTATTCTACAATGTAGAAAATGACTTATTTTAATCTCGCTTTTCTGAAACGTCAGCTGCCATTTCATATAGCAATAATTACCAACTGAAACGTCAGCTGCCATTTCATATAGCAATAATTACCAACAAACGTCAGCTGCCATTTCATATAGCAATAATTACCGACTGCTTTGCTAACATTTGGAAGGCAAGAGAGAAATCCCAGCTTCCTCGTCCCCCCTAATTCACTACATAGTCCAGAACACAGTGGATGGTTCAGATCCTGATAGTTAACCCCTGACGGCTTCTTCCAACAGCTGATTGTCTGTGAACGTTGCAGGGGGTTCTGGGACAGATTCTGACAAACCAATCAGAGACTCCAGGAGGCAGGTCCCGGGGTCGCTGGTCTGTGATTGGCTGCTGGGGTAACTAGGCAATTGGAAGTGAAAGAAGTTGTCCATGTGTTGGTACTCCGTTAGGGAGTTGTAGAGGGCTGAAGGACCCAGACAGAAACCATCAAAGAACTCCAGGTCAGACTCTGAGGACAGGCTGAGGTCCATGTAGCTGGCAGCGGTGCCATCGACTGAGGGGGATGGGGCGTTGGGGCAGTCTACGGAGGGAGAGGGGGGCGTTGGGGCAGTCTACGGAGGGAGAGAGGGCGTTGGGGCAGTCTACGGAGGGAGAGAGGGCGTTGGGGCAGTCTAATGAGGGGGATGGGGCGTTGGGGCAGTCTACTGAGGGAGAGAGGGCGTTGGGGCAGTCTAATGAGGGGGATGGGGCGTTGGGGCAGTCTACTGAGGGGGATGGGACGTTGGGGATTCTGCAGCCGCTGTGGTGGAACAGACAGTTGCCTTGGTTAGCGGTATCATCTACCAGTTGTGACATGGCCCGGTCGTCTCTGTGCACCTCTAGATTCTCCTCTGGGAAGTCTGCCGTGCTAAACCCTGTCAACATCCACGTTGTTGTCGTCATGGACAACGCCTGCTGCTGCTGCTGTAGCCGTTGCTCGGGGCAACAGCGGTTGTCATTAACAACGTAGTTTACGTTATAGTCGTTGTCGCTGAAGCCGAGGATGCGGCTCAGTCCGTTTTCATCTACATCGTCCTCCCGGCCTAACCCCGCCCGTTCCTCTGAGTCCTCACTCCCCCCCGAGGAGGCAGAGGAGTCTGTCATGTCGCTGCCACAGCTGTTCTCCCCGACGGCCTCCAGCTCCGAGCTGAAGTAGAAGGAGGGGCCGTCTGGGATGGAGGGGAGGTTGGACAGGGGGTTGTGGGCGTGGCCCGGGGCAGGGGTGGTCTCTCCCGGGTCCTCTTCCTCTGGTCCAGACGTCTCCTCCAGTCTCTTCTCCAGCTCTAGCTTCATGATGGTGTGGATGTAGTGCGTCTGAACCCGGCTGGAGTTGAACTCTATACGACCTTCCTGGTTACCGCAGCCATCCTTAGTGCAGCCGCAGGGAAATGACGAGTGGTCCATCTGGGGAGAGAAGAGGACGGTTAAAATCAGGTTCTGCTTTGTCACGGAGGGTACAGGATATTCTATTACAGTGGACAAATAACCACTGCTCATACTGTTAGGAATAAAGTATTTACAGTTAACTGTTAACATTGAAGTTGATGATGATGATATGTGAGTGTCTTACCTGACACTTGATGCCTGCCAGGCTGCAGGCGCAGGTCTCCGGCTCACAGAAGCCCTGGCAGTCACAGCCACAGTCCTCCCTGGACACCCGGAGCTGCTGGAGCTGCCTCTTCTCCTCCTTATCCATCTTCACCCCCGCAGCCTTCAGCAGGGCATGTCTCCTCTTGGAGGGGTAGGGGTGGAGGAAGGAGCCGTCGTCTAGGTTATAACTACTGACGTCCATCTCGTCCTCTGGGATGTCTTCGACGGCGAGGCGGTCAGCCTCCTCTGACTCCACTGTGCCTCCCTTAGTCAGCTGAGAGGGAGAGGGAGGGGGTAGGATAATTGTGATGCATGTGTGTAGTTTTCTCTAGAAGAGAGAGCTAGAATACCCCTTGTTATAGAACTCAAACCTTTACACTACCAGAAATAAAACCTTTACACTACCAGAAATAAAACCTTTACACTACCAGACACTGCTGCATATTAACTGGCTAACCCACATATGGGGACGTGTGTGTGTGTCCCAGGGCTCACTTTCTGTTTCAGAGCGTCTAGTTTCTCCTCTCGGAGGCGGTTGAGGAGTTTCTCCCGACGGAGGACGCGTTGCTCCACAGCGTACTCTTCCAGGGTGTACCTGCGCAGGGCGCTGTGGCGCTGCACCATGCCCAGGGAACAGCCCCCCCTACTGGGCACGCTGCTGAAGCCCTGGCACCGCAGGAACAGGAACACTGTCACCATGTCAAAGGTCACGTTGCCCCGCACTAGCCGTTCACGCTTAGCCTTCTTCAGGATGGACTTGGCTAGAGAGAGAGAGAGAGTTGGCGTTATCACTGCTCATTACTTAATTAGAGCTTTCAAGAACAAGAGACATGAAGGGAATTGCAGTTCGTCAAAGTAACTGCACTCCCCTCTACTGCCACTAGATGGTAGCATAAACCAGACAAGACAATCTTTAGTCATAAGCGTTCCACCTAGTCCACAGATATTTAGGAGACCTCATGAGCTCTCCTAAGCAGTTAAGAGTTAGAGGGTGGGGGGGAAGGGGGATGGGGAGGAGGGGGAGGGTGAGGAGGGGCAGAGGGAGGGTATAGGGTGCCTTTAGACCAGGGCCAATAGGGTATAGGGTGCCTCTAGACCAGGGCCAGTAGGGTATAGGGTGCCTCTAGACCAGGGCCAATAGGGTATAGGGTGCCTCTAGACCAGGGCCAATGGGAAGGGCCAATCAGTAATCATTCACTGTTAGTCTACACCTGTTGTTTACAAAGAATGTGACGAATGAAATGTGATTGGATTAAAGACCAAATGTGAGAAGGAGAGAACCAGAAAGGACCCAGGACAGGGGGAGATGTCTAACCCCAGTATGAGGGCCTGTGGCTGGGCCTCAACCTGTTCTCACTTAAACCTGACCCAGCATGAAATAAGAGATGGTTCTGCTGTCTGTAGCCACCACAGAGCAGATCACCCTACTGGCCATGATCTAAAGGCACCCTATACCCTACTGGCCATGATCTAAAGGCACCCTATACCCTACTGGCCCTGGTCTAAAGGCATCCTATACCCTACTGGCCCTGGTCTAAAGACACCCTATACCCTACTGGCCCTGGTCTAAAGGCACCCTATACCCTATTGGCCCTGGTCTAAAGGCACCCTATACCCTATTGGCCCTGGTCTAAAGACACCCTATACCCTATTGGCCCTGGTCTAAAGGCACCCTATACCCTATTGGCCCTGGTCTAAAGACACCCTATACCCTATTGGCCCTGGTCTAAAGACACCCTATACCCTACTGGCCCTGGTCTAAAGACACCCTATACCCTACTGGCCCTGGTCTAAAGGCACCCTATACCCTACTGGCCCTGGTCTAAAGGCACCCTATACCCTATTGGCCCTGGTCTAAAGGCACCCTATACCCTATTGGCCCTGGTCTAAAGGCACCCTATACCCTATTGGCCCTGATCTAAAGGCACCCTATACCCTATTGGCCCTGATCTAAAGGCACCCTATACCCTACTGGCCCTGGTCTAAAGGCACCCTATACCCTATTGGCCCTGGTCTAAAGGCACCCTATACCCTATTGGCCCTGATCTAAAGGCACCCTATACCCTATTGGCCCTGATCTAAAGGCACCCTATACCCTATTGGCCCTGATCTAAAGGCACCCTATACCCTATTGGCCCTGATCTAAAGGCACCCTATACCCTATTGGCCCTGGTCTAAAGGCACCCTATACCCTACTGGCCCTGGTCTAAAGGCACCCTATACCCTACTGGCCCTGGTCTAAAGGCACCCTATACCCTACTGGCCCTGGTCTAAAGGCACCCTATACCCTACTGGCCCTGGTCTAAAGGCACCCTATACCCTACTGGCCATGATCTAAAGGCACCCTACTGGCCCTGGTCTAAAGGCACCCTATACCCTATTGGCCCTGGTCTAAAGGGTGCCATTTGCAGCACAGACAGAGCCTGTTTCAGTGTGACATCCATCCACCTGACAACAGGAGGACAACCGCTCCACTCTGCCTCTTAAGGTCTGTTATACTACCAGTTCAAAACGGTGTTCAACTATCTCCTTTAGCTGAACAAAGTGTCACCCTTCATCTCATGCTCCAACATGCCTTCCTCTCTCCATCCCTCCCTCCCCAGCCTCTTCCAGGCAGGCAGGCAGCACCTGTGCTGGGTGAGTGCCTAGGGCCCAGACAAGGCTCTGTGTGTTTTCTCTGCCTGGCCATCTGCCATCCTGCTCGCTCTCTGGCTCCCTGCCCTGCCATCCTGGGAACCCTAACAACCGTTTGCCCTTCTCGCCAACCCTCACTGACCCCGAACCAGGGCCTGGAATATAAAGGTATTCAGACAGACATATGTTTTAACGAGCTGCTCTGTGTGAGGCAGTAAGTCTGTTTTAACGAGCTGCTCTGTGTGAGGCAGTAAGTCTGTTTTTAACGAGCTGCTCTGTGTGAGGCAGTAAGTCTGTTTTAACGAGCTGCTCTGTGTGAGGCAGTAAGTCTGTTTTAACGAGCTGCTCTGTGTGAGGCAGTAAGTCTGTTTTAACGAGCTGCTCTGTGTGAGGCAGTAAGTCTGTTTTAACGAGCTGCTCTGTGTGAGGCAGTAAGTCTGTTTTAACGAGCTGCTCTGTGTGAGGCAGTAAGTCTGTTTTAACGAGCTGCTCTGTGTGAGGCAGTAAGTCTGTTTTAACGAGCTGCTCTGTGTGAGGCAGTAAGTCTGTTTTAACGAGCTGCTCTGTGAGGCAGTAAGTCTGTTTTTAACGAGCTGCTCTGTGTGAGGCAGTAAGTCTGTTTTAACGAGCTGCTCTGTGTGAGGCAGTAAGTCTGTTTTAACGAGCTGCTCTGTGTGAGGCAGTAAGTCTGTTTTAACGAGCTGCTCTGTGTGAGGCAGTAAGTCTGTTTTAACGAGCTGCTCTGTGTGAGGCAGTAAGTCTGTTTTAACGAGCTGCTCTGTGTGAGGCAGTAAGTCTGTTTTAAGGAGCTGCTCTGTGTGAGGCAGTAAGTCTGTTTTAAGGAGATGCTCTGTGTGAGGCAGTAAGTCTGTTTTAACGAGCTGCTCTGTGTGAGGCAGTAAGTCTGTTTTAACGAGCTGCTCTGTGTGAGGCAGTAAGTCTGTTTTAAGGAGCTGCTCTGTGTGAGGCAGTAAGTCTGTTTTAACGAGCTGCAGGCACTACCAGCATAACATCCACAATCAGACATGGTCATGACATAGTGAAGGTGGAGTCAGTAGATGAGATACTCACTGTTGTAATGTGTGTCAGGAGAGCCAGGGTTGCTGGGTGTTGAGTCAAGGGTGTCTGAGTAGCAGCTCTCCTCCTCCGAGTCCCATCCGGAGTAGGCTGAGGAGGACAGGGAGGAGGACGAGGAGTAGCACTGGTCCTCATCACAGACCTCCTCAAACTTCCTCTTCAGTAGACCGCTCATGGTGCTAACTAGCATGGACCCGATCTGAGAAACACAGGGAGGGGAGACAGGGTTATTAGCATGGTGTTAACTAGCATGGACCTGATCTGAGCAACACAGGGAGGGGAGACAGGGTTATTAGCATGGTGCTAACTAGCATGGACCCGATCTGAGAAACACAGGGAGGGGAGACAGGGTTATTAGCATGGTGCTAACTAGCATGGACCCGATCTGAGAAACACAGGGAGGGGAGACAGGGTTATTAGCATGGCGCTAACTAGCATGGACCCGATCTGAGAAACACAGGGAGGGGAGACAGGGTTATTAGCATGGCGCTAACTAGCATGGACCCGATCTGAGCAACACAGGGAGGGAGACAGGGTTATTAGCATGGCGCTAACTAGCATGGACCCGATCTGAGAAACACAGGGAGGGAGACAGGGTTATTAGCATGGCGCTAACTAGCATGGACCCGATCTGAGAAACACAGGGAGGGAGACAGGGTTATTAGCATGGCGCTAACTAGCATGGACCCGATCTGAGAAACACAGGGAGGGGAGACAGGGTTATTAGCATGGCGCTAACTAGCATGGACCCGATCTGAGCAACACAGGGAGGGGAGACAGGGTTATTAGCATGGCGCTAACTAGCATGGACCCGATCTGAGAAACACAGGGAGGGGAGACAGGGTTATTAGCATGGCGCTAACTAGCATGGACCCGATCTGAGAAACACAGGGAGGGGAGACAGGGTTATTAGCATGGCGCTAACTAGCATGGACCCGATCTGAGCAACACAGGGAGGGGAGACAGGGTTATTAGCATGGCGCTAACTAGCATGGACCCGATCTGAGCAACACAGGGAGGGGAGACAGGGTTATTAGCATGGCGCTAACTAGCATGGACCCGATCTGAGAAACACAGGGAGGGGAGACAGGGTTATTAGCATGGCGCTAACTAGCATGGACCTGATCTGAGCAACACAGGGAGGGAGACAGGGTTATTAGCATGGCGCTAACTAGCATGGACCTGATCTGAGAAACACAGGGAGGGGAGACAGGGTTATTAGCATGGCGCTAACTAGCATGGACCTGATCTGAGAAACACAGGGAGGGGAGACAGGGTTATTAGCATGGCGCTAACTAGCATGGACCTGATCTGAGAAACACAGGGAGGGGAGACAGGGTTATTAGCATGGCGCTAACTAGCATGGACCTGATCTGAGCAACACAGGGAGGGGAGACAGGGTTATTAGCATGGCGCTAACTAGCATGGACCAGATCTGAGCAACACAGGGAGGGGAGACAGGGTTATTAGCATGGCGCTAACTAGCATGGACCTGATCTGAGAAACACAGGGAGGGGAGACAGGGTTATTAGCATGGCGCTAACTAGCATGGACCTGATCTGAGCAACACAGGGAGGGAGACAGGGTTATTAGCATGGAGCTAACTAGCATGGACCTGATCTGAGAAACACAGGGAGGGAGACAGGGTTATTAGCATGGCGCTAACTAGCATGGACCTGATCTGAGAAACACAGGGAGGGAGACAGGGTTATTAGCATGGCGCTAACTAGCATGGACCTGATCTGAGAAACACAGGGAGGGAGACAGGGTTATTAGCATGGCGCTAACTAGCATGGACCTGATCTGAGAAACACAGGGAGGGAGACAGGGTTATTAGCATGGCGCTAACTAGCATGGACCTGATCTGAGAAACACAGGGAGGGAGACAGGGTTATTAGCATGGCGCTAACTAGCATGGACCTGATCTGAGCAACACAGGAGGGGAGACAGGGTTATTAGCATGGCGCTAACTAGCATGGACCTGATCTGAGAAACACAGGGAGGGAGACAGGGTTATTAGCATGGCGCTAACTAGCATGGACCTGATCTGAGAAACACAGGGAGGGAGACAGGGTTATTAGCATGGCGCTAACTAGCATGGACCTGATCTGAGAAACACAGGGAGGGAGACAGGGTTATTAGCATGGCGCTAACTAGCATGGACCTGATCTGAGCAACACAGGGAGGGGAGACAGGGTTATTAGCATGGCGCTAACTAGCATGGACCTGATCTGAGAAACACAGGGAGGGAGACAGGGTTATTAGCATGGCGCTAACTAGCATGGACCTGATCTGAGAAACACAGGGAGGGAGACAGGGTTATTAGCATGGCGCTAACTAGCATGGACCTGATCTGAGAAACACAGGGAGGGAGACAGGGTTATTAGCATGGCGCTAACTAGCATGGACCCGATCTGAGAAACACAGGGAGGGAGACAGGGTTATTAGCATGGCGCTAACTAGCATGGACCCGATCTGAGAAACACAGGGAGGGAGACAGGGTTATTAGCATGGCGCTAACTAGCATGGACCTGATCTGAGCAACACAGGGAGGGAGACAGGGTTATTAGCATGGCGCTAACTAGCATGGACCCGATCTGAGAAACACAGGGAGGGGAGACAGGGTTATTAGCATGGCGCTAACTAGCATGGACCTGATCTGAGCAACACAGGGAGGGGAGACAGGGTTATTAGCATGGCGCTAACTAGCATGGACCTGATCTGAGCAACACAGGGAGGGGAGACGGGGTTATTAGCATGGCGCTAACTAGCATGGACCTGATCTGAGAAACACAGGGAGGGGAGACAGGGTTATTAGCATGGCGCTAACTAGCATGGACCTGATCTGAGAAACACAGGGAGGGGAGACGGGGTTATTAGCATGGCGCTAACTAGCATGGACCCGATCTGAGAAACACAGGGAGGGGAGACGGGGTTATTAGCATGGCGCTAACTAGCATGGACCCGATCTGAGAAACACAGGGAGGGGAGACAGGGTTATTAGCATGGCGCTAACTAGCATGGACCCGATCTGAGCAACACAGGGAGGGGAGACAGGGTTATTAGCATGGCGCTAACTAGCATGGACCTGATCTGAGCAACACAGGGAGGGGAGACAGGGTTATTAGCATGGCGCTAACTAGCATGGACCTGATCTGAGAAACACAGGGAGGGGAGACAGGGTTATTAGCATGGTGCTAACTAGCATGGACCTGATCTGAGAAACACAGGGAGGGGAGACAGGGTTATTAGCATGGCGCTAACTAGCATGGACCTGATCTGAGAAACACAGGGAGGGGAGACAGGGTTATTAGCATGGCGCTAACTAGCATGGACCTGATCTGAGCAACACAGGGAGGGGAGACAGGGTTATTAGCATGGTGCTAACTAGCATGGACCTGATCTGAGAAACACAGGGAGGGGAGACAGGGTTATTAGCATGGTGCTAACTAGCATGGACCTGATCTGAGCAACACAGGGAGGGGAGACAGGGTTATTAGCATGGCGCTAACTAGCATGGTGATGACGGTGAAGGCCTCAGGGTCAATATTATTATTACTGTGCTCACATTAAACACAAACTATTATCATATCATCTGATTATTATCCTATGAATAATATCCTTAGGCTAATATGATGAAGCCTGAAAACCCCCTGGTGGTGCTCATGGGCATATGATCTACAATCAAGAGCATAGGCCTAAAAGGCTGGCTTTGCTACAACCATAGATGTCTGAGTGAAATGTACAACGGTCTCTGCTGAGTACAAGCTATTTGTGTGCTCTGTGAGGCCCAGCAGAACACACCTTGTGCTATAGAGGCGCTACAGAGAGTAGTGCGAACGGCCCCAGTACATCGCTGGGGCCCAGCTTCCTGCCATCCAGGACCTCTATACAATAGGCGGTTGTCAGAGACTCCAGTCACCCCTAGTTATAGACTGTTCTCTCTGCTACCCCACGGCAAGCAGTACCGGAGCGCCAAGTCTAGGACCAAAAGGCTCCTCAACAGCTTCTACCCCCAAGCCATCAGACTGCTGAACAATTAATAAAATTGCCCCCCACATCCCTTTTGTACACTGCTGTTATCTATGCAGTCACTTCGCCCCGACCTACATGTACAAATTACCTCTACTAGCCAGTACCCCCCCACACTGACTCAGTACCGGTACCCCCTGTATATAGCCTCCACATTGACTCTGTACCGGTACCCCCCCTGTATATAGCCTCCACATTGACTCTGTACCATAACACCCTGTATAAAAGCCTCGTTATTCTTATTGTGTTACTTTCATTCTGACTTTTTATTTCAGTCTACTTGGTAAATATTTTCTTCTTCTTGAACTACACTGTTGGTTAAGGGCCTGTAAGTAAGCATTTCACGGTAAAGTCAACACCTGTTGTATTCTGCAAAAAAATAAAGTGGGGGATGAAATGAGAGGAGGAGATGAGATAGGGGGGATGAGACGAGGGGGATGAGACGAGGGGGATGAGAGGAGGAGGATGAGACGAGGGGATGAGACGAGGGGATGAGGCGAGGGGATGAGAGGAGGGGATGAGGACGAGGGGATGAGAGGAGGAGGATGAGAGGAGGAGGATGAGACGAGGGGATGAGACGAGGGGATGAGAGGAGGGGGATGAGAGGAGGAGGATGAGACGAGGGGGATGAGGCAGGGGATGAGAGAGAGGGGATGAGGACGAGGGGGATGAGGCAGGGGGATGAGAGGAGGAGGATGAGAGGAGGAGGATGAGACGAGGGGATGAGACGAGGGGGATGAGACGAGGGGATGAGACGAGGGGATGAGACGAGGGGATGAGAGGAGGGGATGAGACGAGGGGATGAGAGGAGGAGGATGAGAGGAGGAGGATGAGGCGAGGGGATGAGACGAGGGGATGAGAGGAGGGGATGAGAGGAGGAGGATGAGACGAGGGGATGAGACGAGGGGATGAGGCAGGGGATGAGAGGAGGAGGATGAGAGGAGGAGGATGAGACGAGGGGATGAGACGAGGGGATGAGAGGAGGGGATGAGAGGAGGAGGATGAGGACGAGGGGATGAGACGAGGGGATGAGACGAGGGGATGAGACGAGGGGATGAGACGAGGGGATGAGAGGAGGAGGATGAGAGGAGGAGGATGAGACGAGGGGATGAGGCAGGGGATGAGAGGGAGGGGATGAGAGGAGGAGGATGAGACGAGGGGATGAGACGAGGGGATGAGAGGAGAGGGGATGAGACAGAGGGGATGAGACGAGGGGGATGAGAGGAGGGGATGAGACGAGGGGGATGAGAGGAGGAGGATGAGAGGAGGAGGATGAGACTAGGGGATGAGACGAGGGGGATGAGAGGAGGGGATGAGACGAGGGGGATGAGACAGAGGGGGATGAGAGGAGGAGGATGAGACGAGGGGGATGAGACGAGGGGATGAGAGGAGGAGATGAGATAGGGGATGAGGCAGGGGGATGAGAGAGGAGGAGGATGAGACGAGGGGATGAGGCGAGGGGGATGAGAGGAGGAGGATGAGACGAGGGGGATGAGACGAGGGGGATGAGAGGAGGAGATGAGATAGGGGGATGAGACGAGGGGGATGAGAGGAGGGGGATGAGACGAGGGGGATGAGAGGAGGAGATGAGATAGGGGGATGAGACGAAGGGGATGAGAGGAGGAGATGAGACGAGGGGGATGAGAGGAGGAGATGAGATAGGGGGATGAGACGAGGGGGATGAGAGGAGGAGATGAGGATGAGTAAGGGTTCCCTCAGGGGAGTTTATCCATTCAACAATTATTTCAGTCTGCATCATTACTGACTTGTATCATAACTCCAGATGCTAGAACCCTTAAACCCTCACCACCCTTATAAAATAGCAGCAGTGTCTTTAATAAATCCATCCTAGAGACAGAAAGTGCTCTGCCAACAGACTAAACCCTCACGGTCACCAGCCCACAAATCCTCCAATGACTAGCATGCCTGGCCTCTGGGCGGTTAACTGGCTGAAATACACCTTGACAGCAGGGATGTAGAAGGAATGAGACATTTAGAAGGAATGTTTGTGACAACATGAAGACAAAACTCAAGGGCAGGAGGCTGACACCTCGGAGTCGGAACTGAACATGTTCTGGAGGTGTAGTTTCTGAAGGAGGCAAGACAACATCCTAGAGGTACTGTCTGTAGTCCCCTGACTAAGAGGTCATGTCGTAGAACTCTAACAGTCCTAGAGGTACTGTCTGTAGTCCCCTGACTGAGAGGTCATGTCGTAGAACTCTAACAGTCCTAGAGGTACTGTCTGTAGTCCCCTGAGTAAGAGGTCATGTCGTAGAGCTCTAACAGTCCTAGAGGTACTGTCTGTAGTCCCCTGACTAAGAGGTCATGTCGTAGAACTCTAACAGTCCTAGAGGTACTGTCTGTAGTCCCCTGACTGAGCAAGTGAATGAAGCACCTTGATCAGCATATCCTGTATCTGTATCCCATATCTGTGTACAAAGGTGATCACTGGAATGTGTGAATTACCTCTGTACTGTTAGAGCTCTACGATTGTGACCTTCTAATCAGGACACATGGTCCCACCTTACATTTTCCCCCATCACCCCCCACTCCCCCTCCCCCCAGAAAAATTAAAACAAAGCTGTGAAACCCTGGCGGAGAGAGAGCGGGGGGAGGAGGGAGAGAGAGAGCGGGGGGAGGAGGGAGAGAGAGCGAGAACAGACCCATGGTTTCAGAAGTGGGTCATGTCTCCTGACTGAGTGACTGCAGTGAGTTTACCTGACACTGATTAGTTAATCATGTTCAACAAGCAGAAACAATGGCTGGAGGTTAATCCCGCCCTGCAGCCAGCCAGGGGCCAGGGACAGTCTGTAGCACGGCCTGGAGTCAGTGACCACGTTAACATGCACACCAATATCCTGTTCATCATCCGGGATACTCAAGTATTCTGTTTTTGAGTTGACGCATATAAACATCATATCCCGTTTACGATAACCAGGATACAAGCCTTTTCGGGTTATGAGCAACCCGGATAAGATGCCTGAGATGTGCTGATTTTAGACGAGATACTGTGGCATGTCAACATCTATTCCTGTTTACTGTTGTTTTCACGGTCAGCTCAGGCTCAGTTTCACATGTCATAGGTGTTGTGTAATGATGTTTTCATCTGATTGTCAAAACAAACCGCTTCAAAAACCAGGAGACCTGGAGCGTATAGCCACCGTACCGGGGCGTATAGCCACCGTACCGGGGCGTATAGCCACCGTACCGGGGAGTATAGCCACCGTGCCGGGCGTATAGCCACCGTGCGGGCGTATAGCCACCGTGCCGAGCGTATAGCCACCGCATGCCGGAGTATAGCCACCGTACCGGGGAGTATAGCCACCGTACCGGGGAGTATAGCCACCGTACCGGAGCGTATAGCCACCGTACCGGGAGTATAGCCACCGTACCGGGAGTATAGCCACCGTACCGGAGAGTATAGCCACCGTACCGGGGAGTATAGCCACCGCATGCGGGCGTATAGCCACCGCATCGGGCGTATAGCCACCGCATCGGGAGTATAGCCACCGCATCGGGAGTATAGCCACCGTGCGGGCGTATAGCCACCGTGCCGGGCGTATAGCCACCGTGCCGGGAGTATAGCCACCGTGCCGGGAGTATAGCCACCGCATGCGAGAGTATAGCCACCGCATGCGGGCGTATAGCCACCGCATCGGGCGTATAGCCACCGTGCCGGGAGTATAGCCACCGTGCCGGGCGTATAGCCACCGTGCCGGGCGTATAGCCACCGTGCCGGGAGTATAGCCACCGTGCCGGGCGTATAGCCACCGTGCGGGCGATATAGCCACCGTGCCGGGAGTATAGCCACCGTGCGGGCGTATAGCCACCGTGCCGGGAGTATAGCCACCGTGCCGGGCGTATAGCCACCGTATCGGGCGTATAGCCACCGTGCCGGGAGTATAGCCACCGTACCGGGGCGTATAGCCACCGTACCGGGGAGTATAGCCACCGTACCGGGGCGTATAGCCACCGTACCGGGGAGTATAGCCACCGTACCGGGGAGTATAGCCACCGTACCGGGGCGTATAGCCACCGTACCGGGGAGTATAGCCACCGTACCGGGGCGTATAGCCACCGTAGCCGGCTTAGACTCCTTTCACCCCTAATTTAGAAAAGTCTTTATCATTTCCGACATTTGCCCCAGACGACTGAATAAAGTAGTGCTCTCCAGAACAATGTCTTACGTCGATAGAATGAATGCCAGTCTCTGTTAACCTGAATCAGGACTGCGTTTCTGTCTCTGTTAACCTGAATCAGGACTGCGTTTGTCTCTGTTAACCTGAATCAGGACTGCGTTTCTGTCTCTGTTAACCTGAATCAGGACTGCGTTTCTGTCTCTGTTAACCTGAATCAGGACTGCGTTTCTGTCTCTGTTAACCTGAATCAGGACTGCGTTTCTGTCTCTGTTAACCTGAATCAGGACTGCGTTTCTGTCTCTGTTAACCTGAATCAGGACTGCGTTTCTGTCTCTGTTAACCTGAATCAGGACTGTGTTGTGTTTCTCAAACTCAACTCTGGACACCACTAAGGAGGAAGTGTTTTACTTGGTAAAGGGAGCAGTCTACCTGACAAGGTAGTGTGGTGCAGTCTACCGGACAAGGTAGTGTGGTGCAGTCTACCGGACAAGGTAGTGTGGTGCAGTCTACCGGACAAGGTAGTGTGGTGCAGTCTACCTGACAAGGTAGTGTGGTGCAGTCTACCTGACAAGGTAGTGTGGTGCAGTCTACCTGACAAGGTAGTGTGGTGCAGTCTACCTGACAAGGTAGTGTGGTGCAGTCTACCGGACAAGGTAGTGTGGTGCAGTCTACCTGACAAGGTAGTGTGGTGCAGTCTACCGGACAAGGTAGTGTGGTGCAGTCTACCGGACAAGGTAGTGTGGTGCAGTCTACCGGACAAGGTAGTGTGGTGCAGTCTACCGGACAAGGTAGTGTGGTGCAGTCTACCTGACAAGGTAGTGTGGTGCAGTCTACCTGACAAGGTAGTGTGGTGCAGTCTACCGGACAAGGTAGTGTGGTGCAGTCTACCGGACAAGGTAGTGTGGTGCAGTCTACCGGACAAGGTAGTGTGGTGCAGTCTACCGGACAAGGTAGTGTGGTGCAGTCTACCGGACAAGGTAGTGTGGTGCAGTCTACCGGACAAGGTAGTGTGGTGCAGTCTACCGGACAAGGTAGTGTGGTGCAGTCTACCGGACAAGGTAGTGTGGTGCAGTCTACCGGACACTTGAGAACACTGTCCATTAGACAAACCCTAGACCGGTTTAGCACAATGGAGCCAAGAATGTCTGCAAGAGGTTGCCAGTCAAACACGTAATATGTCCCTGATGGCCGATGGCACTTGCCGCTGCTCTAAGCTTCTTTAGGTCTATTTAAAGTCAATGATAATATTTATACATCGAGATAACAACTGCAGATGCATATCAAACCAGTAGGATTTGATTTTCATTGAGTGTCTGAAACATTTGTAGAAGCCACAAATTCACCCCAGGGATGAGGAAACGAAGGGATACTATAAAAGAAGAGAAAGACTGTTAGCAGAACTAAAGTGTGAGATCTGTTGTGGTAGGGATAATAAACCAGACACCAGCTTCTGTTCATCAACTCTTATTAACTCCCTGGAGACAGGAGCCTGCTCTGTGTGTGGTCAGACAACACCCCACCCCTCTCACACAGAGAGGGACAGCACGCCCCACCCCACGATCCTTCCCCACTCCCCCGTCTCCTGTCCGGAGACAAAGCCGGGGCCATTCTCTGTGACCAACAACATTCACAAGGGACAGACAGGCTGTCTCTCTCTCCCAGCTGAGGGGCTGTGTGTGTGTGTGTGTGTCAGTTAAACAGTTTCCTGTGGTTGTGAAACGTGTGCCGCAGTGCACAGGAAGTGGCTATTTGAAATAATCTATATACTGTCTCCCTGTCTATCTCTAATTTCCTGGTTCCTGCAGCACCACCGACCGCTGTAGGGTAGTTCATTAGGAGGATCTGGACATGCAAGGGCCCCTATGGGGGAGGGTACTACAAAGGGCACCAGTTGGGACACAACCTAGGTGAGGCAAGAACACGAAGATGACTCCCACTGTGGAAGAGCTGCCAAACATAATATGTCCTCTAATGCAGTGTGTGAATGAGAGTATCTGTTTCAACATACTGAACACACTTCATTTTATAGCGGCTAGATTCAAAACACAAGCTGTGTGAGAAAATATGGTACTTGGCGATAATCACAATTAAAGCTGTAAAATATATTTTTCACTGAATTGTAATTAATCTTAATGATCCAAACCTTTTTTTCAATTTCCGCCTAAAATGACCCAAATCTACCTGCCTGTAGCTCAGGACCTGAAGCAAGGATATGCATATTCTTGATACCATTTGAAAGGAAACCCTTTTTAGTTTGTGGGAATGTGAAATGTAGGAGAATATAACACATTAGATCTGGTAAAAGATTGTACCATCATCTTTGAAATGCAAGAGAAAGGCCATAATGTATTATTCCAGGCCAGGCGCAATTTAGATGGCAGCAGTGTATGTGCAATGTTATAGACTGATCCAATGAACCATTGCATATCTGTTCAAAATGTTGTATCAAGACTGCCCAAATGTGCCTAATTGGTTTATTAATACATTTTCAAGTACATAACTTTGCTGCACTCTCCTCAAACAATAGCATGGTATTCTTTCACTGTAATAGCTACTGTAAATTGGACAGTGCAGTTAGATTAAATTCTTGTTCATCTTTCTGCCCATATCAGTTATTTCTATGTCCTGGGACATTTTTTGTTACAACCTCATGCTAATCACATTAGCCACGGGAGGCACACCAAATCCTGTAGAGGTTAACCATTATGATCCTGTAGAGGTTAACCATTATAATTAAATCAATAATTCCATTTTGATGCTCAGTAAAACGCCAAAATAGGAACTGCCTTAGTCACAATGAAAAGGCCAACTGACAAGATTGATACAAATAATACTCATGAGGACATGACAAACAAAATATCTTTCAAAACAAAGTCGCCCCGTGGAATAGAACCTCAGACTCTGCAGCACATGCAGCGGTCTGTCTGTAAACAAAGGACCATTGAGCTGGTAGAGAACAGCTCGGTGACGAGACGACTGGAGACGACTAGGCTATAGCCGACTACACACACTACGTCAACTGCTGAGCAAAATACAGTCATACATTCCACTCATCAAAATATGACTATCCAAAAAAAACATGCATTGAAAATAGCCTAGGCCTTCCAGACAACATAAAAAACGGCATTTTGTCTTCTAAACATTGTGTGCTCCAATGCAGAATAACCAATCCTCTAGTTATTAACTAACAAAGCTGTAAGTGATTTTCAGGGAATCAGACGGAGATTGAACAATGAAAGGGATTCCTTTGCGCCAAGTGGCATATGAATGTCCCTGATTAACGGTCTGATACATCAATCAATCAATCATGTATGATCAAATAGCCTAATGAAGAATCAATGCCTATTTCAATAACAATGCGATCAACACACACGGGCCATATAATTTGAATAGCGCAGCCTAATTGCTGATATGGCAGTCAATCATTATATCACGTCTGACTATCCGTGGTCAGCTTCCCCATGTTGACCCGATCATTCCTCCTTGTGATTAATGATCATTTCTACGACAACACTTCCATCAACTGTGAGAGGGCAGCTCATGGCGTAGTGGCTGCCTTCGGGGGTCGCTCCAGTTAAACCGAAATCACAGTGAAAAGACGCCATCAACCGGGTCAAAATTTGCCGAGCGAGAGTAGAGAGCTCAATTCACATACACTGCGGTACCGTATGCCAATTTAATCCTCATGAGAATCCATAATACAGTTGTATCTGTTATGTTGTCCTACTGGAGCCACTGTACCTGGCTCCTGTTATGTTGTCCTACTGGAGCCACTGTACCTGCCTCCTGTTATGTTGTCCTACTGGAGCCACTGTACCTGCCTCCTGTTATGTTGTCCTACTGGAGCCACTGTACCTGCCTCCTGTTATGTTGTCCTACTGGAGCCACTGTACCTGCCTCCTGTTATGTTGTCCTACTGGAGCCACTGTACCTGCCTCCTGTTATGTTGTCCTACTGGAGCCACTGTACCTGCCTCCTGTTATGTTGTCCTACTGGAGCCACTGTACCTGCCTCCTGTTATGTTGTCCTACTGGAGCCACTGTACCTGCCTCCTGTTATGTTGTCCTACTGGAGCCACTGTACCTGCCTCCTGTTATGTTGTCCTACTGGAGCCACTGTATCTGCCTCCTGTTATGTTGGCTCAAGCATGTGAGGAGAGTTGTAGCCAATAGCAGTTTATAAGTAATTTTGCTCGTCTCATGCTTTCTACGGAGTCCCTCGGCTGTATCCTGCCTAGGCTACATGCCAGTTCTCGAATTCAACAATTCGAGGTAGGCATCAAGTTAATGTTTTCAAATAATATTTGAAATATGAAATGTATTATTGGCACTGGCAGCTAAAGGGTAAACACTAAATAGACACTTAACTACACGTCATAATGCCAGACAGACGATTTTCTGGGTATTTATTTGCTCACTTTACCAGCATTGATTGGCTTAAAGTGAGCGGATAAATTGACGCTTTTGATGGCGTTCACGATGGGAGAAGGACGTTTCATTACCTTGCATTTTTAATTCCAGTGTGTACACGTTTGGGCTTTACAGAGACGCTCGCGCCACTGGAGGCGAACTAATTAATAAATGTAGGCTATTCAACACACTGTAGGAAAACCTGTAGGCTATTCAACACACTGTAGGAAAACCATGTAGGCTATTCAACACACTGTAGGAAAACCTGTAGGCTATTCAACACACTGTAGGAAAACCATGTAGGCTATTCAACACACTGTAGGAAAACCATGTAGGCTATTCAACACACTGTAGGAAAACCATGTAGGCTATTCAACACACTGTAGGAAAACCATGTAGGCTATTCAACACACTGTAGGAAAACCTGTAGGCTATTCAACACACTGTAGGAAAACCATGTAGGCTATTCAACACACTGTAGGAAAACCTGTAGGCTATTCAACACACTGTAGGAAAACCATGTAGGCTATTCAACACACTGTAGGAAAACCATGTAGGCTGTTCAACACACTGTAGGAAAACCATGTAGGCTATTCAACACACTGTAGGAAAACCATGTAGGCTATTCAACACACTGTAGGAAAACCATGTAGGCTATTCAACACACTGTAGGAAAACCTGTAGGCTATTCAACACACTGTAGGACAACCTGTAGGCTATTCAACACACTGTAGGAAAACCATGTAGGCTATTCAACACACTGTAGGAAAACCATGTAGGCTATTCAACACACTGTAGGAAAACCATGTAGGCTATTCAACACACTGTAGGAAAACCATGTAGGCTATTCAACACACTGTAGGAAAACCTGTAGGCTATTCAACACACTGTAGGAAAACCTGTAGGCTATTCAACACACTGTAGGAAAACCTGTAGGCTATTCAACACACTGTAGGAAAACCATGTAGGCTATTCAACACACTGTAGGAAAACCATGTAGGCTGTTCAACACACTGTAGGAAAACCATGTAGGCTATTCAACACACTGTAGGAAAACCATGTAGGCTATTCAACACACTGTAGGAAAACCTGTAGGCTATTCAACACACTGTAGGAAAACCTGTAGGCTATTCAACACACTGTAGGAAAACCATGTAGGCTATTCAACACACTGTAGGAAAACCTGTAGGCTATTCAACACACTGTAGGAAAACCTGTAGGCTATTCAACACACTGTAGGAAAACCATGTAGGCTATTCAACACACTGTAGGAAAACCATGTAGGCTATTCAACACACTGTAGGAAAACCATGTAGGCTATTCAACACACTGTAGGAAAACCATGTAGGCTATTCAACACACTGTAGGAAAACCATTATTAAAACTACAAAATCGCCTAAATCAACTAGCCTATAATAGCCTACCATGTTTATGAATCTAGTCATATTCAGCAGAAAACAATGTCCAATGTATTGTCCTCACCTGCTCTGCACGTAACATGTTACAATCACTTGGTTTATTAAAGCCCAAACACGGACAAACTTGTTTAAAACAAAACAATAAAGTAGGTAAATAGACCAACTCTGCTGAGAAGACACGTCAGATTTACACAAACAAATTGCGACCGTCAACTAAATGAACCATTTGATGATCTACCGTATCATCGTCATTTAAATACCACATCTTTGTCTCTAATGTCTAGGTCTGCAACAATGTAACCAACATACGATGATCAACATGATCTGCTATGGTGACGTAGAGCACAGAACATCCTAACTATTTGGCTTGTCGCCACCCCGACGCTGCTTTTCCAACATAAATGACACGGGTATGAAACAACCATAACAGCGCCGCTACTCACCAATAATCCAGGTATCCGATCACCATTACAGTAAAGATGTACAATCCAAAGCGACACCGTTTGCGCTTTTATGCTCGAACGGACCGCTCTCGCTTTTGGTTTCTATTGTAGCAGACAGCACCGTCCGTACCAGCCGCAGCCTTTCTTCGCCTTGTCTGTGGCAGACTGCTCCGCTTCGCAGCCTTTCTTCGCCTTGTCTGTGGCAGACTGCTCCGCTACGCAACCGCCTCGTCACTGGAGAACCCCCTCCTGGAATGTGACGCAGGCGGTGACACAGAGAGACTGGCCAGCCCACGCTCCTTCCTGCCTTCCGAGAGACACACACAGAGAGAGAGCTTCCTGGGTTAACTGGCCTATTTAATTCCACTATCTATTCTGCCAGTAGAAAACAAACATTGAAAAGCACGTGAATATTGAAAGCACGTAACATAAATTAACGGAGATGTGTTGAGGGCAAGAAATGGTATGCTACAATGGAAAGAGTAGGCTACAGAACATGTGTTTCATTGTGTCCCATTCAGAATGATTTCTCCTGAACAGTGATTTGGCTTGTCATCAGTGTCTCTGGGTGTTGCTGGTTTCCAGTTAAGGGAGAAGTCTGTCTGACTCAGCACAATATCAAGCTGGTGTTGCTGGTTTCCAGTTAAGGAAGAAGTCTGACACACACACACACACACACACACACACACACACACACACACACACACACACACACACACACACACACACACACACACACACACACACACACACACACACACACACACACACACACACAGACAGAGTTCCAGTGTTTTTATGGCTGTTTAATCTCTAACAGAGGTTCAGTGTTATGGCTGTTTAATCTCTAACAGAGGTTCAGTGTTATGGCTGTTTAATCTCTAACAGAGGTTCAGTGTTATGACTGTTTAATCTCTAACAGAGGTTCAGTGTTATGACTGTTTAATCTCTAACAGAGGTTCAGTGTTATGACTGTTTAATCTCTAACAGAGGTTCAGTGTTATGGCTGTTTAATCTCTAACAGAGGTTCAGTGTTATGACTGTTTAATCTCTAACAGAGGTTCAGTGTTATGGCTGTTTAATCTCTAACAGAGGTTCAGTGTTATGGCTGTTTAATCTCTAACAGAGGTTCAGTGTTATGGCTGTTTAATCTCTAACAGAGGTTCAGTGTTATGGCTGTTTAATCTCTAACAGAGGTTCAGTGTTATGGCTGTTTAATCTCTAACAGAGGTTCAGTGTTATGGCTGTTTAATCTCTAACAGAGGTTCAGTGTTATGACTGTTTAATCTCTAACAGAGGTTCAGTGTTATGGCTGTTTAATCTCTAACAGAGGTTCAGTGTTATGGCTGTTTAATCTCTAACAGAGGTTCAGTGTTATGACTGTTTAATCTCTAACAGAGGTTCAGTGTTATGACTGTTTATTCTCTAACAGAGGTTCAGTGTTATGGCTGTTTAATCTCTAACAGAGGTTCAGTGTTATGACTGTTTAATCTCTAACAGAGGTTCAGTGTTATGACTGTTTAATCTCTAACAGAGGTTCAGTGTTCTGGCTGTTTAATCTCTAACAGAGGTTCAGTGTTCTGGCTGTTTAATCTCTAACAGAGGTTCAGTGTTATGGCTGTTTAATCTCTAACAGAGGTTCAGTGTTATGGCTGTTTAATCTCTAACAGAGGTTCAGTGTTATGGCTGTTTAATCTCTAACAGAGGTTCAGTGTTATGGCTGTTTAATCTCTAACAGAGGTTCAGTGTTATGGCTGTTTAATCTCTAACAGAGGTTCAGTGTTATGACTGTTTAATCTCTAACAGAGGTTCAGTGTTATGACTGTTTATTCTCTAACAGAGGTTCAGTGTTATGGCTGTTTAATCTCTAACAGAGGTTCAGTGTTATGACTGTTTAATCTCTAACAGAGGTTCAGTGTTATGACTGTTTAATCTCTAACAGAGGTTCAGTGTTCTGGCTGTTTAATCTCTAACAGAGGTTCAGTGTTCTGGCTGTTTAATCTCTAACAGAGGTTCAGTGTTATGGCTGTTTAATCTCTAACAGAGGTTCAGTGTTATGGCTGTTTAATCTGTGAATGACCGGAACCCCAGTAACACAGTTTGACTTTGTTTGCGTGGTTATATAAACAGAGCAGAGCCTCTCTCGCTAGAGACTAACACCCATTATGTAACAGTGAAATGCACAGTAATTAAACCATAGGAGACATTAAGTTCACTGACTGTCATCTCCGTAGATCTGCGTTGTGCCTACAGCTAATTAGTTGTTTATTAAATAACTGGTTGTTTTAATGAAGAGCCCTGGACTCAGGTCAACAGGATACAGCTAGAGCTGAGGCTCTGACTGGTTGTTCTAATGAAGAGGACGCAGGCCAGGCAGAGAGCTGAGGGCTGAGGCTCTGACTGGTTGTTCTAATGAAGAGGACGCAGGCCAGGCAGAGAGCTGAGGGCTGAGGCTCTGACTGGTTGTTCTAACGAAGTGGACGCAGGCCAGGCAGAGAGCTGAGGGCTGAGGCTCTGACTGGTCTTTACTCTATTTCCCTGAAGTCTCCAGTCCCACAGAATCCCTCCTTTTGATAAACAAGAAAAAGAACCAGGGAACAGCGGGGCTCACAAATGTTTTCCTTCGCCTTCGAAGAATTGGAGCTGTGTTGCAGAGGGGCAGGAGGGGGGAGGAACAAGAGGAGTAGATGGGGAGGAGGGGCGAGGGGAGGCAGGGTGAGGAACAGGGGGGAGGGGAGGCCCCGGCCACGGCCACTGAATGAGGCCTAAATTCAATACAGCCATTCTCTTTAAAAGTGTGCCAAACAGTTGGCCAAGAACACAATAATGTCCCTCAATGCTTTCCATCTGTGCAGGGAGAAAGGGCTGTGACTGCACGTGCTGAGGGGAGAGACTCAACAGTGTAACAATGTTCTTTAACTGACTTGCCTAGTTAAATCAAGGTTACATTGTCATCATAAAACTTCTACTGAGAATGACAGGGCCTAGGGGAGGGGGGGAGAGAGAGACCAGGAGTGTGACGGTGAACGGAAAGGCACTGTCTCTGCCTGGCCGGTTCCCCTCTCTCCACCGGGATTCTCTGCCTCAAACCCTATTACAGGGGCTGAGTCATTGACTTACTGGTGCTCTTCCATGCCGTCTCTAGGAGGGGTGAGTCACTTGAGTGGGTTGAGTCTCTGACATGATCTTCCTGACTGGGTTGGCGCCCCCCCCCCCCTCGAGTTCGTGCTGTGGGGGAGATCATCGTGGTCTATACTCAGCCTTGTCTCAGGGTGGTAAGGTGGTGGTTGAAGATATCCCTCTAGTGTTGTGGGGGCTGTGCTTTGGCAAAGTGGGTGGGGTTATATCCTGCCTGTTTGGCCCTGTCTGGGGGTATCGTCGGACGGGGCCACAGTGTCTCCCGACCCCTCCTGTCTCAGCCTCCAGTATTTATGCTGTAGTAGTTTATGTGTCGGGGGGCTAGGGTCCGTCTGTTATATCTGGAGTATTTCTTCTCTCTTATCCGGTGTCCTGTGTGAATTTAAGTATGCTCTCTCTAATTCTCTCTCTCTTTCTCTCGTTTTCTCTTTCTCGCTTTCTTTCTCTCTCTCGGAGGACCTGAGCCCTAGGACCATTCCTCAGGACTACCTGGCCTGATGACTCCTTGCTGTCCCAGTCCACCTGGTCGTGCTGCTGCTCCAGTTTTAACTGTTCTGCCTGCGGCTATGGAACCCTGACCTGTTCACCGGACATGCTACCTTGTCCCAGACCTGCTGTTTTCAACTCTCCCTCTCTACCGCACCTGCTGTCTCTAACTCTGAATGATCGGCTATAAAAAGCCAACTGACATTTACTCCTGAGGTGCTGACCTGTTGCACCCTCGACAACCACTGGGATTATTATTATTTGACCCTGCTGGTCATCTATGAACATTTGAACATCTTGAGGTTTTAGGTTGGGTTTCTGTACAGCACTTTGTAACATCGGCTGATGTAAACAAGGGCTTTATTTATTTATATATTTGATTGAATGTTGAGGGAGAGAGAGAGAGAGAGAGAGAGAGAAAAGGGAGAGAGAGAGAGAGAGAAAAGGGAGAGAGAGAGAAAGACCCCAGGACAGCAACACAATTAGACCCAAGCAAATCATGAGAAAA
Organism: Brachymystax lenok tsinlingensis; assembly: GCA_030435695.1. NCBI lineage: Eukaryota > Metazoa > Chordata > Actinopteri > Salmoniformes > Salmonidae > Brachymystax > Brachymystax lenok. The sequence goes on along the minus strand of CM059814.1, from coordinate 1,667,174 downwards.
CAAAAAGATAATTACTTGACACATTGGAAAGAATGAACAAAAACGGCATCAACTAGAAAGCTATTTGGCATTAGCATTGCCCACCTAATGAGGTGGAAACGGAGCTGCACTTCCTAACCTCCTGCCAAATGTATGACCATATTGAAGACACATATTTCCCTCAGATTACACAGATCCACAAAGAATTCGAAAAACAAATCAAATGTTGATAAACTCCCACAACTACTGGGTGAAATACCACAGTGTGCCATCACAGCAGCAATATGTGTGACCTGTTGCCACAAGATTAGGGCAACCAGTGAAGAACCAACACCATGTTAAATACAACCCATATTTATGTTTATTCATTTTCCCTTTGTATTTTATCCATTTGCACATAATATGACATTTGAAATCACTTTATTTTTTGGAACTTTTGTGAATGTAATGTTTAATGTAATATTTGTATTGTTTATTATCTATTTTCCTTTCTTTGTCAATGTTAACATATGTTTCCCATGCAAATAAAGCCCTTGTAATTGAAATTGAGAGAGAAGAGAGAGATACACTACCTGACCAAAAGTATGTGGACACCTGCTCGTCGAACATCTCATTCCAAAATCATGGGCATTAATATGGAGTTGGTCCCCCCCTTTGCTGCTATAACAGCCTCCACTCTTCTGGGAAGGCTTTCCACTAGATGTTGGAACATTGCTGCTATAACAGCCTCCACTGTTCTGGGAAGGCTTTCCACTAGATGTTGGAACATTGCTGCTATAACAGCCTCCACTGTTCTGGGAAGGCTTTCCACTAGATGTTGGAACATTGCTGCGGGGACTTGCTTCCATTCAGCCACAAGAGCATTAGTGAGGTCGGGCACTGATGTTGGGCGATTTAGGTCTGGCTCGTAGTCGGCGTTCCAATTCATCCCAAAGGTGTTTGATGGGGTTGAGGTCACAGCTCTTCGCAGGCCAGTCAAGTTCTTCCACACCGACCTCGACAAACCATTTCTCTATGGACCTCGCTTTTGTGCACAGGGGCATTGCCATGCTGAAACAGGAAAGGCCCTTCCCCAAACTGTTGCCACAAAGCTGGATGAACAGAATCGTCTAGAATGTCATTGTATTCTGTAGCATTAAGATTTCCCTTCATTGGAACTAAGGGGCCCGAACCATGAAAAACAGCCCCAGACCATTATTCCTTCTCCACCAAACTTTACAGTTGGCTCTATGCATCTGGGCAGGTAGTGTTCTCCTGGCATCCGCCAAACCCAGATTTGTTCGTCGGACTGCCAGATGGTGAAGCGTGATTCATCACTCCAGAGAACGTAGTTCCACTGCTCCAGAGACCAATGGCGGCGAGCTTTACACCACTCCAGCCGACGCTTGGCATTGCGCATGGTGATATTAGGCTTGTGTGCGGCTGCTCAGCCACGGAAACCCACTTCATGAAGCTGACTTGTTGGAAAGGTGGCATCCTATGACGGTGCGAGGTTGAAAGTCACTGAGCTCTACAGTAAAGCCGTTCTACTGCCAATGTTTGTCTATGCAGATTGCATGGCTGTGTGCTCGATTTTATACACCTGTCAGCAACGGGATTGGCTGAAATATCCAAAACCACTAATTTGAAGGAGTGTCCACATACTTCTTAGTCACTAATAATATCCACGGTTATGTGGACACCATGCCCTCCTATCAATACAGGCTACTATACACCATGCCCTCCTATCAATACAGGCTACTATACACCATGCCCTCATATCAATACAGGCTACTATACACCATGCCCTCATATCAATACAGGCTGCTATACACCATGCCCTCCTATCAATACAGGCTACTATACACCATGCCCTCCTATCAATACAGGCTGCTATACACCATGCCCTCCTATCAATACAGGCTACTATACACCATGCCCTCATATCAATACAGGCTACTATACACCATGCCCTCATATCAATACAGGCTGCTATACACCATGCCCTCATATCAATACAGGCTGCTATACACCATGCCCTCCTATCAATACAGGCTACTATACACCATGCCCTCATATCAATACAGGCTACTATACACCATGCCCTCATATCAATACAGGCTGCTATACACCATGCCCTCCTATCAATACATGCTGCTATACACCATGCCCTCCTATCAATACAGGCTATTATACACCATGCCCTCCTATCAATACAGGCTACTATACACCATGCCCTCATATCAATACAGGCTATTATACACCATGCACTCCTATCAATACAGGCTACTATACACCATGCCCTCCTATCAATACAGACTACTATACACCATGCCCTCCTATCAATACAGGCTACTATACACCATGCCCTCCTATCAATACAGGCTACTATACACCATGCCCTCATATCAATACAGGCTACTATACACCATGCCCTCCTATCAATACAGGCTATTATACACCATGCCCTCCTATCAATACAGGCTACTATACACCATGCCCTCCTATCAATACAGGCTGCTATACATCGTGTTGTCTAAATGGTGCTGTCTGCATGGTGCTGTCTAAATGGTGCTGTCTGCGTGGTGCTGTCTGCATGGTGCTGTCTGCATGGTGCTGTCTGCATGGTGCTGTCTGTGTGGTGCTGTCTCACTAGAGTAGACAGGCTATGTGCACACCCACACACGCACACACACACACACGGACAAACACGCGCACGCGCACACACACTCTCTTTCTCTTTCTCTTTAAAACAAACACATCCTCATTTCTATTTTCACAGAAATCACATTTCCAAAGTGCAGCTCTTCCTGTAAATAGACACTGGCAGAGGAGAGTGGAGTATGTAGTCATGGATTACTGCTGTAATTATAGTGAATTATAGTGCAGAGGAGAGTGGAGTATGTAGTCATGGATTACCGCTGTAATTATAGTGAATTATAGTGCAGAGGAGAGTGGAGTATGTAGTCATGGATTACCGCTGTAATTATAGTGAATTATAGTGCAGAGGAGAGTGGAGTATGTAGTCATGGATTACCGCTGTAATTATAGTGAATTATAGTGCAGAGGAGAGTGGAGTATGTAGTCATGGATTACCGCTGTAATTATAGTGAATTATAGTGCAGAGGAGAGTGGAGTATGTAGTCATGGATTACCGCTGTAATTATAGTGAATTATAGTGCAGAGGAGAGTGGAGTATGTAGTCATGGATTACCGCTGTAATTATAGTGAATTATAGTGCAGAGGAGAGTGGAGTATGTAGTCATGGATTACCGCTGTAATTATAGTGAATTATAGTGCAGAGGAGAGAGTGGAGTATGTAGTCATGGATTACCGCTGTAATTATAGTGAATTATAGTGCAGAGGAGAGTGGAGTATGTAGTCATGGATTACCGCTGTAATTATAGTGAATTATAGTGCAGAGGAGAGTGGAGTATGTAGTCATGGATTACCGCTGTAACTATAGTGAATTATAGTGCAGAGGAGAGTGGAGTATGTAGTCATGGATTACCGCTGTAACTATAGTGAATTATAGTGCAGAGGAGAGTGGAGTATGTAGTCATGGATTACCGCTGTAACTATAGTGAATTATAGTGCAGAGGAGAGTGGAGTATGTAGTCATGGATTACCGCTGTAATTATAGTGAATTATAGTGCAGAGGAGAGTGGAGTATGTAGTCATGGATTACCGCTGTAACTATAGTGAATTATAGTGCAGAGGAGAGTGGAGTATGTAGTCATGGATTACCGCTGTAATTATAGTGAATTATAGTGCAGAGGAGAGTGGAGTATGTAGTCATGGATTACCGCTGTAATTATAGTGAATTATAGTGCAGAGGAGAGTGGAGTATGTAGTCATGGATTACCGCTGTAATTATAGTGAATTATAGTGCAGAGGAGAGTGGAGTATGTAGTCATGGATTACCGCTGTAATTATAGTGAATTATAGTGCAGAGGAGAGTGGAGTATGTAGTCATGGATTACCGCTGTAATTATAGTGAATTATAGTGCAGAGGAGAGTGGAGTATGTAGTCATGGATTACCGCTGTAATTATAGTGAATTATAGTGCAGAGGAGAGTGGAGTATGTAGTCATGGATTACCGCTGTAATTATAGTGAATTATAGTGCAGAGGAGAGTGGAGTATGTAGTCATGGATTACCGCTGTAATTATAGTGAATTATAGTGCAGAGGAGAGTGGAGTATGTAGTCATGGATTACCGCTGTAATTATAGTGAATTATAGTGCAGAGGAGAGTGGAGTATGTAGTCATGGATTACCGCTGTAATTATAGTGAATTATAGTGCAGAGGAGAGTGGAGTATGTAGTCATGGATTACCGCTGTAATTATAGTGAATTATAGTGCAGAGGAGAGTGGAGTATGTAGTCATGGATTACCGCTGTAATTATAGTGAATTATAGTGCAGAGGAGAGTGGAGTATGTAGTCATGGATTACCGCTGTAATTATAGTGAATTATAGTGCAGAGGAGAGTGGAGTATGTAGTCATGGATTACCGCTGTAACTATAGTGAATTATAGTGCAGAGGAGAGTGGAGTATGTAGTCATGGATTACCGCTGTAACTATAGTGAATTATAGTGCAGAGGAGAGTGGAGTATGTAGTCATGGATTACCGCTGTAATTATAGTGAATTATAGTGCAGAGGAGAGTGGAGTATGTAGTCATGGATTACCGCTGTAATTATAGTGAATTATAGTGCAGAGGAGAGTGGAGTATGTAGTCATGGATTACCGCTGTAACTATAGTGAATTATAGTGCAGAGGAGAGTGGAGTATGTAGTCATGGATTACCAGCTGTAATTATAGTGAATTATAGTGCAGAGGAGAGTGGAGTATGTAGTCATGGATTACCGCTGTAATTATAGTGAATTATAGTGCAGAGGAGAGTGGAGTATGTAGTCATGGATTACCGCTGTAACTATAGTGAATTATAGTGCAGAGGAGAGTGGAGTATGTAGTCATGGATTACCGCTGTAATTATAGTGAATTATAGTGCAGAGGAGAGTGGAGTATGTAGTCATGGATTACCGCTGTAATTATAGTGAATTATAGTGCAGAGGAGAGTGGAGTATGTAGTCATGGATTACCGCTGTAATTATAGTGAATTATAGTGCAGAGGAGAGTGGAGTATGTAGTCATGGATTACCGCTGTAATTATAGTGAATTATAGTGCAGAGGAGAGTGGAGTATGTAGTCATGGATTACCGCTGTAACTATAGTGAATTATAGTGCAGAGGAGAGTGGAGTATGTAGTCATGGATTACCGCTGTAACTATAGTGAATTATAGTGCAGAGGAGAGTGGAGTATGTAGTCATGGATTACCAGCTGTAATTATAGTGAATTATAGTGCAGAGGAGAGTGGAGTATGTAGTCATGGATTACCGCTGTAATTATAGTGAATTATAGTGCAGAGGAGAGTGGAGTATGTAGTCATGGATTACCGCTGTAATTATAGTGAATTATAGTGCAGAGGAGAGTGGAGTATGTAGTCATGGATTACCGCTGTAATTATAGTGAATTATAGTGCAGAGGAGAGTGGAGTATGTAGTCATGGATTACCGCTGTAATTATAGTGAATTATAGTGCAGAGGAGAGTGGAGTATGTAGTCATGGATTACCGCTGTAATTATAGTGAATTATAGTGCAGAGGAGAGTGGAGTATGTAGTCATGGATTACCGCTGTAATTATAGTGAATTATAGTGCAGAGGAGAGTGGAGTATGTAGTCATGGATTACCGCTGTAACTATAGTGAATTATAGTGCAGAGGAGAGTGGAGTATGTAGTCATGGATTACCGCTGTAATTATAGTGAATTATAGTGCAGAGGAGAGTGGAGTATGTAGTCATGGATTACCGCTGTAATTATAGTGAATTATAGTGCAGAGGAGAGTGGAGTATGTAGTCATGGATTACCGCTGTAATTATAGTGAATTATAGTGCAGAGGAGAGTGGAGTATGTAGTCATGGATTACCGCTGTAATTATAGTGAATTATAGTGCAGAGGAGAGTGGAGTATGTAGTCATGGATTACCGCTGTAATTATAGTGAATTATAGTGCAGAGGAGAGTGGAGTATGTAGTCATGGATTACCGCTGTAATTATAGTGAATTATAGTGCAGAGGAGAGTGGAGTATGTAGTCATGGATTACCGCTGTAATTATAGTGAATTATAGTGCAGAGGAGAGTGGAGTATGTAGTCATGGATTACCGCTGTAATTATAGTGAATTATAGTGCAGAGGAGAGTGGAGTATGTAGTCATGGATTACCGCTGTAATTATAGTGAATTATAGTGCAGAGGAGAGTGGAGTATGTAGTCATGGATTACCGCTGTAATTATAGTGAATTATAGTGCAGAGGAGAGTGGAGTATGTAGTCATGGATTACCGCTGTAATTATAGTGAATTATAGTGCAGAGGAGAGTGGAGTATGTAGTCATGGATTACCGCTGTAACTATAGTGAATTATAGTGCAGAGGAGAGTGGAGTATGTAGTCATGGATTACCGCTGTAACTATAGTGAATTATAGTGCAGAGGAGAGTGGAGTATGTAGTCATGGATTACCGCTGTAATTATAGTGAATTATAGTGCAGAGGAGAGTGGAGTATGTAGTCATGGATTACCGCTGTAATTATAGTGAATTATAGTGCAGAGGAGAGTGGAGTATGTAGTCATGGATTACCGCTGTAATTATAGTGAATTATAGTGCAGAGGAGAGTGGAGTATGTAGTCATGGATTACCGCTGTAATTATAGTGAATTATAGTGCAGAGGAGAGTGGAGTATGTAGTCATGGATTACCGCTGTAATTATAGTGAATTATAGTGCAGAGGAGAGTGGAGTATGTAGTCATGGATTACCGCTGTAATTATAGTGAATTATAGTGCAGAGGAGAGTGGAGTATGTAGTCATGGATTACCGCTGTAATTATAGTGAATTATAGTGCAGAGGAGAGTGGAGTATGTAGTCATGGATTACCGCTGTAATTATAGTGAATTATAGTGCAGAGGAGAGTGGAGTATGTAGTCATGGATTACCGCTGTAACTATAGTGAATTATAGTGCAGAGGAGAGTGGAGTATGTAGTCATGGATTACCGCTGTAACTATAGTGAATTATAGTGCAGAGGAGAGTGGAGTATGTAGTCATGGATTACCGCTGTAACTATAGTGAATTATAGTGCAGAGGAGAGTGGAGTATGTAGTCATGGATTACCGCTGTAACTATACTGAATTATAGTGCAGAGGAGAGTGGAGTATGTAGTCATGGATTACCGCTGTAACTATAGTGAATTATAGTGCAGAGGAGAGTGGAGTATGTAGTCATGGATTACCGCTGTAATTATAGTGAATTATAGTGCAGAGGAGAGTGGAGTATGTAGTCATGGATTTCGCTGTAATTATAGTGAATTATAGTGCAGAGGAGAGTGGAGTATGTAGTCATGGATTACCGCTGTAACTATAGTGAATTATAGTGCAGAGGAGAGTGGAGTATGTAGTCATGGATTACCGCTGTAACTATAGTGAATTATAGTGCAGAGGAGAGTGGAGTATGTAGTCATGGATTACCGCTGTAATTATAGTGAATTATAGTGCAGAGGAGAGTGGAGTATGTAGTCATGGATTACCGCTGTAATTATAGTGAATTATAGTGCAGAGGAGAGTGGAGTATGTAGTCATGGATTACCGCTGTAATTATAGTGAATTATAGTGCAGAGGAGAGTGGAGTATGTAGTCATGGATTACCGCTGTAACTATAGTGAATTATAGTGCAGAGGAGAGTGGAGTATGTAGTCATGGATTACCGCTGTAATTATAGTGAATTATAGTGCAGAGGAGAGTGGAGTATGTAGTCATGGATTACCGCTGTAATTATAGTGAATTATAGTGCAGAGGAGAGTGGAGTATGTAGTCATGGATTACCGCTGTAACTATAGTGAATTATAGTGCAGAGGAGAGTGGAGTATGTAGTCATGGATTACCGCTGTAATTATAGTGAATTATAGTGCAGAGGAGAGTGGAGTATGTAGTCATGGATTACCGCTGTAATTATAGTGAATTATAGTGCAGAGGAGAGTGGAGTATGTAGTCATGGATTACCGCTGTAATTATAGTGAATTATAGTGCAGAGGAGAGTGGAGTATGTAGTCATGGATTACCGCTGTAATTATAGTGAATTATAGTGCAGAGGAGAGTGGAGTATGTAGTCATGGATTACCGCTGTAACTATAGTGAATTATAGTGCAGAGAGAGAGTGGAGTATGTAGTCATGGATTACCGCTGTAACTATAGTGAATTATAGTGCAGAGGAGAGTGGAGTATGTAGTCATGGATTACCGCTGTAACTATAGTGAATTATAGTGCAGAGGAGAGTGGAGTATGTAGTCATGGATTACCGCTGTAATTATAGTGAATTATAGTGCAGAGGAGAGTGGGGTATGTAGTCATGGATTACCGCTGTAATTATAGTGAATTATAGTGCAGAGGAGAGTGGAGTATGTAGTCATGGATTACCGCTGTAATTATAGTGAATTATAGTGCAGAGAGAGTGGAGTATGTAGTCATGGATTACCGCTGTAATTATAGTGAATTATAGTGCAGAGGAGAGTGGAGTATGTAGTCATGGATTACGCTGTAATTATAGTGAATTATAGTGCAGAGGAGAGTGGAGTATGTAGTCATGGATTACCGCTGTAATTATAGTGAATTATAGTGCAGAGGAGAGTGGAGTATGTAGTCATGGATTACCGCTGTAATTATAGTGAATTATAGTGCAGAGGAGAGTGGAGTATGTAGTCATGGATTACCGCTGTAATTATAGTGAATTATAGTGCAGAGGAGAGTGGAGTATGTAGTCATGGATTACCGCTGTAATTATAGTGAATTATAGTGCAGAGGAGAGTGGAGTATGTAGTCATGGATTACCGCTGTAACTATAGTGAATTATAGTGCAGAGGAGAGTGGAGTATGTAGTCATGGATTACCGCTGTAATTATAGTGAATTATAGTGCAGAGGAGAGTGGAGTATGTAGTCATGGATTACCGCTGTAATTATAGTGAATTATAGTGCAGAGGAGAGTGGAGTATGTAGTCATGGATTACCGCTGTAATTATAGTGAATTATAGTGCAGAGGAGAGTGGAGTATGTAGTCATGGATTACCGCTGTAATTATAGTGAATTATAGTGCAGAGGAGAGTGGAGTATGTAGTCATGGATTACCGCTGTAATTATAGTGAATTATAGTGCAGAGGAGAGTGGAGTATGTAGTCATGGATTACCGCTGTAATTATAGTGAATTATAGTGCAGAGGAGAGTGGAGTATGTAGTCATGGATTACCGCTGTAATTATAGTGAATTATAGTGCAGAGGAGAGTGGAGTATGTAGTCATGGATTACCGCTGTAATTATAGTGAATTATAGTGCAGAGGAGAGTGGAGTATGTAGTCATGGATTACCGCTGTAATTATAGTGAATTATAGTGCAGAGGAGAGTGGAGTATGTAGTCATGGATTACCGCTGTAATTATAGTGAATTATAGTGCAGAGGAGAGTGGAGTATGTAGTCATGGATTACCGCTGTAATTATAGTGAATTATAGTGCAGAGGAGAGTGGAGTATGTAGTCATGGATTACCGCTGTAATTATAGTGAATTATAGTGCAGATGAGAGTGGAGTATGTAGTCATGGATTACCGCTGTAATTATAGTGAATTATAGTGCAGAGGAGAGTGGGAGTATGTAGTCATGGATTACCGCTGTAACTATAGTGAATTATAGTGCAGAGGAGAGTGGAGTATGTAGTCATGGATTACCGCTGTAACTATAGTGAATTATAGTGCAGAGGAGAGTGGAGTATGTAGTCATGGATTACCGCTGTAATTATAGTGAATTATAGTGCAGAGGAGAGTGGAGTATGTAGTCATGGATTACCGCTGTAATTATAGTGAATTATAGTGCAGAGGAGAGTGGAGTATGTAGTCATGGATTACCGCTGTAATTATAGTGAATTATAGTGCAGAGGAGAGTGGAGTATGTAGTCATGGATTACCGCTGTAATTATAGTGAATTATAGTGCAGAGGAGAGTGGAGTATGTAGTCATGGATTACCGCTGTAATTATAGTGAATTATAGTGCAGAGGAGAGTGGGTATGTAGTCATGGATTACCGCTGTAATTATAGTGAATTATAGTGCAGAGGAGAGTGGAGTATGTAGTCATGGATTACCGCTGTAATTATAGTGAATTATAGTGCAGAGGAGAGTGGAGTATGTAGTCATGGATTACCGCTGTAATTATAGTGAATTATAGTGCAGAGGAGAGTGGAGTATGTAGTCATGGATTACGCTGTAATTATAGTGAATTATAGTGCAGAGGAGAGTGGAGTATGTAGTCATGGATTACCGCTGTAATTATAGTGAATTATAGTGCAGAGGAGAGTGGAGTATGTAGTCATGGATTACCGCTGTAACTATAGTGAATTATAGTGCAGAGGAGAGTGGAGTATGTAGTCATGGATTACCGCTGTAACTATAGTGAATTATAGTGCAGAGGAGAGTGGAGTATGTAGTCATGGATTACCGCTGTAACTATAGTGAATTATAGTGCAGAGGAGAGTGGAGTATGTAGTCATGGATTACCGCTGTAATTATACTGAATTATAGTGCAGAGGAGAGTGGAGTATGTAGTCATGGATTACCGCTGTAACTATAGTGAATTATAGTGCAGAGGAGAGTGGAGTATGTAGTCATGGATTACCGCTGTAATTATAGTGAATTATAGTGCAGAGGAGAGTGGAGTATGTAGTCATGGATTTCCGCTGTAATTATAGTGAATTATAGTGCAGAGGAGAGTGGAGTATGTAGTCATGGATTACCGCTGTAACTATAGTGAATTATAGTGCAGAGGAGAGTGGAGTATGTAGTCATGGATTACCGCTGTAACTATAGTGAATTATAGTGCAGAGGAGAGTGGAGTATGTAGTCATGGATTACCGCTGTAACTATAGTGAATTATAGTGCAGAGGAGAGTGGAGTATGTAGTCATGGATTACCGCTGTAATTATAGTGAATTATAGTGCAGAGGAGAGTGGAGTATGTAGTCATGGATTACCGCTGTAATTATAGTGAATTATAGTGCAGAGGAGAGTGGAGTATGTAGTCATGGATTACCGCTGTAATTATAGTGAATTATAGTGCAGAGGAGAGTGGAGTATGTAGTCATGGATTACCGCTGTAATTATAGTGAATTATAGTGCAGAGGAGAGTGGAGTATGTAGTCATGGATTACCGCTGTAATTATAGTGAATTATAGTGCAGAGGAGAGTGGAGTATGTAGTCATGGATTACCGCTGTAATTATAGTGAATTATAGTGCAGAGGAGAGTGGAGTATGTAGTCATGGATTACCGCTGTAATTATAGTGAATTATAGTGCAGAGGAGAGTGGAGTATGTAGTCATGGATTACCGCTGTAATTATAGTGAATTATAGTGCAGAGGAGAGTGGAGTATGTAGTCATGGATTACCGCTGTAATTATAGTGAATTATAGTGCAGAGGAGAGTGGAGTATGTAGTCATGGATTACCGCTGTAATTATAGTGAATTATAGTGCAGAGGAGAGTGGAGTATGTAGTCATGGATTACCGCTGTAATTATAGTGAATTATAGTGCAGAGGAGAGTGGAGTATGTAGTCATGGATTACCGCTGTAATTATAGTGAATTATAGTGCAGAGGAGAGTGGAGTATGTAGTCATGTTGACAGCTCCTGTATCTTGGGATAGCCTAGTTGATGAAAGTGCTGGTCATTAAACAGCTTTATTAGGACGGGACAACAAGATGAAACCCATGAAGCCTTGTTACTGTGAGGTCACTGGTGTAGGGTTTGATTGTGTTGCGTTTAACCACTTTTTGGTGTAGAAAGTATAGGGAGCGTTACTTTATTCACTGCGAACCCAAAGATTATATATGACCCAGGGATGTTTACCACTGCGTTACTAGCTGTCTGCCTAATGAACGGCATTCTTCTTTAGGACAATGGAACACTAGTGATGGGGGAACGACAGGGGAAGGTGGTTGACAGGGTTGATGGGGGAACAGCAGGGGAAGGTGGTTGACAGGGTTGATGGGGGAACAGCAGGGGAAGGTGGTTGACAGGGTTGATGGGGGAACAGCAGGGGAAGGTGGTTGACAGGGTTGATGGGGGAACAGCAGGGGAAGGTGGTTGACAGGTTTGATGGGGGAACAGCAGGGGAAGGTGGTTGACAGGGTTGATGGGGGAACAGCAGGGAAGGTGGTTGACAGGGTTGATGGGGGAACAGCAGGGAAGGTGGTTGACAGGGTTGATGGGGGAACAGCAGGGTAAGGTGGTTGACAGGGTTGATGGGGGAACAGCAGGGGAAGGTGGTTGACAGGGTTGATGGGGAACAGCAGGGAAGGTGGTTGACAGGGTTGATGGGGGAACAGCAGGGAAGGTGGTTGACAGGGTTGATGGGGAAACAGCAGGGGAAGGTGGTTGACAGGTTGATGGGGAACAGCAGGGGAAGGTGGTTGACAGGGTTGATGGGGAACAGCAGGGGAAGGTGGTTGACAGGGTTGATGGGGGAACAGCAGGGAAGGTGGTTGACAGGGTTGATGGGGGAACAGCAGGGGAAGGTGGTTGACAGGGTTGATGGGGGAACAGCAGGGGAAGGTGGTTGACAGGGTTGATGGGGGAACAGCAGGGGAAGGTGGTTGACAGGGTTGATGGGGAACAGCAGGGAAGGTGGTTGACAGGGTTGATGGGGAACAGCAGGGGAAGGTGGTTGACAGGGTTGATGGGGGAACAGCAGGGAAGGTGGTTGACAGGGTTGATGGGGAACAGCAGGGAAGGTGGTTGACAGGGTTGATGGGGGAACAGCAGGGAAGGTGGTTGACAGGGTTGATGGGGAACAGCAGGGGAAGGTGGTTGACAGGGTTGATGGGGAACAGCAGGGAAGGTGGTTGACAGGGTTGATGGGGAACGACAGGGGAAGGTGGTTGACAGGGTTGATGGGGGAACAGCAGGGAAGGTGGTTGACAGGGTTGATGGGGAACAGCAGGGAAGGTGGTTGACAGGTTTGATGGGGAACAGCAGGGGAAGGTGGTTGACAGGGTTGATGGGGAACAGCAGGGAAGGTGGTTGACAGGGTTGATGGGGAACAGCAGGGAAGGTGGTTGACAGGGTTGATGGGGAACAGCAGGGGAAGGTGGTTGACAGGGTTGATGGGGGAACAGCAGGGGAAGGTGGTTGACAGGGTTGATGGGGAACAGCAGGGAAGGTGGTTGACAGGGTTGATGGGGGAACAGCAGGGAAGGTGGTTGACAGGGTTGATGGGGAACAGCAGGGAAGGTGGTTGACAGGGTTGATGGGGAACAGCAGGGAAGGTGGTTGACAGGGTTGATGGGGAACGAGCAGGGGAAGGTGGTTGACAGGGTTGATGGGGAACAGCAGGGGAAGGTGGTTGACAGGGTTGATGGGGAACAGCAGGGAAGGTGGTTGACAGGGTTGATGGGGAACAGCAGGGAAGGTGGTTGACAGGGTTGATGGGGAACAGCAGGGAAGGTGGTTGACAGGGTTGATGGGGAACAGCAGGGAAGGTGGTTGACAGGGTTGATGGGGGAACAGCAGGGGAAGGTGGTTGACAGGGTTGATGGGGGAACAGCAGGGGAAGGTGGTTGACAGGTTTGATGGGGGAACAGCAGGGGAAGGTGGTTGACAGGGTTGATGGGGGAACAGCAGGGGAAGGTGGTTGACAGGGTTGATGGGGGAACAGCAGGGGAAGGTGGTTGACAGGGTTGATGGGGTAACGACAGGGGAAGGTGGTTGACAGGGTTGATGGGGGAACAGCAGGGGAAGGTGGTTGACAGGGTTGATGGGGAACAGCAGGGAAGGTGGTTGACAGGTTTGATGGGGGAACAGCAGGGAAGGTGGTTGACAGGGTTGATGGGGAACAGCAGGGAAGGTGGTTGACAGGGTTGATGGGGGAACAGCAGGGGAAGGTGGTTGACAGGGTTGATGGGGGAACAGCAGGGGAAGGTGGTTGACAGGGTTGATGGGGGAACAGCAGGGGAAGGTGGTTGACAGGGTTGATGGGGGAACAGCAGGGAAGGTGGTTGACAGGGTTGATGGGGAACGACAGGGAAGGTGGTTGACAGGGTTGATGGGGAACAGCAGGGGAAGGTGGTTGACAGGGTTGATGGGGAACAGCAGGGAAGGTGGTTGACAGGGTTGATGGGGGAACAGCAGGGAAGGTGGTTGACAGGGTTGATGGGGGAACAGCAGGGGAAGGTGGTTGACAGGGTTGATGGGGTAACGACAGGGGAAGGTGGTTGACAGGGTTGATGGGGGAACAGCAGGGGAAGGTGGTTGACAGGGTTGATGGGGGAACAGCAGGGGAAGGTGGTTGACAGGGTTGATGGGGGAACAGCAGGGGAAGGTGGTTGACAGGGTTTATGGGGGAACAGCAGGGGAAGGTGGTTGACAGGGTTGATGGGGGAGATGAACCAGCAGTGTCACAGGCTGCTATTACCATGACTACAGACCCCCCCCTTTCTCCCCCGTCTCAGCCTCCAGCATCTATGCTGCTATAGTCTATGTGCTGGGGGGCCAGGGTCAGTCTGTCCCAGTGAAGACTGCTGAGGGGAGAACTGATCATAATAATGGCTGGAATGGAGCCAACGGAATGGAAACTATGTGTTGGATGTATTTGATACCATTCCACTTATTCTACTCCAGCCATTACCACGAACCCACCCTCCCATATTAAGGCCATTACCACGAACCCACCCTCCCGTATTAAGGCCATTACCACGAACCCACCCTCCCGTATTAAGGCCATTACCACATTACCACCCTCCCGTATTAAGGCCATTACCACGAACCCACCCTCCGTATTAAGGCCATTACCACGAACCCACCCTCCCATATAAAGGCCATTACCACGAACCCACCCTCCCATATAAAGGCCATTACCACGAACCCACCCTCCCATATAAAGGCCATTACCACGAACCCACCCTCCCATATTAAGGCCATTACCATGAACCCACCCTCCCATATTAAGGCCATTACCACGAACCCACCCTCCCATATAAAGGCCATTACCACGAACCCACCCTCCCATATTAAGGCCATTACCATGAACCCACCCTCCCATACTAAGGCCATTACCACGAACCCACCCTCCCATACTAAGGCCATTACCACGAACCCACCCTCCCATATTAAGGTGCCATGACCTCCTGTGGTCCTTCCTATCTGATGTAATTCTCCTGTCTTATCTGTCGTGCTGCTGGTCCAGTTTCTGTTGTTTTGCCTGTGGCTATGGAACCCTGACCTGTTCACCAGACGTGCTACCTTGTGCCAGACCTGCTGTTTCAACTCTCTCTCTCTCGCAATAATTTCCTACGACTGACAAGAGCAGGTGGTCAGTCCTGTTAGGGTTAGAATCAGAGCAGGTGGTCAGTCCTGTTAGGGTTAGAATCAGAGCAGGTGGTCAGTCCTGTTAGGGTTAGAATCAGAGCAGGCGGTCAGTCCTGTTAGGGTTAGAATCAGAGTCAGGGAGCAAACGGAGCTAGCTGGTTACTAATACAGCCTGTTACCAGTGCTGGTGTCGGGCTAGATAAGGATGTTTGTGCAGCGGTATCTTATCAGAGAGGAATAGGGGAAGCATCAATATATTTACTAGCTAGCTACATGATGTATCAACACATGAAATGTAACATCTAATTAGGGTCACCTGGAAACACAGACCAAATCTTTTAGTTTCTACTGTCCATAATTCCTCCCTGTTTTATTCATTTGTTGTCATGTCAAACAACAACGTCTTCAAGGTGCTGTCCACTATATTCTCACTATAGAATGAAAATGATCAGCATATTTCAATTAACTAGGCATAGATGTGTTTGCCCGTATAGTTAAATAAAGGTCAAATAAAAATATATGAATATATAATGCTGCGTGGCACAGTGTGGAAATAATAAAAGTGCAGAAAAGTATGAAAATAATGTTTGGTTTGGAGTTGGATTGAATGGAGAAAGTCTCATTGAAATCACTTATAATTTACATGTTGCCACCCTAAGGTCATGAACTACTCAAGAAAGCATAGTTTGAACTTTTATTATTCAAAATCATAAAATACCATTTAAAATGTGAAAAATATCATATGATATTTTGTCCATATCGCCCAGTCCTAACACTCACATACACAGGCAGACACACGCACTGCCAGCTGGCTGACACAGTGCCAGTTCTGTCACACTGCACACTCATGACCTTCTGCCTGTGTGACACGGACACACCCACACAAGCACACCGCTCCGTCCAGTGGAATCACACATACTCATTTTCCCTCCCGTTGGCCTTTCTGGTGAAACCGACTAGAGGGGGAAACGAGAAGGTAGCAGCCAGTCTGTCACGTGTGTCTATCAAGCCCCATCAAGCTAGTTAATACACCAGACAGACTAGGAAGGAGAGCAAAAGTTTAGTTTGTTTTACTGGCTATTTTCAGAACTATATTGGGAATTTTCAAAACTCCAAGCTGGTAAGACCTGTAACCCAGTCAGCCTTACTTTCAACACATTTCATTCACCACACAACCATTGATACAAAATACACAGTAAATGTAAGTTTACTGTGAAATATAATGAGTACATTAATCCCCAAAATACACAGTAAATGGAAGTTATTACAGTACTGTTTTGGCCTGTATTACAGTATTACAGTACTGCATTGGCCTATATTACAGTACTGCATTGGCCTATATTACAGTATTACAGTACTGCATTGGCCTATATTACAGTACTGCATTGGCCTATATTACAGTATTACATTACTGCATTGGCCTATATTACAGTACTGCATTGGCCTATATTACTGTATTACAGTACTGCATTGGCCTATATTACAGTATTACACTACTATATTGTCCTATATTACAGTACTGCATTTGCCTATATTACAGTATTACAGTACTGTATCTGCCTATATTACGGTATTACAGAACTGCATTGGCCTATATTACAGTATTACAGTTCTGTATTGGCCTATATTGCAGTAGTACATTACTGTATTGGCCTATATTACAGTACTGTATTGGCCTATATTACAATATTACAGTACTGCATTGGCCTATATTACAGTATTACAGTACTGTATTGGCCTATATTACAGTATGACACTACTATATTGTCCTATATTACAGTATTACAGTACTGTATTGGCCTGTATTACAGTACTGTATTGGCCTGTATTATAGTATTACAGTACTGCATTGGCCTATATTACAGTATTACAGTACTGCATTGGCCTGTATTACAGTATTACAGTACTGTATTTGCCTATATTACAGTATTACACTACTATATTGTCCTATATTACAGTACTGCATTGGCCTGTATTACAGTATTACAGTACTGTATTGGCCTTTATTACAGTATTACAGTACTGCATTGGCCTATATTACAGTATTACAGTACTGCATTGGCCTGTATTACAGTATTACAGTGCTGCATCGGTCTATATTACAGTAGTACATTACTGTATTGGCCTATATTACAGTAGTGTATTGGCCTATGTTACAGTATTACACTACTATATTGTCCTATGTTACAGTACTGTATTGGCCTATATTATAGTATTACACTACTATATTGTCCTATGTTACAGTACTGTATTGGCCTATATTACAGTATTACACTACTATATTGGCCTATATTACAGTATTACAGTACTGCATTGGCCTATATTACAGTATTACAGTACTATATTGTCCTATGTTACAGTACTGCATTGGCCTATATTACAGTATTACAGTACAATATTGTCCTATATTACAGTACTGTATTGGCCTTTATTACAGTATTACAGTACTATATTGTCCTATATTACAGTATTACAGTACTATATTGTCCTATATTACAGTATTACAGTACTATATTGTCCAATATTACAGTATTACAGTACTGAATTGACCAATGCAATGTTAGCAAAGCAGTGCGAAGCCACGTACTTCTGGAAATTGTACCAAAGCAATACAAATCCCAGACAGTCTGTTATGCTGTCATGTCACAGCCCTAAGGATGGGTATGTGTCATTCAGGCTGTTTATTACCGTGAGATGATGTCAGATAAGAACAGTAGCTTCTTTATTAACTTCTTCACATCACCCAGGGCTGTATACGCTGCTCTCACACATCACCCTCTTTCATCTCCTCTAATCTCTCCTCCTCTTGTCTAATCTCCTCTCTTCTAATCTCCTCTCTTCTAATCTCCTCTCTTCTAATCTCCTCTCTTCTCTTCTCCTCTCTTCTCTTCTCCTCTCTTCTAATCTCCTCTCTTCTAATCTCCTTTCTTCTAATCTCCTCTCTTCTAATCGCCTCCCTTCAAATCTCCTCTCTTCTCCTCTCATTTCTTCTAATATCCTCCCTTCTCATCTCTTCTAATCTCCTCCCTTCTCCTCTCTTCTAATCTCCTCTCTTCTAATCTCCTCTCTTCTAATCTCGTCACATCTAATCTCCTCTCTTATAATATCCTCTCTTCTAATCTCCTCCCTTCTCCTCTCTTCTAATCTCCTCCCTTCTAAACTCCTCTCTTCTCCTCCCTTCTCTTCTAATCTTCTCCCTTCTCCTCCCTTCTAATCTCCTCTCTTCTAATCTCCTCCCTTCTAATCTCCTCCCTTCTAAACTCCTCTCTTCTCCTCCCTTCTCTTCTAATCTTCTCCCTTCTCCTCCCTTCTAATCTCCTCTCTTCTAATCTCCTCCCTTCTAATCTCCTCTCTTCTCCTCTCTTCTAATATCCTCTCTTCTAATCTCCTCCCTTCTCCTCTCTTCTAATCTCTTCCCTTCTAATCTCCTCCCTTCTAATCTCCTCTCTTCTAATCTCCTCCCTTCTAATCTCCTCTCTTCTCCTCTCTTCTAATCTCCTCCCTTCTAAACTCCTCTCTTCTCCTCCCTTCTCTTCTAATCTCCTCCCTTCTCCTCTCTTCTAATCTCCTCCCTTCTAATCTCCTCTCTTCTAATCTCCTCCCTTCTAATCTCCTCTCTTCTCCTCTCTTCTAATCTCCTCCCTTCTAATCTCCTCCCTTCTAAACTCCTCTCTTCTCCTCCCTTATCTTCTAATCTCCTCCCTTCTCCTCTCTTCTAATCTCCTCCCTTCTAATCTCCTCTCTTCTAATCTCCTCTCTTCTAATCTCCTCCCTTCTAATCTCCTCTCTTCTAATCTCCTCCCTTCTAATCTCCTCCCTTCTAATCTCCTCCCTTCTAAACTCCTCTCTTCTCCTCCCTTCTCTTCTAATCTTCTCCCTTCTCCGCTCTTCTAATCTCCTCTCTTCTCCTCCCTTCAAAATGTCTCCCTCCTAAACTAATCTATTATCCTCTCTTCTAATATCCTCCCTTCTCCTCTCTTCTAATATCCTCCCTTCTAATCTCCTCCCTTCTAATCTCCTCATCTCTTCCCTTCTCCTCTCTTCTAATCTCCTCCCTTCTAATCTCCTCTCTTCTAATCTCCTCTCTTCTAATCTCCTCCCTTCTAATCTCCTCCCTTCTCCTCCCTTCAAAATGTCTCCCTCCTAAACTAATCTATTCTCCTCTCTTCTAATATCCTCCCTTCTCCTCTCTTCTAATCTCCTCCCTTCTAATCTCCTCCCTTCTAATCTCCTCATCTCCTCCCTTCTAATCTCCTCATCTCCTCCCTTCTCCTCTCTTCTAATCTCCTCCCTTCTAATCTCCTCCCTTCTAATCTCCTCTCTTCTCCTCCCTTCTAATCTCCTCCCTTCTAAACTCCTCTCTTCTCCTCCCTTCTCTTCTAATCTCCTCCCTTCTCCTCTCTTCTAATCTCCTCCCTTCTAATCTCCTCCCTTCTAAACTCCTCTCTTCTCCTCCCTTCTCTTCTAATCTCCTCCCTTCTAATCTCCTCTCTTCTAATCTCCTCCCTTCTCTTCTAATCTCCTCCCTTCTAATCTCCTCCCTTCTAATCTCCTCCCTTCTAAACTCCTCTCTTCTCCTCCCTTCTCTTCTAATATCCTCCCTTCTAATCTCCTCCCTTCTAATCTCCTCCCTTCTAATCTCCTCCCTTCTAATCTCCTCTCTTCTAATCTCCTCTTTTCTCCTCTCTTGTTCTTTCTCCTCCTGTCCTCTCCAGTCTTCCTGCACTGTTACACCCTGTCTCCAATTGTGACAACAATACAATGAAGCTTCCCAGCCCCCTCAGAAGAAGTGTGTGTGTGTGTGTGTGTGTGTGTGTGTGTGTGTGTGTGTGTGTGTGTGTGTGTGTGTGTGTGTGTGTGTGTGTGTGTGTAAGGCTGGGATTGTCTGTGTCCCCCTAGCTGGCACTACCAGGGACCAAGAGATATGAGGAGAGAGTATGTGTCTACTGTACACTATGTTATTGGGCTCCAGAGTGGCGCAGCGGTATAAGGCACTCAGTGCTAGAGGCGCCACTACAGACCCTGGTTCGATTACAGGCTGTATCACATCTGGCCGTGATTGAGAGTCCCATAGGGCGGTGCATAACTGTCCCAGTGTCGTCCAGGTTAGGGTTTGGCCGAGGTAGGCTGTCATAGTAAATAACAATTTGTTCTTAACTGACTTGCCTAGTTAAATAAAGGTTAAATATCATTTTATTTTCAATGGAGAGGTATTTGTTTGATACAGAACATATCATTGCAGTAAAATAAATCCCTTTGTTCATGCTATTGTTTCCTTGTTCTCACCTAACCTCAGTATGGACAGAGCGAGCGAGCGAGCGAGAGAGAGAGAGAGAGAGAGAGAGAGACCGAACACTGCAGTAGCTTTACATGGACTTTATTGCCCTCTGCTGGTTATAATGAGTCATTACCTTTTATTAAAGGCGAACGTGACATCAAGGCATGCAGAGGCGGCTTCCCCCAGTAACAGACAGAGAGGGTTCCCAGTCAAACGCATTCATCTGTTCTCTACTAATGCCTAGAAGAAAAGGGTAGGGACGGGTTATTATGGTGAGAGGAGGAGTAGGCAAGCGGACCGCTTGGAAGAAGGCAAGAATAACTAAGTACTTTGGGTCATGGATTTTTGGAATCTTTTCAGAATAAGAGTCCCATCCCCTAAGCGTTGTAAATGAATAATTAGGGCAAAAGTGATGGGAAATGTGCAGAATTATCCATATATTTTATACTAGTTATCATACAAAGAATAATTCAAGTATTTCTATAACATATAATATGCTTTAATTTCTTCAAGCCTAAATGGTCAACAAACGTTTTTTTGTGTGTACTCCTATCATTTATTGCGTACAAAATTGTCTGTACGTTGTGTCACAGTAACAGAACAGAATGGGGGAGTTTACACCAAATCCACAGAGTTTACACCAAGTACTCAGGAGAACTTCTAGTTTCCAAATCCACAGAGTTTACACCAAGTACTCAGGAGAACTTCTAGTTTCCAAATCCACAGAGTTTACACCAAGTACTCAGGAGAACTTCTAGTTTCCAAATCCACAGAGTTTACACCAAGTACTCAGGAGAACTTCTAGTTTCCAAATCCACAGAGTTTACACCAAGTACTCAGGAGAACTTCTAGTTTCCAAATCCACAGAGTTCACACCAAGAGAGGCATCGCTGCTCATTTTGCGGCCTTTAAATCAAATTAGTTTAGATCTAATCGTTTTTTCACCATACACAATTTTCTGTAAATTGTTTGGCAGTAAAAGGGTGGTCCATTCAGCAGTTCTAGTTTCCAAATCCACAGAGTTTACACCCAGAATAATCCCCAAATAAACATCATGAAACTCCTGTTCATTTGGTGAAAGCCTATGTTCTATCAGTGGTTAAAATCAAATGTTTCCCCATGATTTAAATCAAATGTTTCCCCATGATTTAAATCAAATGTTTCCCCATGATTTAAATCAAATGTTTCCCCATGATTTAAATCAAATGTTTCCCCATGATTTAACTCAAATGTTTCCCCATGATTTAACTCAAATGTTTCCCCATGATTTAAATCAAATGTTTCCCCATGATTTAAATCAAATGTTTCCCCATGATTTAAATCAAATGTTTCCCCATGATTTAAATCAAATGTTTCCCCATGATTTAACTCAAATGTTTCCCCATGATTTAACTCAAATGTTTCCCCATGATTTAAATCAAATGTTTCCCCATGATTTAAATCAAATGTTTCCCCATGATTTAAATCAAATGTTTCCCCATGATTTAAATCAAATGTTTCCCCATGATTTAAATCAAATGTTTCCCCATGATTTAACTTTTAAGTGGTCTGTCTGAAATCAGGAAATCATAGCTATATTATGGGGTCAATTTCACGCCATATGTATTGAATTAAAAATAAACTAAAGAGTGAAAAATAAAGTTGAGAATGTAAACTTTGAGGACGGGCGAAATAACGGATGTTGAAATCAAAAACCAAACAATTGAAAGTAAACTGTATAGAATTGTAAACAAAAATAAGACATCAAAATCAATACCCAAAAACTTGTTTGCAAATCATTTTAAAGCCGAGAGCAAAACTCTGACAAAATATATAAAAAAATACATAAAAAATATATAAAAAAATTTGAAAAACAAACTCGTTTTCGTTTAAACTTGCCCAGCAACCAATCCTATTGAATACATTCTGCCTACATGTACTACCTTTCACTGCTACTTAACCAGATGGTCTGACGTCACCACTACGCGCCAAATCTTTCCTGTGTGTGTGTGTGTGTGTGTGTGTGTGTGTGTGTCTGTGTGTGTGTGTCTGTGCGAGAGAGAGAACAGTGACAACCCTAAATAGCTACAGTGAGGGGGGAAAAATGATTTGATCCCATGCTGATTTTGTACGTTTGCCCACTGACAAAGAAATGACCAGTCTATAATTTTAATGGTTGGTTTATTTGAACAGTGAGAGACAGAATAACAACAAAAAAAATCCAGAAAAACGCATGTGTCACGTCCTGGCCATAGATAGCCCTTTTTGGCTGCTTTTTGTTGGTTTTGGTCAGGACGTGATCAGCGGTTTGTTCTATGTTGTATATTTCTTTGTTGGTTTCGTTGATGGTTCCCAATTAGAGGCAGCTGAGTTTCGTTACCTCTAATTGGGGACCATATTTAAGTTGAGTTCGTGGGTCATTAATTATATTTGTATGTTGTATTTGTGTGAGCCTGTGTTGAGCCACACCTCAGTGACGATCTTTATTTGTTTATTGTTTTGCCAGTTGCAATATGTAAATAAAAGTATGTATACTAGAACCCTCGCTGCATCTTGGTCCGCTCCATTTAAAGAT
This sequence comes from Brachymystax lenok tsinlingensis, assembly GCA_030435695.1. Classification (NCBI taxonomy): domain Eukaryota; kingdom Metazoa; phylum Chordata; class Actinopteri; order Salmoniformes; family Salmonidae; genus Brachymystax; species Brachymystax lenok. The sequence goes on along the minus strand of CM059814.1, from coordinate 1,643,935 downwards.
CGTAACAGCATGTGAAAAATGTTATAAATTGATTTGCAATTTAATGAGGGAAATACGTATTTGACCCCATCTCAATCAGAAAGATAACTGGCTCCCAGGTGTCTTTTATACAGGTAACGAGCTGAGATTAGGAGCACACTCTTAAAGGGAGTGCTCCTAATCTCAGTTTGTTACCTGTATAAAAGACACCTGTCCACAGAAGCAATCAATCAATCAGATTCCAAACTCTCCACCATGGTCAAGACCAAAGAGCTCTCCAAGGATGTCAGGGACAAGATTGTAGACCTACACAAGGCTGGAATGGGCTACAAGACCATCGCCAAGCAGCTTGGTGAGAAGGTGACAACAGTTGGTGCGATTATTCGCAAATGGAAGAAACACAAAAGAACTGTCAAGGTCCCCCTGCTCAAGAAAGCACATATACATGCCCGTCTGAAGTTTGCCAATGAACATCTGAATGATTCAGAGGACAACTGGGTGAAAGTGTTGTGGTCAGATGAGACCAAAATGGAGCTCTTTGGCATCAACTCAACTCACCGTGTTTGGAGGAGGAGGAATGCTGCATATGACCCCAAGAACACCATCCCCACCGTCAAACATGGAGGTGGAAACATTATGCTTTGGGGTGTTTTTCTGCTAAGGGGACAGGACAACTTCACCGCATCAAAGGGACGATGGACGGGGCCATGTACCATCAAATCTTGGGTGAGAACCTCCTTCCCTCAGCCAGGGCATTGAAAATGGGTCGTGGATGGGTATTCCAGCATGACAATGACCCAAAACACACGGCCAAGGCAACAAAGGAGTGGCTCAAGAAGAAGCACATTAAGGTCCTGGAGTGGCCTAGCCAGTCTCAGACCTTAATCCCATAGAAAATCTGTGGAGGAGCTGAAGGTTCGAGTTGCCAAACGTCAGCCTCGAAACCTTAATGACTTGGAGAAGATCTGCAAAGAGGAGTGGGACAAAATCCCTCCTGAGATGTGTGCAAACCTGGTGGCCAACTACAAGAAACGTCTGACCTCTGTGATTGCCAACAAGGGTTTTGCCACCAAGTACTAAGTCATGTTTTGCAGAGGGGTCAAATACTTATTTCCCTCATTAAAATGCAAATCATTTTATAACATTTTTCACATGCGTTTTTCTGGATTTTTTTGTTATTCTGTCTCTCACTGTTCAAATAAACCAACCATTAAAATTATAGACTGATCATTTCTTTGTCAGTGGGTAAACGTACAAAAACAGCAGGGGATCAAATACTTTTTTCCCTCACTGTATTCCCATACCTGAAGTCTAGACCAAATCTTGCCTGATACCAGCTGTTTGGTTGACATCATTTCAAATGACAATTTTCTTATGTCCTCACAGGCTATGGGGAGGCACGTTGTGTAGAGGCTCCTGTACAGATTGCAGCAGGCTATGGGGAGGCACGTTGTGTAGAGGCTCCTGTACAGATTGCAGCAGGCTATGGGGAGGCACGTTGTGTAGATGCTCCTGTACAGATTGCAGCAGGCTATGCAACACCGTCCTCTGGTTCTTGATTACTTAGTTTGTCAGCAGCATTGAGATTATATTCATCAGCTCACTAGCATATCAAGTAGACTTGTCTCAAAAGGTAGAGCAGGGTCTCTCCAACCTGTATAGTCTAGTCAATGCTGAAATGGAAGAAACAAGTGCCCCATCAACTGTTGTTGAGTTGGATGGCGAAATGGGAGGTCCAAAACTGATTGTGTCAGAACAGCATCTTGGACAGCTGACTGAAATGGATCTGGCTGTACCTTGCAACTGCTTGGCATCTCAACACAAACTGACCGATGCAGAATGCAGACCATCTTTAATCAAGGTGATGGGAGAACATACAGCCAAATGATAGATGAGGAGCTGGACAATCTGGTGGACACAATCACGACAAGTTCACCACAATTAGGAGGGTGAGAGAACGTCTGGAAGCACAGGTCCCTGACCTGTTTGGAGCGCTCTTGGTCTTCATGGTGCCCCTTGTTTAGTGGTGTTGCAGACTCTGGGGCCTTTCAGAACAGGTGTATATATACTGAGATCATGTGACACTTAGATTGCACACAGGTGGACGTTACTTAACTAATTATGTGACTTCTGAAGGTAATTGGTTGCACCAGATCTTATTTAGGGGCTTCATAGCCAAAGGGGGTGAATACATCCTCTTTTCCTGCACACACCACTTTTTCGTATTTTATTTTTTAGAATTTATTTAAACAAGTAACACCACTTTTCCAGGGGGCTTTTTAAGTAATTTTTTGGAAAAAGTTATTTTTTTCATTTCACTTCACCAATTTGGACTGTTTTGTCCATTACATTAAATCCAAATAAAAATCTATTTAAATTACAGGTTGAAATGCAACAAAATAGGAAAAACGCCAAGGGGGATGAATACTTTTGTAAAGCCCTGTATATATTTTGGTTGACCAGGTTTCATACATCACATAGAGGAGAGTGATTGAATTACACCTTGAAATATGATGAACAGTTGTCTTGATTATTATCCTAGTGTCTGCATGTCAACATCTTTGGGTGAAAGCAGACTAAGGAGTGGAGAATGTGGACATCGCAAGATGCATGTTTCATGTCCGTGGTTGCGGCAGGAAGGGCTTTATCTCTGATAAAAGCATTCAAAATCAACATTAATTTCCACAGATTTTGACCACATATTATTGACATTTCAGCGGTACTTTCTAGAGTATAGCTAGGCAGGTGGCCTAGACCTACGTTATAATCCCTACACTGAGCAGAGAAGACAAGTTGTGCTGTTTCATGCATAACTGGTATTTAAATGCTTTGCAAAGGAGTGCCTTATAGACAATGTTTCCATTCAGTTTTTAGGCAAAGTACCGTATAAAAAAAAATGATGACAGCTGTGATGGAAGCAGGAAGTTTCGGTACAATTTGATGAATGCAGACAGATCGTTTGTTGGACATGATGCGATCTTCTTTCCGGGTAAAATGTCTCGTGTGAGAAATGGAAGTGGCAACGCCTTCATGCGTAAATGTTGATATAATAGCCATCGTATTGACGTAAACTTGGAGTGATGATACAGTGTCGTGTGGTCCTCCCACTACGCCTCTGGAAACAGAGCCGTTTATTTAGACTACAGATTGAAATGAGCGATGAGCTTCACAGGGGTTGAAACAGGTCCATTCAACTGGAGACCCGCGAAGTAGAAATGCAATATGCCTTAGCATACTTTGACCAATCGCATCTCCTTATGCTCAGAAAGGTTCTAATAATAGCAATGAGTTGTGTAGGACAGAAGACTGGGTACGATGTTGAATATGTCATTACGCTGCTTCATCTGCTTTCAGGTTTGAACCGTTATGGCGGGATGTGTGGATCGCTGTGTCAAACATATTTTCCAATGTCCCACAGTTTGGAAGATGATGACCCCTCAAACAGCCTTCACCTATTCTGTGTGCACTGTATTCCTCCAAGCAGACCTACACACTTTTACCAATGGATGGGATAAACGTTCTCTGCACACCGAGCAAAATCGTGACCCCCGAACCAGCTATGGGACAAGCACAGAATCCTGTCACCTTCCCTGGCAATGTGGAGGTATAGATTTAAAAGAACACACTACCTAAAAAAAAAGAAAAGTGGTTGTTTGTAAATTAACATGATTTAAACAACTTGGACGATGCCTGCCTCCCGGAGCGTGGCCAGGGAATTGTGGTGCCACCCAGTGGAGTGCCCGCTGACAGCGCAGGATATGACACTGCTCAGAGCAGCCATCGACCCAACCTCACCACCTCGAGACTATGGACGAGATATTTATGCATCTGTTTTGAACCGATGTGCTGCTACTTATGGCTGAACGATCCTTATACCTCTTCTTGATACTGTCGTGAGGAATAACTGTCTAGTCCACTAATTCTAAATTGCTGCAGTGTTATGAAATGCGGTCACAGCAAAATGAGACCAATTGGCTGATTTTGATTGGATCAAGTTTTCCCACAACATTAGTAAACCAAAGATTCAGGCAGACTTAATTGTATAGTATAAAAATCATCTTTAATCAAGGAGCTGCAGGGGAAGAATTCGCAGAGTAAATGGTTCCATGTCTCTTATAGTGAGAGGAAATCATACAATCCGTTTGCTACAAGTTATTTTATACAAGCAACAGTTCCAGAACAGAATGGCCTTGTGTTAGGGTGCAGACACACACCAGGAGTCTATGAAAGGCATAATCACAGTCCAACACCCCTAATTCTACCACCGCCCTATGGACAACGCTTATTTACATGACTAAAATGGAAGTGTTTGAACACAAATAGCTACATGGGGAAAAAGTGATCCTTTAAGACAGAAAATAAACCTTCCTATAGAAACAAGCAGAATGTCACGTGATGCAATTGTGCAGGTGGAGTAATGAGTAGGATTCTGTGTTCACATGTAAGTGATTACTTTTGCTAACGCTTTATCTGCCAATCCCAATGAAAACTAGTTTAAAAATTCTAACGTTTTATGTAAAAGAAATGCATGTTTCTGGCCGGCCCACCATGCTGCATGGTGGGCCGTCGACCAGTGACCTGCGGCTCAGCATAATGTGGGAGGTCAAAAAGAGTTTTATGTCTTATTTTACAGTGAGTGTCTGTAAGGCCTACATTAACAAATTTCTTATGTGCCCCTGACCCATCAGCCATGGCATCACTTTAGGGACAGTGGGAACTGCTGGACTGGATGGCTCCACTCCACATCTTCTTTCTGTCCTACTAGTTCACCGTGCACTGCCGTTTCCTTTTCCTCCTGAAACAGTTACCGGTGTGCGTTTGATAGGGACAGTGTAAATGTGAAAAACTGATGCTGTGTTCATAGCATGTTCTTATGGCTTTTGAGGGCAACGTAATTGGACTGTTACTAGGTGAGTAATCCAATAGATGTGTTACCATTATAAACTGGTAATCAGATAACTGAACACATTCAGTTATCTTCCCAACCCGGTTGGTTTATGACCAATGTGGAAAATAAAATATACATTAAGGCTGAGGCTCAGCTGCAGTTTCCACATCTTGAACAAAGTCCTTAAAGTTTAACTACGGCAGCCCTGAAGGATCCTCTGCCGCTTATTTCAGGAGCGATGAGGCCGACTACATCATCAGCATCCGGCTGAAAAATGATAAATAAAATGTATAAATAAATCTGACTGTCTCATACAACATAACTAGTAATAAAACAAATTCACTAACTGAAATCTTCCCTAGGGACAGAGACTCTTGCAGAAATTTTGCTGATTCTGACGGATGTCCAGGAAGCCGTACAACTTATTTAGGAGGTGTACACCGAATAAAAAGGTTTCCAGGCCTTTGTATTCTTGCCTGGTGTTCTGGAAGGAGGGTTCATTGTTCTTTTTCCAGAGGCAGCCTGCCTCCCGGAAGAGGTTCAGAAATGACCTGCCGTAAAAGGGAGAAAATTCACATTGATAAGTCTACGTTTGAGTTTATTTAATCTCAACATTGTAATGAGAAACAGTGTAGGGAAGTGGAAGAGGTATACGAGAGAGTTGCGTGTCACTATCAGATAGCGAGAGATTTAGGTGCGCGTCTTTTAATCTTATTGTGTAAAAAGTAACAAAACGAACAACTTTGGATGCATAACAGTTTTAAAGTGTGAGTGAGTGCATAATCATGAGACAAGTAACACATCATTTACAGATTGGCTGAATTGATTCATGGTCAAAACAGGCTATGCCCTATGATGGGTTGGGTACAGACAGCAAAATGACACACGTCCTGTATTCTGGGACCATTGAAATGCACCTGGCCATCTCCTAGTCATCAGAGGAATGCAGGTGTCTCTGGGTCTGTCCCTGCACCCCTGTCAGCTGCTCATGCAGTGGCACTGGACTTTGACCCTGATTCCTAGTCTGTGTCAGCACAGAGAAAACCCACCTCTGAATACTCTCTGGTGAACACGAAGTGAACATCAGCTGGATAGACGGGGAACTGCAGTGACCGACTTTGTTGCACATATTGATGTTACACAGGAAACGGAAGGGAGTTGGGGCTTCCGTTATTAAAGTGCTGGTTGACAACGTGCCTAGTAAAGTTTGCTTAACGTTATATCTTTGTTTTTTTTTGTCGTGATTACAACTCAAAGCATATTGAAACATGGTGTCAGCGGTACTCAAAGGAACCTGGATCTCATCGATGTGAATGAAGAATACATCCCAGGCGGCAGTTTGAAAAAGTGCCGCGTTTACAGGCTAGTCATCGCGCCGAACGTCTACGTTAGCTAGCTACTGTGAGTGACTCTATGCTAAAAGCTAGCTGGCTATTGGAAACAAGTAGATTCGTGAGTAGCTAACGTCCCCTTCGACAACTAAATCGCCATGGAAAATGCACTGAAACCTCCGGGTAAAAATAGACTTTGACGATTGTAATTTAGCACTGACCTGGTAAAAGATGGAAAGAGGAATTCAATTTGTACATGGCTCTTACAATGAGAGAATAACCTGATGACTACGAAGTGAAGTTACTGTATTATCTCATTGGGGAAAAAGACAGAGAGATTTGTGAGACCCTGTGTGTGGGCAGTACAAATGACCATCTCTCTGTTGAGGAAGTAATTGCAGCACTAGATGCATTTTGTGATCCCAAGAAAAATGAAACAATTGAGAGATATAATTTTTTAAAGGATACCTGACACCGTTTACTCAGACAATGGTCCCCAGTACTCTTCAGACGAGTTCCGAAGTTTCAGCAAGGCTTGGGACTTTAAACACAAAACGTCGTCTCCAGGATCCCCGCAAAGTACTGGGAAGGTGGAATCGGCAGTGAAAACAGCCAGAAGACCGATGGCAAAAGCAAAGAGAGCAGGTGCTGACCCCTACCTGGCCATGCTGGATCACAGAAATACCCCAGAAATTTCCCTCATTAAAATGCAAATCAATCAATTTATAACATTTTTCACATGCGTTTTTCTGGATTTTTTTGCTGTTATTCTGTCTCTCACCTGTTCAAATAAATATTCCATTAAAACTATAGACTGATAATTTCTTTGTCAGTGGGCAAACGTACAAAATCAGCAGGGGATCAAATACTTTTCCCCCCCACTGTACATATTGCACAGTACACAATTTTCTGTACAAATGGTAGCTACATAGACTAGACAGTCTACAATAGAGTGGTAGTTACAGAGACTAGACAGTCTACAATAGAGTGGTAGTTACAGAGACTAGACAGTCTACAATAGAGTGGTAGTTACAGAGACTAGACAGTCTACAATAGAGTGGTAGTTACAGAGACTAGACAGTCTACAATAGAGTGGTAGTTACAGAGACTAGACAGTCTACAATAGAGTGGTAGATACAGAGACTAGACGGTCTACAATAGAGTGGTAGTTACAGAGACTAGACAGTCTACAATAGAGTGGTAGTTACAGAGACTAGACAGTCTACAATAGAGTGGTAGTTACAGAGACTAGACAGTCTACAATAGAGTGGTAGATACAGAGACTAGACGGTCTACAATAGAGTAGACAGAGAATAACTACACAACTCTCCCCCAGGAGGAAATCACCCGGCAGTAAAAATGTGAAGTTAGGTGTGCTTGTTGTGACACCAGATTAACCATTACTCTTTCGGGTCACTACCAGATTAACCATTACTCTTTCGGGTCACTACCAGATTAACCATTACTCTTTCGGGTCACTACCAGATTAACCATTACTCTTTCGGGTCACTACCAGATTAACCATTACTCTTTCGGGTCACTACCAGATTAACCATTACTCTTTCGGGTCACTACCAGATTAACCATTACTCTTTCGGGCCACTACCAGATTAACCATTACTCTGTCGGGTCACTACCAGATTAATCATTACTCTGCCGGGTCACTACCAGATTAACCATTACTCTGCCGGGTCACTACCAGATTAACCATTACTCTGCCGGGTCACTACCAGATTAACCATTACTCTGCGGGGTCACTACCAGATTAACCATTACTCTGCCGGGTCACTACCAGATTAACCATTACTCTGTCGGGTCACTACCAGATTAACCACTACTCTGTCGGGTCACTACCAGATTAACCACTACTCTGCCGGGTCACTACCAGATTAACCATTACTCTGCCGGGTCACTACCAGATTAACCATTACTCTGTCGGGTCACTACCAGATTAACCATTACTCTGCCGGGTCACTACCAGATTAACCATTACTCTGCCGGTCACTACCAGATTAACCATTACTCTGTCGGGTCACTACCAGATTAACCATTACTCTGCCGGGTCACTACCAGATTAACCATTACTCTGCCGGGTCACTACCAGATTAACCATTACTCTGCCGGGTCACTACCAGATTAACCATTACTCTGTCGGGTCACTACCAGATTAACCATTACTCTGCCGGGTCACTACCAGATTAACCATTACTCTGTCGGGTCACTACCAGATTAACCATTACTCTGTCGGGTCACTACCAGATTAACCATTACTCTGCCGGGTCACTACCAGATTAACCATTACTCTGCCGGGTCACTACCAGATTAACCATTACTCTGTCGGGTCACTACCAGATTAACCATTACTCTGCTGGGTCACTGTTCTGTAGTTCTATTCCGTATAATAACTAGATGAAACATGTCTGAAGGTTAGTTAGTACCATCCTCAGGGCATAGGGCCAAAGGGTTAGAGTTAAATAGTGAGAGCACATTTAAACCTAACCTCATTCATACCTTCTTCTTCAAAGGAGAGAGAGAGAGAGAGAGAGAGAGAGAGAGAGAGAGACGGGCCCAAGGCATTGACAGGGAACTGCCTACTCAGCCGTCCTGGTCACCCTACCTCAGTAACTCTCTGGAACTGCCTACTCAGCCGTCCTGGTCACCCTACCTCACTAACTCTCTGGAACTGCCTACTCAGCCGTCCTGGTCACCCTACCTCAGTAACTCTCTGGAACTGCCTACTCAGCCGTCCTGGTCACCCTACCTCACTAACTCTCTGGAACTGCCTACTCAGCCGTCCTGGTCACCCTACCTCAGTAACTCTCTGGAAATGCCTACTCAGCCGTCCTGGTCACCCTACCTCACTAACTCTCTGGAACTGCCTACTCAGCCGTCCTGGTCACCCTACCTCAGTAACTCTCTGGAACTGCCTACTCAGCCGCCGTCCTGGTCACCCTACCTCAGTAACTCTCTGGAACTGCCTACTCAGCCGTCCTGGTCACCCTACCTCACTAACTCTCTGGAACTGCCTACTCAGCCGTCCTGGTCACCCTACCTCAGTAACTCTCTGGAACTGCCTACTCAGCCGTCCTGGTCACCCTACCTCAGTAACTCTCTGGAAATGCCTACTCAGCCGTCCTGGTCACCCTACCTCACTAACTCTCTGGAACTGTACAGTACAGTGTCCAAATGTGTGTTTAAAACACCTCTCGTTAGAGCCACGGTCTCCACAACTCTACTTTTGATACAAAATACTATAGTTGATGATAGTACCTGTATCAAGGTGAGTTTGATCTTAAAAGAGGAAGCTCTGGTGTATATTTTATTGGTCACCGTCATAGTACGTCTGCTATTGGACTGCAGAGATTCCATCTGTGTCGTAAACATATAGCTAGAAACATTCTCTAGTCAGGTGTAATAAGGAAGGACAGAGGACTTTGGTCCGAGACACCGAAGCGGGTACTTGACGTGTGTCTTGTGATGAGCTCGACGCTCCTCTGACTGTGACAAGGAGAGACCAACCAGCAGACCTTCACTAAAGGTAACGGGGGGGAAGGGGGAGATTGATTATAATTGTCTGATGTTGAGTAATATCTGATGTAGAATAACAAATCCTCGTTGAATCAACGGACAAACAACTATCTGCATTTCCATCTGTTTTGATGACGGAGTGTTTCAGTCCACCCTGCTGACCTCGGCTGTCTGAATGCGCCTGTCTCTTAATCATTCCAAATCAAGTAGAGCGGAGAGGAATTTGTTGGGGTCTTTGAGAGTTACATTGTAACATCGAATTAGTAACAAGATCATAGTAGAGCTACAAAATACTGTAGTGTATTGTATTCACACTGCTCTGGTGAATGGAGACTGATTCCTTCACACTGCTCTGGTGAATGGAGACTGATTCCCTTCACACTGCTCTGGTGAATGGAGACCGATTCCTTCACACTGCTCTGGTGAATGGAGACTGATTCCTTCACACTGCTCTGGTGAATGGAGACCGATTCCTTCACACTGCTCTGGTGAATGGAGACCGATTCCTTCACACTGCTCTGGTGAATGGAGACCGATTCCTTCACACTGCTCTGGTGAATGGAGACTGATTCCTTCACACTGCTCTGGTGAATGGAGACTGATTCCTTCACACTGCTCTGGTGAATGGAGACTGATTCCTTCACACTGCTCTGGTGAATGGAGACTGATTCCTTCACACTGCTCTGGTGAATGGAGACCGATTCCTTCACACTGCTCTGGTGAATGGAGACTGATTCCTTCACACTGCTCTGGTGAATGGAGACCGATTCCTTCACACTGCTCTGGTGAATGGAGACTGATTCCTTCACACTGCTCTGGTGAATGGAGACCGATTCCTCTCCTGTGAGACTCTGTCCTCAACAATGAGTGCTATCTATGACAGCTGACTCTTCCATGTTGTGTTCCATGTCATCAGGTGTTGAGGTTTGGTGTCCTGTGTTTTGAGGGGTGCTGTGACATCATCATCGGCCATGGAGGGGAGGAGTGTTCTGAGGCGAGCCCAATCTCTACGGAGCGTCTCTACGGACGACAGAGACAAGCCCACCTGGGCGGAGGCGGGGTTTAGGGACAGGATGAAGCCCATCTCCTCCGTACCTCCGATGTTGACCAGGTGAGAGGACCCATTACCTGTATCATGTAACCACTAACTCAATAACAAGCTCCGTATACACCAGGCTTTAAGTCAATTCCAATGGAAGTCAGTCAATTCAGGAAGTCAATTGAAAATTACAATTCAATGAAAACATTCATTTTATTTTCAATGACTTCATAATAAACCCGAAGAGGAGAAACTATTCATCCAAAAAAAATGTTTTACTTTTTTTGTATCACTTACTGAATTGACTGACTAAAATGTAATTGTCTCTGACCCTGCTATTAACTCTCTGGCTCAATGGCCAGCTCCATAGGTACAGGGGATCAGCTGACTTTTCTCAAATCCCTTAACCATTAGATGAGGAAAATGCAAAACTGACTTGTCAATGTCTGGGGTAAAACCTCATCCCACTCCGAATTGCGTGAGCGTTGCAATGTCTGTTTTGTTGAATAAGCTTACAGAGTACTGATGAAGGATTTGTCTTGTTCACAAAACAGATACCAAGCCAGCCCTTCAGTAGAGGTCCCCACCCTAAACCATGTGGAGCACAAGACTGAGGTAAAACATCACATCACATTTCATGTCATCAACTTCTGATTGTCGACTTCCTCAGGATGGACACTAAGCAGCATCTGTCTTCTTCTGATTCTTTCTCCAACCAGATAACCCAGCGCCAGACCTCCTTCTCATCCGTCCGTGAGAAAACAAAGAGACAACTGGCAGAGAGCGCACAGGAGCACAAGCTGGAGTCCCCGATGAGAAACAATGGCGTGAGAGAGAAGACCAGGATCCAGCCCAGTGTGTCTGAAGTGAGAGAGACGACCAGGATCCAGCCCAGTGTGTCTGAAGTGAGAGAGACGTCCCGGGGGTCGACCAGCCTGGCAGGGGAGAAGTCCCAGAGGTCGACCAGTCTCTCCCGCAGTAAGTCCATGTCCAGTCTCCCTGGCCCCTCTCCCAGAGTCGACCCGGCCGGGGGGATCGGAGCCCTGAAGGCTCTCTTCGAGTCAAAGGTCACCAAGGAGAAGGTAAAGAGCGTCATGGGAGCTGTAGGCCAAACACCACCACGTCCCAAGATGGCATCTGCGGCCCCAGCCGTCGACGGGTTGGTGGAAGAGAAAAAGGGCCCTATAGAGGGGAAAGGGCCACTGACAGCTGCACCTGCATCCCCGGCTAGAAAGGAGGGCACTACACAGGTGAGCCAAACAAATCAAAACTATCAAATCACATTTTATTTGTAACATGAGCCAAATACAACAGGTGTAGACCTTACAGTGAAATGCTGAATACAACAGGTGTAGACCTTACAGTGAAATGCTGAATACAACAGGTGTAGACCTTACAGTGAAATGCTGAATACAACAGGTGTAGACCCTTACAGTGAAATGCTGAATACAACAGGTGTAGACCTTACAGTGAAATGCTGAATACAACAGGTGTAGACCTTACAGTGAAATGCTGAATACAACAGGTGTAGACCAGGTAATAACATGGCTATATACAGGGAGTACCAGGTAATAACATGGATTTTTTAAAGGGAGTACCAGGTAATAACATGGATTTTTTAAAGGGAGTACCAGGTAATAACATGGCTATATACAGGGAGTACCAGGTAATAATATGGATATATACAGGGAGTACCAGGTAATAACATGGCTATATACAGGGAGTACCAAGTAATAACATGGATATATAAAGGGAGTACCAGGTAATAACATGGCTATATACAGGGAGTACCAGGTAATAACATGGCTATATACAGGGAGTACCAGGTAATAATACGGATATATACAGGGAGTACCAGGTAATAACATGGCTATATACAGGGAGTACCAGGTAATAACATGGCTATATACAGGGAGTACCAGGTAATAATATGGGTATATACAGGGAGTATCAGGTAATAACATGGCTATATACAGGGAGTACCAGGTAATAATATGGGAATATACAGGGAGTAGCAGGTAATAACATGGCTATATACAGGGGGTACCAGGTAATAACATGGCTATATACAGGGAGTACCAGGTAATAATATGGTTATATACACGGAGTACCAGGTAATAACATGGCTATATACAGGGGGTACCAGGTAATAACGTGGGTATATACAGGGGTACCAAGTAATAACATGGCTATATACAGGGAGTACCAGGTAATAACATGGCTATATACAGGGAGTACCAGGTAATAATATGGATATATACAGGGAGTACCAGGTAATAACATGGCTATATACAGGGAGTACCAGGTAATAATATGGTTATATACAGGGAGTACCAGGTAATAACATGGCTATATACAGGGGGTAACAGGTAATAACATGGCTATATACAGGGGTACCAGGTAATAACATGGCTATATACAGGGAGTACCAGGTAATAACATGGCTATATACAGGGAGTACCAGGTAATAATATGGATATATACAGGGAGTACCAGGTAATAATATGGATATATACAGGGAGTACCAGGTAATAACATGGCTAAATACAGGGAGTACCAGGTAAAAACATGGGTATATACAGGGAGTACCAGGTAATAACATGGCTATATACAGGGAGTACCAGGTAATAATATGGATATATACAGGGAGTACCAGGTAATAATATGGCTATATACAGGGAGTACCAGGTAATAACATGGCTATATACAGGGAGTACCAGGTAATAACATGGCTATATACAGGGAGTACCAGGTAATAACATGGCTATATACAGGGAGTACCAGTACTGAGTCAATGTGCAGGGGTACCAGGTAATAACATGGCTATATACAGGGAGTACCAGGTAATAACATGGCTATATACAGGGAGTACCAGGTATTAATATGGCTATATACAGGGAGTACCAGGTAATAACATGGCTCTATACAGGGAGTACCAGGTAATAACATGGCTCTATACAGGGAGTACCAGGTAATAACATGGCTATATACAGGGGGTACCAGGTAATAACATGGTTATATACAGGGAGTACCAGGTAATAACATGGCTATATACAAGGAGTACCAGTACTGAGTCAATGTGCAGGGGTACCAGGTAGTAACATCGCTATATACAAGGAGTACCAGTATTGAGTCAATGTGCAGGGGTACAAGGTAGTAACATGGCTATATACAAGGAGTACCAGGTAGTAACATGGCTATATACAAGGAGTACCAGTACTGAGTCAATGTGCAGGGGTACCAGGTAGTAACATTGCTATATACAAGGAGTACCAGTACTGAGTCAATGTGCAGGGGTACCAGGTAGTAACATTGCTATATACAAGGAGTACCAGTACTGAGTCAATGTGCAGGGGTACCAGGTAGTAACATGGCTATATACAAGGAGTACCAGTACTGAGTCAATGTGCAGGGGTACCAGGTAGTAACATGGCTATATACAAGGAGTACCAGTACTGAGTCAATGTGCAGGGGTACCAGATAGTAACATGGCTATATACAAGGAGTACCAGTACTGAGTCAATGTGCAGGGGTACCAGGTAGTAACATGGCTATGTACAAGGAGTACCAGGTAGTAACATGGCTATATACAAGGAGTACCAGGTAGTAAGATGGCTATAGACAAGGAGTACCAGGTAGTAACATGGCTATATACAAGGGGTACCAGGTAGTAACATCGCTATATACAAGGAGTACCAGTACTGAGTCAATGTGCAGGGGTACCAGGTAGTAACATGGCTATGTACAAGGAGTACCAGGTAGTAACATGGCTATATACAAGGAGTACCAGGTAGTAAGATGGCTATAGACAAGGAGTACCAGGTAGTAACATGGCTATATACAAGGGGTACCAGGTAGTAACATGGCTAACATGGTAGTCAGCCAATCTACAGGTGAGTGTGTGGTAGTTAGCCAATCTACAGGTGAGTGTGTGGTAGTTAGCCAATCTACAGGTGAGTTTGTGGTAGTTAGCCAATCTACAGGTGAGTGTGTTGTAGTTAGCCAATCTACAGATGAGTGTGTGGTAGTTAGCCAATCTACAGGTGAGTGTGTGGTAGTTTGCCAATCTACAGGTGAGTGTGTTGTAGTTAGCCAATCTACAGGTGAGTGTGTGGTAGTTAGCCATTCTACAGGTGAGTGTGTTGTAGTTAGCCAATCTACAGGTGAGTGTATGGTAGTTAGCCAATCTACAGGTGAGTTTGTGGTAGTTAGCCAATCTACAGGTGAGTGTGTGGTAGTTAACCAATCTACAGGTGAGTGTGTGGTAGTTAGCCAATCTACAGGTGAGTGTGTGGTAGTTAGCCAATCTACAGGTGAGTGTGTTGTAGTTAGCCAATCTACAGGTGAGTGTGTGGTAGTTAGCCATTCTACAGATGAGTTAGTTATAGTTAGCCAATCTACAGGTGAGTTAGTTATAGTTAGCCAATCTACAGGTGAGTGTGTGGTAGTTAGCCAATCTACAGGTGAGTGTGTGGTAGTTAGCCAATCTACAGGTGAGTGTGTGGTAGTTAGCCAATCTACAGGTGAGTGTGTGGTAGTTAGCCAATCTACAGGTGAGTGTGTGGTAGTTAGCCAATCTACAGGTGAGTGTGTGGTAGTTAGCCATTCTACAGTTGAGTTAGTTATAGTTAGCCAATCTACAGGTGAGTGTGTGGTAGTTAGCCAATCTACAGGTGAGTGTGTTGTAGTTAGCCAATCTACAGGTGAGTGTGTGGTAGTTAGCCAATCTACAGGTGAGTGTGTGGTAGTTAGCCAATCTACAGGTGAGTGTGTGGTAGTTAGCCAATCTACAGGTGAGTGTGTTGTAGTTAGCCAATCTACAGGTGAGTGTGTGGTAGTTAGCCAATCTACAGGTGAGTGTGTGGTAGTTAGCCAATCTACAGGTGAGTGTGTGGTAGTTAGCCAATCTACAGGTGAGTGTGTGGTAGTTAGCCAATCTACAGGTGAGTGTGTGGTAGTTAGCCAATCTACAGGTGAGTGTGTGGTAGTTAGCCAATCTACAGGTGAGTGTGTGGTAGTTAGCCAATCTACAGGTGAGTGTGTGGTAGTTAGCCAATCTACAGGTGAGTGTGTGGTAGTTAGCCAATCTACAGGTGAGTGTGTGGTAGTTAGCCAATCTACAGGTGAGTGTGTGGTAGTTAGCCAATCTACAGGTGAGTGTGTGGTAGTTAGCCAATCTACAGGTGAGTGTGTTGTAGTTAGCCAATCTACAGGTGAGTGTGTGGTAGTTAGCCAATCTACAGGTGAGTGTGTGGTAGTTTGCCAATCTACAGGTGAGTGTGTGGTAGTTTGCCAATCTACAGGTGAGTGTGTTGTAGTTAGCCAATCTACAGGTGAGTGTATGGTAGTTAGCCAATCTACAGGTGAGTGTGTGGTAGTTTGCCAATCTACAGGTGAGTGTGTGGTAGTTAGCCAATCTACAGGTGAGTTAGTTATAGTTAGCCAATCTACAGGTGAGTGTATGGTAGTTAGTCAATCTACAGGTGAGTGTGTGGTAGTTAGCCAATCTACAGGTGAGTGTGTGGTAGTTAGCCAATCTACAGGTGAGTGTGTGGTAGTTAGCCAATCTACAGGTGAGTGTGTGGTAGTTTGCCAATCTACTGGTGAGTGTGTGGTAGTTAGCCGTTCTACAGGTGAGTGTGTGGTAGTTAGCCAGTCTACAGCAGTGGAGGCTCCTCAGAGGAGGAAGTTCATCCTCAGTCAATTTCATAAAAATAAAAATAGTAAAAGATTTTAATAGGTTATCCTTTTTAGATAAAACTATAATAAATGAACGTCTACAGTAGCCTCAGCAGCACTAGTGTAGCACCATGGTGTAGCCGGAGGACAGCTAGCTTCCGTCCTCCTCTGGGTACGTTGACTTCAATACAAAACCTATGAGGCTCATGGTTCTCCCCCTCTTCCATACACTTACGCAGTAATTATGACAACTTCCAGAGGATGTCCTCCAATCTATCAGAATGCAACAGGTGTAGACCTTACCATGAAATGCTTTCTTGTAAGCCCTTCACCAACAATGTAGAGTTTTAAAAAACGAAGTAAGACAAATTTGCTAAATAAACTATAGGAAAAATAATAAAACAGTAAAATAGCAGTAATGAGGCTATATACAAGTTGCCCACTCAATCAAAGGATCAGAGAAGGAATCTAGTACTGAAAGCATAAGTTACAGCTAGCTAGCAAGCACTGTAGCTCTTACAAAAATGTACCATGGTAGTACAATGAAAAAAAATACCATGGTACTATCATATTTTTCTGGTTACTACCATGGAAGGGAAATACCTTGGTACTGTTGCAATACCATGGTATTTTCCTGCCACGGTAGTGACCCCAAAACATTGTAGTGACCCCAAAACATAAATTGTACTAGCTACCATGGTACAAAAATGGTAGTACAATAAAAAGATACATGATTTTGTACTAGCAGCATGTAGTGAAACATGTCTCTCTTTTATTCAACTGACTTGGCTACTCATTTACAATTCTAAATAACCAACATTCCAAAGCATTATTTGTAAAAAGGTATTAATTATCGTATTTTCTCATAGATACATTTTCATCATGTAATTCTCAACATATCCCTAAAAGTTACTTACAGTGTTTCCCATTGTTTACACTGTGTGGACGTTCCTTAGTCCCGTCGTCATGACTACAACAGGCTAGCTTGACTGGAGCTAACTTTAGCTGATGTTAGTTTCTATGCTAACAGACTTTTAAATTAAATTAAAACATTATATCTCTATTATATCATTACACTTCACTTAACTTGGTGTTTCCTATCCTACGCTGTATAACTCGCTCGCCTTGATGATGACGTTTAAAATATTTTGTTTATCTGGTTCTTCTCTCTTCAGTTGTCTCTCTCATTCTACTGACTCTCTGACTAGGCAGGTTAGCGTGAGAGTGAGAGGGCGTGAAGCAACCACTAGAGCGAGCGGCGCCCGAAACAAACGCAACACCCCTCGACTATAAATACTGTAAATGATTACAACATGCCAGAGATTAAGCTACCATATATCTTACATTCTCCCACATATAATTAAGCAATAAGGCACGAGGGGGTGTGGTATATGGCCAATATACCACGGCTTCTTAAGCACGACGCATCGCAGAGTGCCTGGACACAGCCCTTAGCCGTGGTAATATTGGCCATCTACCACAAACCCCCGAGGTGCCTTATTGCTTTTATAGACTGGTTACCAACGTAATTAGAGCAGTAAAAATACATGTTTTATCTGATATACCAATCAGCATTCAGGGCTGGAACCACCCAGTTTATAATGTGTGGTGGTTCATTTCTTTACTGTCAAATGAGGAGAGACAAACTTATCACACAAGTCAGAGTTATACTTAAACTAAATCTTTAATCACTTATTAATAAGAGAGCAGGTCAATACAACACACACAAAGTGAATCGATTGAGTGCTCTACGATAATGATGGGCTGGTCGACGATTCACCCTCGGATGATTCGTTGAGAGCCCCGAGACAAAAGTACAACGGTATTTTATAGCCAAGATACACCCCCATTCAACCTACATGACGAACAACAGATATATAGAATGGGTCACAAGGTTAAGATCTGTATGAAAGATATCTATAATGCATAGCAGACAGCATCTGCTGTGTCAACAGTTTTCATTGTGTAGAGACCAGTGTCTGGCCCTCCGACTACAAACTGGAGCCATGTCTCCCTGGTACCATATAGAACAGAAACATTAACCCATGCCCTGGAATGCTCTTTAGGTTTTCTCACCCCAAAAGACATGGTAAATCTCCTCAGTGTTAAATCTCCCAGAGTCCCCATCCTCAGCAGAACACACACACAATAGTTAACAGAACCCTCTATTCATTTCAAATAAAACAACCACTTGATGCAATAGAAGTATTATAACATAATCTTGCAATTTTCCACCGTAATTGCAGGTTACAACAATGGTATTTCCATGATTCACATCTACCATGGTATAAATGATGCAATACCATGGTAATATTTAGGCACAATGGCAGTACCATAGTAGTACCATCATACTTCAAGGCTAAGTGTATCACTAGCCACTTTAAACGATGCCATTTATATAATGTTTACATATCCTACATTACTCATCTCATATGTATATACTGTACTCCATACCATCTACTGCATCTTGCCTACGCCGGTCAGCCATCGCTCATCCATATATTTATATGTACATACTCATATTCATTCCTTTACTCTTGTGTGTATAAGGTAGTTGTTGTGAATTTGTTAGATTACTTGTTAGATACTACCGCATGGTCGGAACTAGAAGCACAAGCATTTCGCTACACTCGCATTAACATCTGCTAACCATGTGTATGTGACAAATAAACATTTGATTTGATTTAAAACCATGGTACATTTCCATGATTCAGACTATACCATAGTATAACTGAAAGTGCCGTACTAGTACCATGGTATGAATGAAAGTACCATAGTAGTACCATGGTATGAATGAAAGTACCATAGTAGTACCATGGTATGAATGAAAGTACCATAGTAGTACCATGGTATGAATGAAAGTACCATAGTAGTACCATGGTATGAATGAAAGTACCATAGTAGTACCATGGTATGAATGAAAGTACCATAATAGTACCATGGTATAAATGAAAGTACCATAATAGTACCATGGTATGGATGAAAGTACCATAGTAGTACCATGGTATGAATGAAAGTACCATAATAGTACCATGGTATGAATGAAAGTACCATAGTAGTACCATGGTATGAATGAAAGTACCATAGTAGTACCATGGTACATTTTTGTAAGGGCTTGCATAACAGGTGGTGAGTAGTTGACTAAATGGAAGAGAAATAATAGTCCTCCCTGATCTTAAATGGCACAGACCGCCACTGGTCTACAGGTGAGTGTGTGGAGGTTAGCCAATCTAAAGCACAGACCGCCACTGGTCTACAGGTGAGTGTGTGGAGGTTAGCCAATCTAAAGCACAGACCGCCACTGGTCTACAGGTGAGTGTGTGGAGGTTAGCCAATCTAAAGCACAGACCGCCACTGGTCTACAGGTGAGTGTGTGGAGGTTAGCCAATCTAAAGCACAGACCGCCACTGGTCTACAGGTGAGTGTGTGGAGGTTAGCCAATCTAAAGCACAGACCGCCACTGGTCTACAGGTGAGTGTGTGGAGGTTAGCCAATCTAAAGCACAGACCGCTACTGGTCTACAGGTGAGTGTGTGGAGGTTAGCCAATCTAAAGCACAGACCGCCACTGGTCTACAGGTGAGTGTGTGGAGGTTAGCCAATCTAAAGCACAGACCGCCACTGGTCTACAGGTCAGTGTGTGGAGGTTAGCCAATCTAAAGGTGTGTGTGTATTGATGAATCACTTTACTGGGTTAATTTGGCTAGCAGAGGACAGTGTCTGTGGCATTATTCTAGTAACCATGGTATTATTCCAGTAATCATGGTATTATTCCATTAATCATGGTATTATTCCAGTAATCATGGTATTATTCCAGTTATCACGGTATTATTCCAGTTATCATGGTATTATTCCAGTAATCATGGTATTATTCCAGTTATCATGGCATTATTCCAGTTATCATGGTATTATTCCAGTTATCATGGTATTATTCCAGTAATCATGGTATTATTCCAGTTATCATGGTATTATTCCAGTAATCATGGTATTATTCCAGTTATCATGGTATTATTCCAGTTATCATGGTATTATTCCAGTTATCATGGTATTATTCCAGTAATCATGGTGTTATTCCAGTTATCATGGTATTATTCCAGTTATCATGGTATTATTCCAGTTATCACGGTATTATTCCAGTTATCATGGTATTATTCCAGTTATCACGGTATTATTCCAGTTATCATGGTATTATTCCAGTTATCATGGTATTATTCCAGTTATCATGGTATTATTCCAGTAATCATGGTATTATTCCAGTTATCATGGTATTATTCCAGTAATCATGGTATTATTGCAGTTATCATGGTATTATTCCAGTAATCATGGTATTATTCCAGTTATCATGGTATTATTCCAGTAATCATGGTATTATTCCAGTTATCATGGTATTATTCCAGTAATCATGGTATTATTCCAGTTATCATGGTATTATTCCAGTAATCATGGTATTATTCCAGTTATCATGGTATTATTCAAGTTATCATGGTATTATTCCAGTAATCATGGCATTATTCCAGTTATCATGGTATTATTCCAGTAATCATGGTATTATTCCAGTTATTATGGTATTATTCCAGTTATCATGGTATTATTCCAGTTATCACGGTATTATTCCAGTTATCATGGTATTATTCAAGTTATCATGGTATTATTCCAGTTATCATGGTATTATTCCAGTTATCATGGTATTATTCCAGTATTATTCTCCTGCTAATATACTGTATCATGTCTGGTGATTAGCAGTGACATCATGCGAACTCTGTCCTTTCTGTTCTCCGAGGTTGGGAGTCTGAAGCGCTCAGGGAGGAGAAAGACCATCAGTGGTATCAATCTGGAAAAGATGTCTACAGCCTCTCAGGATGGTGAGCAACTACAGCACTGTCCTAGTCATCATATCATGTGATTACATTTCTTCGGCAATGTCCAAGATTATACATCGCACTCAGGTCATACAGACCCCCACAACAGTCAACCTACTGTATCTACACTATATATACACAAAAGTATGTGGACACCCCTTCAAATTACTGGATTTGTCTAAATCCCCGCAGCAATGTTCCAACATCTAGAGGAAAGCCTTCCCAGAACAGTGGAGGCTGCTATAGCAGCAAAGGGGGGGACCAACTCCATATTAATGCCTATGATTTTGTAATAAGATGTTCGACGAGCAGGTGTCCACATACTTTTGGACATGTAGTGTATTATAGACGTGACGATAGGTATTGGTTGAAGCTCAATGTTAAATTCAAATCTCCATACCATCACATCTAATCAATTATGACACAAATCTCCCTACCATCATATATAATCCAATATGACACAAATTTCCCTAACGTCATATCTAATCAAATATGACACAAATCTCCCTACCATCATTTCTAATCCAATATGACACCAATCTCCCTACCATCATATATAATCCAATATGACACAAATCTCTATGGAAAATCACAAATCAACTTGATTGGTACCATGTAAATGAGAGGCCTCCCTCTCTCTCTCTTCTGTTATCCTATTGGTCCAAGGTGACTAGTGTAAGGTGACTAGTGATTTAAGGTGACTAGTGAGTCCATTTATTAAAGTGGCCAGAGATTTGAGTCTGTATGTCAATGTTAGTGATGGCTGTTTAACAGTCTGATGGCCTTGAGATAGAAGCTGTTTTTCAGTCTCTCGGTCCCAGCTTTGATGCACCTGTACTGACCTCGCCTTCTGGATGATAGCGGGGTGATCAGGCAGTGGCTCGGATGGTTGTTGTCCTTGATGATCTTTTTGGCCTTCCTGTGACATGGGGTGGTGTAGGTGTCCTGAAGGTCAGGTAGTTTACCCCCGGTGATGCGTTGTGCGGACCTCACTACCCTCTGGAGAGACTTACGGTTGTGGGCGGAGCAGTTGCCGTACCAGGCAGTGATACAGCCCGACAGGATGCTCTCGATTGTGCATCTGTAGAAGTTTGTGAGTGATTTTGGTGACAAGCTGAATTTCTTCAGCCTCTCTTCACCCCGTTGTCTGTGTGGGTGGACCATTTCAGTTTGTCTGTGATGTGTACGCCGATGAACTTTAAACTTTCCACCTTCTCCACTACTGTCCCGTCGATGTGGATAGGGGGGTGCTCCCTCTCCTGTTTCCTGAAGTCCACGATCATCTCCTTTGTTTTGTTGACGTTGAGTGAGAGGTTATTTTCCTGACACCACCCTCCGAGGGCCCTCACCTCCTCCCTGTAGGCCGTCTCGTTGTTGTTGGTAATTAAGCCCACAACTGTAGTGTCGATGCAAACTTGATGATTGAGTTGGAAGCGTGCATGGCCACGCAGTCATGGGTGAACAGGGAGTACAGGAGAGGGCTGAGAACGCACACTTGTGGGGCCCCAGTGTTGAGGATCAGCGGGCTGGAGATGTTGTTTCCTACCCTCACCACCTGGGGCCGTCCCGTCAGGAAGTCCAGGACCCAGTTGCACAGGGCGGGGTTGAGTCCCAGGGTCTAGAGCTTAATGACGAGTTTGGAGGGTACTACGATGTTGAACGCTGAGCTGTAGTCAATGAACAGCATTCTTACATAGGTATTCATCTTGTCCAGATGGGATAGGGCAGTATGCAGTGTGATGTTGATTGCATCGACAGTGGACCAGTTGGGGAGGAAACTGAAGTGGGTCTAGGATGACAGGTAGGGTGGAGGTGATATGATCCTTGACTAGTCTCTCAAAGCACTTCATGATGACAGAAGTGAGTGCAATGGGGCGATAGTCATTTAGTTCAGTTACCATAGCTTTCTTGGGAACAGGAACAATGGTGGCCATCTTGAAGCATGTGTCTGGGAGCAAGACGTCGATGTCCGCGATGGGCTGGTTTTCTTTTTGTAATCCATGATTGACTGTAGACCCTGCCACGTACGTCTCGTGTCTGAGCCGTTGAATTGTGACTCTACTTTGTCTCTATATTGACACTTAGCTTGTTTGATTGCCATGCGGAGGGAATAGCTACACTGTTTGTATTCAGTCATGTTTCCGGTAGCCTTACCCTGGTTAAAAGCAGTGGTTCGCGCTTTCAGTTTTGCGCGAATGCTGCCATCAATCCACGGTTTCTGGTTGGGGAAGGTTTTAATAGTTGCTATGGGTACCACACCACCAATGCACTTGCTAATAAATTCGCTCACCGAGTCAGCGTATACATCAATGTTATTGTTCGATGCTATCCGGAACATATCCCAGTCCACGTGATCGAAGCAATCTTGCAGCGTGGAATCCGATTGGTCAGACCAGCGTTGAACAGACCTGAGCACGGGCGTTTCCTGTTTTAGTTTCTGTCTATAGGCTGGGAGCAACAAAATGGAAGGCTTTTTATGCATCGCGGAAGTTCGAATAACAATGATCCAGAATTCTGCCAGCTCGTTTCGAGCATTCGATATGCTGATAAAATTTTTGGAGTCTTGATCTTAGGTTAGCTTTGTTAAAATCCCCAGCTACATTTAATGCAGCCTCATGATGTATGGTTTCCAGTTTACATGGAGTCCAGTGAAGTTCTTTCAGGGCCGACGAGGATCTGCTTGTGGGGGGATATACACAGCTCTGACTATAGTCGAAAATAATTATCTTGGAAGATAATGCGGTTGGCATTTGATTGTAAGGAATTCTATGTCAGGTGAACAAAAGGACTTGAGTTCCTGTATGTTGTTATGATCACACCACGTCTCGTTAATCATAAGACACACACCCCCGCCCTTCTTTTTACCAGAGAGATGTTTGTTTCTGTCGGCGCGATGCGTGGAGAAACCAGGTGGCTGTACCGACTCTGACGATATATCCCTAGTGAGCCATATTAGAGTGAAACAGAGAATGTTACAATCTCTGATGTCTCTCTGGAAGGCAACTCGTGCCCTACCTTGTTATCTAGAGATTGGACATTGGCGAGTAATATGCCAGGAAGCGTACTACAGTAGTTGTCTATGTTGTCATTGGGTTTTTATAAGCCAATAGATCTAGGGCTGAAGTGAGGTGAGATTCTTCTATAGACTCTACTGTGTGAATCACAAGGCCCTGATTCTTCTATAGGCTATACTGTGTGAATCACAAAGCCATAATTATTTTATAGACTCTACTGTGTGAATAACAAAGCCCTGATTCTTCTATAGACTATACTGTGTGAATCACAAAGCCATGATTCTTTTATAGACTCTACTGTGTGAATCACATGCCCCTGATTCTTCTATAGACTCTACTGTGTGAATCACAAAGCCCTGATTCTTCTATAGACTCTACTGTGTGAATCACAGGGCCCTGATTCTTCTATAGACTCTACTGTGTGAATCACAAGGGTCTGATTCTTCTATAGACTCTACTGTGTGAATCACAAGACTCTGATTCTTCTATAGGCTCTACAACATTTGCATAGAAGAAGCAGTCTCTTCTTTTCGAAAAGTGTGTGCTGTGTCTTTAAGAAATGAATGACTTCATTCTTGAGGCAGAATGTGGCTGTTGAATCTGACTTTGTGGCTGTGGTATCTAGTGGAAACCAGACGGGAGGCAAAGAATGATGAAGCAGTGAATGAGGTTTTGGTGACGAGTGAGACAAAGTGAATTAATAAAGTTTTTGGTGACAGTCAGCTTTGAAATCAGCATAATTTGTGTTATGGTTTGGTTATCACAAGTAAAGTACTACAGTAGTGAATTCAGCTGTAAGCTAACACAGACGGTTAGCCTACAATTAAAGCTGGAAGCTACCGGTTTCGTCTTGCAATGGAAAGGGTTCTAGCCTGTAGGGACATTGTTTTGTGAACAGCGATTAACAGTGCTACGTGCTGTTTGTTAACTCGTGTGCCCCATGACTGGGGAGCTAATGCAGGCCAAACACCTGCAGCAGTGAATGAGTAGGGTGGAACAGGATCTTGGCTCTATAAAGGACCTGCAGCAGGGAATGAGTAGGGTGGAACAGGATCTTGGCTCTATAAAGGACCTGCAGCAGTGAATGAGTAGGGTGGAACAGGATCTTGGCTCTATAAAGGACCTGCAGCAGTGAATGAGTAGGGTGGAACAGGATCTTGGCTCTATAAAGGACCTGCAGCAGTGAATGAGTAGGGTGGAACAGGATCTTGGCTCTATAAAGGACCTGCAGCAGGGAATGAGTAGGGTGGAACAGGATCTTGGCTCTATAAAGGACCTGCAGCAGTGAATGAGTAGGGTGGAACAGGATCTTGGCTCTATAAAGGACCTGCAGCAGTGAATGAGTAGGGTGGAACAGGATCTTGGCTCTATAAAGGACCTGCAGCAGTGAATGAGTAGGGTGGAACAGGATCTTGGCTCTATAAAGGACCTGCAGCAGTGAATGAGTAGGGTGGAACAGGATCTTGGCTCTATAAAGGACCTGCAGCAGTGAATGAGTAGGGTGGAGTAGGATCTTGGCTCTATAAAGGACCTGCAGCAGTGAATGAGTAGGGTGGAACAGGATCTTGGCTCTATAAAGGACCTGCAGCAGTGAATGAGTAGGGTGGATCAGGATCTTGGCTCTTAGCTCTATAAAGGACTACGCTGTGTCAGGGGAAAATTACATAGCTACCTGATTTGTTTGATATTAATAGTAAACTCTTATATATTTAACTGAGAGTAAGACTGGCCTGCTAAGGCTGAGTTTTTTTGGTGTCCACTCGAGCACCCTGCAGTTAGTCTGGGCGTCTGGTTGAGGAAATGGGTTTTGCTAGAGATGACTTGGCGATACACATCTTAGAGCTGGCGTTCTTTAGACAGGATGTGGTGTGTGTGACCCGAGATAGCTCCCTGAGTGGCGCAGTGGCCTAAGACACTGCATCTCATAAAATAAAATCTAAACAACATCCTGTGCATATAACCAGGAGATGGCCGAAGGTGGCTTATGGGATGGGTAGAAATGACTGACTAAGCATTCAGGGCCTATATGAGATCTCCGTTTTTCCATTATCAGTTAAGCTCTCGGCAACACAACTTAGAGTGTGCAGTCGACGGTTTCATTATTGCAATAATTAATCAATGTTGTGTAACGATTATTGTTTGAATAATTGTCCAAGTCTCTCTCAGTACTGACATTTCCACTGCAGCTGATACAGACTCTCAGTCACGTGAGACACATATGGCAGAAGTACCGAGAACATAACAAAAATTCTAGTTCCGAACCGACTAAAGGCACTACAGCATGAAGATAGGCAGAAACTGCTTGTCCAATAGAAGGTCCCCGATCACACTTTGTAGGCGATGTCATGGCAGCGTTGGCTAGCTAAGCTCATGCGTAGAAACGGGTCATCGGGTCTAACCGCTGTCTCGCGCCGAACGGCGTGTGCGCAGGCCCATCAAATCAAAGGCCGTCCGTCGATATAAAGCTGTTTTTGACGAAGAGGTTGTAGTAATAACATGCTCAGCTGTTTAAGACATCGGCTCTAATCCAAGGTTGTGCCTTTTAGATTTTGAGAAAATGAACAACAAAGGAAGAATTTTTCACTTCTCTCATTGACTTCTCAAACCCCAAACCCCAGCCTGGTCTGTTTGGTCTGTTTCGCAAGCGTTCCCGGAAGTCTCACCATGTTGCGCCTCTGGGTTTAGAAACTCTGTGAGTGGACGGATACATATAGGTTAGGGTTACACACAGTACATTAAGATACACTATCATCACAATGAAGAGGAGTAAAACTGTGAAATGGTGTACATTTGCTGTGCGTCACCAGCTAAGAATGTCTTGTAAGATATCAATGGGAAAGTGTGTGCAAAAAAACTCTGTCTGTCCCTCTGATGTTTCCGTAGATGACATGAGGAAGTCGATCTCAGACCTCAGAGACGCCAGTTCCTCCTCCTTCAACCCGGACAGGGAGAAACCGGCCGCTTCTGTCTCTGTCAGAGCCATATCTGCTCTCTATCTGTCCAAGGTAGCAGCTGCAGAGTCAACGGTTAGTACTCCTCCCCTCGCTCCTCTGAGATGTGTCTCATTGGCCCTGGGGTTAGAGCTGTTACAGTATCTTATATATGAGCTATAGAACTACAGTGAGGGGGAAAAGGTATTTGATCCCTGCTGATTTTGCCCACTGACAAAGAAATGATCAGTCTATAATTTTAATGGTAGGTTTATTTGAACAGTGAGAGACAGAATAACAACAAAAAAATCCAGAAAAACGCATGTGAAAAATGTTATAAATGGAATTGCATTTTAATGAGGGAAATTTGTTTGTTCTTTTCCCCACTTGCGGTGTGGGTCATTGTTTGTGTGAGAGTACCTGTGTGTGTGTGTGTGTGTGTGTGTGTGTGTGTGTGTGTGTGTGTGTGTGTGTGTGTGTGTGTGTGTGTGTGTGTGTGTGTGTGTGTGTGTGTGTGTGTGTGTGTGTGTGTGTGTGTGCGTGCGTGTTCCATACAGTGATTAAAAGATGTGGAACTCAGTCCGTGTTGCACCTTGGTCCACTTCTGTCGACGGCCGTGACACTCTCTCTCTCTCTCTGTCTCTCTCTCTCTCTCTCTCTCTCTCTCTCTCTCTCTCTCTCTCTCTCTCTTATTTATATATATATATATATATGTATGTCTTACACAGTACTGTACTCATCAAGGCCTCTGGTGTCCACAACACACATAAAACAAAAAATTGTAGACCTCCACAAGTCTGGTTCATCCTTGGGAGCAATTTCCAAACGCCTGAAGGTACCATGTTCATCTGTACAAACAATAGTACGCAAGTATAAACACCATGGGACCACGCAGCCGTCATACCGCTCAGGAAGGAGACGCATTCTGTCTCTTAGAGATGAACAGACTTTGGTGCGAAAAGTGCAAATCAATCCCAGAAAAACACCATCCCAACCGTGAAGCATGGTGGTGGCAACATCATGTTGTGGGGGTGCTTTGCTGCAGTAGGGACTGGTGCACTTCACAAAATAGATGGCATCATGAGAGAGGAAAATGATGTGGATATATTGAAGCAACATCTCAAGACAGCAGTCAGGAAGTGGAATCACAGAGCCCCGCAAATGGGTCTTCCAAACATACTTCCTAAGTTGTGGCAAAATGGCTTAAGGACAAAAAAGTCAATGTATTGGAGTGGCCATCACAAAGCCCTGACCTCAATCCTATAGAAAGTTTGTGGGCAGAACTGAAAAAGCGTGTGCGAGCAAGGAGGCCTACAAACCTGACTCAGATACACCAGCTCTGTCAGGAGGAATGGGCCAAAATTCACCCAACTTATTGTGGGAAGCTTGGGTCAAAACGTTTGACCCAAGTTAAACAATTTAAAGGCAATGCTACCAAATACTAATTGAGTGTATGTAAACTTCTGACCCACTGGGAATGTGATGAAAGAAATAAAAGCTGAAATAAATCATTCTCTCTACTATTATTCTGACATTTCACATTCTTAAAATAAAGTGGTGATCCTAACTGACCTAAGACAGGGAATTTTACTAGGATTAAATGTCAGTAATTATGAAAAACTGAGTTTAAATGTATTTGGCTAAGGTGTATGTAAACTTCCGACTTTATATTTATATTACTTTATATTAACTAACTGTATATTAGTTCGTCATATTGAACTGGTATTATGATCTTTCCCTGCAGGCTCAAGATCCATCCTCTCCAACCAAGAGAGGAGTGAAACCATCCAAGGTAGGCAGAGGTCTCGGAGTTAGGAACAGAGGATCAATCCCTGTGGATTGATGAGGAATTGAAAAACTGTATGGTTGAGAGGGACGAGGCAAAAGAAACAGCAAATAAGTCTGGCTGTACAACCTATTGGCAAAGGAAGAAGAAGCTTTGGAGCACCTTAAATAACATTTTGGGCAAAAAGGCAAACTCCGCTCCATCAGTCATTGAATCAGATGGCTCATTCAGCACGAAACCCACTGATATTGCCAACTACTTTAATGATGTTTTTAATTGGCAAGATTAGCAAACTTAGGCATGACATGACAGCAACAGACGCTGACACAAGATACACATCCAAATATATCTGACCAAATTATGAAAGACAACTACTGTCATTTTTTCTCGGAGTTGGCATGACAAGGTGCATGGTGTATTTTGTTGTTGTTGATTTTGTTGCAATATAATGGTGTTAGCGGCTACTGTTAGAAACAGAGCTCAGCTGTTTGAGTCCACGCTGTTCAACCTGATCGACCACAAGCACAGCGTGGAGATAGAGACAGTGGCAGAGGGCATCAACAAGCACAATGAATTCTCTCTATCAATTCAACGTCATCCACTCCCACGGATCCATCATCAAGGCTAGTGAGACAAGAAGTTGTCCGAAGGCTAGGTACGGGCTGGGCTAGGTATGGGCTGACCTCCGTCCTGAGACCAGAGATAGAACAGGATGAGGTGGCTGAGGGCAGGGTTAACAACGTTATACTCCAGATGTTACCAGATGATAACCCTTAAGCCTCAGGTAGTTTACCTGAAGGAGGACAAGCAGGGGAACGTGGAGGTCACCATGGTGACAGGACCTGTCTATCAGGTACATCTGGTTTTAAAGAGTTCAGAACAGCTAACATTGTCCAACTCATTGAGGACATCCTCAGTCAGGACAGCTCTCTGAGGAAAGGAGTAGTTATACAGGAGGATCATGGACCTGTCAATGAGGACTTCATATGGTTTCAAGAAGCACTTCAGAACTTTGGAGGGAAGAAGGGGGCTGGAAGGAAGAGTAAAGCCACTGTGAAGCCTAAACGAGTTAAGATGGCCCATAGTGAGGCCAAGAACCAGAAACACACATCTGAGGTGAAAAGCTCAACAACGCCAACACATACTGCGACAGCAAGCCAGTCACCCTCAGCCATGCAACAAACCAGAGACATCACGAGAACAACTCTAACTACTCATCAAGTAGTACAGGAACAAGAGACGAAAGGAAAACAAAGTGGTGTTGAGGGAGTAGAAAGTAGACGTCCAGGTGGACGTCAGGGCCCTCAGGAACATTTTTGAAAGCGTCCGCGGTCGTCGCCCCAAGAGTTGTCGCCCCGAGAACAGGGAGCATCCCTGGGTCGTCGCCCTACAGCGGACAACAGCCTAGACACAAGGCCCTACCACTAAGACACAGAAAGACCCAGGTCTGCCAGTGATACCAGTGCCTGTCTGTCCATCCTTCCCATCCTTCATCTCTATCGAGTCTGCAGACAGACAGAAGGAGTCAGCAGACAGACAGAAGGAGTCAGCAGACAGACAGAAGGAGTCAGCAGACAGACAGAAGGAGTCAGCAGACAGACAGAAGGAGTCAGCAGACAGACAGAAGGAGTCAACAGACAGACAGATAGACAGACAGACAGGAGTCAGAAGACAGACATACAGAAGGAGTCAGCAGACAGACAGAAGGAGTCAGCAGACAGACAGACAGACATACAGAAGGAGTCAGCAGACAGACAGAAGGAGTCAGCAGACAGACAGACAGGAGTCAGCAGACAGACAGACAGGAGTCAGCTGACAGACAGACAGACAGAAGGAGTCAGCAGACAGACAGAAGGAGTCAGCAGACAGAAGACAGAGTCCTCCCTGCAGCCTACACAGCCTCCACTGTGCTCAGCCTGTCAGCTCAGCCCAAAGTGTAGTCAGCTCAGCCCAAAGTGTAGTCAGCTCAGCCCAAAGTGTAGTCAGCTTAGCCCACCTTATAGTCAGCTCAGCCCAAAGTGTAGTCAGCTTAGCCCAAAGTGTAGTCAGCTCAGCCCAAAGTGTAGTCAGCTCTGCCCACTTTATAGTCAGCTCAGCCCAAAGTGTAGTCAGCTCAGCCCAAAGTGTAGTCAGCTCAGCCCAAAGTGTAGTCAGCTCAGCCCAAAGTGTAGTCAGCTCAGCCCAAAGTGTAGTCAGCTCAGCCCAAAGTGTAGCCCTTCCGTAAGCCCCTGTAGCAGAAGTCCTCTGTCAGAAACAGCAGCTCATTGTGAAGACAGCCCCAGAGGGGAGTGGGGTCGTCGGCACTACGACAGTTAGGGAGAACTACAAGAAGACAGATCAGTTTGGCAACAAGGTCTACTCCACTAAGACCTCCACTGTGGTCACTCAGCAGACGCCAGCACCTTTCCTAGGGGTCAGGTAGTGACCCCCAGTCCAACTAGGTATGGGGTCGTCCCAGAGGTCAAGGTCACCTTCCATATCAATTTAGATAAAAGCGTCATGCTGAATGGCATATCTTGGAGTGAAACCCTACAGGACGGTAGCGCTCCATACATTTTGATTGAGGAAATGATGACGTAATTGACATATATTTTTGCGCTACCTTATCTAAAACAAAACCAGTGCAAGTCAGATTTGTGACACTGGGGACACGCCCGACAAAGCTCTGAGAGGCTACACAAAATGCTAACATGCAGCAGGGCCGGTGCGGCGACCTGCCACTGACAAATGATACGCCATCACCCGCCCCCCTGCGCTTCTCTCTCGCTCTTCACATTCAACGAGAGACAGACAACACAGTTGTGTGAGGCGCTGGAAGGTCTGATGGATACCTTCATTTGTTTAAAATGTATTGAACTGAATTGGACCAAGCGCCTTGAACTGAATCAGGATTCCATGAGACTATCAGCACCTTTTAAATGCTTCCTTACAAAACATCCAAGAGGATCACAATGGGACCTTCCTGGACTATGATCAATATCCGCCACTAAACCCCTCTACCAGCTTGAACCAGAACATGGCTGCTCATTGTTCGACTCCAGGTGAGCGTAAATGGATACGTGTCGGAACCAGAAAGAAGGAGAAGAATAGTTCTCAGCGCGCCTGCCTTCTTCCCCCGCATCCAGACTTAAGACTTTCAAATCACTTTGTAGTGATCACAATATAGTTGCCATATCTAGGAAAGCCTAAGTTCCAAAGGCTGGGCCTAGTATAGTGTATAAGAGGTCATACCATAAGTTTTGTAGTGATTCCCATGTTGTTGATGTAAAGAATATTTGTTGGTCTATGGTGTGTAATGAGGAGCAACCAGACGCTGCACTTGACACATTTATGTAATTGCTTATCCCAGTTACTAATAAGCATAAACCCATTAAAAACGGATAAATCCCTGTGGATTGATGAGGAATTGAAAAACTGTATGGTTGAGAGGGATGAGGCAAAAGAAACAGCAAATAAGTCTGGCTGTACAACAAAGAAAGAAGCTTTGGAGCACCTTAAATAACATTTTGGGCAAAAAGGCAAACTCAGCTCCATCATTTATTGAATCAGATGGCTCATTCAGCACAAAACCCACTGATATTGCCAACTACTTTAATGATTTTTTTAATTGGCAAGATTACCAAACTTAGGCATGACATGACAGCAACAGACGCTGACACTACATATACATCCAAGTATATCTGACCAAATTATGAAAGACAAGTATTGTCATTTTTTATTCCGTAAAGTGTGGAAGAGGTGAAAAAAATGATTGTTGTCTTTCAACAATGACAAACCACTGGGGTCTGACAACTTGGATGGAAAATTACTGAGGATAATAGCGGATGATATTGCCACTCCTATTTGCCACATCTTCAATCTAAGCCTACTAGAGAGCGTGTGGCCTCAGGCCTGGAGGGAAGCTAAAGTCATTCCGCTACCCAAGAATAGTAAAGCCCCCTTTACTGGCTCAAATAGCTGACCAATCAGCCTGTTTCCAACCCTTAGTAAACTTTTGGAATAAATTGTGTTTGACCAGATGCAATGCTATTTTACAGTAAACAAATTGACAAAAGACTTTCAGCATGCTTATAAGGAAGGACATTCAACAACCACAGCACTTACACAAATGACCTATGATTGGCTGAGAGAATTTGATGATAAAAAGATTGTGGGGGCTGTTTTGTTAGATCAGAGTCTGTTGCTGGAAAAACGTATGTGTTATGGCTTTACACCACCCTGCTATATTGTGGATAAAGACTTACCTGTCTAACAGAACACAGAGGGTGTTCTTTAATGGAAGCCTCTCCAACATAATCCAAGTAGAATCAGGAATTCCCCAGGGCAGCTGTCTAGGCCCCTTACTTTTTAAAATCTTTATTAACAACATGCCACTGGCTTTGAGTAAAGCCAGAGTTTCTATGTATGCGGATGACTCAAGACTATACATGTCAACTACCACAGCGACTGAAATGACTGCAACACTTAACAAAGAGCTGTAGTTAGTTTCAGAATGGGTGGCAAGGAATAAGTTAGTCCTAAATATTACTAAAACTAAAAGCCTTGAATTTGGGACAAATCATTCACTAAACCCTAAACATCAACTACATCTTGCAATCAATAATGTGGAAATTGATCAAGTTGAGATGACTAAACTGCTTGGAGTAACCCTGGATTGTAAACTGTCATGGTCAAAACATACTGATACAACAGTAGCTAAGATGGGGAGAAGTCTGACCATAATAAAGCGCTGCTCTGCCTTCTTAACAACACTATGAAAAAGGCAGGTCCTACAGGCCCTGGTTTTGTCGCACCTGGACTACTATTCAGTCGTGTGGTCAGGTGCCACAAAGAGGGACATGATATTTGCAGTTGGCTCATAACAGGGCATCACGGCTGGCCCTTGGATGTACACAGAGAGCTAATATTAATAATATGCATGTCAATCTCTCCTGGCTGAAAGTGGAGGAGAGATTGACTTGATCACTACTTGTATTTATGAGAGGTATTGACATGTTGAATGCACCGAGCTGTCTGTCTAAACTACTGGCACACAGCTCAGACACCCATGCATACCCCACAAGACATGCCACCAGAGGTCTCTTCACAGTCCCCAAGTCCAGAACAGACTATGGGAGGCGCACAGTACTACATAGAGCCATGACTACATGGAACTCTATTCCACATCAGGTAACTGATGCAGCAGTAGAATCAGATTTAAAAAACAGTTAAAAATACACCTTCTGGAACAGCGGGACTGTGAAGCAACACAAACATATGGGGATCCATAATAAACCCCAGGAAGAGTAGCTGCTGCCTTGGCAGGAACTCGGCCAGTAGTGTTCTGATGGTACTGAATCAGCCAGTAGTGTTCTGATGGTATTGAATCGGTCAGTAATGTTCTGATGGTATTGAATTAGCCAGTAGTGTTCTGATGGTATTGAATCAGCCAGTAATATTCTGATGGTATTGAATTAGCCAGTAATGTTCTGATGGTATTGAATCAGCCAGTAGTGTTCTGATGGTATTGAATTAGCCAGTAATGTTCTGATGGTATTGAATCAGCCAGTAATGTTCTGATGGTATTGAATCAGACAGTAATGTTCTGATGGTATTGAATCAGCCAGTAAAGTTCTGATGGTATTGAATCAGCCAGTAATGTTCTGATGGTATTGAATCAGACAGTAATGTTCTGATGGTATTGAATCAGCCAGTAGTGTTCTGATGGTATTGAATCACCCAGTAATGTTCTGATGGTATTGAATTAGCCAGTAATGTTCTGATGGTATTGAATTAGCCAGTAATGTTCTGATGGTATTGAATCAGACAGTAATGTTCTGATGGTATTGAATCAGCCAGTAGTGTTCTGATGGTATTGAATCAGCCAGTAATGTTCTGATGGTATTGAATCAGCCAGTAATGTTCTGATGGTATTGAATTAGCCAGTAGTGTTCTGATGGTATTGCATTAGCCAGTAATGTTCTGATGGTATTGAATCAGACAGTAATGTTCTGATGGTATTGAATCAGCCAGTAGTGTTCTGATGGTATTGAATCAGCCAGTAATGTTCTGATGGTATTGAATTAGCCAGTAGTGTTCTGATGGTATTGAATCAGCCAGTAATGTTCTGATGGTATTGAATCAGCCAGTAATGTTCTGATGGTATTGAATCAGCCAGTAATGTTCTGATGGTATTGAATCAGACAGTAATGATCTGATGGTATTGAATCAGACAGTAATGTTCTGATGGTATTGAATCAGTCATTGTCATTGTACATTGTAAATAAGAATGTGTTCTTAACTGACCTGTCTATTTAAATAAAGGTTAAATAAATAAAAAAACAGAGAGCAACTTGTCTTTGATTTGCATTTTAATATCAAGTTGAAACAGGAGTCAGATCTCTAGTTTTCAGTCTTCGGCTTCATCATTAAACAATTAGCGTTTCTCTATTTCATCTTCGCATGACAGCTGTTTGCCATGTATTAGCTTATACTGTATCTAGGGTTGTAAAATTACGGTAACTTTCCCAAAATTCTATTGTTTTCCAGAAATCCTGGTTGGAGGACTACAGATTTCTCTGCTTATTCCCTTACATTTCCGGGAATCCTCCAACCAGTATTTCACAAAAACCTGGGAATTTTGGTAAGGTTACCGGCATTCTGCAACCCCAGTCATATTACTGTAATAACACCCATCACTGTCCCTCCAGTTCCTGCCATGTAAACAGGATGTGTGTTCATCCTGTCTGAAGCCAGTCTATCCTATGGAGAAAATGACCGCTGATAAATTCATATTTCACAAGAACTGTTTCTGCTGTAAGCACTGTCAGAAGAAGCTCAGGTAAGACAATGAGATCAGCTCAACATTGAAAACTAATCAAACATATATCATCCATCTTGATTATTCACCCAACCCTAAGTGAATGTAAACTGTGTGTGTGTCTGTGCAGCATGCACAGCTATGCTCCGCTGTACGGGGAGTTCTACTGTGTGTTCCACTACCAGCAGCTGTTCAGGAGGAAAGGGAACTATGACGAGGGCTTTGGCCACACCCAACACAAAGACCGCTGGCTGCAGAGAACCAATGAGAAGCCGGGGTCTAACAGCACTGATGTCATATAGAGCTCCCTGATTGGTGAGTTTAGTGACCACACAGACAGTTTAGAGACCACACAAACACAGTTATCTATAATTTAAGTGAGTGTAAGGTAGTAACTGTATCAAGTGTGGGACAATTCAATTTTTATGGAGAGGAAAACTGGTAAAACTGTGATGTTTTGTGTGTTCTCAGCTGACGTGGTGGTGGCCAACACTGAATCACAGCATCTTTGAAGTCACCTGGGTTATGTACTCCACGTACATACTGTATACACTGAGTCGCTTGACAGTAATCAGAGTCCACTTTATAGACACAAATTATATGATCTCTCCTGATTCTGATTTCATTTTTTCTATTTTAGCAAAATGTTTCTAATTTTATCTTTTCCATATCAGCAAAATATTGGGAATTTCGGTATCTTATTAGTATCCCCATTAGCTGTTGCGAAAGCAGTAGCTACTCTTCCTGGGATCCACACAAAACATGAAAAATGACATAATACAGAACATTAATAGACAAGAACAGCTCAAGGACAGAACTACAACAATAAAAAAAATGACACACAGCCTACATATCAATACATACACAACAAACCATCTGGGTCAAATAGAGGAGAGGCGTTGTGAGGTGTTGCTTTATCTGTTTTGTTAAACCAGGTTTGCTGTTTATTTGAGCAACATGAGATGGAATGGAGTTCCATGCAATAATGGCTCTATAAAATACTGTACGCTTTCTTGAATTTGTTCTGGATTTGGGGACTGTGAAAAGACCCCTGGTGGCATGTCTGGTGGAATAAGTGTGTGTGTCAGAGCTGTGTGTAAGTTAACTATGCAAACAATTTTCTTATAAAAAGAAGTGATGCAGTCAGTCTCTCCTCAACTCTTAGCCAAGAGAGATTGGCATGCATAGTATTTATATCAGCCCTCTGATTACAATGAAGAGCAAGACGTGCTGTTCTTGGCCAGCTGCAGCTTAATTGGGTCTTTCCTTGAAGCACTGGACCACACAACTGGACAATAATCAAGATTAGACAAAACTAGAGCCTGCAGAACTTGCTTTGTGGAGTGTGGTGTCAGAAAAGCAGAGCATCTCTTTGTTACGGCCAGACCTCTCCCCATTGAATGTATATGTTTTGACCATGACATTTTACAGTCTAAGGTAACACCAAGTAATTTGGTCTCCTCAACTTGTTCAACAGCCACACCATTCATTACCAGATTCAGCTGAGGTCTAGAGCTTAGGGAAATTACAATGCTCTTAGATTTAGAGACATTCAGGACCAGTTTATTACTGGCCACCCATTCCAAAACAGACCGCAACTCTTTGTTAAGGGTTTCAGTGACTTCATTAGCTGTGGTTGCTGATGCGTATATGGTTGAATCATCAGCATACATGGACACACATGCTGTGTGTAATGCCAGTGGCAGGTCATTGGTAAAAATAGAAAAGCAGAGGGCCTAGGGAGCTGCCCTGTGGTACACCACACTTTACATGTTTGACAATAGAGAAGCTTCCATTAAAGAGAACCCCCTGAGTTATATTAAATAGATAGCTCTGACAATATGGCAGAGGTTAAAAAGCCATAACACATACGTTTTCTCAACAACAGGTTATAGTCATTAATGTCAAAGGCTGCACCGAAATTTCTTTCAACCAATCATCAGACATTTGTGTCAGTGCAGTACATGTTGAGTGTCCTTCTCTATAAGCATGCTGAAAGTCTGTTGTTAATTTGTTTACAGAGAAATAGCATTGTATTTGGTCCAAAACATTTTTTCAAACAGTTTGCTGATAGGCCTGCTGTTAGAACCAGTAACCAATAACTTTGGCTTCCCTCCAGGCCTGAGGACAAAGACTTTCCTCTAGTCTTAGATTAAAGAAATGACAGATAGGAGTGGCTATAGAGTCAGCTACCATTCTCAGCAGGTTTCCATCTAAGTTGTCAATGCCGGGAGGTTTGTCATTATTGATCGTTAACAATCATTTTTTCAGCTTTACAAATTTAAAAACTTTCAATGCTTTTCTTTCATTTTTTGTTTTTTTTTTATGCATGAATATGAGGGCTCACAGTTCATTGTTGGAATTTCCTGCCTAAGTTTGCCCACTTTGCCAATGAAGTAATCAATAACATAATTGGCAACATCAAATGGTTTTGTGATGAATAAGCCATCTGATTCGATGAAAGTTGAATTTGTCTTTCTGCCCATAATTTAATTTACAGTACTCCAAAGTGTTTTCCCATCATTCTTTATAACATTGATCTTGGGGTTGAAATGAAGCTGTGATTTATGAAAACAACATGCTGGTGTTGTAACTTTTATCAATTTTGTTTTAATGTTTGTTTTGTGATATAAATAATACATTATGTCATGTCATTAATTTCATAATTCAATTCATATTATTTATTTATTTTCTTCGAAAATGTCTCTCAAACAATGAAGTTTGAAGTGGAAACGCGTTCTCTGGAGTGATGAATCACGCTTCACCATCTGACAGTCCGACGAACAAATCTGGGTTTGGCGGATGCCAGGAGAACGCTACCTGCCCCAATGCATAGTGCCAACTGTAAAGTTTGGTGGAGGAGGAATAATGATCTGGGGCTGCTTTTCATGGTTCGGGCCCCTTAGTTCCAGTGAAGGGAAATATTAACGATACAGCATTCAATTACATTCTAGATGATTCTGTTCTTCCAACTTTGTGGCAACAGTTTGGGGAAGGCCCTTTCCTGTTTCAGAATGACAATGCCCCCGTGCACAACGCAAGGTCCATACAGAAATGGTTTGTTGAGAAAGAAGAACTTGTGGAAGAACTTGACTGGCCTGCACAGAGCCCTGACCTCAACCCCATCGAACACCTTTGGGATGAATTGTAACGCCGACTGCGAGCCAGGCCTAATCGCCCAACTTCAGTGCCCGACCTCACTAATGCTCTTGTGGATTAATGGAGGCAATTCCCTGCAGTAATGTTCCAACATCTAGTGGAAAGTCTTCCCAGAAGAGTGGAGGCTGTTTTAGCAGCAAAGGGGGGACCAACTCCATATTAATGTCCATGATTTTGGAATGAGATGTTCGACGAGCAGGTGTCCACATACTTTTGGTCAGGTAGTGTACTTGATATTTATACCTAATCAAGATAATCACATTTTGTAAAGCTCAAGCTAAAGTAATAAACATTTACATTTTTGTGATCATCGTTTTTTCAGTTTTTTCCTTTAAATGACTAAGTCCATGTTCATGATTCAACTTGTCAGGAGATCTAGAATCAAAACATAAGAGTACTAATATATACAATATATATATATAATATAGTATAATATATATATAATATAAGTAAACTTGATCCACATTTCTAAATACTTGGAAATTAACTATGTTGATATCAATAGTTAAAATGCTTATATTTTCATCATCCTATGAAGTATCTATTGTTACTGTTGTCTCAAACAATAACACTGCTGGACCAGACCCTACTGTGGTACTGCAGGACCAGACCCTACTGTGGTACTGCAGGACCAGGCCCTACTGTGGTACTGCAGGACCAGGCCCTACTGTGGTACTGCAGGACCAGGCCCTACTGTGGTACTGCTGGACCAGACCCTACTGTGGTACTGCTGGACCAGACCCTACTGTGGTACTGCAGGACCTGGCCCTACTGTGGTACTGCAGGACCAGGCCCTACTGTGGTACTGCAGGACCAGACCCTACTGTGGTACTGCAGGACCAGGCCCTACTGTGGTACTGCTGGACCAGACCCTACTGTGGTACTGCTGGACCAGACCCTACTGTGGTACTGCAGGACCTGGCCCTACTGTGGCACTGCAGGACCAGGCCCTACTGTGGTACTCACTAGCCGCAATCCTGAAAGTAATCGTCATGCCATATAGGAAGTACGCCGGTAGACGTTAAGGAAGCTTAATAAAGATGTTTTTTAATATAAAAACACACAGTGCAGACGAAATGAAGAAACACAAAATATACATACAGTAGTTACCAGAGAAACAAGTCACAGTATGCATAAGTAATGCAGTATGAGTCCATTTGGAAATGTCCAGAGTTACATCACTGACAAAGTCCCTTATCACTTGCTGTCCTTCTCCCATTTCTTTACAATGTTTACAGTATTGGTAGATTTTGGTATTGGTGGATTTATACGGCTTCATAAAGAGTGGTGAATGTGCCCGGGTGTCAGTCAGTCTCTCTCTCTGCTCTGTACTGAAACAGGGTGTCAGAGGCTGATATCTCTCATCTGAGGAGACAACCTGGCCGTCATAACAGGAGGAAGGAGGATGTGGAAACTAAAGAGCTGACCCGTCAGATAGGATAAGACGGTAGAGCAGTTTTACATGCTTTGTGCACAGACAAACAGTTTCAAAATCACCTCCATCTCAGAGAGATGATGGCTCCACAAACAAATAGCTAAATTGTAAAATGTGTTGCCAACCAGACATCTGATCTATACAATATTCTTAACAGGTGAAAAATTTCAGCATTTATTCATTCAGGTTGATATTTGGTCCATATGAGCGATGGGGCTCAGAATAAAATACATTATTAAAAACATATAAACCATTTTCGATGGAATGAAATATCATATTAAACCCAAATCAATATATCAGTAATGAGTGAACCAGCCATCAGGCTCTCAGTGATGAGGACGAAAGGAGGAGAGTACCCCAGGAACTCCATCTGAAAGGAGGAGAATACCCCAGGAACTCCATCTGAAAGGAGGAGAATACCCCAGGAACTCCATCTGAAAGGAGGGGAATACCCCAGGAACTCCATCTGAAAGGAGGGGAATACCCCAGGAACTCCATCTGAAAGGAGGGGAATACCCCAGGAACTCCATCTGAAAGGAGGGGAATACCCCAGGAACTCCATCTGAAAGGAGGAATACCCCAGGAACTCCATCTGAAAGGAGGGAATACCCCAGGAACTCCATCTGAAAGGAGGGAATACCCCAGGAACTCCATCTGAAAGGAGGGAATACCCCAGGAACTCCATCTGAAAGGAGGGAATACCCCAGGAACTCCATCTGAAAGGAGGGAATACCCCAGGAACTCCATCTGAAAGGAGGGGAATACCCCAGGAACTCCATCTGAAAGGAGGGGAATACCCCAGGAACTCCATCTGAAAGGAGGGGAATACCCCAGGAACTCCATCTGAAAGGAGGAGAATACCCCAGGAACTCCATCTGTGGTTTCAGAAAACTGCTAGAAGTCTCATCTTATGTGTCCAAAGTAGTATGTACAATACACAAACTGATCGAACTAAGAAATGAATGAATAAAAAATATGAATATAAAATATGAATATAAAATATGTAAACTAAACTGTGTCAATCAGCGGTCCACAGCAAAGTAACAGTACCCCCGAGCTGACATGTCCTCTTCCTGTTCCCGCTGTAGAGGGGGCAGGCTCCCTGTGAGGATTGGTTGCTGTAAGTCTGTACCATCCAATCAGGGCAGGGAGAGGGCCTTGGCCAGCCGGAGCCAGAACCAGGACTGTGTACAGGGTCGTGTGTAGTCACACACCGTCAGGAACCTCAGGATACTGGGAAAAGGTTTCTTCATAGACTTATACATCACAGGGATCAGCCGCTTGCTCCGGGCACCTGGGAGAGGTTTCAGAGAGGAGACAGACGCTAAATCGAGCTGCAGGAAACAACAACCTGTCATGATATTAATATAACACTACAACAATCTGTCATGATATTAATATAACACTACAACAACCTGTCATGATATTAATATAACACTACAACAACCTGTCATGATATTAATATAACACTACAACAACCTGTCATGACATTAATATAACACTACAACAACCTGTCAACCTGTCATGATATTAATATAACACTACAACAACCTGTCATGATATTAATATCACTACAACAACCTGT
The DNA here is from genome assembly GCA_030435695.1 of Brachymystax lenok tsinlingensis. Taxonomy (NCBI): domain Eukaryota; kingdom Metazoa; phylum Chordata; class Actinopteri; order Salmoniformes; family Salmonidae; genus Brachymystax; species Brachymystax lenok. The sequence goes on along the minus strand of CM059814.1, from coordinate 1,601,926 downwards.
CATGATATTAATATAACACTACAACATGTCATGATATTAATATAACACTACAACAACCTGTCATGATATTAATATAACACCAGAACCTGTCAACCTGTCATGATATTAATATAACACTACAACCTGTCAACCTGTCATGATATTAATATAACACTACAACAACCTGTCATGATATTAATATAACACTACAACAACCTGTCATGATATTAATATAACACTACAACAACCTGTCATGATATTAATATAACACTACAACAACCTGTCATGATATTAATATAACACTACAACAACCTGTCATGATATTAATATAACACTACAACAACCTGTCATGATATTAATATAACACTACAACAACCTGTCATGATATTAATATAACACTACAACAACCTGTCATGATATTAATAAAACACTACAACAACCTGTCATGATATTAATATAACACTACAACAACCTGTCATGATATTAATATAACACTACAACAACCTGTCATGATATTAATATAACACTACAACAACCTGTCATGATATTAATATAACACTACAACAACCTGTCATGATATTAATATAACACTATAACAACCTGTCATGATATTAATATAACACTACAACAACCTGTCATGATGTTAATATAACACTACAACAACCTGTCATGATATTAATATAACACTACAACCTGTCAACCTGTCATGATATTAATATAACACTACAACCTGTCAACCTGTCATGATATTAATATAACACTACAACAACCTGTCATGATATTAATATAACACTACAACAACCTGTCATGATATTAATATAACACTACAACAACCTGTCATGATATTAATATAACACTACAACAACCTGTCATGATATTAATATAACACTACAACAACCTGTCAACCTGTCATGATATTAATATAACACTACAACAACCTGTCATGATATTAATATAACACTACAACAACCTGTCATGACATTAATATAACACTACAACAACCTGTCATGATATTAATATAACACTAAAACAACCTGTCAACCTGTCATGATATTAATATAACACTACAACAACCTGTCATGATATTAATATAACACTACAACAACCTGTCATGATATTAATATAACACTACAACAACCTGTCATGATATTAATATAACACTATAACAACCTGTCATGATATTAATATAACACTACAACAACCTGTCATGATATTAATATAACACTACAACAACCTGTCAACCTGTCATGATATTAATATAACACTACAACAACCTGTCATGATATTAATATAACACTACAACAACCTGTCATGATATTAATATAACACTACAACAACCTGTCATGACATTAATATAACACTACAACAACCTGTCATGACATTAATATAACACTACAACAACCTGTCATGATATTAATATAACATTACAACAACCTGTCATGATATTAATATAACACTACAACAACCTGTCATGATATTAATATAACACTACAACAACCTGTCATGATATTAATATAACACTACAACAACCTGTCAACCTGTCATGATATTAATATAACACTAAAACAACCTGTCATGATATTAATATCACTACAACAACCTGTCATGATATTAATAGAACACTACAACAACCTGTCATGATATTAATATAACACTACAACAACCTGTCATGATATTAATATAACACTACAACAACCTGTCAACCTGTCATGATATTAATATAACACTACAACAACCTGTCATGATATTAATATAACACTACAACAACCTGTCATGATATTAATATAACACTACAACAACCTGTCATGATATTAATATAACACTAAAACAACCTGTCATGATATTAATATCACTACAACAACCTGTCATGATATTAATAGAACACTACAACAACCTGTCAACCTGTCATGATATTAATATAACACTACAACAACCTGTCATGATATTAATATAACACTACAACAACCTGTCATGATATTAATATAACACTACAACAACCTGTCATGATATTAATATAACACTACAACAACATGTCATGATATTAATATAACACTACAACAACCTGTCATGATATTAATATAACACTACAACAACCTGTCAACATATTAATATAACACTACAACAACCTGTCATGATATTAATATAACACTACAACAACCTGTCATGATATTAATATAACACTACAACAACCTGTCAACCTGTCATGATATTAATATAACACTACACCAACCTGTCATGATATTAATATAACACTACAACAACCTGTCATGATATTAATATCACACTACAACAACCTGTCAACATATTAATATAACACTACAACAACCTGTCATGATATTAATATAACACTACAACAACCTGTCAACATATTAATATAACACTACAACAACCTGTCATGATATTAATATCACTACAACAACCTGTCATGATATTAATATAACACTACAACAACTTGTCATGATATTAATATAACACTACAACAACCTGTCATGATATTAATATAACACTACAACAACTTGTCATGATATTAATATAACACTACAACAACCTGTCATGATATTAATATAACACTACAACAACCTGTCATGATATTAATATAACACTACAACAACCTGTCAACCTGTCATGATATTAATATAACACTACACCATCTGTCATGATATTAATATAACACTACAACAACCTGTCATGATATTAATATAACACTACAACAACCTGTCATGATATTAATATAACACTAAAACAACCTGTCAACCTGTCATGATATTAATATAACACTACAACAACCTGTCATGATATTAATATAACACTACAACAACCTGTCAACATATTAATATAACACTACAACAACCTGTCATGATATTAATATCACTACAACAACCTGTCATGATATTAATATAACACTACAACAACCTGTCATGATATTAATATAACACTACAACCTGTCAACCTGTCATGATATTAATATAACACTACAACAACCTGTCATGACATTAATATAACACTACAACAACCTGTCATGATATTAATATAACACTACAACAACCTGTCATGATATTAATATAACACTACAACAACCTGTCATGATATTAATATAACACTTCAACAACCTGTCATGACATTAATATAACACTACAACAACCTGTCATGATATTAATATAACACTACAACAACCTGTCAACCTGTCATGATATTAATATAACACTACAACAACCTGTCATGATATTAATATAACACTACAACAACCTGTCATGACATTAATATAACACTACAACAACCTGTCATGATATTAATATAACACTAAAACAACCTGTCAACCTGTCATGATATTAATATAACACTACAACAACCTGTCATGATATTAATATAACACTACAACAACCTGTCATGATATTAATATAACACTACAACAACCTGTCAACCTGTCATGATATTAATATAACACTACAACAACCTGTCATGATATTAATATAACACTACAACAACCTGTCAACCTGTCATGATATTAATATAACACTACAACAACCTGTCATGATATTAATATAACACTACAACAACCTGTCATGACATTAATATAACACTACAACAACCTGTCAACCTGTCATGATATTAATATAACACTACAACAACCTGTCAACCTGTCATGATATTAATATAACACTACAACAACCTGTCATGATATTAATATAACACTACAACAACCTGTCATGACATTAATATAACACTACAACAACCTGTGATGATATTAATATAACACTAAAACAACCTGTCAACCTGTCATGATATTAATATAACACTACAACAACCTGTCATGATATTAATATAACACTACAACAACCTGTCATGATATTAATATAACACTACAACAACCTGTCAACCTGTCATGATATTAATATAACACTACAACAACCTGTCATGATATTAATATAACACTACAACAACCTGTCAACCTGTCATGATATTAATATAACAGTACAACAACCTGTCATGATATTAATATAACACTACAACAACCTGTCATGACATTAATATAACACTACAACAACCTGTCATGACATTAATATAACACTACAACAACCTGTCATGATATTAATATAACACTACAACAACCTGTCAACCTGTCATGATATTAATATAACACTACAACAACCTGTCAACCTGTCATGATATTAATATAACACTACAACAACCTGTCATGATATTAATATAACACTACAACAACCTGTCATGACATTAATATAACACTACAACAACCTGTCATGATATTAATATAACACTAAAACAACCTGTCAACCTGTCATGATATTAATATAACACTACAACAACCTGTCATGATATTAATATAACACTACAACAACCTGTCATGATATTAATATAACACTACAACAACCTGTCAACCTGTCATGATATTAATATAACACTACAACAACCTGTCATGATATTAATATAACACTACAACAACCTGTCAACCTGTCATGATATTAATATAACAGTACAACAACCTGTCATGATATTAATATAACACTACAACAACCTGTCATGACATTAATATAACACTACAACAACCTGTCATGACATTAATATAACACTACAACAACCTGTCAGGACAGGACAGAGACTTACCAGGTCAGAGACTTACCAGGACAGAGACTTACCAGGACAGAGACTTACCAGGACAGAGACTTACCAGGTCAGAGACTTACCAGGACAGAGACTTACCAAGACAGAGACTTACCAGGACAGAGACTGAGGGCAAACTTTGTCTGGAAGTCACAGGCATCACTGTCCATGTACTCATCGGATATCACCACCACCATCCTTTTACACCTACAGATCAACAACATACAGTATTATCCAGCCATAACCACCAACCTCTTGGCTGTAGCATAGCATCTCTCGAGCTAATAAAATACTGAAAACATGATGAGCCGTTAAACAGAAACAGAACACAGCCAATAAGTGGCTGTGAATCTCGAAGACGCCGCCAGCACTGTGGTATTGCCCTAAGAGAGCAGGGCCTCAACCTGCCTCTTCTCGATGAGTTCGCTGGTGATGGTCCAGACACATGATCCAGGCAGGACGTTCCGGTCAAACACACACAGCTTCAACTTGTGGTCCGTCTGCTCCAACTGCTGGATCATCTCAAGGACAAAGTCAAAGTCACTCTGACAGTAGCAGATGAAGGCATCAAACAGCTCCGGTATACCCCCTGGAGAGAAGAGAGAGAGGAGAGAGGTGACTCAACATCAGGAGACAGTGGAGAGAGGTAACCCATCATCAGGATAGAGAGGAGAGAGAGGACTCAACATCAGGAGAGAAAGGAGAGAGAGATGACTCAATATCGGGAGAGGGAGGAGAGAGAGGACTCAACATCAGGAGAGTGAGGAGAGAGGTGACTCAATATCAGGAGAGAGAGGAGAGAGGTGACTCAACATCAGGAGAGAGAGGAGACTCATCATCAGGAGAGAGTGGAGAGAGGTGACTCAATATCAAGAGAGAGGTGACTCATCATCAGGAGAGAGAGGAGAGAGAGGACTCAATATCAGGAGAGAGAGGAGAGAGGTAACTCATCATCAGGAGAGAGAGGAGAGAGGTGACTCAATATCAGGAGAGAGAGGAGAGAGGTGACTCAATATCAGGAGAGAGAGGAGAGAGGTGACTCAATATCAGGAGACAGTGGAGAGAGCAAACTCAATATCAAGAGAGAGGAGAGAGAGGACTCAACATCAGGAGAGAGAGGAGAGAGGTGACTCATCATCAGGAGAGAGAGGACTCATCATCAGGAGAGAGAGGAGAGAGGTGACTCAATATCAGGAGAGAGAGGAGAGAGGTGACTCAATATCAGGAGACAATGGAGAGAGGTAACTCATCATCAGGAGAGGGAGGAGAGAGAGGACTCATCATCAGGAGAGGGAGGAGAGAGAGGACTCATCATCAGGAGAGGGAGGAGAGAGAGGACTCAATATCAGGAGAGAGAGGAGAGAGGTGACTCATCATCAGGAGAGAGAGGACTCAATATCAGGAGAGAGAGGAGAGAGGTGACTCAATATCAGGAGAGAGAGGAGAGAGGTGACTCAATATCAGGAGACAGTGGAGAGAGGTAACTCATCATCAGGAGAGAGAGGAGAGAGGTGACTCATCATCAGGAGAGAGAGGAGAGAGGTGACTCATCATCAGGAGAGAGAGGAGAGAGCTGACTCAATATCAAGAGAGAGGAGAGAGAGGACTCAACATCAGGAGAGAGAGGAGAGAGGTGACTCATCATCAGGAGAGAGAGGAGAGAGAGGACTCAATATCAGGAGAGAGAAGAGAGAGGACTCAACATCAGGAGAGAGAGGAGAGAGAGGAGAGGAAGGAGAGAGGACTCAACATCAGGAGAGAGAGGAGCGAGGTGACTCAATATCAGGAGACAGAGGAGCGAGGTGACTCATCATCAGGAGAGAGAGGAGAGAGAGATGACTCATCATCAGGAGAGAGAGGAGAGAGGTGACTCAACATCAGGAAACAGAGGAGAAAAGGGACTCAATATCAGGAGACAGAGGAGAGAGGTAACTCATCATCAGGAGAGGGCGGAGAGAGAACTCAACATCAGGAGAGAGAGGAGAGAGAGATGACTCAATATCGGGAGAGGGAGGAGAGAGAGGACTCAAAATCAGGAGAGAGAGGAGAGAGGTGACTCAATATCAGGAGAGAGGAGAGAGGTGACTCAATATCAGGAGAGAGTGGAGAGAGGTAACTCATCAGGAGAGGGAGGAGAGAGAGGACTCAATATCAGGAGAGAGAGGAGAGAGGTGACTCATCATCAGGAGAGAGAGGAGAGAGAGGACTCAATATCAGGAGAGAGAGAGGACTCAATATCAGGAGAGAGAGGAGAGAGGTGACTCATCATCAGGAGAGAGAGGAGAGAGAGATGACTCAATATCAGGAGAGGGAGGAGAGAAGTGACTCAACATCAGGAGAGAGAGGAGAGAGGTGACTCAATATCAGGAGAGAGGGAGAGAGGACTCAATATCAGGAGAGAGAGGAGAGAGGTGACTCATCATCAGGAGAGAGGAGAGAGAGATGACTCAATATCAGGAGAGGGAGGAGAGAAGTGACTCAACATCAGGAGAGAGAGGAGAGAGGTGACTCAATATCAGGAGACAGAGGAGCGAGGTGACTCATCATCAGGAGAGAGAGGAGAGAGAGATGACTCATCATCAGGAGAGAGAGGAGAGAGGTGACTCAACATCAGGAAACAGAGGAGAAAAGGGACTCAATATCAGGAGACAGAGGAGAGAGGTAACTCATCATCAGGAGAGGCGGAGAGAGAACTCAACATCAGGAGAGAGAGGAGAGAGAGATGACTCAATATCGGGAGAGGGAGGAGAGAGAGGACTCAAAATCAGGAGAGAGAGGAGAGAGGTGACTCAATATCAGGAGAGAGAGGAGAGAGGTGACTCAATATCAGGAGAGAGAGGAGAGGTGACTCAATATCAGGAGAGAGTGGAGAGAGGTAACTCATCAGGAGAGGGAGGAGAGAGAGGACTCAATATCAGGAGAGAGAGGAGAGAGGTGACTCATCATCAGGAGAGAGAGGAGAGAGAGGACTCAATATCAGGAGAGAGAGGACTCAATATCAGGAGAGAGAGGAGAGAGGTGACTCATCATCAGGAGAGAGAGGAGAGAGAGATGACTCAATATCAGGAGAGGGAGGAGAGAAGTGACTCAACATCAGGAGAGAGAGGAGAGAGGTGACTCAATATCAGGAGAGAGGAGAGAGGACTCAATATCAGGAGAGAGAGGAGAGAGGTGACTCATCATCAGGAGAGAGGAGAGAGAGATGACTCAATATCAGGAGAGGGAGGAGAGAAGTGACTCAACATCAGGAGAGAGAGGAGAGAGGTGACTCAATATCAGGAGACAGAGGAGCGAGGTGACTCATCATCAGGAGAGAGAGGAGAGAGAGATGACTCATCATCAGGAGAGAGAGGAGAGAGGTGACTCAACATCAGGAAACAGAGGAGAAAAGGGACTCAATATCAGGAGACAGGAGAGAGAGGTGACTCAATATCGGGAGAGGGAGGAGAGGACTCATCATCAGGAGAGGGAGGAGAGAGAGGACTCAACATCAGGAGAGAGAGGAGAGAGGTAACTCATCATCAGGAGAGGGCGGAGAGAGAACTCAACATCAGGAGAGAGAGGAGAGAGAGATGACTCAATATCGGGAGAGGGAGGAGAGAGAGGACTCAAAATCAGGAGAGAGAGGAGAGAGGTGACTCAATATCAGGAGAGAGAGGAGAGAGGTGACTCAATATCAGGAGACAGTGGAGAGAGGTAACTCATCAGGAGAGGGAGGAGAGAGAGGACTCAATATCAGGAGAGAGAGGAGAGAGGACTCAATATCAGGAGAGAGAGGAGAGAGGTGACTCATCATCAGGAGAGAGTGGAGAGAGGTGACTCAATATCAAGAGAGAGGAGAGAGAGGACCCAACATCAGGAGAGAGAGGAGAGAGGTGACTCATCATCAGGAGAGAGAGGAGAGAGCTGACTCAATATCAAGAGAGAGGAGAGAGAGGACTCAACATCAGGAGAGAGAGGAGAGAGGTGACTCATCATCAGGAGAGAGAGGAGAGAGGTGACTCAATATCAGGAGAGAGAGGAGAGAGAGGAAAGGAAGGAGAGAGGACTCAACATCAGGAGAGAGAGGAGAGAGGTGACTCAACATCAGGAGAGAGGAGAGAGAGGACTCAATATCAGGAGAGAGAGGAGCGAGGTGACTCAATATCAGGAGACAGAGGAGCGAGGTGACTCATCATCAGGAGAGAGAGGAGAGAGGTGACTCAACATCAGGAAACAGAGGAGAAAAGGGACTCAATATCAGGAGACAGAGGAGAGAGAGGTGACTCAATATCGGGAGAGGGAGGAGAGGACTCATCATCAGGAGAGGGAGGAGAGAGAGGAATCAACATCAGGAGAGAGAGGAGAGAGGTGACTCATCATCAGGAGAGAGAGGAGAGAGGTGACTCATCATCAGGAGAGAGAGGAGAGAGGTGACTCAACATCAGGAGAGGGCGGAGAGAGAACTCAACATCAGGAGAGAGAGGAGAGAGAGCTGACTCAATATAGGGAGAGGGAGGAGAGAGAGGACTCAAAATCAGGAGAGAGAGGAGAGAGGTGACTCATCATCAGGAGAGAGAGGAGAGAGAGGACTCAATATCAGGAGAGAGAAGAGAGAGGACTCAACATCAGGAGAGAGAGGAGAGAGAGGAGAGGAAGGAGAGAGGACTCAACATCAGGAGAGAGAGGAGCGAGGTGACTCAATATCAGGAGACAGAGGAGCGAGGTGACTCATCATCAGGAGAGAGAGGAGAGAGAGATGACTCATCATCAGGAGAGAGAGGAGAGAGGTGACTCAACATCAGGAAACAGAGGAGAAAAGGGACTCAATATCAGGAGACAGAGGAGAGAGAGGTGACTCAATATCGGGAGAGGGAGGAGAGGACTCATCATCAGGAGAGGGAGGAGAGAGAGGAATCAACATCAGGAGAGAGAGGAGAGAGGTAACTCATCATCAGGAGAGAGAGGAGAGAGGTGACTCATCATCAGGAGAGGGCGGAGAGAGAACTCAACATCAGGAGAGAGAGGAGAGAGAGATGACTCAATATCGGGAGAGGGAGGAGAGAGAGGACTCAAAATCAGGAGAGAGAGGAGAGAGGTGACTCATCATCAGGAGAGAGAGGAGAGAGGTGACTCATCATCAGGAGAGAGAGGAGAGAGGTGACTCAATATCAGGAGAGAGAGGAGAGAGGTGACTCAATATCAGGAGACAGTGGAGAGAGGTAACTCATCATCAGGAGAGAGAGGAGAGAGAGGACTCATCATCAGGAGAGGGAGGAGAGAGAGGACTCATCATCAGGAGAGGGAGGAGAGAGAGGACTCATCATCAGGAGAGAGAGGAGAGAGAGATGACTCAATATCAGGAGAGGGAGGAGAGAAGTGACTCAACATCAGGAGAGAGAGGAGAGAGGTGACTCAATATCAGGAGAGAGGGGAGAGAGGACTCAATATCAGGAGAGAGAGGAGAGAGGTGACTCATCATCAGGAGAGAGAGGAGAGAGAGATGACTCAATATCAGGAGAGGGAGGAGAGAAGTGACTCAACATCAGGAGAGAGAGGAGAGAGGTGACCTAATATCAGGAGACAGAGGAGCGAGGTGACTCATCATCAGGAGAGAGAGGAAAGAGAGATGACTCATCATCAGGAGAGAGAGGAGAGAGGTGACTCAACATCAGGAAACAGAGGAGAAAAGGGACTCAATATCGGGAGAGGGAGGAGAGAGAGGACTCAAAATCAGGAGAGAGAGGAGAGAGGTGACTCAATATCAGGAGAGAGTGGAGAGAGGTAACTCATCAGGAGAGGGAGGAGAGAGAGGACTCAATATCAGGAGAGAGAGGAGAGAGGTGACTCATCATCAGGAGAGAGAGGAGAGAGAGGACTCAATATCAGGAGAGAGAGGACTCAATATCAGGAGAGAGAGGAGAGAGGTGACTCATCATCAGGAGAGAGAGGAGAGAGAGATGACTCAATATCAGGAGAGGGAGGAGAGAAGTGACTCAACATCAGGAGAGAGAGGAGAGAGGTGACTCAATATCAGGAGAGAGGAGAGAGGACTCAATATCAGGAGAGAGAGGAGAGAGGTGACTCATCATCAGGAGAGAGAGGAGAGAGAGATGACTCAATATCAGGAGAGGGAGGAGAGAAGTGACTCAACATCAGGAAAGAGAGGAGAGAGGTGACTCAATATCAGGAGACAGAGGAGCGAGGTGACTCATCATCAGGAGAGAGAGGAGAGAGAGATGACTCATCATCAGGAGAGAGAGGAGAGAGGTGACTCAACATCAGGAAACAGAGGAGAAAAGGGACTCAATATCAGGAGACAGAGGAGAGAGGTAACTCATCATCAGGAGAGAGGCGGAGAGAGAACTCAACATCAGGAGAGAGAGAGAGAGAGATGACTCAATATCGGGAGAGGGAGGAGAGAGAGGACTCAAAATCAGGAGAGAGAGGAGAGAGGTGACTCAATATCAGGAGAGAGGAGAGAGGTGACTCAATATCAGGAGAGAGTGGAGAGAGGTAACTCATCAGGAGAGGGAGGAGAGAGAGGACTCAATATCAGGAGAGAGAGGAGAGAGGTGACTCATCATCAGGAGAGAGAGGAGAGAGAGGACTCAATATCAGGAGAGAGAGGACTCAATATCAGGAGAGAGAGGAGAGAGGTGACTCATCATCAGGAGAGAGAGGAGAGAGAGATGACTCAATATCAGGAGAGGGAGGAGAGAAGTGACTCAACATCAGGAGAGAGAGGAGAGAGGTGACTCAATATCAGGAGAGAGGGGAGAGAGGACTCAATATCAGGAGAGAGAGGAGAGAGGTGACTCATCATCAGGAGAGAGAGGAGAGAGAGATGACTCAATATCAGGAGAGGGAGGAGAGAAGTGACTCAACATCAGGAGAGAGAGGAGAGAGGTGACTCAATATCAGGAGACAGAGGAGCGAGGTGACTCATCATCAGGAGAGAGAGGAGAGAGAGATGACTCATCATCAGGAGAGAGAGGAGAGAGGTGACTCAACATCAGGAAACAGAGGAGAAAAGGGACTCAATATCAGGAGACAGAGGAGAGAGGTAACTCATCATCAGGAGAGGGCGGAGAGAGAACTCAACATCAGGAGAGAGAGGAGAGAGAGATGACTCAATATCGGGAGAGGGAGGAGAGAGAGGACTCAAAATCAGGAGAGAGAGGAGAGAGGTGACTCAATATCAGGAGAGAGAGGAGAGAGGTGACTCAATATCAGGAGAGAGAGGAGAGAGGTGACTCAATATCAGGAGAGAGTGGAGAGAGGTAACTCATCAGGAGAGGGAGGAGAGAGAGGACTCAATATCAGGAGAGAGAGGAGAGAGGTGACTCATCATCAGGAGAGAGAGGAGAGAGAGGACTCAATATCAGGAGAGAGAGGACTCAATATCAGGAGAGAGAGGAGAGAGGTGACTCATCATCAGGAGAGAGGAGAGAGAGATGACTCAATATCAGGAGAGGGAGGAGAGAAGTGACTCAACATCAGGAGAGAGAGGAGAGAGGTGACTCAATATCAGGAGAGAGGGAGAGAGGACTCAATATCAGGAGAGAGAGAGGAGAGGTGACTCATCATCAGGAGAGAGAGGAGAGAGAGATGACTCAATATCAGGAGAGGGAGGAGAGAAGTGACTCAACATCAGGAGAGAGAGGAGAGAGGTGACTCAATATCAGGAGACAGAGGAGCGAGGTGACTCATCATCAGGAGAGAGAGGAGAGAGAGATGACTCATCATCAGGAGAGAGAGGAGAGAGGTGACTCAACATCAGGAAACAGAGGAGAAAAGGGACTCAATATCAGGAGACAGGAGAGAGAGGTGACTCAATATCGGGAGAGGGAGGAGAGGACTCATCATCAGGAGAGGGAGGAGAGAGAGGACTCAACATCAGGAGAGAGAGGAGAGAGGTAACTCATCATCAGGAGAGGGCGGAGAGAGAACTCAACATCAGGAGAGAGAGGAGAGAGATGACTCAATATCGGGAGAGGGAGGAGAGAGAGGACTCAAAATCAGGAGAGAGAGGAGAGAGGTGACTCAATATCAGGAGAGAGAGGAGAGAGGTGACTCAATATCAGGAGACAGTGGAGAGAGGTAACTCATCAGGAGAGGGAGGAGAGAGAGGACTCAATATCAGGAGAGAGAGGAGAGAGGACTCAATATCAGGAGAGAGAGGAGAGAGGTGACTCATCATCAGGAGAGAGTGGAGAGAGGTGACTCCAATATCAAGAGAGAGGAGAGAGAGGACCCAACATCAGGAGAGAGAGGAGAGAGGTGACTCATCATCAGGAGAGAGAGGAGAGAGCTGACTCAATATCAAGAGAGAGGAGAGAGAGGACTCAACATCAGGAGAGAGAGGAGAGAGGTGACTCATCATCAGGAGAGAGAGGAGAGAGGTGACTCAATATCAGGAGAGAGAGGAGAGAGAGGAAAGGAAGGAGAGAGGACTCAACATCAGGAGAGAGAGGAGAGAGGTGACTCCAACATCAGGAGAGAGGAGAGAGAGGACTCAATATCAGGAGAGAGAGAGCGAGGTGACTCAATATCAGGAGACAGAGGAGCGAGGTGACTCATCATCAGGAGAGAGAGGAGAGAGGTGACTCAACATCAGGAAACAGAGGAGAAAAGGGACTCAATATCAGGAGACAGAGGAGAGAGAGGTGACTCAATATCGGGAGAGGGAGGAGAGGACTCATCATCAGGAGAGGGAGGAGAGAGAGGAATCAACATCAGGAGAGAGAGGAGAGAGGTGACTCATCATCAGGAGAGAGAGGAGAGAGGTGACTCATCATCAGGAGAGAGAGGAGAGAGGTGACTCAACATCAGGAGAGGGCGGAGAGAGAACTCAACATCAGGAGAGAGAGGAGAGAGAGCTGACTCAATATAGGGAGAGGGAGGAGAGAGAGGACTCAAAATCAGGAGAGAGAGGAGAGAGGTGACTCATCATCAGGAGAGAGAGGAGAGAGGTGACTCAATATCAGGAGAGAGAAAACTCAATAGGTAAAAAACTGTCCTAAATATTAACATGGGTGCATAATGGCCAGAGACAAGCTGCTGCCATTGTATACAGAAGGCTGATTGCATGTTTAGGGAAGAATACCTCAAATGAATATAGTCTATCTACTTAGTAATGTTGGGATAAGCAGAGTTGATAAAGCCACCATGCTACAGACCAACAGCGTGTTACCCCAGTGTTGTTATTGGATAGTAGTGTACTACAGACCAACAGCGTGTTACCCCAGTGTTGTTAATGGATAGTAGTGTACTACAGACCAACAGCGTGTTACCCCAGTGTTGTTAATGGATAGTAGTGTACTACAGACCAACAGCGTGTTACCCCAGTGTTGTTATTGGATAGTAGTGTACTACAGACCAACAGCGTGTTACCCCAGTGTTGTTATTGGATAGTAGTGTACTACAGACCAACAGCGCGTTACCCCAGTGTTGTTAATGGATAGTAGTGTACTACAGACCAACAGCGTGTTACCCCAGTGTTGTTAATGGATAGTAGTGTACTACAGACCAACAGCGCGTTACCCCAGTGTTGTTAATGGATAGTAGTGTACTACAGACCAACAGCGTGTTACCCCAGTGTTGTTATTGGATAGTAGTGTACTACAGACCAACAGCGTGTTACCCCAGTGTTGTTATTGGATAGTAGTGTACTACAGACCAACAGCGCGTTACCCCAGTGTTGTTAATGGATAGTAGTGTACTACAGACCAACAGCGTGTTACCCCAGTGTTGTTAATGGATAGTAGTGTACTACAGACCAACAGCGCGTTACCCCAGTGTTGTTAATGGATAGTAGTGTACTACAGACCAACAGCGTGTTACCCCAGTGTTGTTAATGGATAGTAGTGTACTACAGACCAACAGCGCGTTACCCCAGTGTTGTTAATGGATAGTAGTGTACTACAGACCAACAGCGCGTTACCCCAGTGTTGTTAATGGATAGTAGTGTACTACAGACAATAAAACACAGACTTATTTAGTTGTATTACCTTCTGGGTCATCCTCCAGGGTGATGCCTTGTCTCTCTGGGGTTCTGGGGACACAGCTGTCCACCTCGGGAACCTGGACTGGGGGCTCATTCTGTCTCTCGATGTACCTCCTACAGTCCTCCTCTATATACACACACACACACACACACACACACACACACACACACACACACACACACACACACACACACCCAGACATACCCAGACATACCCAGAAATACACACACACACACACAGAAATACACACACACACACACACACAGACACACCCAGACATACCCAGAAATACACACACACAGGGGTCAGGTTTCTCAGTAATTATTTCAATATTAATGAATGACACTTCAACTAAAGATGACTTTGTAGTGAATGTATAACATGGCTGTACTAACACATTTCAGAATACACATACAGGTTTCACTCATCCTGTATAGTTGATTTACATGCCATATCATTTAGAAATAAATAGCAGAGTTGACGGTTCAACTACCAATGAGATCTCGAAGGTCCTCCACAACATCCTTTCTGTCCACGTCCTCCAGAATGGAGAGTAACTTTCCAACTTTCGCTCCGGGACAACGTGCTTGCCAGTCCTCCAGAATCCTCCGTGTCGGGTCCTGGCAATCCTCGTAGTTCTTGATCTCTAGATAAGAGAAGCCCATGTTCTCTGCGACAGACATCCAGTCTGACGCCACGGTGTTTCTCGGGTTTAAAAACAGTCCCAATCTTTTTCTCACGTTGATATTCAGCGCTCGTAACGGAATAGTCCACAGGTCGAAACTAGCCGACATATTCTTGGAGAGAGAAAGTCGCTTCTGGTTCTTATGAATACGTACAATTACACAACACGAAACCGATCCTTATACGAGTCAAATTAAGACATTTGATTAGTCATTTAATCGGCCAGAAATAGACGCGTCCAAAGTGGAATAATTGTTCTGTATCTGAGTGTTTAAGGTCGTAGTGAAAGACACTGACTGCATGTACTAGAAATGACTGCTGCTTCTGTAGAGGCCTGCCCAGGGGGGACGGCCGGGGAAGGACTGGCTGGCCCGGTGCACCGGCCTGAGGGGACATGCACTGAAGGACCAATGGACTGTTGTATAATGAACTAATTTCCCGTCCCGGGGTACCGGGCCATGCTGAACCAACATTCCGTGGACACAGAATGAGGAAATGATTTTTCAAGACCTGCTTGCGTCACACACGGAACAGACATGGTTTACTTATCCAGATTAGAAAACATCCACTTCTCCCTGAATGATGGAAATATTGTGGTGTATGATGTAGATATATACAAGTTATACAATGTAATACATGGGCGCTGGTGATCTGTCAGTGTCTGGACATTTCAGCTCAGGAAATGTGCTCACCCCACAATACTAGAGTTGTGGGATAATCCCCTCAGTCGCTACATTGGTGGCAGCAGTGGGATAATCCCCTCAGTCGCTACATTGGTGGCAGCAGTGGGATAATCCCCTCAGTCGCTACATTGGTGGCAGCAGTGGGATAATCCCTCAGTCGCTACATTGGTGGCAGCAGTGGGATAATCCTCAGTCGCTACATTGGTGGCAGCAGTGGGATAATCCCCTCAGTCGCTACATTGGTGGCAGCAGTGGGATAATCCCCTCAGTCGCTACATTGGTGGCAGCAGTGGGATAATCCCCTCAGTCGCTACATTGGTGGCAGCAGCAGTGGGATAATCCCCTCAGTCGCTACATTGGCAGCAGCAGTGGGATAATCCCCTCAGTCGTTACACTGGTAGCAGCAGTGGGATAATCCCTCAATCGCTACATTGGTAGCAGCAGTGGGATAATCCTCAGTCGCTACATTGGTGGCAGCAGTGGGATAATCCCTCAGTCGCTACATTGGTGGCAGCAGCAGTGGGATAATCCCCTCAGTCGCTACATTGGTAGCAGCAGTGGGATAATCCCCTCAGTCGCTACATTGTTGGCAGCAGCAGTGGGATAATCCCCTCAATCGCTACATTGGTAGCAGCAGTGGGATAATCCCCTCAATCGCTACATTGGCAGCAGCAGTGGGTTAATCCCCTCAGTCGCTACATTGGTGGCAGCAGTGGGATAATCCCCTCAGTCGCTACATTGGTGGCAGCAGCAGTGGGATAATCCCCTCAGTCGCTACATTGGCAGCAGCAGTGGGATAATCCCCTCAGTCGTTACACTGGTAGCAGCAGTGGGATAATCCCCTCAATCGCTACATTGGTAGCAGCAGTGGGATAATCCCCTCAGTCGCTACATTGGTGGCAGCAGTGGGATAATCCCCTCAGTCGCTACATTGGTGGCAGCAGCAGTGGGATAATCCCTCAGTCGCTACATTGGTAGCAGCAGTGGGATAATCCCCTCAGTCGCTACATTGTTGGCAGCAGCAGTGGGATAATCCCCTCAATCGCTACATTGGTAGCAGCAGTGGGATAATCCCCTCAATCGCTACATTGGCAGCAGCAGTGGGTTAATCCCCTCAGTCGCTACATTGGTGGCAGCAGTGGGATAATCCCCTCAGTCGCTACATTGGTGGCAGCAGCAGTGGGATAATCCCCTCAGTCGCTACATTGGCAGCAGCAGTGGGATAATCCCCTCAGTCGTTACACTGGTAGCAGCAGTGGGATAATCCCCTCAATCGCTACATTGGTAGCAGCAGTGGGATAATCCCCTCAGTCGCTACATTGGTGGCAGCAGTGGGATAATCCCCTCAGTCGCTACATTGGTGGCAGCAGCAGTGGGATAATCCCCTCAGTCGCTACATTGGTAGCAGCAGTGGGATAATCCCCTCAGTCGCTACATTGTTGGCAGCAGCAGTGGGATAATCCCCTCAATCGCTACATTGGTAGCAGCAGTGGGATAATCCCCTCAATCGCTACATTGGTAGCAGCAGTGGGATAATCCTCAGTCGCTACATTGGTGGCAGCAGTGGGATAATCCTCAGTCGCTACATTGGTGGCAGCAGCGGTGGGATAATCCCCTCAGTCGCTACATTGTTGGCAGCAGCAGTGGGATAGTCCCCTCAGTCGCTACATTGGTGGCAGCAGTGGGATAATCCCCTCAGTCGTTACACTGGTAGCAGCAGTGGGATAATCCCCTCAATCGCTACATTGGTAGCAGCAGTGGGATAATCCCTCAATCGCTACATTGGTGGCAGCAGTGGGATAATCCCTCAGTCGCTACATTGGTGGCAGCAGCAGTGGGATAATCCCTCAGTCGCTACATTGGTAGCAGCAGTGGGATAATCCCTCAATCGCTACATTGGTGGCAGCAGTGGGATAATCCCTCAGTCGCTACATTGGTGGCAGCAGCAGTGGGATAATCCTCAGTCGCTACATTGGTGGCAGCAGCAGTGGGATAATCCCCTCAGTCGCTACATTGGTGGCAGCAGTGGGATAATCTCCTAAATCGCTACATTGGTGGCAGCAGTGGGATAATCCCCTCAGTCGCTACATTGGTGGCAGCAGCAGTGGGATAATCCCCTCAGTCGCTACAATGGTGGCGGCAGCAGTGGGATAATCCCCTCAGTCGCTACATTGGCAGCAGCAGTGGGATAATCCCCTCAGTCGCTACATTGGTGGCAGCAGCAGTGGGATAATCCCCTCAGTCGCTACATTGGTGGCAGCAGCAGTGGGATAATCCCCTCAGTCGCTACATTGGTGGCAGCAGCAGTGGGATAATCCCCTCAGTCGCTACATTGGTGGCAGCAGTGGGATAGTCCCCTCAGTCGCTACATTGGTGGCAGCAGTGGGATAATCCTCAGTCGTTACACTGGTAGCAGCGGTGGGATAATCCCCTCAATCGCTACATTGGTGGCAGCAGTGGGATAATCCTCAGTCGCTACATTGGTGGCAGCAGCAGTGGGATAATCCCCTCAGTCGCTACATTGGTGGCAGCAGCAGTGGGATAATCCCCTCAGTCGCTACATTGGTAGCAGCAGTGGGATAATCCCCTCAATCGCTACATTGGTGGCAGCAGTGGGATAATCCCTCAGTCGCTACATTGGTGGCAGCAGCAGTGGGATAATCCCCTCAGTCGCTACATTGGTGGCAGCAGCAGTGGGATAATCCCCTCAGTCGCTACATTGGTGGCAGCAGTGGGATAATCTCCTAAGTCGCTACATTGGTGGCAGCAGTGGGATAATCCCCTCAGTCGCTACATTGGTGGCAGCAGCAGTGGGATAATCCCCTCAGTCGCTACATTGGTGGCGGCAGCAGTGGGATAATCCCCTCAGTCGCTACATTGGCAGCAGCAGTGGGATAATCCCCTCAGTCGCTACATTGGTGGCAGCAGCAGTGGGATAATCCCCTCAGTCGCTACATTGGTGGCAGCAGCAGTGGGATAATCCCCTCAGTCGCTACATTGGTGGCAGCAGCAGTGGGATAATCCCCTCAGTCGCTACATTGGTGGCAGCAGTGGGATAGTCCCCTCAGTCGCTACATTGGTAGCAGCAGTGGGATAATCCCCTCAGTCGCTACATTGGTGGCAGCAGCAGTGGGATAGTCCCCTCAGTCGCTACATTGGTGGCAGCAGTGGGATAATCCCCTCAGTCGTTACACTGGTAGCAGCAGTGGGATAATCCCCTCAATCGCTACATTGGTGGCAGCAGTGGGATAATCCCCTCAGTCGCTACATTGGTGGCAGCAGCAGTGGGATAATCCCCTCAATCGCTACATTGGTAGCAGCAGTGGGATAATCCCCTCAATCGCTACATTGGTGGCAGCAGTGGGATAATCCCCTCAGTCGCTACATTGGTGGCAGCAGCAGTGGGATAATCCACCTCAGTCGCTACATTGGTGGCAGCAGCAGTGGGATAATCCCCTCAGTCGCTACATTGGTGGCAGCAGTGGGATAATCCCCTCAGTCGCTACATTGGTGGCAGCAGCAGTGGGATAATCCCCTCAGTCGCTACATTGGTGGCAGCAGCAGTGGGATAATCCCCTCAGTCGCTACATTGTTGGCAGCAGCAGTGGGATAATCCCCTCAGTCGCTACATTGGTGGCAGCAGTGGGATAATCCCCTCAGTCGTTACACTGGTAGCAGCAGTGGGATAATCCCCTCAATCGCTACATTGGTAGCAGCAGTGGGATAATCCCCTCAATCGCTACATTGGTGGCAGCAGTGGGATAATCCCCTCAGTCGGTACATTGGTGGCAGCAGCAGTGGGATAATCCCCTCAGTCGCTACATTGGTAGCAGCAGTGGGATAATCCCCTCAATCGCTACATTGGTGGCAGCAGTGGGATAATCCCCTCAGTCGCTACATTGGTGGCAGCAGCAGTGGGATAATCCCCTCAGTCGCTACATTGGTGGCAGCAGTGGGATAATCTCCTAAGTCGCTACATTGGTGGCAGCAGTGGGATAATCCCCTCAGTCGCTACATTGGTGGCAGCAGCAGTGGGATAATCCCCTCAGTCGCTACATTGGTGGCGGCAGCAGTGGGATAATCCCCTCAGTCGCTACATTGGCAGCAGCAGTGGGATAATCCCCTCAGTCGCTACATTGGTGGCAGCAGCAGTGGGATAATCCCTCAGTCGCTACATTGGTGGCGCAGCAGCAGTGGGATAATCCTCAGTCGCTACATTGGTAGCAGCAGTGGGATAATCCTCAGTCGCTACATTGGTAGCAGCAGTGGGATAATCCCTCAGTCGCTACATTGGTAGCAGCAGTGGGATAATCCCCTCAGTCGCTAAATTTGCAGCAGCAGTGGGATAATCCCCTCAGTCGCTACATTTGCAGCAGCAGTGGGATAATCCCCTCAGTCGCTACATTGGCAGCAGCAGTGGGATAATCCCCTCAATCGCTACATTGGTGGCAGCAGTGGGATAATCCCCTCAGTCGCTACATTGGCAGCAGCAGTGGGAAAATCCCCTCAGTCGCTACATTGGCAGCAGCAGTGGGATAATCCCCTCAGTCGCTACATTGGTGGCAGCAGCAGTGGGATAATCCCCTCAGTCGCTACATTGGTGGCAGCAGCAGTGGGATAATCCCCTCAGTCGCTACATTGGTAGCAGCAGTGGGATAATCCCCTCAGTCGCAACATTGGTAGCAGCAGTGGGATAATCCCCTCAGTCGCTACATTGGTAGCAGCAGTGGGATAATCCTCAGTCGCTACATTGGTGGCAGCAGCAGTGGGATAATCCCCTCAGTCGCTACAATGGTGGCGGCAGCAGTGGGATAATCCTCAGTCGCTACATTGGCAGCAGCAGTGGGATAATCCCTCAGTCGCTACATTGGTGGCAGCAGCAGTGGGATAATCCCTCAGTCGCTACATTGGTGGCAGCAGCAGTGGGATAATCCTCAGTCGCTACATTGGTGGCAGCAGCAGTGGGATAATCCCTCAGTCGCTACATTGGTGGCAGCAGTGGGATAGTCCCTCAGTCGCTACATTGGTGGCAGCAGTGGGATAATCCTCAGTCGTTACACTGGTAGCAGCAGTGGGATAATCCTCAATCGCTACATTGGTAGCAGCAGTGGGATAATCCCTCAATCGCTACATTGGTGGCAGCAGTGGGATAATCCCTCAGTCGCTACATTGGTGGCAGCAGCAGTGGGATAATCCCTCAGTCGCTACATTGGTAGCAGCAGTGGGATAATCCTCAATCGCTACATTGGTGGCAGCAGTGGGATAATCCCTCAGTCGCTACATTGGTGGCAGCAGCGGTGGGATAATCCTCAGTCGCTACATTGGTGGCAGCAGCAGTGGGATAATCCCCTCAGTCGCTACATTGGTGGCAGCAGTGGGATAATCTCCTAAGTCGCTACATTGGTGGCAGCAGTGGGATAATCCTCAGTCGCTACATTGGTGGCAGCAGCAGTGGGATAATCCCCTCAGTCGCTACATTGGTGGCGGCAGCAGTGGGATAATCCCCTCAGTCGCTACATTGGCAGCAGCAGTGGGATAATCCCCTCAGTCGCTACATTGGTGGCAGCAGCAGTGGGATAATCCCCTCAGTCGCTACATTGGTGGCAGCAGCAGTGGGATAATCCCCTCAGTCGCTACATTGGTGGCAGCAGCAGTGGGATAATCCCCTCAGTCGCTACATTGGTGGCAGCAGTGGGATAGTCCTCAGTCGCTACATTGGTAGCAGCAGTGGGATAATCCTCAGTCGCTACATTGGTAGCAGCAGCAGTGGGATAGTCCTCAGTCGCTACATTGGTGGCAGCAGTGGGATAATCCTCAGTCGTTACACTGGTAGCAGCAGTGGGATAATCCCTCAATCGCTACATTGGTGGCAGCAGTGGGATAATCCCTCAGTCGCTACATTGGTGGCAGCAGCAGTGGGATAATCCCTCAATCGCTACATTGGTAGCAGCGGTGGGATAATCCTCAGTCGCTACATTGGTGGCAGCAGTGGGATAATCCCCTCAGTCGCTACATTGGTGGCAGCAGCGGTGGGATAATCCTCAGTCGCTACATTGGTGGCAGCAGCAGTGGGATAATCCTCAGTCGCTACATTGGTGGCAGCAGTGGGATAATCCTCAGTCGCTACATTGGTGGCAGCAGCGGTGGGATAATCCCTCAGTCGCTACATTGGTGGCAGCAGCAGTGGGATAATCCCTCAGTCGCTACATTGTTGGCAGCAGCAGTGGGATAGTCCTCAGTCGCTACATTGGTGGCAGCAGTGGGATAATCCTCAGTCGTTACACTGGTAGCAGCAGTGGGATAATCCTCAATCGCTACATTGGTAGCAGCCGTGGGATAATCCCTCAATCGCTACATTGGTGGCAGCAGTGGGATAATCCTCAGTCGGTACATTGGTGGCAGCAGCAGTGGGATAATCCCTCAGTCGCTACATTGGTAGCAGCAGTGGGATAATCCCTCAATCGCTACATTGGTGGCAGCAGTGGGATAATCCCTCAGTCGCTACATTGGTGGCAGCAGCAGTGGGATAATCCTCAGTCGCTACATTGGTGGCAGCAGTGGGATAATCTCCTAAGTCGCTACATTGGTGGCAGCAGTGGGATAATCCCCTCAGTCGCTACATTGGTGGCAGCAGCAGTGGGATAATCCCTCAGTCGCTACATTGGTGGCGGCAGTGGGATAATCCCTCAGTCGCTACATTGGCAGCAGCAGTGGGATAATCCTCAGTCGCTACATTGGTGGCAGCAGCAGTGGGATAATCCCCTCAGTCGCTACATTGGTGGCAGCAGCAGTGGGATAATCCCCTCAGTCGCTACATTGGTAGCAGCAGTGGGATAATCCCCTCAGTCGCTACATTGGTAGCAGCAGTGGGATAATCCCCTCAGTCGCTACATTGGTAGCAGCAGTGGGATAATCCCCTCAGTCGCTAAATTTGCAGCAGCAGTGGGATAATCCCCTCAGTCGCTACATTTGCAGCAGCAGTGGGATAATCCCCTCAGTCGCTACATTGGCAGCAGCAGTGGGATAATCCCCTCAATCGCTACATTGGTGGCAGCAGTGGGATAATCCCCTCAGTCGCTACATTGGCAGCAGCAGTGGGAAAATCCCCTCAGTCGCTACATTGGCAGCAGCAGTGGGATAATCCCCTCAGTCGCTACATTGGTGGCAGCAGCAGTGGGATAATCCCCTCAGTCGCTACATTGGTGGCAGCAGCAGTGGGATAATCCCCTCAGTCGCTACATTGGTAGCAGCAGTGGGATAATCCCCTCAGTCGCAACATTGGTAGCAGCAGTGGGATAATCCCCTCAGTCGCTACATTGGTAGCAGCAGTGGGATAATCCCCTCAGTCGCTACATTGGTAGCAGCAGTGGGATAATCCCCTCAGTCGCTACATTTGCAGCAGCAGTGGGATAATCCCCTCAGTCGCTACATTTGCAGCAGCAGTGGGATAATCCCCTCAGTCGCTACATTGGCGGCAGCAGTGGGATAATCCCCTCAATCGCTACATTGGTGGCAGCAGTGGGATAATCCCCTCAGTCGCTACATTGGCAGCAGCAGTGGGAAAATCCCCTCAGTCGCTACATTGGTAGCAGCAGTGGGATAATCCCCTCAGTCGCTACATTGGTAGCAGCAGTGGGATAATCCCCTCAGTCGCTACATTGGTGGCAGCAGTGGGATAATCTCCTCAGTCGCTACATTGGTGGCAGCAGCAGTGGGATAATCCCCTCAGTCGCTACATTGGTGGCAGCAGTGGGACAATCCCCTCAGACGCTACATTGGTGGCAGCAGCAATTGGATAATCCTCAGTCGCTACATTGGTGGCAGCAGTGGGATAATCCCCTCAGTCGCTACATTGGTGGCAGCAGTGGGACAATCCCCTCAGACGCTACATTGGTGGCAGCAGCAATTGGATAATCCCCTCAGTCGCTACATTGGTGGCAGCAGTGGGATAATCCCCTCAGTCGCTACATTGGTGGCAGCAGTGGGATAATCCCCTCAATCGCTATATTGGTGTCAGCAGTGGGAAAATCCCCTCAGTCGCTACATTGGTAGCAGCAGTGTGATAATCCCCTCAGTCGCTACATTGGTAGCAGCAGTGGGATAATCCCCTCAGTCGCTACATTGTTGTCAGCAGTGGGATAATCCCCTCAGTCGCTACATTGGTGGCAGCAGCAGTGGGATAATCCCCTCAGTCGCTACATTGGTGGCAGCAGTGGGATAATCCCCTCAGTCGCTACGTTGGTGGCAGCAGCAGTGGGATAATCCACTCAGTCGCTACATTGGTGGCATCAGTGGGATAATCCCCTCAATCGCTACATTGGTGTCAGCAGTGGGATAATCCCCTCAGTCGCTACGTTGGTGGCAGCAGCAGAGGGATAGTCCCCTCAGTCGCTTAGTTGGTGGCAGCAACAGTGGGATAGTCCCCTCAGTCGCTACATTGGTGGCAGCAGTGGGATAATCTCCTCAGTCGCTACATTGGTGGCAGCAGCAGTGGGATAATCCCCTCAGTCGCTACATTGGTGGCAGCAGTGGGATAATCCCCTCAATTGCTACATTGGTGGCAGTAGCAGTTGGATAATCCCCTCAGTCGCTACATTGGTGGCAGCAGTGGGATAATCCCCTCAGACGCTACATTGGTGGCAGCAGCAATTGGATAATCCCCTCAGTCGCTACATTGGTGGCAGCAGTGGGATAATCCCCTCAGTCGCTACATTGGTAGCAGCAGTGGGATAATCCCCTCAGACGCTACATTGGTGGCAGCAGCAATTGGATAATCCCCTCAGTCGCTACATTGGTGGCAGCAGTGGGATAATCCCCTCAGTCGCTACATTTGTGGCAGCAGTGGGATAATCCCCTCAATCGCTACATTGGTTGCAGCAGTGGGATAATCCCCTCAGTCGCTACATTGGTAGCAGCAGTGGGATAATCCCCTCAGTCGCTACATTGGTGGCAGCAGTGGGATAATCCCCTCAGTCGCTACATTGGTTGCAGCAGTGGGATAATCCCCTCAGTCGCTACATTGGAGGCAGCAGTGGGATAATCCCCTCAGTCGCTACATTGGTAGCAGCAGTGGGATAATCCCCTCAGTCGTTACACTGGTAGCAGCAGTGGGATAATCCCCTCAGTCGCTACATTGGTGGCAGCAGTGGGATAATCCCCTCAGTCGCTACATTGGTGTCAGCAGTGGGATAATCCCCTCAGTCGCTACATTGGCAGCAGCAGAGGGATAGTCCCCTCAGTCGCTTAGTTGGTGGCAGCAGCAGTGGGATAGTCCCCTCAGTCGCTTAGTTGGTGGCAGCAGCAGTGGGATAATCCCCTCAGACGCTACATTGGTGGCAGCAGTGGGAAAATCCCCTCAATCGCTACATTGGTGACAGCATCAGTTGGATAATCCCCTCAGTTGCTACATTGGTGGCAGCAGTGGGATAATCCCCTCAGTCGCTATATTGGTGGCAGCAGTGGGATAATCCCCTCAGTCGCTACATTGGTGACAGCATCAGTTGGATAATCCCCTCAGTTGCTACATTGGTGTCAGCAGTGGGATAATCTCCTCAGTCGCTACATTGGCAGCAGCAGTGGGATAATCCCCTCAGTCGCTACATTGGTAGCAGCAGTGGGATAATCCCCTCAGTCGCTACATTGGTGGCAGCAGTGGGATAATCCCCTCAGTCGCTACATTGGTGGCAGCAGTGGGATAATCCCCTCAGTCGCTACATTGGTGGCAGCAGCAGTGGGATAATCCCCTCAGTCGCTACATTGGTGGCAGCAGTGGGATAATCCCCTCAGTCGCTACATTGGTGGCAGCAGTGGGATAATCCCCTCAGAAGCTACATTGGTGGCAGCAGCAATTGGATAATCCCCTCAGTCGCTACATTTGTGGAAGCAGCGGGATAATCTCCTCAATCGCTACATTGGTGGCAGCAGCAGTGGGATAATCCCTTCAGTCGCTACATTGGTGGCAGCAATAGGATAATCCCCTCAGTCGCTACATTTGAGGAAGCAGTGGGATAATCCCCTCAGTCGCTACACTTTTGGCAGCAGCCGTGGGATAATCCCCTAAATCGCTACGTTGGTGGTGGCAGCAGTGGGATAATCCCCTCAGTCGCTACATTGGTAGCAGCAGTGGGATAATCCCCTCAGTCGCTACATTGGTGGCAGCAGTGGGAAAATCCCCTCAGTCGCTACATTTGTGGCAGCAGCAGTGGGATAATCCCCTCAGTCACATCATTGGTGGCATCAGTGGGATAATCTCCTCAGTCGCTACATTGGTGGCAGCAGTGGGATAATCTCCTCAGTCGCTACATTGGTGGCAGCAGTGGGATAATCCCCTCAGACACTACATTGATGGCAGCAATTGGATAATCTCCTCAATTGCTACATTGGTGGCAGAAGCAGATGAATAATCCCCTCAGCGCTACATTGGTGGCAGCAGTGGGATAATCCCCTCAGAAGCTACATTGGTGGCAGCAGCAATTGGATAATCCCCTCAGTCGCTACATTTGTGGAAGCAGCGGGATAATCTCCTCAATCGCTACATTGGTGGCAGCAGCAGTGGGATAATCCCTTCAGTCGCTACATTGGTGGCAGCAGTAGGATAATCCCCTCAGTCGCTACATTTGAGGAAGCAGTGGGATAATCCCCTCAGTCGCTACACTTTTGGCAGCAGCCGTGGGATAATCCCCTAAATCGCTACGTTGGTGGTGGCAGCAGTGGGATAATCCCCTCAGTCGCTACATTGGTAGC
Source organism: Brachymystax lenok tsinlingensis (assembly GCA_030435695.1). Taxonomy (NCBI): domain Eukaryota; kingdom Metazoa; phylum Chordata; class Actinopteri; order Salmoniformes; family Salmonidae; genus Brachymystax; species Brachymystax lenok. Next base: position 1,575,228 of record CM059814.1, on the reverse strand, counting down.
AGCAGTGGGATAATCCCCTCAGTCGCTACATTGGTGGCAGCAGTGGGAAAATCCCCTCAGTCGCTACATTTGTGGCAGCAGCAGTGGGATAATCCCCTCAGTCACATCATTGGTGGCATCAGTGGGATAATCTCCTCAGTCGCTACATTGGTGGCAGCAGTGGGATAATCTCCTCAGTCGCTACATTGGTGGCAGCAGTGGGATAATCCCCTCAGTTGCTACATTGGTGTCAGTAGCAGTGGGATAATCCCCTCAGTCGCTACATTGGTGACCGCATCAGTTGGATAATCCCCTCAGTCGCTACATTGGTGGCAGCAGTGGGATAATCCCCTCAGACGCTACATTGGTGAAAGCAGCAATTGGATAATCCCCTCAATCGCTACATTGGTGGCAGCAGTGGGATAATCTCCTCAGTCGCTACATTGGTGGCAGCAGTGGGGTAATCCCCTCAGACGCTACATTGGTGAAAGCAGCAGTTGGATAATCCCCTCAATCGCTACATTGGTGGCAGCAGTGGGATAATCCCCTCAGTTGCTACATTGGGAGCAGCAGCAGTGGGATAATCCCCTCAGTCGCTACATTGGTGGCAGCAGTGGGATAATCCCCTCAGACACTACATTGGTGGCAGCAATTGGATAATCCCCTCAGTCGCTACATTGGTGGCAGCAGTGGGATAATCCCCTCAGTCGCTACATTGGTGGCAGCAGTGGGATAATCCCCTCAGACGCTACATTGGTGGCAGCAGCAATTGGATAATCCCCTCAGTCGCTGCATTGGTGACAGCATCAGTTGGATAATCCTCTCAGTCGCTACATTTGTGGAAGCAGCGGGATAATCTCCTCAGTCGCTACATTGGTGGCAGCAGCAGTGGGATAATCCCCTCAGTCGCTACATTGGTGGCAGCAGTAGGATAATCCCCTCAGTCGCTACATTTGAGGCAGCAGTGGGATAATCCCCTCAGTCGCTACATTGGTGTCAGCAGTGGGATAATCCCCTCAGTCGCTACGTTGGTGGCAGCAGCAGAGGGACAGTCCCCTCAGTCGCTTAGTTGGTGGCAGCAGCAGTGGGATAGTCCCCTCAGTCGCTACATTGGTGGCAGCAGTGGGATAATCTCCTCAGTCGCTACATTGGTGGCAGCAGCAGTGGGATAATCCCCTCAGTCGCTACATTGGTGGCAGCAGTGGGATAATCCCCTCAATTGCTACATTGGTGGCAGAAGCAGTTGGATAATCCCCTCAGTCGCTACATTGGTGGCAGCAGTGGGATAATCCCCTCAGACGCTACATTGGTGGCAGCAGCAATTGGATAATCCCCTCAGTCGCTACATTGGTGGCAGCAGTGGGATAATCCCCTCAGTCGCTACATTTGTGGCAGCAGTGGGATAATCCCCTCAATCGCTACATTGGTGGCAGCAGTGGGATAATCCTCAGTCGCTACATTGGTAGCAGCAGTGGGATAATCCCTCAGTCGCTACATTGGTGGCAGCAGTGGGATAATCCTCAGTCGCTACATTGGTGGCAGCAGTGGGATAATCCCCTCAGTCGCTACATTGGTAGCAGCAGTGGGATAATCCCCTCAGTCGTTACACTGGTAGCAGCAGTGGGATAATCCCCTTAGTCGCTACATTGGTAGCAGCAGTGGGATAATCCCCTCAATCACTACATTGGTGGCAGCAGTGGGATAATCCCCTCAGTCGCTACATTGGTGTCAGCAGTGGGATAATCCCCTCAGTCGCTACATTGGTGGCAGCAGCAGTGGGATAATCCCCTCAGTCGCTACATTGGTGGCAGCAGCAGTGAGATAATCCCCTCAGTCGCTACATTGGTGGCAGCAGTGGGATAATCCCCTCAGTCGCTACATTGGTAGCAGCATTGGAATAATCCCCTCAGTCGCTACATTGGCAGCAGCAGTGGGATAATCCCCTCAGTCGCTACATTGGCGGCAGCAGTGGGATAATCCTCAGTCGCTACATTGGTGGCAGCAGTGGAAAATCCCCTCAGTCGCTACATTGGTAGCAGCAGTGGGATAATCCCCTCAGTCGCTACATTGGTAGCAGCAGTGGGATAATCCCCTCAGTCGCTACATTGGTAGCAGCAGTGGGATAATCCCCTCAGTCGCTACATTGGTAGCAGCAGTGGGATAATCCTCAGTCGCTACATTGGTGGCAGCAGTGGGATAATCCCCTCAGTCGCTACATTGGTGGCAGCAGTGGGATAATCCCCTCAGTCGCTACATTGGTAGCAGCAGTGGGATAATCCCCTCAGTCGCTACATTGGTGGCAGCAGTGGGATAATCTCCTCAGTCGCTACATTGGTGGCAGCAGCAGTGGGATAATCCCCTCAGTTGCTACATTGGTGGCAGAAGCAGTGGGATAATCCCCTCAGTCGCTACATTGGTAGCAGCAGTGGGATAATCCCCTCAGTCGCTACATTGGTGGCAGCAGTGGGATAATCTCCTCAGTCGCTACATTGGTGGCAGCAGCAGTGGGATAATCCCCTCAGCCGCTACATTGGTGGCAGAAGCAGTTGGATAATCCCCTCAATTGCTACATTGGTGGCAGCAGTGGGATAATCCCCTCAGTCGCTACATTGGTGGCAGCAATGGGATAATCCCCTCAGACGCTACATTGGTGGCAGCAGCAATTGGATAATCCCCTCAGTCGCTACATTGGTGGCAGCAGTGGGATAATCCCCTCAGACGCTACATTGGTGGCAGCAGCAATTGGATAATCCCCTCAGTCGCTACATTGGTGGCAGCAGTGGGATAATCCCCTCAGTCGCTACATTTGTGGCAGCAGTGGGATAATCCCCTCAATCGCTACATTGGTGGCAGCAGTGGGATAATCCTCAGTCGCTACATTGGTATCAGCAGTGGGATAATCCCCTCAGTCGCTACATTGGTGGCAGCAGTGGGATAATCCCCTCAGTCGCTACATTGGTTGCAGCAGTGGGATAATCTCCCCAGTCGCTACATTGGAGGCAGCAGTGGGATAATCCCCTCAGTCGCTACATTGGTAGCAGCAGTGGGATAATCCCCTCAGTCGTTACACTGGTAGCAGCAGTGGGATAATCCCCTCAGTCGCTACATTGGTAGCAGCAGTGGGATAATCCCCTCAATCGCTACATTGGTGGCAGCAGTGGGATAATCCCCTCAGTCGCTACATTGGTGGCTGGATTGGGAAAATCCCCTCAGTCGCTACATTGGTGGCAGCAGTGGGATAATCCCCTCAGTCGCTACATTGGTGACAGCATCAGTTGGATAATCCCCTCAGTTGCTACATTGGTGTCAGCAGTGGGATAATCTCCTCAGTCGCTACATTGGCAGCAGCAGTGGGATAATCCCCTCAGTCGCTACATTGGTAGCAGCAGTGGGATAATCTCCTCAGTCGCTACATTGGTGGCAGCAGTGGGATAATCCCCTCAGTTGCTACATTGGTGTCAGTAGCAGTGGGATAATCCCCTCAGTCGCTACATTGGTGGCAGCAGCAGTGGGATAATCCCCTCAGTCGCTACATTGGTGGCAGCAGTGGGATAATCCCCTCAGTCGCTACATTGGTGGCAGCAGTGGGATAATCCCCTCAGTCGCTACATTGGTGGCAGCAGTGGGATACTCCCCTCAGTCGCTACATTGGTGGCAGCATTGGGATAATCCCCTCAGTCGCTACATTGGTGGCAGCAGTGGGATAATCCCCTCAGTCGCTACATTGGTGACCGCATCAGTTGGATAATCCCCTCAGTCGCTACATTGGTGGCAGCAGTGGGATAATGCCCTCAGACGCTACATTGGTGAAAGCAGCAATTGGATAATCCCCTCAGTCGCTACATTGGTGGCAGCAGTGGGATAATCTCCTCAGTCGCTACATTGGTGGCAGTAGTGGGGTAATCCCCTCAGACGCTACATTGGTGAAAGCAGCAGTTGGATAATCCCCTCAATCGCTACATTGGTGGCAGCAGTGGGATAATCCCCTCAGTTGCTACATTTGTGTCAGCAGTGGGATAATCCCCTCAGTCGCTACATTGGTGGCAGCAGCAGTGGGATAATCCCATCAGTCGCTACATTGGTGGCAGCAGTGGGATAATCCCCTCAGTCGCTACATTGGTGGCAGCAGCAGTGGGATAATCCCCTCAGTCGCTACATTGGTGACAGCATCAGTTGGATAATCCTCTCAGTCGCTACATTTGTGGAAGCAGCGGGATAATCTCCTCAGTCGCTACATTGGTGGCAGCAGCAGTGGGATAATCCCCTCAGTCGCTACATTTGAGGCAGCAGTGGGATAATCCCCTCAGTCGCTACATTGGTGGCAGCAGTGGGAAAATCTACTCAGTCGCTACTTTTGTGGCAGCAGCAGTGGGATAATCTCCTCAGTCGCTACATTGGGGGCAGCAGTGGGATAATCTCCTCAGTCGCTACATTGGTGGCAGCAGTGGGATAATCCCCTCAGTCGCTACATTGGTGGCAGCAGTGGGATAATCCCCTCAGTTGCTACATTGGTGTCAGCAGCAGTGGGATAATCCCCTCAGTTGCTACATTGGTAGCAGCAGTGGGATAATCCCCTCAGTCGCTACATTGGTGGCAGCAGTGGGATAATCCCCTCAGTCGCTACATTGGTGGCAGCAGTGGGATAATCCCCTCAGTCGCTACATTGGTGGCAGCAGTGGGGTAATCCCCTCAGACGCTACATTGGTGAAAGCAGCAGTTGGATAATCCCCTCAGTTGCTACATTGGTAGCAGCAGTGGGATAATCCCCTCAGTCGCTACATTGGTGGCAGCAGTGGGATAATCCCCTCAGTCGCTACATTGGTGGCAGCAGTGGGATAATCCCCTCAGTAGCTACATTGTTTGCAGCAGTGGGATAATCCCCCCAGTCGCTACATTGGAGGCAGCAGTGGGATAATCCCCTCAGTCGCTACATTGGTAGCAGCAGTGGGATAATCCCCTCAGTCGTTACACTGGTGGCAGCAGTGGGATAATCCCCTCAGTCGCTACATTGGTGGCAGCAGTGGGGTAATCCCCTCAGTCGCTACATTGGTGGCAGCAGTGGGGTAATCCCCTCAGACGCTACATTGGTGAAAGCAGCAGTTGGATAATCCCCTCAATCGCTACATTGGTGGCAGCAGTGGGAAAATCCCCTCAGTCGCTACTTTTGTGGCAGCAATGGGATAATCCCCTCAGACGCTACATTGGTGGCAGCAGCAATTGGATAATCCCCTCAGTCGCTACATTGGTGGCAGCAGTGGGATAATCCCCTCAGACGCTACATTGGTGGCAGCAGCAATTGGATAATCCCCTCAGTCGCTACATTGGTGGCAGCAGTGGGATAATCCCCTCAGTCGCTACATTTGTGGCAGCAGTGGGATAATCCCCTCAATCGCTACATTGGTGGCAGCAGTGGGATAATCCCCTCAGTCGCTACATTGGTAGCAGCAGTGGGATAATCCCCTCAGTCACTACATTGGTGGCAGCAGTGGGATAATCCCCTCAGTCGCTACATTGGTTGCAGCAGTGGGATAATCCCCCCAGTCGCTACATTGGAGGCAGCAGTGGGATAATCCCCTCAGTCGCTACATTGGTAGCAGCAGTGGGATAATCCTCAGTCGCTACACTGGTAGCAGCGGTGGGATAATCCCTCAGTCGCTACATTGGTAGCAGCAGTGGGATAATCCCCTCAATCGCTACATTGGTGGCAGCAGTGGGATAATCCCCTCAGTCGCTACATTGGTGGCAGGATTGGGAAAATCCCCTCAGTCGCTACATTGGTGGCAGCAGTGGGATAATCCCCTCAGTCGCTACATTGGTGACAGCATCAGTTGGATAATCCCCTCAGTTGCTACATTGGTGTCAGCAGTGGGATAATCTCCTCAGTCGCTACATTGGCAGCAGCAGTGGGATAATCCCCTCAGTCGCTACATTGGTAGCAGCAGTGGGATAATCTCCTCAGTCGCTACATTGGTGGCAGCAGTGGGATAATCCCCTCAGTTGCTACATTGGTGTCAGTAGCAGTGGGATAATCCCCTCAGTCGCTACATTGGTGGCAGCAGCAGTGGGATAATCCCCTCAGTCGCTACATTGGTGGCAGCAGTGGGATAATCCCCTCAGTCGCTACATTGGTGGCAGCAGTGGGATAATCCCCTCAGTCGCTACATTGGTGGCAGCAGTGGGATACTCCCCTCAGTCGCTACATTGGTGGCAGCATTGGGATAATCCCCTCAGTCGCTACATTGGTGGCAGCAGTGGGATAATCCCCTCAGTCGCTACATTGGTGACCGCATCAGTTGGATAATCCCCTCAGTCGCTACATTGGTGGCAGCAGTGGGATAATCCCCTCAGTTGCTACATTTGTGTCAGCAGTGGGATAATCCCTCAGTCGCTACATTGGTGGCAGCAGTGGGATAATCCCTCAGTCGCTACATTGGTGGCAGCATTGGGATAATCCCTCAGTCGCTACATTGGTGGCAGCAGTGGGATAATCCCTCAGTCGCTACATTGGTGACAGCATCAGTTGGATAATCCCTCAGTCGCTACATTGGTGGCAGCAGCAGTGGGATAATCCTCAGTCGCTACATTGGTGGCAGCAGTGGGATAATCCTCAGTCGCTACATTGGTGGCAGCAGTGGGATAATCCCTAGTCAGTACATTGGTGGCAGCAGTGGGATAATCCTCAGTCGCTACATTGGTGGCAGCAGCGGTGGGATAATCCTCAGTCGCTACATTGGTGGCAGCAGCAGTGGGATAATCCTCAGTCGCTACATTTGAGGCAGCAGTGGGATAATCCCTCAGTCGCTACATTGGTGGCAGCAGTGGGATAATCCTCAGTCGCTACTTTTGTGGCAGCAGCAGTGGGATAATCTCCTCAGTCGCTACATTGGTGGCAGCAGTGGGATAATCCCTCAGTCGCTACATTGGTGGCAGTGGGATAATCTCCTCAGTCGCTACATTGGTGGCAGCAGTGGGATAATCCCTCAGTCGCTACATTGGTGGCAGCAGTGGGATAATCCTCAGTTGCTACATTGGTGGCAGCAGCAGTGGGATAATCCCTCAGTCGCTACATTGGTGACAGCATCAGTTGGATAAACCTCTCAGTCGCTACATTGGTGGCAGCAGTGGGATAATCCTCAGTCGCTACATTGGTGGCAGCAGTGGGATAATCCCTCAGTCGCTACATTGGTGGCAGCAGTGGGATAATCCTCAGTCGCTACATTGGAGGCAGCAGTGGGATAATCCCCTCAGTCGCTACATTGGTGGCAGCAGTGGGAAAATCCCCTCAGTCGCTACTTTTGTGGCAGCAGCAGTGGGATAATCTCCTCAGTCGCTACATTGGGGGCAGCAGTGGGATAATCTCCTCAGTCGCTACATTGGTGGCAGCAGTGGGATAATCCCCTCAGTCGCTACATTGGTGGCAGCAGTGGGATAATCCCCTCAGTCGCTACATTGGTGGCAGCAGTGGGATAATCCCCTCAGTTGCTACATTGGTGTCAGCAGCAGTGGGATAATCCCCTCAGTTGCTACATTGGTAGCAGCAGTGGGATAATCCCCTCAGTCGCTACATTGGTGGCAGCAGTGGGATAATCCCCTCAGTCGCTACATTGGTGGCAGCAGTGGGATAATCCCCTCAGTCGCTACATTGGTGGCAGCAGTGGGGTAATCCCCTCAGACGCTACATTGGTGAAAGCAGCAGTTGGATAATCCCCTCAATCGCTACATTGGTGGCAGCAGTGGGAAAATCCCCTCAGTCGCTACATTGGTGGCAGCAGTGGGATAATCCCTCAGTCGCTACATTGGTGGCAGCAGTGGGATAATCTCCTCAGTCGCTACATTGGTGGCAGCAGTGGGATAATCCCCTCAGTCGCTACATTGGTGGCAGCAGTGGGATAATCCCTCAGTCGCTACATTTGTGGCAGTGGATAATCCCTCAGTCGCTACATTGGTGGCAGCGGTGGGATAATCCCTCAGTCGCTACATTGGTGGCAGCAGGGATAATCCCTCAGTCGCTACATTGGTGGCAGCAGGATAATCCTCAGTCGCTACATTGGTGGCAGCAGTGGGATAATCCCCTCAGTCGCTACATTGGTGGCAGCAGTGGGATAATCCCTCAGTCGCTACATTGGTGGCAGCAGTGGGATAATCCTCAGTCGCTACATTGGTGGCAGCAGTGGGATAATCCCCTCAGTCGCTACATTGGTGGCAGCAGTGGGAAAATCCCCTCAGTCGCTACATTTGTGGCAGCAGCAGTGGGATAATCCTCTCAGTCGCTACATTGGTGGCAGCAGTGGGATAATCCCCTCAGTCGTTACACTGGTGGCAGCAGTGGGATAATCCCTCAGTCGCTACATTGGTGGCAGCAGTGGGATAATCCCTCAGTCGCTACATTGGTGGCAGCAGTGGGATAATCCCTCAGTCGCTACATTGGTGGCAGCAGCAGTGGGATAATCCTCAGTCGCTACATTTGGATAATCCCTCAGTCGCTACATTGGTGGCAGCAGTGGGATAATCCTCAGTCGCTACATTGGTGGCAGCAGTGGGGTAATCCTCAGTCGCTACATTGGTGGCAGCAGTGGGGTAATCCTCAGACGCTACATTGGTGAAAGCAGCAGTTGGATAATCCCCTCAATCGCTACATTGGTGGCAGCAGTGGGAAAATCCCCTCAGTCGCTACTTTTGTGGCAGCAATGGGATAATCCCCTCAGACGCTACATTGGTGGCAGCAGTGGGATAATCCTCAGTCGCTACATTGGTGGCAGCAGTGGGATAATCCTCAGTCGCTACATTGGTGGCAGCAGCATTGGATAATCCCTCAGTCGCTACATTGGTGGCAGCAGTGGGATAATCCCTCAGTCGCTACATTGGTGGCAGCAGTGGGATAATCCCTCAGTCGCTACTACATTGGTGGCAGCAGTGGGATAATCCCCTCAGTCGCTACATTGGTAGCAGCAGTGGGATAATCCCCTCAGTCGCTACATTGGTGGCAGCAGTGGGATAATCCCCTCAGTCGCTACATTGGTGGCAGCAGTGTGGATAATCCTCAGTCGCTACATTGGTAGCAGCAGTGGGATAATCCTCAGTCGTTACACTGGTAGCAGCAGTGGGATAATCCTCAGTCGCTACATTGGTAGCAGCGGTGGGATAATCCCTCAATCGCTACATTGGTGGCAGCAGTGGGATAATCCCTCAGTCGCTACATTGGTGGCAGGATTGGGAAAATCCCCTCAGTCGCTACATTGGTGGCAGCAGTGGGATAATCCCCTCAGTCGCTACATTGGTGACAGCATCAGTTGGATAATCCCCTCAGTTGCTACATTGGTGTCAGCAGTGGGATAATCTCCTCAGTCGCTACATTGGCAGCAGCAGTGGGATAATCCCGGTGGTAGCAGCAGTGGGATAATCTCCTCAGTCGCTACATTGGTGGCAGCAGTGGGATAATCCCCTCAGTTGCTACATTGGTGTCAGTAGCAGTGGGATAATCCCCTCAGTCGCTACATTGGTGGCAGCAGCAGTGGGATAATCCCCTCAGTCGCTACATTGGTGGCAGCAGTGGGATAATCCCCTCAGTCGCTACATTGGTGGCAGCAGTGGGATAATCCCCTCAGTCGCTACATTGGTGGCAGCAGTGGGATAATCTTCTCAGTCGCTACATTGGTGGCAGCAGTGGGATAATCCCTCAGTCGCTACATTGGTGGCAGCAGTGGGATAATCCCCTCAGTCGCTACATTGGTGGCAGCAGTTGGATAATCCCCTCAGTCGCTACATTGGTGGCAGCAGTGGGATAATCCCCTCAGTTGCTACATTTGTGTCAGCAGTGGGATAATCCTCAGTTCGCTACATTGGTGGCAGCAGTGGGATAATCCCATCAGTCGCTACATTGGTGGCAGCAGTGGGATAATCCTCAGTCGCTACATTGGTGGCAGCAGTGGGATAATCCTCAGTGCTACATTGGTGGCAGCAGTGGGATAATCCCCTCAGTCGCTACATTGGTGGCAGCAGCAGTGGGATAATCCCCTCAGTCGCTACATTGGTGACAGCATCAGTTGGATAAACCTCTCAGTCGCTACATTTGTGGAAGCAGCGGGATAATCTCCTCAGTCGCTACATTGGTGGCAGCAGCAGTGGGATAATCCCCTCAGTCGCTACATTTGAGGCAGCAGTGGGATAATCCCCTCAGTCGCTACATTGGTGGCAGCAGTGGGAAAATCCCCTCAGTCGCTACTTTTGTGGCAGCAGCAGTGGGATAATCTCCTCAGTCGCTACATTGGGGGCAGCAGTGGGATAATCTCCTCAGTCGCTACATTGGTGGCAGCAGTGGGATAATCTCCTCAGTCGCTACATTGGTGGTCAGCAGCAGTGGGATAATCCCTCAGTCGCTACATTGGTGGCAGCAGCAGTGGGATAATCCCCTCAGTCGCTACATTGGTGGCAGCAGTGGGATAATCCCCTCAGTCGCTACATTGGTGGCAGCAGTGGGATAATCCCCTCAGTCGCTACATTGGTGGCAGTGGATAATGGGATAATCCCCTCAGTCGCTACATTGGTGGCAGCAGTGGGATAATCCCCTCAGTCGCTACATTGGTGGCAGCAGTGGGGTAATCCCCTCAGACGCTACATTGGTGAAAGCAGCAGTTGGATAATCCCCTCAATCGCTACATTGGTGGCAGCAGTGGGAAAATCCCCTCAGTCGCTACTTTTGTGGCAGCAGCAGTGGGATAATCTCCTCAGTCGCTACATTGGTGGCAGCAGTGGGATAATCTCCTCAGTCGCTACATTGGTGGCAGCAGTGGGATAATCTCCTCAGTCGCTACATTGGTGGCAGCAGTGGGATAATCCCCTCAGTCGCTACATTGGTGGCAGCAGTGGGATAATCCCCTCAGTTGCTACATTGGTGTCAGCAGCAGTGGGATAATCCCTCAGTCGCTACATTGGTGGCAGCAGTGGGATAATCCCCTCAGTCGCTACATTGGTGGCAGCAGTGGGATAATCTCTCAGTCGCTACATTGGTGGCAGCAGTGGGATAATCCCCTCAGTCGCTACATTGGTGGCAGCAGTGGATAATCCCCAGTCGCTTACATTGGTGGCAGCAGTGGGATAATCCCTCAGTCGCGCTACATTGGTAGCAGCAGTGGGATAATCCTCAGTCGCTACATTGGTGGCAGCAGTGGGATAATCCCCTCAGTCGCTACATTGGTGGCAGCAGTGGGGTAATCCTCAGTCGCTACATTGGTGGCAGCAGTGGGGGTAATCCTCAGACGCTACATTGGTGAAAGCAGCAGTTGGATAATCCCCTCAATCGCTACATTGGTGGCAGCAGTGGGAAAATCCCCTCAGTCGCTACTTTTGTGGCAGCAGCAGTGGGATAATCCCCTCAGTCGCTACATTGGAGGCAGCAGTGGGATAATCCCCTCAGACACTACATTGGTGGCAGCAGTGGGATAATCCCCTCAGACGCTACATTGGTGGCAGCAGCAATTGGATAATCCCCTCAGTCGCTACATTGGTGACAGCATCAGTTGGATAATCCTCTCAGTCGCTACATTTGTGGAAGCAGCGGGATAGTCTCCTCAGTCGCTACATTGGTGACAGCAGCAGGGGGATAATCCCCCCAGTCGCTACATTGGAGGCAGCAGTGGGATAATCCCCTCAGTCGCTACATTGGTAGCAGCAGTGGGATAATCCCCTCAGTCGTTACACTGGTAGCAGCAGTGGGATAATCCCCTCAGTCGCTACATTGGTAGCAGCAGTGGGATAATCCCCTCAATCGCTACATTGGTGGCAGCAGTGGGATAATCCCCTCAGTCGCTACATTGGTGGCAGGATTGGGAAAATCCCCTCAGTCGCTACATTGGTGGCAGCAGTGGGATAATCCCCTCAGTCGCTACATTGGTGACAGCATCAGTTGGATAATCCCCTCAGTTGCTACATTGGTGTCAGCAGTGGGATAATCTCCTCAGTCGCTACATTGGCAGCAGCAGTGGGATAATCCCCTCAGTCGCTACATTGGTAGCAGCAGGATAATCTCCTCAGTCGCTACATTGGTGGCAGTGGGATAATCCTCAGTTGCTACATTGGTGGCAGCAGTGGGATAATCCCTCAGTCGCTACATTGGTGGTGGCAGCAGTGGGATAATCCCTCAGTCGCTACATTGGTGGCAGCAGCAGTGGGATAATCCCTCTACATTGGTGGCAGCAGTGGGATAATCCCTCAGTCGCTACATTGGTGGCAGCAGTGGGATAGTCAGTCGCTACATTGGTGGCAGCATTGGGATAATCCCCTCAGTCGCTACATTGGTGGCAGCAGTGGGATAATCCCCTCAGTCGCTACATTGGTGACCGCATCAGTTGGATAATCCCCTCAGTCGCTACATTGGTGGCAGCAGTGGGATAATCCCCTCAGTTGCTACATTTGTGTCAGCAGTGGGATAATCCCCTCAGTCGCTACATTGGTGGCAGCAGCAGTGGGATAATCCCATCAGTCGCTACATTGGTGGCAGCAGTGGGATAATCCCCTCAGTCGCTACATTGGTGGCAGCAGCAGTGGGATAATCCCCTCAGTCGCTACATTGGTGACAGCATCAGTTGGATAAACCTCTCAGTCGCTACATTTGTGGAAGCAGCGGGATAATCTCCTCAGTCGCTACATTGGTGGCAGCAGCAGTGGGATAATCCCCTCAGTCGCTACATTTGAGGCAGCAGTGGGATAATCCCCTCAGTCGCTACATTGGTGGCAGCAGGTGGGAAAATCCCTCAGTCGCTACTTTTGTGGCAGCAGCAGTGGGATAATCCCCTCAGTCGCTACATTGGTGGCAGCAGTGGGATAATCTCCTCAGTCGCTACATTGGTGGCAGCAGTGGGATAATCCTCAGTCGCTACATTGGTGGCAGCAGTGGGATAATCCCCTCAGTCGCTACATTGGTGGCAGCAGTGGGATAATCCCCTCAGTTGCTACATTGGTGTCAGCAGCAGTGGGATAATCCCCTCAGTTGCTACATTGGTAGCAGCAGTGGGATAATCCCCTCAGTCGCTACATTGGTGGCAGCAGTGGGATAATCCCCTCAGTCGCTACATTGGTGGCAGCAGCAGTGGGATAATCCCTCAGTCGCTACATTGGTGGCAGCAGTGGGATAATCCTCAGTCGCTACATTGGTGGCAGCAGCAGTGGGATAATCTCCTCAGTCGCTACATTGGTGGCAGCAGTGGGATAATCCTCAGTCGCTACATTGGTGGCAGCAGTGGGATAATCCTCAGTCGCCTCAGTCGCTACATTGGTGGCAGCAGTGGGATAATCCCTCAGTCGCTACATTGGTGGCAGCAGTGGGATAATCCCTCAGTTGCTACATTGGTGTCAGCAGCAGTGGGATAATCCCTCAGTTGCTACATTGGTAGCAGCAGTGGGATAATCCTCAGTCGCTACATTGGTGGCAGCAGTGGGATAATCCTCAGTCGCTACATTTGGTGGCAGCAGTGGGATAATCCTCAGTCGCTACATTGTTTGCAGCAGTGGGATAATCCCCCCAGTCGCTACATTGGAGGCAGCAGTGGGATAATCCCCTCAGTCGCTACATTGGTAGCAGCAGTGGGATAATCCCCTCAGTCGTTACACTGGTGGCAGCAGTGGGATAATCCCCTCAGTCGCTACATTGGTGGCAGCAGTGGGGTAATCCCCTCAGTCGCTACATTGGTGGCAGCAGTGGGGTAATCCCCTCAGACGCTACATTGGTGAAAGCAGCAGTTGGATAATCCCCTCAATCGCTACATTGGTGGCAGCAGTGGGAAAATCCCCTCAGTCGCTACATTTGTGGCAGCAGCAGTGGGATAATCCCTCAGTCGCTACATTGGTGGCAGCAGTGGGATAATCCCCTCAGTCGCTACATTGGTGGCAGCAGTGGGATAATCCCCTCAGACGCTACATTGGTGGCAGCAGCAGTGGGATAATCCCCTCAGTCGCTACATTGGTGGCAGCAGCAATTGGATAATCCCCTCAGTCGCTACATTGGTGACAGCATCAGTTGGATAATCCTCAGTCGCTACATTTGTGGAAGCAGCGGATAATCTCCTCAGTCGCTACATTGGTGGCAGCAGTGGGATAATCCCTCAGTCGCTACATTGGTGGCAGCAGTAGGATAATCCCCTCAGTCGCTACATTTGAGGCAGCAGTGGGATAATCCCCTCAGTCGCTACATTGGTGGCAGCAGTGGGAAAATCCCCTCAGTCGCTACATTTGTGGCAGCAGCAGTGGGATAATCCTCAGTCGCTACATTGGTGGCAGCAGTGGGATAATCCCCTCAGTCGCTACATTGGTGGCAGCAGTGGGATAATCCTCAGTCGCTACATTGGTGGCAGCAGTGGGATAATCCTCAGACACTACATTGGTGGCAGCAGTGGATAATCCCTCAGACGCTACATTGGTGGCAGCAGCAATTGGATAATCCTCAGTCGCTACATTTGTGGAAGCAGCGGATAATCTCCTCAGTCGCTACATTGGTGGCAGCAGCAGTGGGATAATCCTCAGTCGCTACATTGGTGGCAGCAGTGGGATAATCCCTCAGTCGCTACATTGGTGGCAGCAGGGATAATCCCTCAGTCGCTACATTGGTGGCAGCAGTGGGATAATCCCTCAGTCGCTACATTTGTGGCAGCAGTGGGATAATCCCCTCAGTCGCTACATTGGTGGCAGCAGCAGTGGGATAATCCCCTCAGTCGCTACATTGGTGGCAGCAGTGGGATAATCCCCTCAGTCGCTACATTGGTGGCAGCAGTGGGATAATCCCTCAGTCGCTACATTGGTGGCAGCAGTGGGATAATCCCTCAGTGGCTACATTGGTGGCAGCAGTGGGATAATCCTCAGTCGCTACATTGGTGGCAGCAGTGGGATAATCCCTCAGTCGCTACATTGGTGGCAGCAGTGGGATAATCCCTCAGTCGCATGGGATAATCCTCAGTCGCTACATTGGTGGCAGCAGCAGTGGGATAATCCCCTCAGTCGCTACATTGGTGGCAGCAGCAGTGGGATAATCCTCAGTCGCTACATTGGTGGCAGCAGTGGGATAATCCTCAGTCGCTCGCTACATTGGTAGCAGCAGTGGATAATCCTCAGTCGCTACATTGGTGGCAGCAGTGGGATAATCCCTCAGTCGCTACATTGGTGAAAGCAGCAATTGGATAATCCTCAGTCGCTACATTGGTGGCAGCAGTGGATAATCCTCAGTCGCTACATTGGTGGCAGCAGCAGTGGGATAATCCCTCAGTCGCTACATTGGTGGCAGCAGCAGTGGGATAATCCTCAGTCGCTACATTGGTGGCAGCAGTGGGATAATCCTCAGTCGCTACATTGGTGGCAGCAGTGGGATAATCCCTCAGTCGCTACATTGGTGGCAGCAGGGATAATCCCCTCAGTCGCTACATTGGTGGCAGCAGTGGGATAATCCTCAGTCGCTACATTGGTGGCAGCAGTGGGATAATCGCTACATTGGTGGGATAATCCAGTCGCTACATTGGTGCAGGGATAATCTCAGTCGCTACATTGGTGGCAGCAGTGGGATAATCCCTCAGTCGCTACATTGGTGGCAGCAGTGGGATAATCCCTCAGTCGGATAATCAGTCGCTACATTGGTGGCAGCAGTGGGATAATCCCTCAGTCGATTGGTGGCAGCAGGGATAATCCCTCAGTCGCTACATTGGTGGCAGCAGGGATAATCCCTCAGTCGCTACATTGGTGGCAGCAGTGGGATAATCCCCTCAGTCGCTACATTGGTGGCAGCAGTGGGATAATCCTCAGTCGCTACATTGGTGGGCAGTGGGATAATCCTCAGTCGCTACATTGGTGGCAGCAGTGGGATAATCCTCAGTCGCTACATTGGTGGCAGCAGTGGGATAATCTCCTCAGTCGCTACATTGGTGGCAGCAGGGATAATCCCTCAGTCGCTACATTGGTGGCAGCAGTGGGATAATCCCTCAGTCGCTACATTGGTGGCAGCAGTCAGCTACATTGGTGGCAGCAGTGGATAATCCTCAGTCGCTACATTGGCAGCAGCAGTGGGATAATCCCCTCAGTCGCTACATTGGTGGCAGCAGTGGGATAATCCTCAGTCGCTACATTGGTGGCAGCAGTGGGATAATCCCTCAGTCGCTACATTGGTGGCAGCAGTGGGATAATCCCTCAGTCGCTACATTGGTGGCAGCAGTGGGATAATCCCTCAGTCGCTACATTGGTGCGCAGCAGTGGGATAATCCTCAGTCGCTACATTGGTGGCAGCAGCAGTGGGATAATCCCTCAGTCGCTACATTGGTGGCAGCGGTGGGATAATCCCTCAGTCGCTACATTGGTGGCAGCAGTGGGATAATCCCCTCAGTCGCTACATTGGTGGCAGCAGTGGGATAATCCCCAGAGTCGCTACATTGGTGTCAGCAGTGGGATAATCCCCTCAGTCGCTACGTTGGTGGCAGCAGCAGTGGGATAGTCCCCTCAGTCGCTTAGTTGGTGGCAGCAGCAGTGGGATAGTCCCCTCAGTCGCTTAGTTGGTGGCAGCAGCAGTGGGATAGTCCCCTCAGTCGCTTAGTTGGTGGCAGCAGCAGTGGGATAATCCCCTCAGTCGCTACATTGGTGACCGCATCAGTGGGATAATCCCCTCAGTCGCTACATTGGTGGCAGCAGTGGGATAATCCCCTCAGTCGCTACATTGGTGGCAGCAGTGGGATAATCCCTCAGTCGCTACATTGGTGGCAGCAGTGGGATAATCCTCAGTCGCTACATTGGTGGCAGCAGTGGATAATCCCTCAGTCGCTACATTGGGTGGCAGTGGGATAATCCCTCAGTCGCTACATTGGTGTCAGCAGCAGTGGGATAATCCCTCAGTCGCTACGCTGGTGGCAGCAGCAGTGGGATAATCCTCAGTCGCTACATTGGTGGCAGCAGTGGGATAATCCCCTCAGTCGCTACATTGGTGGCAGCAGTGGGATAATCCTCAGTCGCTACATTGGTGGCAGGGATAATCCTCAGTCGCCATTGGTGTCAGCAGGGATAATCCCTCAGTCGCTACATTGGCAGCAGCAGATAATTCAGTCGCTACTGGCAGCAGGGATAATCCCTCAGTCGCTACATTGGTGGCAGCAGTGGATAATCCCTCAGTCGCTACATTGGTGGCAGCAGTGGGATAATCCTCAGTCGCTACATTGGTGGCAGCAGTGGGATAATCCCTCAGACGCTACATTGGTGGCAGCAGTGGATAATCCCCTCAGTCGCTACATTGGTGACAGCATCAGTTGGATAATCCTCAGTCGCTACATTTGGTGGAAGCAGCAGTGGGATAATCTCCTCAGTCGCTACATTGGTGGCAGCAGCAGTGGGATAATCCCTCAGTCGCTACATTGGTAGCAGCAGTGGGATAATCCTCAGTCGCTACATTGGTGGCAGCAGTGGGATAATCCTCAGTCGCTACATTGGAGGCAGCAGAGGATAATCCCTCAGTCGCTACATTGGTGGCAGCAGTGGGATAATCCTCAGTCGCTACATTGGTAGCAGCAGTGGGATAATCCCTCAGTCGCTACATTGGTGGCAGCAGTGGGATAATCCCTCAGTCGCTACATTGGTGGCAGCAGTGGGATAATCCTCAGTCGCTACATTGGTGGCAGCAGTGGGATAATCCCTCAGTCGCTACATTGGTGGCAGCAGTGGGATAATCCCTCAGAGTCGCTACATTGGTGGCAGCAGTGGGATAATCCCTCAGTCGCTACGCATTGGTGGCAGCAGCAGTGGGATAATCCCTCAGTCGCTTAGTTGGTGGCAGCAGCAGTGGGATAATCCCTCAGTCGCTACATTGGTGGCAGCAGCAGGGATAATCCCTCAGTCGCTTAGTTGGTGGGCAGCAGTGGGATAATCCCCCAGTCGCTACATTGGTGGCAGCAGTGGGATAATCCCTCAGTCGCTACATTGGTGGCAGCAGTGGGATAATCCCTCAGTCGCTACATTGGTGGCAGCAGGGATAATTCCTCAGACGCTACATTGGTGAAAGCAGCAATTGGATAATCCTCAGTCGCTACATTGGTGGCAGCAGTGGGATAATCCCTCAGTCGCTACATTGGTGGCAGCGGTGGGATAATCCTCAGTCGCTACATTGGTGGCAGCAGTGGGATAATCCTCAGTCGCTACATTGGTGGCAGCAGTGGGATAATCCCTCAGTCGCTACATTGGTGACAGCATCAGTTGGATAATCCCCTCAGTTGCTACATTGGTGGCAGCAGTGGGATAATCTCTCAGTCGCTACATTGGTGGCAGCAGTGGGATAATCCTCAGTCGCTACATTGGTGGCAGCAGTGGGATAATCCCCAGTCGCTACATTGGTGGCAGCAGTGGGATAATCCTCAGTTGCTACATTGGTGTCAGCAGCAGGGATAATCCTCAGTCGCTACATTGGTGGCAGCAGTGGGATAATCCCTCAGTCGCTACATTGGTGGCAGCGGTGGGATAATCCTCAGTCGCTACATTGGTGGCAGCAGTGGGATAATCCTCAGTCGCTACATTGGTGGCAGCAGTGGGATAATCCCTCAGTCGCTACATTGGTGGCAGCAGTGGGATAATCCCTCAGTCGCTACATTGGTGGCAGCAGTGGGATAATCCCTCAGTCGCTACATTGGTGGCAGCAGTGGGATAATGCTACATTGGTGGCAGCAGTGGGATAATCACTCAGTGATAATCCTCAGTCGCTACATTGGTGGCGGCAGCAGTGGGATAATCCCTCAGTCGCTACATTGGTGGCAGCAGCGGTGGGATAATCCTCAGTCGCTACATTGGTGGCATCAGTGGGATAATCCCTCAGTCGCTACATTGGTGGCAGCAGTGGGATAATCCCCTCAGTCGCTACATTGGTGGCAGCAATTGGATAATCCCTCAGTCGCTACATTGGTGGCGGCAGCGGTGGGATAATCCCCTCAGTCGCTACATTGGTGGCAGCAGTGGGATAATCCTCAGTCGCTACATTGGTGGCAGCAGTGGATAATCCTCAATCGCTACATTGGTGGCAGCAGTGGGATAATCCCTCAGTCGCTACATTGGTGGCAGCAGTGGGATAATCCTCAGTCGCTACATTGGTGGCAGCAGTGGGATAATCCCTCAGTCGCTACATTGGTGGCAGCAGTGGGATAATCCTCAGTCGCTACATTGGTGGCAGCAGTGGGATAATCCCTCAGTCGCTACATTGGTGGCAGCAGTGGGATAATCCCTCAGTCGCTACATTGGTGGCAGCAGTGGGATAATCCTCAGTCGCTACATTGGTGGCAGCAGTGATAATCCCTCAGTCGCTACATTGGTGGCAGCAGTGGGATAATCCCCTCAGTCGCTACATTGGTCAGCAGTGGGATAATCCCTCAGTCGCTACATTGGTGGCAGCAGCAGTGGGATAATCCTCAGTCGCTACATTGGTGGCAGCAGTGGGATAATCCCTCAGTCGCTACATTGGTGGTGCAGCAGTGGATAATCCCTCAGTCGCTACATTGGTGGCAGCAGTGGGATAATCCTCAGTCGCTACATTGGTGGCAGCAGTGGGATAAATCTCACTCAGTCGCTACATTGGTGGCAGCAGCAGTGGGATAATCCTCAGTCGCTACATTGGTGGCGGCAGTGGGATAATCCCCTCAGTCGCTACATTGGTGGCAGCAGTGGGATAATCCCTCAGTCGCTACATTGGTGGCAGCAGTGGGATAATCCCTCAGTCGCTACATTGGTGGCAGCAGTGGGATAATCCCCTCAGTCGCTACATTGGTGGCAGCAGCAATTGGATAATCCTCAGTCGCTACATTGGTGGCAGCAGCGGGATAATCCTCAGTCGTCGCTACATTGGTGGCAGCAGTGGGATAATCCTCAGTCGCTACATTGGTGGCAGCAGTGGGATAATCCCTCAGTCGCTACATTGGTCAGGGATAATCCCTCAGTCGCTACATTGGTGGCAGCAGTGGGATAATCCCTCAGTCGCTACATTGGTGGCAGCAGTGGGATAATCCCTCAGTCGCTACATTGGTGGCAGCGGTGGGATAATCCCCTCAGTCGCTACATTGGTGGCAGCAGTGGGATAATCCCTCAGTCGCTACATTGGTGGCAGCAGTGGGATAATCCTCAGTCGCTACATTGGTGGCAGCAGTGGGATAATCCCTCAGTCGCTACATTGGTGGCAGCGTGGGATAATCCTCAGTCGCTACATTGGTGGCAGCGGTGGGATAATCCTCAGTCGCTACATTGGTGGCAGCAGTGGGATAATCCTCAGTCGCTACATTGGTGGCAGCGGTGGGATAATCCCTCAGTTCGCTACATTGGTGGCAGCAGTGGGATAATCCCCTCAGTCGCTACATTGGTGGCAGCAGGGATAATCCTCAGTCGCTACATTTGGTGGCAGCGGTGGGATAATCCTCAGTCGCTACATTGGTGGCAGCAGGGATAATCCCTCAGTCGCTACATTGGTAGCAGCAGTGGGATAATCCCTCAGTCGCTACATTGGTGGCAGCAGTGGGATAATCCTCAGTCGCTACATTGGTGGCAGCAGTGGGATAATCCCTCAGTCGCTAGTTGGTGGCAGCAGTGGGATAATCCTCAGTCGCTACATTGGTGGCAGCAGTGGGATAATCCCCTCAGTCGCTACATTGGTGGCAGCAGTGGGATAATCCCCTCAGTCGCTACATTGGTGGAAGCAGTGGGATTATCCACTCAGGCGCTACATTGGTGGCAGCAATGGGATAATCCCCTCAGGCGCTTCATTGGTGACAGCAGCAGTGGGATAATCCCCTCAGTCGCTACATTGGTGGCAGCAGCGGATAATCCTCAGTCGCTACATTGGTGGCAGCAGCAGTGGGATAATCCTCAGTCGCTACATTGGTGGCAGCAGTGGGATAATCCCTCAGTCGCTACATTGGTGGCAGCAGTGGGATAATCCCTCAGTCGCTACATTGGTGGCAGCAGTGGGATAATCCCTCAGTCGCTACATTGGTGGCAGCAGTGGGATAATCCTCAGTCGCTACATTGGTGGCAGCAGTGGGATAATCCCCTCAGTCGCTACATTGGTGGCAGCAGTGGGATAATCCCCTCAGTCGCTACATTGGTGGCAGCAGTGGGATAATCCCCTCAGTCGCTACATTGGTGGCAGCAGTGGGATAATCCCTCAGTCGCTACATTGGTGGCAGCAGTGGGATAATCCCCTCGCTACATTGGTGGCAGCAGTGGGATAATCCTCAGTCGCTACATTGGTGGCAGCAGTGGGATAATCCCTCAGTCGCTACATTGGTGGCAGCAGTGGGATAATCCCCTCAGTCGCTACATTGGTGGCAGCAGTGGGATAATCCCTCAGTCGCTACATTGGTGGCAGCAGCAGGGATAATCCCCTCAGTCGCTACGGTGGTGGCAGCAGTGGGATAATCCTCAGTCGCTACATTGGTGGTGGCAGCAGTGGGATAATCCCCTCAGTCGCTACATTGGTGGCAGCAGTGGGATAATCCCCCAGTCGCTACATTACATTGGTGGCAGCAGTGGGATAATCCCTCAGTCGCTACATTGGTGGCAGCAGTGGGATAATCCCTCAGTCGCTACATTGGTGGTGGCAGCAGTGGGATAATCCCTCAGTCGCTACATTGGTGGCAGCAGTGGGATAATCCTCAGTCGCTACATTGGTGGCAGCAGTGGGATAATCCCTCAGTCGCTACATTGGTGGCAGCAGTGGGATAATCCCTCAGTCGCTACATTGCGTGGCAGCGGTGGGATAATCCTCAGTCGCTACATTGGTGGCAGCAGTGGGATAATCCCCTCAGTCGCTACATTGGTGGCAGCAGTGGGATAATCCCTCAGTCGCTACATTGGTGGCAGCAGCAGTGGGATAATCCTCAGTCGCTACATTGGTGGCAGCAGCAGGGATAATCCTCAGTCGCTACATTGGTGGCAGCAGTGGGATAATCCTCAGTCGCTACATTGGTGGCAGCAGTGGGATAATCCTCAGTCGCTACATTGGTGGCAGCAGGGTGGGATAATCCCCTCAGTCGCTACATTGGTGGCAGCAGTGGGATAATCCTCAGTCGCTACATTGGTGGCAGCAGCAGTGGGATAATCCCTCAGTCGCGATAATCCTCAGTCGCTACATTGGTGGCAGCAGCAGTGGGATAATCCCTCAGTCGCTACATTGGTGGCAGGGATAATCCCTCAGTCGCTACATTGGTGGCAGCAGCAGTGGGATAATCCCTCAGTCGCTACATTGGTGGCAGCAGTGGGATAATCCCTCAGTCGCTACATTGGTGGCAGCAGTGGGATAATCCTCAGTCGCTACATTGGTGGCAGCAGTGGGATAATCCTCAGTCGCTACATTGGTGGCAGCAGTGGGATAATCCTCAGTCGCTACATTGGTGGCAGCAAGGATAATCCCCTCAGTCGCTACATTGGTGGCAGCAGTGGATAATCCCCTCAGTCGCTACATTGGTGGCAGCAGTGGGATAATCCTCAGTCGCTACATTGGTGGCAGCAGTGGGATAATCCTCAGTCGCTACATTGGTGGCAGCAGTGGGATAATCCCTCAGTCGCTACATTGGTGGCAGCAGTGGGATAATCCTCAGTCGCTACATTGGTGGCAGCAGCAGTGGGATAATCCCTCAGTCGCTACATTGGTGGCAGCAGTGGGATAATCCTCAGTCGCTACATTGGTGGCAGCAGTGGGATAATCCCCTCAGTCGCTACATTGGTGGCAGCGGTGGGATAATCCCTCAGTCGCTACATTGGTGGCAGCAGTGGGATAATCCCTCAGTCGCTACATTGGTGGCAGCAGTGGGATAATCCTCAGTCGCTACATTGGTGGCAGCAGTGGGATAATCCCCTCAGTCGCTACATTGGTGGCAGCAGCAGGGATAATCCCTCAGTCGCTACATTGGTGGCAGCAGGGATAATCCCCTCAGTCTCAGTCGCTACATTGGTGGCAGCAGTAGGATAATCCCCTCAGTCGCTACATTTGAGGCAGCAGTGGGATAATCCCCTCAGTCGCTACATTGGTGGCAGCAGTGGGATAATCCTCAGTCGCTACATTGGTGGCAGCAGCGGTGGGATAATCCTCAGTCGCTACATTGGTGGCAGCGGTGGGATAATCCCTCAGTCGCTACATTGGTGGCAGCAGCGGTGGGATAATCCTCAGTCGCTTCATTGGTGGCAGCAGGGATAATCCCTCAGTCGCTACATTGGTGGCAGCAGTGGGATAATCCTCAGTCGCTACATTGGTGGCAGCAGTGGGATAATCCCCTCAGTCGCTACATTGGTGGCAGCGGTGGGATAATCCCTCAGTCGCTACATTGGTGGCAGCAGTGGGATAATCCTCAGTCGCTACATTGGTGGCAGCAGTGGGATAATCCTCAGTCGCTACATTGGTGGCAGCAGTGGGATAATCCCTCAGTCGCTACATTGGTGGCAGCAGGGATAATCCCCTCAGTCGCTACATTGGTGGCAGCAGTGGATAATCCCTCAGTCGCTACATTGGTGGCAGCAGTGGGATAATCCCTCAGTCGCTACATTGGTGGCAGCAGTGGGATAATCCCTCAGTCGCTACATTGGTGGCAGCAGTGGGATAATCCTCAGTCGCTACATTGGTGGCGGCAGCAGTGGGATAATCCCCTCAGTCGCTACATTGGTGGCAGCAGTGGGATAATCCCCTCAGTCGCTACATTGGTGGCGGCAGCAGTGGGATAATCCCCTCAGTCGCTACATTGGTGGCAGCAGTGGGATAATCCCCTCAGTCGCTACATTTGTGGCAGCAGTGGGATAATCTTCTCAGTCGCTACATTGGTGTCAGCAGTGGGATAATCCCCTCAGTAGCTACATTGGTAGCAGCAGTGGGATAATCCTCAGTCGCTACATTGGTGGCAGCAGTGGGATAATCCTCAGTCGCTACATTGGTGGCAGCAGTGGGATAATCTCCTCAGTCGCTACATTGGTGGCAGCAGTGGGATAATCCCCTCAGTCGCTACATTGGTGGCAGCAGCAGTGGGATAATCCCTCAGTCGCTACATTGGTGGCAGTGGATAATCAGTCGCATTGGTGGCAGTGGATAATCCTCAGTCGCTACATTGGTGGCAGCAGTGGGATAATCCCCTCAGTCGCTACATTGGTGGCGCAGCAGGGATAATCCCTCAGTCTATGCATTGGTGGCAGCAGTGGGATAATCCCCTCAGTCGCTACATTGGTGGCAGCAGTGGGATAATCCCCTCAGTCGCTACATTGGTGGCAGCAGTGGGATAATCCCCTCAGTCGCTACATTGGTGGCAGCAGTGGGATAATCCCCTCAGTCGCTACATTGGTGGCAGCAGTGGGATAATCCCCTCAGTCGCTACATTGGTGGCAGCAGTGGGATAATCCCCTCAGTCGCTACATTGGTGGCAGCAGGGATAATCCCTCAGTCGCTACATTGGTGGCAGCAGTGGGATAATCCCCTCAGTCGCTACATTGGTGGCAGCAGGGATAATCCCTCAGTCGCTCAGTCGCTACATTGGTGGCAGCAGCAGGGATAATCCCTCAGTCGCTACATTGGTGGCAGCAGTGGGATAATCCCTCAGTCGCTACATTGGTGGTGGCAGCGGTGGGATAATCCCCTCAGTCGCTACATTGGTGGCAGCAGTGGGATAATCCCCTCAGTCGCTACATTGGTGGCGGCAGCAGTGGGATAATCCCCTCAGTCGCTACATTGGTGGCAGCAGTGGGATAATCCCCTCAGTCGCTACATTGGTGGCAGCAGCAGTGGGATAATCCCCTCAGTCGCTACATTGGTGGCAGCAGTGGGATAATCCCCTCAGTCGCTACATTGGTGGCAGCAGTGGGATAATCCCCTCAGTCGCTACATTGGTGGCAGCAGCAGTGGGATAATCCTCAGTCGCTACATTGGTGGCAGCAGTGGGATAATCCTCAGTCGCTACATTGGTGCTACATTGGTGGCAGTGGGATAATCCCTCAGTCGCTACATTGGTGGCAGCAGTGGGATAATCCTCAGTCGCTACATTGGTGGCAGCAGTGGGATAATCCCTCAGTCGCTACATTGGTGGCAGCAGCAGTGGGATAATCCCTCAGTCGCTACATTGGTGGCAGCAGTGGGATAATCCCTCAGTCGCTACATTGGTGGCAGTAGCATTGGTGGCAGCAGTGGGATAATCCCTCAGTCGCTACATTGGTGGCAGCAGCAGTGGGATAATCCCTCAGTCGCTACATTGGTGGCAGCAGTGGGATAATCCTCAGTCGCTACATTGGTGGCAGCAGTGGGATAATCCCTCAGTCGCTACATTGGTGGCAGCAGTGGGATAATCCCCTCAGTCGCTACATTGGTGGCGGCAGCAGTGGGATAATCCCCTAAATCGCTACGTTGGTGGTGGCAGCAGTGGGATAATCCCCTCAGTCGCTACATTGGTGGCAGCAGTGGGATAATCCCCTCAGTCGCTACATTGGTGGCAGCAGCAGTGGGATAATCCCCTCAGTCGCTACATTGGTGGCAGCAGCAGTGGGATAATCCCCTCAGTCGCTACATTGGTGGCAGCAGTGGGATAATCCCCTCAGTCGCTACATTGGTGGCAGCAGTGGGATAATCCCCTCAGTCGCTACATTGGTGGCAGCAGCAGTGGGATAATCCTCAGTCGCTACATTGGTGGCAGCAGTGGGATAATCCTCAGTCGCTACATTGGTGGCAGCAGGGATAACAGTCGCTCATTGGTTGGGATAATCAGTCGCTACATTGGTGGCAGCAGTGGGATAATCCCTCAGTCGCTACATTGGTGGCAGCAGTGGGATAATCCCTCAGTCGCTCGTGGTCGCAGGTGGGATAATCCTCGGTCGCTACATTGGTGGATAATCAGTGGGATAATCATGGTGGCAGCAGCAGTGGGATAATCCCTCAGTCGCTACATTGGTGGCAGCAGTGGGATAATCCCTCAGTCGCTACATTGGTGGCAGCAGTGGGATAATCCCTCAGTCGCTACATTGGTGGCAGCAGTGGGATAATCCCTCAGTCGCTACATTGGTGGCAGCAGCAGTGGGATAATCCTCTCAGTCGCTACATTGGTGGCAGCAGCAGTGGGATAATCCCTCAGTCGCTACATTGGTGGCAGCAGTGGGATAATCCCCAGTCGCTACATTGGTGCAGCAGTGGCAGCAGTGGGATAATCCCCCAGTCGCTTACATTGGTGGCAGCAGTGGGATAATCTCAGTCGCTACATTGGTGGCAGCAGTGGGATAATCCTCAGTCGCTTCATTGGTGGCAGCAGCAGTGGGATAATCCTCAGTCGCTACATTGGTGACAGCAGTGGGATAATCCCCTCAGTCGCGCTAGCAGTGGGATAATCCTCAGTCGCTACATTGGTGAAGCAGTGGGATAATCCCTCAGGCGCTACATTGGTGGCAGCAGTGGGATAATCCTCAGCCTCAGCTTCATTGGTGACAGCAGCAGTGGGATAATCCCCTCAGTCGCTACATTGGTGGCAGCAGTGGGATAATCCTCAGGTCGCTACATTGGTGGCAGCAGCAGTGGGATAATCCCTCAGTCGCTACATTGGTGGCAGCAGTGGGATAATCCCCTCAGTCGCTACATTGGTGACAGTGGGATAATCCCTCAGTCGCTACATTGGTGTCAGCAGCGGTGGGATAATCTCCTCGGTCGCTACATTGGTGGCAGCAGTTGGATAATCCTCAGTCGCTACATTGGTGGCAGCAGCAGTGGATAATCCTCAGTCGCTACATTGGTGTCAGCAGCAGTGGGATAATCCTCAGTCGCTACATTGGTGGCAGCAGTGGATAATCCCTCAGTCGCTACATTGGTGGCAGCAGCAGTGGGATAATCCCCTCAGTCGCTACATTGGTGTCAGCAGTGGGATAATCCCCTCAGTCGCTACATTGGTGGCAGCAATTGGATAATCCCCTCAGTCGCTACATTGGTGACCACATCAGTTGGATAATCCCCTCAGTCGCTACATTGGTAGCAGCAGTGGGATAATCCCCTCAGTCGCTACATTGGTGGCAGCAGTGGGATAATCTCCTCAGTCGCTACCTTGGTGCCAGCAGTGGGATAATCTCCTCAGTCGCTACCTTGGTGCCAGCAGTGGGATAATCCTCTCATGTCTTTTTTAGAAGTGTTCCCTGTTGCATTTAGTCTGAGCCTGGGGCTTTTCTTACCCGTTGAGAACATGCTAGCGATGCGTTAAACTGTATTTCAGAGGGAAGGTTTCGCTTCCCTATTCTGATAAACAGCCCTGAAATACAGAGCTGGCAGTGGGCCAGCTGCTATCCTTCACTTCCTTCCTCCCCGATAGGAAACATCAAGACACCTTAGAACATGTTTATTAAGAACCATGATAATGATATGGCTGCTTAGTGAAAACACCAAAAACAGGTACTACCTCAATTGGTTTTGTGGTTCTTCTTGACGTATCAGACATAACAAGATGATGTATAAAACACGAAATACAAATAGTCTTGTGAGTATCTTGGCGTGAAGGCTGATCATTCAGACATGTCTATATCACCACATGATACATTCAGACATGTCAACACATTCAGCAGTAAATGGTCAACACATTCAGCAGTATAGGGTCAACACATTCAGCAGTATAGGTTCAACACATTCAGCAGTATAGGGTCAACACATTCAGCAGTATAGGGTCAACACATTCAGCAGTATAGGGTCAACACATTCAGCAGTATAGGTTCAACACATTCAGCAGTATAGGGTCAACACATTCAGCAGTATAGGGTCAACACATTCAGCAGTATAGGGTCAACACATTCAGCAGTATAGGGTCAACACATTCAGCAGTATATGGTCAACACATTCAGCAGTATAGGTTCAACACATTCAGCAGTATAGGTTCAACACATTCAGCAGTATATGGTCAACACATTCAGCAGTATAGGGTCAACACATTCAGCAGTATATGGTCAACACATTCAGCAGTATAGGGTCAACACATTCAGCAGTATAGGGTCAACCACCCCTCCAACCACCCCTCCATCCTAGTAAGGCCTATCCAACCGTTTCACTCCTATTGAGTGGAATGTTACCCAACATATACATTGAAGCAGTGCATTGTGGGTACACTGCACCACCATTTGGAATGGTAGGACATACAGTATAGGTACTCTTTCCAATTGTCCTATTGAAGCACACAGAAAACTCCAGTATTTAGCCTAAAGCAGCAAATCATTTTACAGTAGACTATAGATGTAGGCTACTGTATAGTCACATGGCACAGTGTGTTAGTACAGCACATCGGTCTGAACAACTTATAGCCTCTAAAAAAACAAGGGACTGAATGCTATACCATTAGGTTACAGGCTACAGCCGGGAGCCTCCCATGGGTCTACAGTCCCCTGATGAATTAGGTTACAGGCTACAGCCGGGAGCCTCCCATGGGTCTACAGTCCCCTGATGAATTAGGTTACAGGCTACAGCCGGGAGCCTCCCATGGGTCTACAGTCCCCTGATGAATTAGGTTACAGGCTACAGCCGGGAGCCTCCCATGGGTCTACAGTCCCCTGATGAATTAGGTTACAGGCTACAGCCGGGAGCCTCCCATGGGTCTACAGTCCCTGATGAATTAGATTACAGGCTACAGCCGGGAGCCTCCCATGGGTCTACAGTCCCCTGATGAATTAGGTTACAGGCTACAGCCGGGAGCCTCCCATGGGTCTACAGTCCCTGATGAATTAGATTACAGGCTACAGCCGGGAGCCTCCCATGGGTCTACAGTCCCCTGATGAATTAGATTACAGGCTACAGCCGGGAGCCTCCCATGGGTCTACAGTCCCCTGATAAATTAGGTTACAGGCTACAGCCGGGAGCCTCCCATGGGTCTACTGTCCCCTGATGAATTAGGTTACAGGCTACAGCCGGGAGCCTCCCATGGGTCTACAGTCCCTGATGAATTAGATTACAGGCTACAGCCGGGAGCCTCCCATGGGTCTACTGTCCCCTGATGAATTAGGTTACAGGCTACAGCCGGGAGCCTCCCATGGGTCTACTGTCCCCTGATGAATTAGATTACAGGCTACAGCCGGGAGCCTCCCATGGGTCTACTGTCCCCTGATGAGTTAGGTTACAGGCTACAGCCGGGAGCCTCCCATGGGTCTACAGTCCCCTGATGAATTAGATTACAGGCTACAGCCGGGAGCCTCCCATGGGTCTACTGTCCCCTGATGAATTAGGTTACAGGCTACAGCCGGGAGCCTCCCATGGGTCTACAGTCCCCTGATGAATTAGGTTACAGGCTACAGCCGGGAGCCTCCCATGGGTCTACTGTCCCCTGATGAATTTTTATGGGTATGACAGACAGACAGACAGACAGGAAGTCAGAGAAATATACAGGAAGGAAGCAACATCAAAAAAAGGATGATAAAGACAAATGTCTGGCCTAACTTCCAAACCATCCAGCTGCAGTACAGTATGAACCACTGGTAGTCCACTTTCCATTGTGTTAGTCTACTGGAGAAACTGTAGTCTACTTAAGCACAATATGTTTCATCCATTCCTAACAGGGAACAACGGTGGATGTTACTATATGGCCGACTTACCTTCAAGTAACCTAAACAATGGCCTATGCAATAATAAGCACATCTTTATAGTGGAGTTTATTATAGGCTGACATGTAAGGTGGCAGGCTGCTTGCATCATATGGCGCTGCAGCATATAGGCCATTTATGCGGGTGGAGAACATGTGTCCATCTGCTTGAGCTCTACTTGTCCTTGGCAAACGTCATCACAAGTTAAAACACAGATCATGGAACCGCCATCTGTACGATAATGAATTCAGTGCATCACTGTCTACAATATCCTGAATAGACATAGGGACCTATGATAATGTGCCTGTATAGGCTATAGGGAGTTTAATTCAACAGATATGAGATAAAAACTAAATCATGTATTGTTTTTGTTTGTTTGTTGAGGCTCTAATGTCGATATATTTGTGGTTTTATATCTACATTTACATACTTGTTTGACATAATTATTCAGCTGTTGACGCCCTAAAACCCCATGTGTTTATCAAGACAGATCTGGTCATGTCTGCAGAAACAGACTTCCTTGTCTTTCGTAGCTCAGACTTGGGGTTTGGCACGTGATGATTCGGAGATATTTTTCCAGCCCCATAACCCTGGTGCACGGGGGTTCAGCAGAGCCCCCGAAAGGTCAATTTTAACCCCACTTTACTGACTTGTAAATCATGAATACGACATGAGCAGTGTTTACCGTGAATGCAGCCTCCGCGGAAGCGGGAACGTTTCCTTTAAATTTAAATCACGCTGTAAAGCAGAACTTCAGTGACGCGGTTTGAATAGAGCCCTTCAAACCTGACCTCAGATAGAACTTCCTTCTATCGGAGGTCACTCATGCACACAGCAGTTAGCTTCAAATGAGGAAACACCTCACAGTAGAAGGGAAGCCTCTGACCTAAAACCTAAAACTCATATGACCTACAACTTGTAGGCCTATGTATGCTGTATATGAGCATGCCTGGCCTGTATCATGAGTGACGTTATATTCAACCCTAACCCATGTAGTGATTCAGGGGTTCAGACAGTGAAAACCGATGCACTTTAAGCTCTGCCTAGAGCCTGTTGGCTTGGCGTGTGGACATAACCCCTCTGATCAATCAAATATGTTCTTATTCTTATCATTAAAAGTCTCTAGTAGTACAATCAAGCTGTTTGCCTGGTTTACTGATGAGGATATTCAACCCTAGCTAAAACGCCTATAGGCCTATTCATTAAAAATCAAGTTCATAGCTGTAAGAGTCCTAAATTCTAATGAGAGAAGTGTGTAATATGTTTAAAAGGGTATTTCATGATTGTGATTCCTAAACAAAAAAATTAAAATGTTTCGCTGCTTAGGAACTATAATGGTTCGAATACAGCTACTCTTTCTGTGAAGAACTACAATTCCCTGTTTCACGCTGCATCGCGTCCAGCTGGCGGCGACCGGAAATGACGGCGAAATTGTAGTTCTAATCCCTTTGTGGTTTGTTTAGAATAATGACTTATTAAATGTGCTACTTCGACCACACCATGGCCTCGAGTCGCCTCTCTCCAGCAAAGTCAATTCGTCAGAAGGCTTGATCTCTAAATTAGTTCCTCTGTAGGCTACATACTGAACCCTTAAAACTAGAATCCTTAGTTGCTAAACTCATTTTTGGACCGTTAAATATTTCCAAACTCCACAACTAACAAGTCAATGAAAAGACAATACTTTGGAGGAAGAAAACCTGTCTATTCCATTAGACTGAGGTTGGGGTATACCAGGCTCATGTTAGGTTCTCCTCACCATGACATAAATGATCAATGACATGCAACAATGGCCTGTTTCGCATCTAACAATTAAACAGAAATGTTACATTTCTAAATGATAAATGATCTCACTCCAATACATTTTTATAGAAATATAGAAAGATCTTATCTATTTTTGCTACCATGGAAAGGAAAATACCTGTCTTTAGTCATATCCCAGTTTACCTACTTGCTTATGGTCTCTGCCTACACCTAGCGAACAGTTATTTGAATTATATGAGAGAAAAATATTCAATTTTATTTGGAACGGCAAGCCAGACAAAATTAAACAGGCCTATTTTTATAATGAATATGAATTCGGAGGACAGAAATATTAAATAATTAGACCTCTCACTAAAGGCCTCAGTCATACAAAATGATTGAACAAGGGGTGAGACATTCTTATACATTTTCTAGAAAACTATGTCATACAAAAGTTATACTTAAATCCAATTTTTTAGCAGATTAGTAAGAATGTCTCACCCCATGTTCAAGAATGGCCTTTTTCCCTTTATTCAGATTACAACCTGAGGTTGGGGTATACCAGGCATCTCACTTTCAGTTAATTGAAAAGAAAATAATCTCCCGAATATCGCTATTTTTAAAACAAGCCATAGAAAGTTGGTTGCAATTTCAGTTTAATCCTCCAGAAAAGACAGAGCAAATAATACAACAAATATTGTGGTTAAACTGAATAATACTAATCGATATTTTTTTTTTAACAAAATGTATAATACATTTTTTTTATAATCTTTGTAAATTAAATTATACCATAAATATGACTGGTGGAGTTATGTCACACATGCAGCTAAATAATCTAGAAGAAAATTCTGAAGAAACTCAGAAATTGCAGACCAAATAAACACAGACATATGGAAAACTCTGCTCTAACCAAAATTACAACCAACTAATTGCAGCATTACCACAACACTGGAAGATGCAAGTGGAAGGGGAAACAGTAAGGAACTTGTCTGTCGGCCCTGTATTAACGACCAAAATTGGTTAAAGAAAACTGTGATAAATAAAAAATACTTACCAGTTTCATTTAAGGACCAAAAAATAGAAAGCTGTGCCATATAGTTTGCAAAACAGTTGGGAAGAGATTTTCGACGTACCTATTCCATGGCACATGGTTTATGAACTGATACGCAAAACGACGAACGGATTAAAACCTGAGTTTAAATTATTATACAAAATACTTGATGATTTTGTACGTTTGCCCACTGACAAAGAAATGATCAGTCTATAGTTTTAATGGAATGTTTATTTGAACAGTGAGAGACCGAATAACAAAAAAATCCAGAAAAACGCATGTGAAAAATGTTATAAATTGATTTGCATTTTAATGAGGGAAATAAGTATTTGACCCCTCTGCAAAACATGACTTAGTACTTGGTGGCAAAACCCTTGTTGGCAATCACAGAGGTCAGACGTTTCTTGTAGTTGGCCAGCAGGTTTGCACACATCTCAGGAGGGATTTTGTCCCACTCCTCTTCGCAGATCTTCTCCAAGTCATTAAGGTTTCGAGGCTGACGTTTGGCAACTCGAACCTTCAGCTCCTTCCACAGATTTTCTATGGGATTAAGGTCTGGAGACTGGCTAGGCCACTCCAGGACCTTAATGTGCTTCTTCTTGAGCCACTCCTTTGTTGCCTTGGCCGTGTGTTTTGGGTCATTGTCATGCTGGAATACCCATCCATGACCCATTTTCAATGCCCAGGCTGAGGGAAGGAGGTTCTCACCATAGATTTGACGGTACATGGCCCCGTCCATCGTCCCTTTGATGCGGTGAAGTTGTCCTGTCCCCTTAGCAGAAAAACACCCCCAAAGCATAATGTTTCAACGTAACATAGAATAAACACTAAAGCTATGAACCAAACAATAACCCGCAAAACCACAAACATATATATGGTTCCCAATTAGAGGTAACGACACTCAGCTGCCTCTAATTGGGAACCATTAACCCAACATAGAATAGCACACCTAGAACCAAAAACCCTACACCAAAAACGAAACTAAACACGCCAGCCTGTAAACAAAGGCCTGGACGTGAAACCTAATTATTTTTTGAAAATGTAGAACGGAGCCAAGTGACAAAACAAAATGGTTAACGTGTAAAAAAAAAAAAAAAGCAACAACGTAAGAAGACCGACTTCTGGGTTTTAGACATTTGATTTATTAACTTCTATGTAAAATGTACAAAAGATCAATAAGAGGACAAGTTTAATTCCAGGCTTCTTCATCAAGGGTAGAAGAATTTCATTCTAAAGAAGCCCCAATCAAAAACCAGCCTCTTGCTGCATACATCCAGTACAGACCATACATACTGCTCCTTGACATGAGCCACTCTGTCTGTCTTCATATAAAAGTGCAATGCAATATGTATTTACAGTGCAATCATTTCTTTATTACAGGAGAACGCCAGCAAAGCCAATAATGTGCTCTGTGTGAAACCCAGCATCTAGACTCTGGCATTGTGCCGTCTGTCTCTCTACAACACAGCATCTAGACGCTGACATTGGGGTAGCACAGGACTACATTAAATTAGAATGCACAATAACAACCCGTTTAAATGTGTTCCACCATCAGGTAGTGTATTAAATGTGTTCCACCATCAGGTAAAGTTTATTAAATGTGTTCCACCATCAGGTAGTGTATTAAATGTGTTCCACCATCAGGTAGTGTATTAAATGTGTTCCACCATCAGGTAGTTTATTAAATGGGTTCCACCATCACGTAGTGTATTAAATGTGTTCCACCATCAGGTAAAGTTTATTAAATGTGTTCCACCATCAGGTAGTTTATTAAATGTGTTCCACCATCAGGTAGTGTATTAAATGTGTTCCACCATCAGGTAGTGTATTAAATGTGTTCCACCATCTGGTAGTTTATTAAATGTGTTCCACCATCACGTAGTTTATTAAATGTGTTCCACCATCTGGTAGTTTATTAAATGTGTTCCACCATCTGGTAGTTTATTAAATGTGTTCCACCATCAGGTAGTTTATTAAATGTGTTCCACCATCAGGTAACGTTTATAAAATGTGTTCCACCATCAGGTAGTTTATTAAATGTGTTCCACCATCAGGTAACGTTTATTAAATGTGTTCCACCATCAGGTAGTTTATTAAATGTGTTCCACCATCAGGTAGTGTATTAAATGTGTTCCACCATCAGGTAGTGTATTAAATGTGTTCCACCATCAGGTAGTGTATTAAATGTGTTCCACCATCAGGTAGTTTATTAAATGTGTTCCACAATCAGGTAGTTTATTAAATGTGTTCCACCATCAGGTAAAGTGTATTAAATGTGTTCCACCATCAGGTAGTTTATTAAACGTGTTCCACCATCAGTTGGATTATTAAATGTGTTCATCCATCAGGTCAAGTTTATTAAATGTGTTCCACCATCAGGTAAAGTGTATTAAATGTGTTCCACCATCAGGTAGTTTATTAAACGTGTTCCACCATCAGTTGGATTATTAAATGTGTTCATCCATCAGGTCAAGTTTATTAAATGTGTTCCACCATCAGGTAACGTTTATTAAATGTGTTCCACCAACAGGTAGTTTATTAAATGTGTTCCACCATCAGGTAGTTTATTAAATGTGTTCCACCATCAGGTAAAGTTTATTAAATGTGTTCCACCATCAGGTAGTGTATTAAATGTGTTCCACCATCAGGTAGTGTATTAAATGTGTTCCACCATCAGGTAACGTTTATTAAATGTGTTTCACCATAAGGTCAAGTTTATTAAATGTGTTCCACCATCAGGTAGTTTATTAAATGTGTTCCACCATCAGGTAACGTTCATTAAATGTGTTCCACCATCAGGTAACGTTTATTAAATGTGTTCCACCATCAGGTAAAGTTTATTAAATGTGTTCCACCATCAGGTAGTTTATTAAATGTGTTCCACCATCAGGTAAAGTTTATTAAATGTGTTCCACCATCAGGTAAAGTTTATTAAATGTGTTCCACCATCAGGTAGTATATTAAATGTGTTCCACCATCAGGTAAAGTTTATTAAATGTGTTCCACCATCAGGTAAAGTTTATTAAATGTGTTCCACCATCAGTTGGTTTATTAAATGTGTTCCACCATCAGGTAAAGTGTATTAAATGTGTTCCACCATCAGGTAGTTTATTAAACGTGTTCCACCATCAGTTGGATTATTAAATGTGTTCATCCATCAGGTCAAGTTTATTAAATGTGTTCCACCATCAGGTAAAGTTTATTAAATGTGTTCCACCATCAGGTAAAGTTTATTAAATGTGTTCCACCATCAGGTAGTTTATTAAATGTGTTCCACCATCAGGTAACGTTTATTAAATGTGTTTCACCATAAGGTCAAGTTTATTAAATGTGTTCCACCATCAGTTGGTTTATTAAATGTGTTCCACCATCAGATAGTGTATTAAATGTGTTCCACCATCAGGTAGTGTATTCAATGTGTTCCACCATCAGGTAGTGTATTCAATGTGTTCCACCATCAGGTAGTGTATTAAATGTGTTCCACCATCAGGTAGTTTATTAAATGTGTTCCACCATCAGGTAGTTTATTAAACGTGTTCCACCATCAGGTAGTGTATTAAATGTGTTCCACCATCAGGTAACGTTTATTAAATGTGTTTCACCATAAGGTCAAGTTTATTAAATGTGTTCCACCATCAGGTAGTTTATTAAATGTGTTCCACCATCAGGTAACGTTCATTAAATGTGTTCCACCATCAGGTAACGTTTATTAAATGTGTTCCACCATCAGGTAAAGTTTATTAAATGTGTTCCACCATCAGGTAGTTTGTTAAATGTGCTCCACCATCAGGTAAAGTTTATTAAATGTGCTCCACCATCAGGTAAAGTTTATTAAATGTGTTCCACCATCAGGTAGTTTATTAAATGTGTTCCACCATCAGGTAAAGTTTATTAAATGTGTTCCACCATCAGGTAAAGTTTATTAAATGTGTTCCACCATCAGTTGGTTTATTAAATGTGTTCCACCATCAGGTATAGTTTATTAAATGTGTTCCACCATCAGGTATAGTTTATTAAATGTGTTCCACCATCAGGTAGTGTATTCAATGTGTTCCACCATCAGGTAGTGTATTCAATGTGTTCCACCATCAGGTAAAGTTTATTCAATGTGTTCCACCATCAGGTAGTGTATTAAATGTGTTCCACCATCAGTTGGTTTATTAAATGTGTTCCACCATCAGGTAGTTTATTAAATGTGTTCCACCATCAGGTAGTGTATTCAATGTGTTCCACCATCAGGTAGTGTATTAAATGTGTTCCACTCCCTGGTAGTTTATTAAATGTGTTCCACCATCTGGTAGTTTATTAAATGTGTTCCACCATCAGGTAGTTTATTAAATGTGTTCCACCATCAGGTAGTTTATTAAATGTGTTCCACCATCAGGTAAAGTTTATTAAATGTGTTCCACCATCAAGTAGTTTATTAAATGTGTTCCATCATCAGGTAGTTTATTAAATGTGTTCCACCATCAGGTAGTTTATTAAATGTGTTCCACCATCAGGTAGTTTATTAAATGTGTTCCACCATCAGGTAGTTTATTAAACGTGTTCCACCATCAGGTAGTTTATTAAATGTGTTCCACCATCAGGTAAAATTTATTAAATGTGTTCCACCATCTGGTAGTGCAATAAATGTGTTCCACCGTCTGGTAGTGTATTCAATGTGTTCCACCATCAGGTAACGTTTATTAAATGTGTTCCACCATCAGGTAGTGCAATAAATGTGTTCCACCATCAGGTAGTTTATTAAATGTGTTCCACCATCAGGTAGTTTATTAAACGTGTTCCACCATCAGGTAGTTTATTAAATGTGTTCCACCATCAGGTAAAGTTTATTAAATGTGTTCCACCATCAGGTAGTGTATTCAATGTGTTCCACCATCAGGTAGTTTATTAAACGTGTTCCACCATCAGGTAGTTTATTAAACGTGTTCCACCATCAGGTAGTTTATTAAATGTGTTCCACCATCAGGTAAAGTTTATTAAATGTGTTCCACCATCAGGTAGTTTATTAAATGTGTTTCACCATAAGGTAGTTTATTAAATGTGTTCCACCATCAGGTAGTTTATTAAACGTGTTCCACCATCAGGTAGTTTATTAAATGTGTTCCACCATCAGGTAGTTTATTAAATGTGTTCCACCATCAGGTAAAGTGTATTAAATGTGTTCCACCATCAGGTAGTTTATTCAATGTGTTCCACCATCAGGTAAGGTTTATTAAATGTGTTCCACCATCTGGTAGTATATTAAATGTGTTCCACCATCAGGTAGTTTATTAAATGTGTTCCACCATCAGGTAGTTTATTAAATGTGTTCCACCATCAGGTAAAGTTTATTAAATGTGTTCCACCACCAGGTAAAGTTTATTAAATGTGTTCCACCATCAGGTAGTGTATTAAATGTGTTCCACCATCAGGTCAAGTTATTGTTCCCTGAACTGAGAGCAGTGTGAGACCAGGCCGTGGCCTGGTGAATACGGTTGATCCACACTGTTATAAGGAGATCATGTTCATGACAGTGACATGGTTATAAGGAGAGGGAGGATAGTCCTATAGTTACATGGTGATGCTGCCTGACCGTCTGTTATGGAGACCATAGCTGGCTGCTCCTTCTGTCCCCTCTTCCGATCCAGCCCTTTAGCAGAGGCAGAACAAATCTCAAGTTACACTACTACCAAAAAGTATTTTCTCATCCCAAGATAAAACCAAATGAACCACCCGACACAGCCTAGAGTGAACCACCCGACACAGCCTAGAGAGTGAACCATCAGCTAGTCTAGTGAACCATCAGCTAGTCTAGTGAACCATCAGCTACAGTCTAGTGAACCATCAGACACAGTCTAGTGAACCATCAGACACAGTCTAGTGAACCATCAGACACAGTCTAGTGAGTGAACCATCAGACACAGTCTAGTGAACCATCAGCTACAGTCTAGTGAACCATCAGCTACAGTCTAGTGAACCATCAGCTACAGTCTAGTGAACCATCAGCTACAGTCTAGTGAGTGAACCATCAGACACAGTCTAGTGAACCATCAGCTACAGTCTAGTGAACCATCAGCTACAGTCTAGTGAACCATCAGACACAGTCTAGTGAACCATCAGCTACAGTCTAGTCTAGTGAACCATCAGACACAGTCTAGTGAACCATCAGCTACAGTCTAGTGAACCATCAGACACAGTCTAGTGAACCATCAGCTACAGTCTAGTGAACCATCAGACACAGTCTAGTGAGTGAACCATCAGACACAGTCTAGTGAACCATCAGCTACAGTCTAGTGAACCATCAGACACAGTCTAGTGAACCATCAGCTACAGTCTAGTGAACCATCAGCTAGTCTAGTGAACCATCAGCTACAGTCTAGTGAACCATCAGCTACAGTCTAGTGAACCATCAGCTACAGTCTAGTGAACCATCAGACACAGTCTGTCTAGTGAACCATCAGCTACAGTCTAGTGAACCATCAGCTACAGTCTAGTGAACCATCAGCTACAGTCTAGTGAACCATCAGACACAGTCTAGTGAGTGAACCATCAGCTACATCTAGCTCAGCTGCAGTCTAGTGAACCATCAGCTACAGTCTAGTGAACCATCAGCTACAGTCTAGTGAACCATCAGCTACAGTCTAGTGAACCATCAGACACAGTCTTCTATCTACAGCAGAGGGGTAGGTCCTCAGTACAGGTAGACTTCTATCTACAGCAGAGCACTGGAGTGATAAAGTGGCTGAGAAATCCACATTCTATTTGTGCTAGTGTAAAGGATGTCATGCTGCTTGCTTAGCGAGTATCACTTCGTCCCGATTTGGCCCATACCTGGACTGAACTCAGGACCTCTGCCTTGCCAGCACGCGTGGCCGCACTCCTGAAGCATCTTACCAGTCGGCGCCACGTGAAAAGCTGGCTAATCGCTCGCGCAAGTGGGGACACTTCAGGCTTTAGAGTAAGTATCACACATCCACTCGGGTTACACTAACATTCCACAACCTTGTCATCCCAAACAACACAGAGTACATGGAGTGGAAAGTTATCACAGGTTCTGGATTTCAGGCTGCGGACTGATTCACTGGCTAAGAAATCCAAGTTCTAGATGGGGGAGTTATTTTTGTTTCCAACTCTGGGAAGAGCAAGGAGTATTACTGAACTGTCTTTGGATTGCCAACAAGGGTTTTGCCACCAAGTACTAAGTCATGTTTTGCAGAGGGGTCAAATACTTATTTCCCTCATTAAAATGCAAATCAATTTCTAACATTTTTCACATGCGTTTTTCTGGATTTTTTTGTTGTTATTCTGTCTCTAACTGTTCAAATAAACCTGCCATTAAAATTATAGACTGATCATTTCTTTGTCAGTGGGCAAACGTACAAAATCAGCAGGGGATCAAATACTTTTTTCCCCCCTCACTGTATTTTTCTCCAAACAGTGGAATAACCAACATTTCTCTCATTATGAAATTATAAAAATGTCAAATATATTTACAGTATCTATTTTTCCCTGTTGATTATCCTGCATTGGGGCACCTACTGAATACATGGTATAAAATGTGCTATGTTGTAGAAACAGGGTCATTCTGTACATTTACATAAATGCTATTTTACAACTTGTCATTGTAAGGCGTTTGGCAATTCAGAAAAAAACATATATATGTACATATCTCAGGTCAAAATATAGACCTCAACTGTTAAGGTAACTGCAAGTGTTCATCTAGGGTGTATTACACAAATTGTTCACAATCCCTTTTGAAGCAGAATATTACTCAAAGACAACAGGGACACTAGATGACTAACTTACAGTACTGACAGGTGGGATGCATTTTCATAATTTGTTCTTAACCTAACAGGCAGAATATAAAAAGGTGACCAGTCATTACAATACAGGCAGAATATAAAAAGGTGAACCAGTCATT
This sequence comes from Brachymystax lenok tsinlingensis, assembly GCA_030435695.1. NCBI lineage: Eukaryota > Metazoa > Chordata > Actinopteri > Salmoniformes > Salmonidae > Brachymystax > Brachymystax lenok. Next base: position 1,535,014 of record CM059814.1, on the reverse strand, counting down.
ACAATACAGGCAGAATATAAAAAGGTGAACCAGTCATTACAATACAGGCAGAATAGAAAAGGTGACCAGTCATTACAATACAGGCAGAATATAAAAGGTGACCAGTCATTACAATACAGGCAGAATATAAAAGAGATTAGCTGGGGCTCAGTTTATGATCAGGTCTGGGGTCAGTTAGCTGGTGAAGGAGAGAGACTGGGGCTCAGGTTATGATCAGGTCTGGGGTCAGTTAGCTGGTGAAGGAGAGAGACTGGGGCTCAGGTTATGAGTCAGGTCTGGGGTCAGTTAGCTGGTGAAGGAGAGAGACTGGGGCTCAGGTTATGATCAGGTCTGGGGTCAGTTAGCTGGTGAAGGAGAGAGACTGGGGCTCAGGTTATGATCAGGTCTGGGGTCAGTTAGCTGGTGAAGGAGAGAGACTGGGGCTCAGGTTATGATCAGGTCTGGGGTCAGTTGGTATCATGGTGCTGGGCCCTGGAAGCCTGGAGGACTGGAGCTGTGGAGAGGCCTGAAAGGCAGGGTGGCCCTGGGGGGGGTCAGAGGTCAGAGGTTAGGGTCAGAACCCCCCTTGGACGAAGGGGTGTTTGAGGAGGTTCTCGGCCGTGGGACGCCACTTCTCCTCTATGAACACCTGTCGCACAAAGTCCCGGGCGGACTCAGAAACGCCCTCAGGGAGGAAGGGCTTGGTGGGCTGTGTGGCTATCTTAAAGATGGCTGCCATGGCCTCGTATTCCGCCCAGGGAGGCTTCTGGGTAAGCATCTCCACCACTGTGCACGCCACAGACCTGACAGACAAAAAAAAAAACTTTACGGAGACAGACCCACTTCATCAGGAGACAAACATGAGAAATAAACCACCTTTAACATATCCTTAAACAAGGCAAGAAAATCTGGAATTTGTTTAACAAAAAACATTGATGTCACAAAATGTTCTTATTAAAGTGTGAACGGCACCAAAAAAAGAGTCTCTGCGTATTCACCAGACATCAGCTTTGCGTCCGTATCCTTCTCCGTTGATGACTTCCGGGCTCATCCAGTAAGGCGTACCGGTGACGGATTTGATGCCAGTTCCTGACATACAGATGGTCTGGATGCGTTTACTGGCCCCAAAGTCCCCCAGCTTGATGTTGCCAGTGGAGTCTCTCAGGATGTTGGCACCTAGAGGACAACAGAGAGTTGGTATGAAGGAAAATATTACCACTAGTCTCTTGACACATGGACCATATATATCCATAGATAGATATATCCATATTATTACCTGGAACTCCCTGTATATAGCCATGTTATTACCTGGTACTCCCTGTATATAGCCATGTTATTACCTGGTACTCCCTGTATATAGCCATGTTATTACCTGGTACTCCCTGTATATAGCCATATTATTACCTGGTACTCCCTGTATATAGCCATATTATTACCTGGTACTCCCTGTATATAGCCATGTTATTACCTGATACTCCCTGTATATAGCCATGTTATTACCTGGTACTCCCTGTATATAGCCATGTTATTACCTGGTACTCCCTGTATATAGCCATGTTATTACCTGGTACTCCCTGTATATAGCCATGTTATTACCTGGTACTCCTGTATATAGCCATGTTATTACCTGGTACTCCCTGTATATAGCCATGTTATTACCTGGTACTCCCTGTATATAACCATGTTATTACCTGGTACTCCCTGTATATAGCCATGTTATTACCTGGTACTCCCTGTATATAGCCATGTTATTACCTGGTACTCCCTGTATATATCCATGTTATTACCTGGTACTCCCTGTATATAGCCATGTTATTACCTGGTACTCCCTGTATATATCCATGTTATTACCTGGTACTCCCTGTATATAGCCATGTTATTACCTGGTACTCCCTGTATATAACCATGTTATTACCTGGTACTCCCTGTATATAGCCATGTTATTACCTGGAACTCCCTGTATATAGCCATGTTATTACCTGGTACTCTCTGCATATAGCCATGTTATTACCTGGTACTCCCTGTATATACCCATGTTATTACCTGGTACCCCCTGTATATAGCCATGTTATTACCTGGTACTCCCTGTATATAGCCATGTTATTACCTGGTACTCCCTGTATATAGCCATGTTATTACCTGGTACCCCTGCACATGTACTCAATATTGGGACCCCAATAGTCGGTCTGGTGTATCCAATATCCACGTTATCGTTACTCAAAATATTTATGACTTTTATTATTATGCGATTTTACTTTTCTTCACTGAACAAAAATATAAACCCAACAAGTGTTTTGGTCCCATGTTTCATGAGCTGAAATAAAAGATCCCAGAAATCTTTCATTTGCATAAAAAGCTTATTTCTCTCAAATGTTGTGCACAAATTTGTTTTCATCCCTGTTAGTGAGCATTTCTCCTTTGCCAAGAAAATCCATCCACCTGACAGGTGTGGGATATCAAGAACCTGATTAAACAGCATGATCATTACACAGGTGCACCTTGTGCTGGGGACAATAAAAGGCCCCTCTAAAATGTGCAGTTTTGTCAAATAACATATTGCCACAGATGTCTGAAGTTTTGATGAAACGTATAATTGGCATGCTGACTGCAGGAATGTCCACCAGAGCTGTTTGCCAGATAATTACATGTTAGTTTCCCTACCATAAGCCGCCTCCAACGTTGTTTTAAAGAATTTAGCAGTACGTCCGACCGGCCTCACAACCGCAGACGGCGTCGTGTGGGCGAGCGGTTTGCTGATGCCAACATTTTGAACAGACTGCCCCATGGCTGTCGTGGGGTTACGGTATGGGCAGGCATAAGCTACAGACAACGAATACAATTGCATTTTATCGATGGCAATTTGAATGAACAGAGATCCTGAGGCCCATTGTCGTGCCATTCATTTTGTTCAGTATATAATTTGTCTATTTTGTTGTCTCAGACCGGACAGACCTTCAGTAAGCATTTCACTCAGTCTACACCTGTTGTTTAAGAATAAAAGTGATTTGATTTGACACAGATACTCACACCATCCTGTAAGTCTGTCAGTGTGACTGGACCTTTGATATCTCTGTGTACGATCATGTTGCTGTGTGTCAGTGTACTGGACCTTTGATATCTCTGTGTACGATCATGTTGCTGTGTGTCAGTGTACTGGACCTTTGATATCTCTGTGTACGATCATGTTGCTGTGAAGGTAGAAGACACCCTGGAGGATCTGTCTGGTGTAGCGCCGCGTCACCTTCTCTGTCAGCGCCCCATACGCCTTCAACTGGTCCTTAATGGAACCCTGAGATAGATAGACAGAGAGAGAGACTGGTCAGACAGACCGACAGACAGAGACGGACCAGACATACCATACAGAGAGACAAACCAGACAGAGAGACGAGAGACCAGACAGAGAGACGAGAGACCAGACAGAGAGACCAGACAGAGAGACGAGACAGAGAAACAAGACAGAGAAACGAGACAGACCAGACAGAGAAAAGAGACAGACCAAACGGAGAGATGAGAAAGACCAGACAGAGAGACGAGACAGACCAGACAGAGAAACAAGACAGACCAGACAGAGAAACGAGACAGACCAGACAGAGAGATGAGAAAGACAAGACAGAGAGACGAGAAAGACCAGACAGAGAGACGAGACAGACCAGACAGAGAAACAAGACAGACCAGACAGAGAAACGAGACCGACCAACAGAGAGACCAGACAGACTGACAGAGAGACGAGAAAGACAAGACAGAGAGACGAGACAGACCAGACAGAAAGACAAGACCGAACGACGGACAGACAGAGACACCAGAACGACCGACAAAGACACCAGAACGACCGACAGAGACACCAGAACGACCGACAGAGACACCAGAACGACCGACAGAGACACCAGAACGACCGACAGAGACACCGGACCGACCGACAGAGACACCGGACCGACCGACAGAGACACCGGACCGACCGACAGAGACACCGGAACGACCGACAGAGACACCGGAACGACCGACAGAGACACCAGAACGACCGACAGAGACACCGGAACGACCGACAGAGACACCGGAACGACCGACAGAGACACCAGAACGACCGACAGAGACACCAGAACGACCGACAGAGACACCAGAACGACCGACAGAGACACCAGAACGACCGACAGAGACACCAGAACGACCGACAGAGACACCGGACCGACCGACAGAGACACCAGACCGACCGACAGAGACACCAGACCGACCGACAGAGACACCAGACCGACCGACAGAGACACCAGACCGACCGACAGACACCAGACCGACCGACAGAGACACCAGACCGACCGACAGAGACACCAGACCGACCGACAGAGACACCAGACAGACCGACAGAGACACCAGAACGACCGACAGAGACACCAGAACGACCGACAGAGACACCAGACAGACCGACAGAGACACCAGACAGACCGACAGAGACCAGACAGACAGACAGAGACCAGACAGAGAGACGAGACAGACAGACAGACCAGAACGACCGACAGACAGAGAGACCAAACCGACAGACAGAGAGACCAGACAGACCGACAGACAGAGAGACCAGACCGACCGACAGACAGACCAGACAGACCGACAGAGAGACCAGACCGACCGACAGAGATCAGACCGACCGACAGAGAGACCAGAACGACAGAGAGAGAGACCAGACCAACAGAGAGACCAGACAGACCGACAGAGAGACCAGATGGACCGACCGACAGAGAGACCAGATGGACCGACCGACAGAGAGACCAGACCGACCGACAGAGAGACCAGACCGACCGACAGAGAGACCAGACCGACAGACAGAGAGACCAGACCGACCGACAGAGAGACCAGATGGACCGACCGACAGAGAGACCAGACCGACCGACAGAGAGACCAGATGGACCGACCGACAGAGAGACCAGATGGACCGACCGACAGAGAGACCAGATGGACCGACCGACAGAGAGACCAGATGGACCGACAGTCAGACAGAGAGACCAGACCGACCGACAAAGAGACCAGACCGACCGACAGAGAGACCAGACCGACCGACAGAGAGACCAGACTGACCGACCGACAGAGAGACCAGACCGACCGACAGAGAGACCAGACCGACAGACAGAGAGACCAGACCGACAGACAGAGAGACCAGAACGACCGACAGAGACACCAGACCGACCGACAGAGACACCAGACCGACCGACAGAGACACCAGACCGACCGACAGAGACACCAGACCGACCGACAGAGACACCAGAACGACCGACAGAGACACCAGAACGACCGACAGAGACACCAGACCGACAGAGAGAGAGACCAGACCGACTGACAGAGAGACCAGACCGACAGACAGAGAGACCAGACCGACTGACAGAGAGACCAGACCGACAGACAGAGAGACCAGACCGACAGACAGAGAGACCAGACAGACCGACAGGGAGACCGACCGACAGACAGAGAGACCAGACAGACAGACAGACCAGACCGACAGACAGAGACACCAGACCGACAGACAGAGAGACCAGACAGACAGACAGAGAGACCAGACAGACAGACAGAGAGACCAGACCGAGAGACAGAGAGACCAGACAGACAGAGAGACCAGACAGACAGACAGAGAGAGAGACCAGACCGACTGACAGAGAGAGAGACCAGACCGACTGACAGAGAGAGACACCAGAACGACCGACAGAGACACCAGAACGACCGACAGAGACACCAGAACGACCGACAGAGACACCAGAACGACCGACAGAGACACCAGAACGACCGACAGAGACACCAGAACGACCGACAGAGACACCAGAACGACCGACAGAGACACCAGAACGACCGACAGAGACACCAGACCGACCGACAGAGACACCAGACCGACAGACAGAGAGAGAGACCAGACCGACAGACAGAGAGAGAGACCAGACCGACAGACAGAGAGACCAGACCGACAGACAGAGAGACCAGACCGACAGACAGACCAGACCGACAGACAGAGAGACCAGACCGACAGACAGAGAGACCAGACCGACAGACAGAGAGACCAGACCGACTGACAGAGAGAGAGACCAGACCGACTGACAGAGAGAGAGACCAGACCGACTGACAGAGAGAGAGACCAGACCGACTGACAGAGAGAGAGACCAGACCGACTGACAGAGAGAGAGACGAGACCAGACCGACTGACAGAGAGACCAGACCGACAGACAGAGAGACCAGACCGACAGACAGAGAGACCAGAACGACCGACAGAGACACCAGACCGACCGACAGAGAGAGAGACCAGACCGACCGACAGAGAGAGACCAGACCGACAGAGAGACCAGACCAGACCGACCGACAGATACACCAGACCGACCGACAGAGACACCAGACAGACAGATAGACCAGACCGACCGACAGAGAGACCAGACCGACCGACAGAGAGACCAGACCGACCAACAGAGAGACCAGACCGACCAACAGAGAGACCAGACCGACCAACAGAGAGACCAGACAGACCGACAGAGAGAGAGACCAGACCGACAGACAGAGAGAGAGACCAGACCGACAGACAGAGAGAGAGACCAGACCGACCGACTGACAGAGACACCAGAACGACCGACTGACAGAGACACCAGAACGACCGACTGACAGAGACACCAGAACGACCGACTGACAGAGACACCAGAACGACCGACTGACAGAGACACCAGAACGACCGACTGACAGAGACACCAGAACGACCGACTGACAGAGACACCAGAACGACCGACAGAGACACCAGAACGACCGACAGAGACACCAGAACGACCGACAGAGACACCAGAACGACCGACAGAGACACCAGACCGACCGACAGAGACACCAGACCGACCGACAGAGACACCAGACCGACAGACAGAGAGACCAGACAGACAGACAGAGAGACCAGACAGACAGACAGAGAGACCAGACAGACAGACAGAGAGACCAGACCGAGAGACAGAGAGACCAGAACGACCGACAGAGACACCAGACCGACCGACAGAGACACCAGACCGACCGACAGAGACACCAGACCGACAGACAGAGAGAGAGACCAGACCGACAGACAGAGAGACCAGACCGACAGACAGAGAGACCAGACCGACAGACAGAGAGACCAGACCGACAGACAGACCAGACCGACAGACAGAGAGACCAGACCGACAGACAGAGAGACCAGACCGACTGACAGAGAGAGAGACCAGACCGACTGACAGAGAGAGAGACCAGACCGACTGACAGAGAGAGAGACCAGACCGACTGACAGAGAGAGAGACCAGACCGACTGACAGAGAGAGAGACGAGACCAGACCGACTGACAGAGAGACCAGACCGACCGACAGAGAGACCAGACCGACCAACAGAGAGACCAGACCGACCAACAGAGAGACCAGACAGACCGACAGAGAGAGAGACCAGACCGACCGACAGAGAGAGAGACCAGACCGACAGACAGAGAGAGAGACCAGACCGACCGACTGACAGAGACACCAGAACAACCGACTGACAGAGACACCAGAACGACCGACTGACAGAGACACCAGAACGACCGACTGACAGAGACACCAGAACGACCGACTGACAGAGACACCAGAACGACCGACTGACAGAGACACCAGAACGACCGACAGAGACACCAGAACGACCGACAGAGACACCAGACCGACCGACAGAGACACCAGACCGACCGACAGAGACACCAGACCGACCGACAGAGACACCAGACCGACAGACAGAGAGACCAGACAGACAGACAGAGAGACCAGACAGACAGACAGAGAGACCAGACCGAGAGACAGAGAGACCAGACAGACAGAGAGACCAGACAGACAGACAGAGAGAGAGACCAGACCGACTGACAGAGAGAGAGACCAGACCGACTGACAGAGAGAGAGACCAGACCGACAGACAGAGACACCAGAACGACCGACAGAGACACCAGAACGACCGACAGAGACACCAGAACGACCGACAGAGACACCAGAACGACCGACAGAGACACCAGAACGACCGACAGAGACACCAGAACGACCGACAGAGACACCAGAACGACCGACAGAGACACCAGAACGACCGACAGAGACACCAGAACGACCGACAGAGACACCAGAACGACCGACAGAGACACCAGAACGACCGACAGAGACACCAGACCGACCGACAGAGACACCAGACCGACAGACAGAGAGAGAGACCAGACCGACAGACAGAGAGACCAGACCGACAGACAGAGAGACCAGACCGACAGACAGAGAGACCAGACCGACAGACAGACCAGACCGACAGACAGAGAGACCAGACCGACAGACAGAGAGACCAGACCGACAGACAGAGAGACCAGACCGACAGACAGAGAGACCAGACCGACTGACAGAGAGAGAGACCAGACCGACTGACAGAGAGAGAGACCAGACCGACTGACAGAGAGAGAGACCAGACCGACTGACAGAGAGAGAGACCAGACCGACTGACAGAGAGAGAGACGAGACCAGACCGACTGACAGAGAGACCAGACCGACAGACAGAGAGACCAGACCGACAGACAGAGAGACCAGAACGACCGACAGAGACACCAGACCGACCGACAGAGACACCAGACCGACCGACAGAGACACCAGACCGACCGACAGAGACACCAGACCGACCGACAGAGACACCAGAACGACCGACAGAGACACCAGAACGACCGACAGAGACACCAGACCGACAGAGAGAGAGACCAGACCGACTGACAGAGAGACCAGACCGACAGACAGAGAGACCAGACCGACTGACAGAGAGACCAGACCGACAGACAGAGAGACCAGACCGACAGACAGAGAGACCAGACCGACAGACAGAGAGACCAGACCGACAGACAGAGAGACCAGACCTCTTACCTTTCCTCTGTTCCGTCTTCCCCCTCCTCTCCTCCCTTTCCTCTGTTCTGTCCTCCCTCTCCTCTCCTCCCTTTCCTCTGTTCTACTGTCCTCACTTTTGGTAAGACAGATCAATTACTCCCTGGCTGGTGCCGGTACCCCTCCACCCCTCCACTCCTGATAGGTCTGGCTACGTTGCTGGATCCTGACACACTGACTTGGCCCCAGGCCACTGACCAACACCCTGCCCCCTCTCTGCCAGCTAACCTCAGAGAAGTAGAAACAAATATAAACACATCCCACTTCCAGACAATGTGTGACTAAGACACTTAACACAGCCTCAATAACAGCTGGGATATTAATAACAGTGGCCACTAGGGTAGAGAGGACTGGGACAGAAAGGGGGGGTAGAGAGGACTGGGACAGTAAGGGGGCAGAGAGGACTGGGACAGTAAGAGGGGGTAGAGAGGACTGGGACAGTAAGGGGGCAGAGAGGACTGGGACAGTAAGAGGGGGTAGAGAGGACTGGGACAGTAAGGGGGCAGAGAGGACTGGGACAGAAAGGGGGTAGAGAGGACTGGGACAGTAAGGGGGGCAGAGAGGACTGGGACAGTAAGAGGGGGTAGAGAGGACTGGGACAGTAAGGGGGCAGAGAGGACTGGGACAGTAAGAGGGGGTAGAGAGGACCTGGGACAGAAAGGGGGGTTAGAGTGGACTGGGACAGTAAGGGGGTAGAGAGGACTGGGACAGAAAGGGGGTTAGAGTGGACTGGGACAGTAAGGGGGTAGAGAGGACTGGGACAGAAAGGGGGGTTAGAGAGGACTGGGACAGGGGTAATGAGGAGGGGGTAGAAAGGACTGGGGACGGGGTAATGAGGAGGGGGCAGAAAGGACTGGGACGGGGTAATGAGGAGGGGGTAGAAAGGACTATGACAGGGGTAATGAGGAGGGGGTGACTGCTACTCATTAAGTTCCTGGTTTACAAAGAACATGACCTCATAAACCATGGTGTTCTGCTGACAGTAATGACTGGTGGTGACATTTTGCCATTGTTCTATGCTGCTGCGGTGTGCAATGGGTAGATTTGGGTTTGGCCGAAACAACGATCTGAAAGGCTGTCTGTCTATGATGCTGGCCTGATAAAGATACAACGATCTGAAAGGCTGTCTATGATGCTGGCCTGATAAAGATACAACGATCTGAAAGGCTGTCTATGATGCTGGCCTGATAAAGATACAACGATCTGAAAGGCTGTCTATGATGCTGGCCTGATAAAGATACAACGATCTGAAAGGCTGTCTATGATGCTGGCCTGATAAAGATACAACGATCTGAAAGGCTGTCTATGATGCTGGCCTGATAAAGTTACAACGATCTGAAAGGCTGTCTGTCTATGATGCTGGCCTGTAGGAAAATAGCCCTATCTGCTTCTACTCTAGTCGATGTTCAGATGGTAAACCAGTCTGTTTTAAAGTCTGCTGATCTTGATGCTAAGATCACACACCACTTCAACAGTCTACATCTAACAGGCACACACATCCCTGCCTCCTACGCACCCCAGGCATGAACTCAACAAAGATGGTGAGTTTCCTGGTCTCCAGGTCCCTCGTAGACCCGTAGTACTGAACGATCCGCTCATGATGCAGGTTCTTCAACAACTGGACCTCACACTCCAGAGCATTCACCTCCTAGAAGGGGAGAGAAATAGGGACAGAGAGGGGGATGAGGAGGGGAGAGAGAGAGGTACATCTGTGTTCTGACAGGTACATCTGATCCCTCTCACTCACCTTGCTGGTTTCCTGACAGTCGGGGTCAAAGGGCACCTGTTTGGCGGCCAGCTCCCGTCCGGTGTCGGCGTCGTAACAGAGGTATACCTCCCCGAACGCCCCACGACCCAGCAGCTTCCCCTGACGCCAGTTCACCGGCGCTTGCGGAGCTACGAGACAGAACACACAACACGTCTTAAACTAGGAGAAATACACCACACGATACAAACCACCACAACTAGAGCCGACCGATATCGGATTGCTGGGTCGAATCCCGATTTTATGGAGGCAAAACTCCCCGATTACCAATAAACCTGCCGATATATGGTTTTGATAATTTCTTTTCACAAATTGTGCTCCAAATGATTAACAGATACTCTAAATGAATATATAACTGAACATTATTGAAGGACATATTATTTGTGGTTTACATGATAACCACCAAAAACTATACTATCCTCTATAAAGTAAATCTGAAAACCTGTTCAGTCTCCACTCCAACAACTCCCAGACGTCTCCACCGTAACGACTCCCAGACGTCTCCACCGTAACGACTCCAAGGCGTCTCCACCGTAACGACTCCCAGACGTCTCCACCGTAACGACTCCCAGACGTCTCCACCGTAACGACTACCAGGCGTCTCCACCGTAACGACTACCAGGCGTCTCCACCGTAACGACTCCCAGGCGTCTCCACCGTAACGACTCCCAGGCGTCTCCACCGTAACGACTACCAGGCGTCTCCATGCATCCACGTCCGACTCCCAGGCGTCTCCACCGTAACGACTCCCAGACGTCTCCACCGTGCGACTACCAGGCGCCTCCACCGTAACGACTCCCAGGCGTCTCCACCGTGCGACTCCCAGGCGTCTCCACCGTAACGACTCCCAGGCGTCTCCACCGTGCGACTCCCAGGCGTCTCCACCGTAACGACTACCAGGCGTCTCCACCGTAACGACTCCCAGGCGTCTCCACCGTAACGACTCCCAGACGTCTCCACCGTAACGACTCCCAGGCGTCTCCACCGTAACGACTCCCTGGCGTCTCCACCGTAACGACTCCCAGACGTCTCCACCGTAACGACTCCCAGGCGTCTCCACCGTAACGACTCCCAGGCGTCTCCACCGTAACGACTCCCAGACGTCTCCACCGTAACGACTACCAGACGTCTCCACCGTAACGCCTTCCAGACGTCTCCACCGTAACGACTACCAGACGTCTCCACCGTAGCGACTACCAGACGTCTCCACCGTAGCGCCTTCCAGACGTCTCCACCGTAACGACTCCCAGACGTCTCCACCGTAACGACTCCCACACGTCTCCACCGTAACGACTACCAGACGTCTCCACCGTAACGCCTTCCAGACGTCTCCACCGTAACGCCTTCCAGACGTCTCCACCGTAACGACTCCCACACGTCTGCACCGTAACGACTACCAGACGTCTCCACCGTAACCACTCCCACACATCTCCGGACTCCCACACGTCTCCAGACTCCCACACGTCTCTGTTTCTAATTCTTAATTTCATTCTTTAACTTTTAAATTTGTGTGTATTGTATATTGTTAAATATTATTATTTGTTGCACCTTTATTTAACTAGAAAGTCTATGAACAAATTGTAATTTTTCAATGACGGCTTACCCCAGCCAAACCCTCCCCTAATCCGGACGACGCTGGGCCAATTGTGCGCCGCCCTATGGGACTCCCGATCACTGCCGGTTGTGATACAGCCCGGGATTGAACCAGGGTTTGTAATGATGCCTCTAGCACTGAGATGCAGTGCCATAGACCGCTGCAAAGCCTCCTTCACTCACGCCGCCAAATATACCCTCGTAAAACTGACCATCCTACCGATCCTCGACTTCGGCGATATCATTTACAAAATAGCCTCCAATACTCTACTCAGCAAACTGGATGCAGTCTATCACAGTGGCATTCATTTTGTCACCAAAGCCCCTTATACCACGCACCACTGCGACCTGTATGCTCTAATCGGCTGGCCCTCGCTACATATTCGTCGCCAGACCCACTGGCTCCAGGTCATCTATAATTATTTGCTAGGTAAAGCCCCGGCTTAGCTCACTGGTCACCATAACAACACCCACCCGTAGCATGCGCGACAGCAGGTATATCTCACTGGTCACCCCCAAAACAAACACCTCTTTTGGCCGCCTTTCCTTCCAGTTCTCTGCTGCCAATGACTGGAACGAATTGCAAAAATCGCTGAAGCTGGAGACTTATCTCCCTCACTAACTTTAAACATCAGCTAACCGATCGCTGCAGCTGTACACAGCCCATCTGTAAATAATCCATCCAATCTACCTAACTCATCCCCATATTGTTTTTGTTTGTTGTTGCTCTTTTGCACACCAGTATCTCTACTTGCACATCATCATCTGCACATCTATAACTCCAGTGTTAATCTGCTAAATTGTAATTACATGCTACTATGGCCTATTTATTGTCTTACCTTACCATTTGCACACACTGCATATAGACTTTCTTTTTTTCTATTGTGTTATTGACTGTACGCTTGTTTATTCCATGTGTAACTCTGTGTTGTTGTTTGTGTCGCACTGCTTTGCTTTATCCTGGCCAGGTCGCAGTTGTAAATGAGAACTTGTTCTCAACTTGCCTACTTGGTTAAATTAAGGTGAAATATTACCGATTGGCAAGACTTGCCTCATCCCTCTCAACCATACAATTTTTCAATTCCTCATTCACAGGGATGTAATTGGGGATTTACTGGGTCAGTCTCACTGTAACCAGGAGGTCGTTAGAGGGCCTGGTATGTCTTAATGTAACCAGGAGGTCTACTGGGTCAGTCTCACTGTAACCAGGAGGTCGTCAGAGGGCCTGGTATGTCTTAATGTAACCAGGAGGTCTACTGGGTCAGTCTCACTGTAACCAGGAGGTCGTTAGAGGGCCTGGTATGTCTTAATGTAACCAGGAGGTCTACTGGGTCAGTCTCACTGTAACCAGGAGGTCGTTAGAGGGCCTGGTATGTCTTAATGTAACCAGGGGGTCTATATTGGGGTGTAACTCACATTTAGGTGCTTCCCTGCGGGGGCAGCTCTTCCCTGTGACTCGGCCCAGTGTTCTGAGGTCACTGTACGGTAGAGTGCTGTCTCCGTTGTAACTCCGGGTTTGACTGGACGGAACCAGCTGAAACAGGTTCTCCTGAGGCATGAAGCTCCGAGGGAACGTCCTCCGACCTGGACACACACAAAACACACGTTCATTTTTAAACATAACCATGTTTATTTTACTAAACAGTGCACATGCATACACACAAACACACGTAATAATCAAATCAGTCTCCAAGATACAAATAACTAGTATTAACGGTAGGGGACTACAACACAGTCTTAATGGACGTCAATGGACCGTAAAGGCAAGCATACTACCAACTATCGCCCTCTGGTGATGAAAGAGATTATGAATATTACGGACACGTTGGAACTGATGGATAATTGGAGGCTTAAAAACCTGGTAACATTTACTTGGAGGCTTAAAAACTTGGTAACATTTACTTGGAGGAGGCTTAACAACCTGGTAACATTTACTTGGAGGAGGCTTAACAACCTGGTAACATTTACTTGGAGGAGGCTTAACAACCTGGTAACATTTACTTGGAGGAGGCTTAACAACCTAGTAACATTTACTTGGAGGAGGCTTAACAACCTGGTAACATTTACTTGGAGGAGGCTTAACAACCTGGTAACATTTACTTGGAGGAGGCTTAAAAACCTAGTAACATTTACTTGGAGGAGGCTTAAAACATTACACGCCAATTGTGTAGATACATGTACTACAGAAACCCTGAATAATCTAGAAGCAAAACAAAAAGAGTGAGGAATTTATTCAGAAAATATAGTGTTTCATTTATCTAAAAAACTCTCTCCTAAATATTCAATATAGAAACGCAACCAAAAATAACCAACAAACAATTGTTACAAATGATGGAGAAATACACCTCACCAACAGAGATTTTAAACAAATGTTATTTTGTCAAGTTCCTTCAAATTCACGTGACGAAACGTTTGGGATATCCTTCTCCCAAGAAATCTACCTGCGACACAAAAAAAATCTTGTGAAGGCCTAATTACACAAGCTCCTGTCACGAACTGGGACACCTCCCGTCACGAACTGGGACACCTCCCGTCACAAACTGGGACACCTCCCGTCACAAACTGGGACACCTCCCGTCACAAACTGGGACACCTCCCGTCACAAACTGGGACACCTCCCGTCACAAACTGGGACACCTCCCGTCACAAACTGGGACACCTCCCGTCACAAACTGGGACACCTCCCGTCACAAACTGGGACACCTCCCGTCACAAACTGGGACACCTCCCGTCACAAACTGGGACACCTCCTGTCACAAACCTCCTGCGCGGAGGTGGCTATGCTTAGCAACTGGTGTCTCTGAGGGGTCTTCAGCCTGGTCTGCTAACTACCTGTCTCAAAGAGTGCAGTGTATAAATTCAGAACATCTGCTGTCTCAGCCACTGCCTGTCACCAAGGGAGCACCCCAAGGCTGGATCCTAGTGCCCACTCTCTTCTCAATTTACTTCAACAACATATCTCAGGCAGTAGGAAGCTCTCTCATCCATTTAAATGCAGATTATAGTCCTATACTCAACTGGCCCCTCCCCGGATTTTGTGTTAAACGCTCTACAACAAAGATTTTTCTTCCCTTAACCTTGTTCTGAACACCTCCAAAACAAAGGTCATGTGGTTTGGTAAGAAGAAATGCCACCCTCTCCCAACTGGTGTGATTACTTCCTCTGAGGGTTTAGAGCTTGAGGTAGTCACCTCATACAAGTACTTGGGAGTATGGCTAGATGGTACACTGTCCTTCTCTCAGCACATATCAAAGCTGCAGGCTAAGGTTACATCTAGACTTGGTTTCCTCTATCGTAATCGCTCCTCTTTCACCCCAGCTGCCAAACTAACCCTGATTCAGATGACCATCCTACCCATGCTAGATTACGGAGAGACTAATTTATAGATGGGCAGGTAAGGGTGCTCTCGAGTGGCTAGATGCTCTTTACCATTCACCATCAGATTTGCCACCGATGCTCCTTATAGGACACATCACTGCACTCTAACCTCCTCTGTAAACTGGTCATCTCTGTATATCCGTCGCAAGACCCACTGGTTGATGCTTATTTATAAAACCCTCTTAGGCCTCACTCCCCCTATCTGAGATATCTACTGCAGCCCTCATCCTCCACATACAACACCCGTTCTGCCAGTCACATTCTGTTAAAGGTCCCTAAAGCACACGCATCCCTGGGTCGCTCCTCTTTTCAGTTCGCTGCAGCTAGCGACTGGAACGAGCTGCAACAAACACTCAAACTGGACAGTTTTATCTCAATCTCTTCATTCAAAGACTCACAGAGAGCTAACATTAATGATATGCATGTCAATCTCTCCTGGCTCAAAGCGGAGGAGACTTGGATAATTTCTCCAAATTCTCTAAAACACAACTATGAAAATAGATAATAATAATAATAATAATAGATAAGCCAGTATGGTTTGGGTCTCTAAAAGATCAACTTTAAATTGGTCTCCCGATTAAATGAGCGGATGGTGAAGTCGATGTTCCAGCCGGAAAAGTTTAGCGATCTTGAAACTATTAACTTTGATAGAAAATTTTAATAATAGATAGATATGCATTTACTAACCGTGGACAAGGAAACACATTTCTGGGAATATTACCCTGATTAATTCGCAGTTTACATGTTTATTCATGGCTCTACCAACTCCAGAAAGATTACCATGATTAATTCTGTAGTTATATCTCAGTTTACATATTTATTCATGGCTCTACCGACTCCAAGAGAATCCTTTTTAAAATCATTCAATAATTTTTTTTAAACTTTATTTGGAATGGCAAACTAGCCAAGCATATTTAATTAACGAACATAAGTTTGGAGGGTTAAAACTATTAAATATTAAGGCATTAAACCGCACTCTTAAAACCTCCACTGTACCTAAATCTAAATGGTTTTCTAGCAAGCTACTAAGAGAGTCCCATCCTTTGTTTAAGAGTAGGCTATTTGCCCTTTGGCAGATTAAAAGTTTACATTTTTGGCGGATTGACAATGGATGCCTGTGTAAAGTATCCTCCTTTTTAAATGAAGTCAGATGTGGCTACAATTTCATCCTCCAGATCTAATATTGCAGCAAATAATACGGCTGAACTACAACTCCACGAGGATTGTGTGCCTCGTGGAGTTGCATCAACATGAGTGTGATTAAATCAGTAGTGTGATAGAGCAGCATTGTTCAGGAGAAAGCCCTCGTACGGTCACTGTGTAATGATAGAGCAGCATTGTTCAGGAGAAAGCCCTCAGACTGTCACTGTGTAATGATAGAGCAGCATTGTTCAGGAGAAAGCCCCCAGACTGTCACTGTGTAATGATAGAGCAGCATTGTTCAGGAGAAAGCCCCCAGACTGTCACTGTGTAATGATAGAGCAGCATTGTTCAGGAGAAAGCCCTCGTACGGTCACTGTGTAATGATAGAGCAGCATTGTTCAGGAGAAAGCCCTCAGACTGTCACTGTGTAATGATAGAGCAGCATTGTTCAGGAGAAAGCCCTCGTACTGTCACTGTGTAATGATAGAGCAGCATTGTTCAGGAGAAAGCCCTCAGACTGTCACTGTGTAATGATAGAGCAGCATTGTTCAGGAGAAAGCCCTCATACTGTCACTGTGTAATGATAGAGCAGCATTGTTCAGGAGAAAGCCCCCAGACTGTCACTGTGTAATGATAGAGCAGCATTGTTCAGGAGAAAGCCCTCATACTGTCACTGTGTAATGATAGAGCAGCATTGTTCAGGAGAAAGCCCCCAGACTGTCACTGTGTAATGATAGAGCAGCATTGTTCAGGAGAAAGCCCTCGTACTGTCACTGTGTAATGATAGAGCAGCATTGTTCAGGAGAAAGCCCTCATACTGTCACTGTGTAATGATAGAGCAGCATTGTTCAGAGAAAGCCCTCGTACTGTCACTGTGTAATGATAGAGCAGCATTGTTCAGGAGAAAGCCCTCATACTGTCACTGTGTAATGATAGAGCAGCATTGTTCAGGAGAAAGCCCTCATACTGTCACTGTGTAATGATAGAGCAGCATTGTTCAGGAGAAAGCCCTCATACTGTCACTGTGTAATGATAGAGCAGCATTGTTCAGGAGAAAGCCCTCTTACTGTCACTGTGTAATGATAGAGCAGCATTGTTCAGGAGAAAGCCCCCAGACTGTCACTGTGTAATGATAGAGCAGCATTGTTCAGGAGAAAGCCCTCATACTGTCACTGTGTAATGATAGAGCAGCATTGTTCAGGAGAAAGCCCTCAGACTGTCACTGTGTAATGATAGAGCAGCATTGTTCAGGAGAAAGCCCTCTTACCATCGCTATAGTCTTTGCTGCCATTGGACAAGTGGAATTGACGAGGGAAAGTTCCTCCTTTACTGTGGCGACCTGCAGGGGGAGAAGAGACAGAGAGTCAGCCAGCCAGCCAGTCAGCCAACCAGTCAGCCAGCCAGTCAGCCAGTCAGCCAGCCAGTCAGCCAGCCAGCCAGTCAGCCAGCCAGTCAGCCAGTGTTGTCACTACAATACAGTACAATAACAGTGGTCTCTAATCACATCGCTAAAATGTGGAACAAGTAAGCAACAGCAGACAGTCATGTCCCACTAATGATTAGTTGAAGGAAGAAGGGAGGAGGAAGGTAGGGAGAATGTATTGCTGAAATAATGGAACGAAGCCTAACATCCCCACATCCTGGAGAGCTGAGATGTCCAATCAAATCAAGTTTTATTAGTCACATGCGCCAAATACAACAGGTGTAGTAGACCTTACAGTGAAATGCTGAATACAACAGGTGTAGAACTTACAGTGAAATGCTGAATACAACAGGTGTAGACCTTACAGTGAAATGCTGAATACAACAGGTGTAGACCTTACAGTGAAATGCTGAATACAACAGGTGTAGACCTTACAGTGAAATGCTGAATACAACAGGTGTAGACCGTACAGTGAAATGCTGAATACAACAGGTGTAGTAGACCTTACAGTGAAATGCTGAATACAACAGGGTGTAGACCTTACAGTGAAATGCTGAATACAACAGGGTGTAGACCTTACAGTGAAATGCTGAATACAACAGGTGTAGACCTTACAGTGAAATGCTGAATACAACAGGTGTAGACCTTACAGTGAAATGCTGACTTACGAGCCCCTAACCAACAGTGCAGTTTAAAAAAATACGGATAAGAATAAGAGATAAAAGTAACAAGTAATTAAAGAGTAGCAGTAAAATAACGATGGCGAGACTATATACAGGGGGTACCGGTACAGAGACAATGTGGAGACTATATACAGGGGGTACCGGTACAGAGACAATGTGGAGACTATATACAGGGGGTACCGGTACAGAGTCAATGTGGAGGCTATATACAGGGGGTACCGGTACAGAGTCAATGTGGAGGCTATATACAGGGGGTACCGGTACAGAGTCAATGTGCGGGGGCACCGGTTAGTCGAGGTGCAAAAAGTCTGGGTAGCCATTTGATTAGATGTTCAGGAGTCTTATGGCTTGGGGGTAGAAGCTGTTTAGAAGCCTCTGTGACCTAGACTTGGCGCTCCGGTACCGCTTGCCGTGCGGTAGCAGAGAGAACAGTCTATGACTTGGGTGGCTGGAGTCTTTGACAATTTTTAGGGCCTTCCTCTGACACTGCCTGGTATAGAGGTCCTGGATGGCAGGCAGCTTGGCCCCAGTGATGTACTGGGCCGTTCGCACTACCCTCTGTAGTGCCTTGCGGTCGGAGGCCGAGCAGTTGCAATACCAGACAGTGATGCAACCAGTCAGGATGCTCTCGATGGGGCAGCTGTAGAAGCTTTTGAGGATCTGAGGACCCATGCCAAATCTTTTCAGTCTCGTGAGGGGGAATAGGTTTTGTTGTGCCCTCTTAACGACTGTCTTGGTGTGCTTGGACCATGTTAGTTTGTTGTTGATGTGGACACCAAGCAACTTGAAGCGCTCAACGTGCTCCACTGCAGTCCCATCGATGAGAATGGGGGCGTGCTCGGTCCTCCTTTTCCTGTAGTCCACAATCATCTCCTTTGTCTTGATCACGTTGAGGGAGAGATTGTTATTCCGGCACAACAGGGCCAGGTCTCTGACCTCCCTATAGGTGGTCTCGTAGTTGTCGGTGATCAGGCCTACAACTGTTGTGTCATGGGGAAACTTAATGATGGTGTTGGGAGTCATGATTGGCCGTGCAGTCATGAGTGAACAGGGAGTACAGGAGGGGACTGAGCACGCACCCCTGGGGAGCTCCAGTGTTGAGGATCAGTGTGGCGGATGTGTTGTTACCTACCCTCACCGCCTGGGGGGCAGCCCGTCAGGAAGTCCAGGATCCATTTGCAGAGGGAGGTGTTTAGTCCCAGGGTCCTTAGCTTAGTGATGAGCTTTCAGGTAACTATGCTGTTGAACGCTGAGCTGTAGTCAATGAACAGCATTCTCACATAGGTGTTCCTTTTGTCCAGGTGGGAAAGGGCAGTGTGGAGTGCAATACAGATTGCCTACTAACCTGTTTGCCTCAGTGAGACTGGCTGTCGTTAGCATTAGCCTACTAACCTGTTTGCCTCAGTGAGACTGGCTGTCGTTAGCATTAGCCTGCTAACCTGTTAGCCTCAGTGAGACTGGCTGTCGTTAGCATTAGCCTGCTAACCTGTTAGCCTCAGTGAGACTGGCTGTCGTTAGCATTAGCCTACTAACCTGTTTGCCTCAGTGAGACTGGCTGTCGTTAGCATTAGCCTGCTAACCTGTTTGCCTCAGTGAGACTGGCTGTCGTTAGCATTAGCCTGCTAACCTGTTAGCCTCAGTGAGACTGGCTGTCGTTAGCATTAGCCTACTAACCTGTTTGCCTCAGTGAGACTGGCTGTCGTTAGCATTAGCCTGCTAACCTGTTAGCCTCAGTGAGACTGGCTGTCGTTAGCATTAGCCTGCTAACCTGTTAGCCTCAGTGAGACTGGCTGTCGTTAGCATTAGCCTACTAACCTGTTTGCCTCAGTGAGACTGGCTGTCGTTAGCATTAGCCTGCTAACCTGTTTGCCTCAGTGAGACTGGCTGTCGTTAGCATTAGCCTGCTAACCTGTTAGCCTCAGTGAAACTGGCTGTCGTTAGCATTAGCCTACTAACCTGTTTGCCTCAGTGAGACTGGCTGTCGTTAGCATTAGCCTGCTAACCTGTTAGCCTCAGTGAGACTGGCTGTCGTTAGCATTAGCCTACTAACCTGTTTGCCTCAGTGAGACTGGCTGTCGTTAGCATTAGCCTGCTAACCTGTTAGCCTCAGTGAGACTGGCTGTCGTTAGCATTAGCCTGCTAACCTGTTTGCCTCAGTGAGACTGGCTGTCGTTAGCATTAGCCTGCTAACCTGTTTGCCTCAGTGAGACTGGCTGTCGTTAGCATTAGCCTGCTAACCTGTTAGCCTCAGTGAAACTGGCTGTCGTTAGCATTAGCCTACTAACCTGTTTGCCTCAGTGAGACTGGCTGTCGTTAGCATTAGCCTGCTAACCTGTTAGCCTCAGTGAGACTGGCTGTCGTTAGCATTAGCCTACTAACCTGTTTGCCTCAGTGAGACTGGCTGTCGTTAGCATTAGCCTGCTAACCTGTTAGCCTCAGTGAGACTGGCTGTCGTTAGCATTAGCCTACTAACCTGTTTGCCTCAGTGAGACTGGCTGTCGTTAGCATTAGCCTGCTAACCTGTTAGCCTCAGTGAGACTGGCTGTCGTTAGCATTAGCCTACTAACCTGTTTGCCTCAGTGAGACTGGCTGTCGTTAGCATTAGCCTGCTAACCTGTTAGCCTCAGTGAGACTGGCTGTCGTTAGCATTAGCCTACTAACCTGTTTGCCTCAGTGAGACTGGCTGTCGTTAGCATTAGCCTGCTAACCTGTTAGCCTCAGTGAGACTGGCTGTCGTTAGCATTAGCCTGCTAACCTGTTAGCCTCAGTGAGACTGGATGTCGTTAGCATTAGGGGAAGGGAGACAAGGGGAGGAAGAGGGGAGACGAGGGGAGGTAGAGGGGAGACGAGGGGAGGTAGAGGGGAGACGAGGGGAGGTAGAGGGAGACGAGGGAGGAAGAGAGGGAGACAAGGAGGTAGAGGGAGACAAGGGGAGGTAGAGGGAGACGAGGGAGGAAGAGGGGAGACAAGGGAGGTAGAGGGGGAGGCAGGGGAGGAAGAGGGGAGACAAGGGGAGGAAGAGGGAGACGAGGGAGGAAGAGGGGAGACGAGGGGAGGTAGAGGGAGACGAGGGAGGAGGAAGAGGGGAGACGAGGGGAGGAAGAGGGAGACAAGGGGAGGAAGAGGGGAGACAAGGGGAGGTAGAGGGGAGACAAGGGGAGGTAGAGGGGAGACGAGGGGAGGAAGAGGGGAGACAAGGGGAGGAAGAGGGGAGACAAGGGGAGGAAGAGGGGAGACAAGGGAGGTAGAGGGGAGACAAGGGAGGTAGAGGGGAGACGAGGGGAGGAAGAGAGGGGAGACAAGGGGAGGTAGAGGGAGACAAGGGGAGGTAGAGGGAGACGAGGGGAGGAAGAGGGAGACGAGGGGAGGAAGAGGGGAGACAAGGGGAGGTAGAGGGAGGACGAGGGGAGGTAGAGGGAGACGAGGGGAGGTAGAGGGAGACGAGGGAGGTAGAGGGAGACGAGGGGAGGAAGAGGGGAGACAAGGGAGGAAGAGGGAGACAAGGGGAGGTAGAGGGGAGACGAGGGGAGGTAGAGGGGAGACGAGGGGAGGAAGAGGGGAGACGAGGGAGGAAGAGGGGGAGACAAAGGGGAGGAAGAGGGAGACAAAGGGGAGGTAGAGGGAGACAAGGGGAGGTAGAGGGGAGACAGGGGAGGAAGAGGGGAGACGAGGGAGGAAGAGGGAGACAAGGGGAGGTAGAGGGGAGACGAGGGAGGAAGAGGGAGACAAGGGAGGTAGAGGGGAGACGAGGGGAGGAAGAGAGGGAGACAAGGGAGGAAGAGGGGAGACAAGGGGAGGAAGAGGGGAGACAAGGGGAGGTAGAGGGAGACAAGGGGAGGTAGAGGGGAGACGAGGGAGGAAGAGGGGAGACAAGGGGAGGAAGAGGGGAGACAAGGGGAGGAAGAGAGGGGAGACAAGGGGAGGTAGAGGGAGACAAGGGGAGGTAGAGGGAGGGAGGCAGGGAGGAAGAGGGGAGACAAGGGGAGGAAGAGGGGAGACAAGGGGAGGAAGAGGGGAGACGAGGGGAGGAAGAGAGGGAGGACGAGGGGAGGAAGAGGGAGACAAGGGGAGGTAGAGGGAGACGAGGGGAGGAAGAGGGGAGACAAGGGGAGGTAGAGGGGAGACGAGGGGAGGAAGAGGGAGACGAGGGAGGTAGAGGGGAGACCAGGGAGGTAGAGGGGGAGGCAGGGGAGGTAGAGGGGAGACAAGGGGAGGTAGAGGGAGACAAGGGGAGGTAGAGGGGAGACAAGGGGAGGAAGAGGGGAGACAAGGGGAGGAAGAGGGGAGACAAGGGGAGGTAGAGGGGAGACAAGGGGAGGAGAGAAGAGGGAGGAGAGGGGAGGTAGAGGGGAGACAAGGGGAGGTAGAGGGGAGACAAGGGGAGGTAGAGGGGAGACAAGGGGAGGTAGAGGGGAGACAAGGGGAGGTAGAGGGGAGACAAGGGGAGGAAGAGGAGGTAGAGGAGGAAGTAGTCTCATTGAGATTATAAAACCTATTTTCCAAGAGAGAGCTGGCCAAAATAGCAGCAGACATCATTACAACATACAACACAAAGCACTAGAGTTTAATAACCTAAATTGACACATTGAGCAGGAAGGTCAGAATGAAAACATTCAGAATGAACCCATACCTCTGTGTCCTTCATAGTTGAGGCTCAGATAGTTGTTGTCTCGGTTGTTCTGGGAAAAAGGAGGGCTGAGAAAAAAGAGGAGAGAGAGAGAAACGAGAGAGAGGGGGAGAGAAACGAGAGAGAGGGGGAGAGAAACGAGAGAGAGGGGGAGAGAAACGAGAGAGAGAAACGAGAGAGAGAAACGAGAGAGAGGGGGAGAGAAACGAGAGAGAGATGAAAAGTTTGGTTATTTTAGTCTGCAGTAATTCCCTGTTCTCCACTCAGCAAACCGAAACTGGTTATGTGAAAGTTCCCAGAACATTCATTAGGTCGCAGCAAATGTTCTCATGACAAAACAACTGTTGCGCTGCTGATTATAGAATGTTTGTATCTACAGTGAGGGAAATAAAGTATTTGATCCCCTGCTGATTTTGTACGTTTGCCCACTGACAAAGAAATGATCAGTCTATAATTTTAATGGTAGGTTTATTTGAACAGTGAGAGACAGAATAACAACAAAAAAATCCAGAAAAACGCATGTGAAAATGTTTATAAATTGATTTGCATTTTAATGAGGGAAATAAGTATTTGACCCCTCTGCAAAACATGACTTAGTACTTGGTGGCAAAACCCTTGTTGGCAATCAGAGGTCAGACGTTTCTTGTAGTTGGCCAGCAGGTTTGCACACATCTCAGGAGGGATTTTGTCCCACTCCTCTTTGCAGATCTTCTCCAAGTCATTAAGGTTTCGAGGCTGACGTTTGGCAACTCAAACCTTCAGCTCCCTCCACAGATTTTCTATGGGATTAAGGTCTGGAGACTGGCTAGGCCACTCCAGGACCTTAATGTGCTTCTTCTTGAGCCACTCCTTTGTTGCCTTGGCCGTGTGTTTTGGGTCATTGTCATGCTGGAATACCCATCCACGACCCATTTTCAATGCCCAGGCTGAGGGAAGGAGGTTCTCACCCATGATTTGACGGTACATGGCCCCGTCCATCGTCCCTTTGATGCGGTGAAGTTGTCCTGTCCCCTTAGCAGAAAAACACACCCAAAGCATAATGTTTCCACCTCCATGTTTGACGGTGGGGATGGTGTTCTTGGGGTCATAGGCAGCATTCCTCCTCCTCCAAACACGGCGAGTTGAGTTGATGCCAAAGAGCTCCATGTTGGTCTCATCTGACCACAACACTTTCACCCAGTTGTCCTCTGAATCATTCAGATGTTCATTGGCAAACTTTAGACGGGCATGTATATGTGCTTTCTTGAGCAGGCAGACCTTGCGGGTGCTGCAGGATTTCAGTCCTTCACGGCGTAGTGTGTTATCAATTGTTTTCTTGGTGACTATGGTCCCAGCTGCCTTGAGATCATTGACAAGATCCCCCCGTGTAGTTCTGGGCTGATTCCTCACCGTTCTCATGATCATTGCAACTCCACCAGGTGAGATCTTGGATGGAGCCCCAGGCCGAGGGAGATTGACAGTTCTTTTGTGTTTCTTCCATTTGCGAATAATGGCACCAACTGTTGTCACCTTCTCACCAAGCTGCTTGGCGATGGTCTTGTAGCCCATTCCAGCCTTGTGTAGGTCTACAATCTTGTCCCTGAAATCCTTGGAGAGGTCTTTGGTCTTGGCCATGGTGGAGAGTTTGGAATCTGATTGATTGATTGCTTCTGTGGACAGGTGTCTTTTATACAGGTAACAAACTGAGATTAGGAGCACTCCCTTTAACAGTGTGCTCCTAATCTCAGCTCGTTACCTGTATAAAAGACACCTGGGAGCCAGAAATCTTTCTGATTGAGATGGGGTCAAATACTTATTTCCCTCATTAAAATGCAATTCCATTTATAAAAATTTTCACATGCGTTCTTCTGGATTGTTTTGTTGTTATTCTGTCTCTCACTGTTCAAATAACCCTACCATTAAAATTATAGACTGATCATTTCTTTGTCAGTGGGCAAACGTACAAAATCAGCAGGGGATCAAATACTTCCCCTCACTGTATGTATGTATGTATGTATGTATGTATGTATGTATGTATGTATGTATATATATATATAACACATTAGCTTGATGTTGCAAGAACACGTAATCTGTTCTTTAAAAAGGTTCCCAGAATGTTTCATAAGGTTGTGGGAACAGTCTGGTGGGAACATTGTGGGTACATCACAAAAGCTATGTTCCCAAAACACTAAAACTGTCCAGTCCTGCACTGGCCAAAACATTTTCAAAACATCAGTTACATGAAACTGTCACTACGTATGATGACTTATAAGAAAGGTGAAATCATAGTTGTTTATCATTTGATTGCTACTATATTTTACATAAGCATTTCAAATTCCACTTTTGTTGAATTTGAAAAAAGATTATCCAGCGCCTTCAGAATCTACTCGCACCCTTTGACTTTTTCCATATTATGTTGGGCTTAAGAACATATTCTTATTTAGAATGACGGCCTACCGGGGAACAGTGGGTTAAACTGCCTTGTTCAGGGGCAGAACGACTCGAGGATTCAATCCAGCAACCTTTCTGTTACTGGCCCAATGCTCTAACCACTAGACTACCTGCCACCCCAGGTACATGACATGGTCACATCATATAGGTGGAGCCCCCTGTTGGGGAAATAGGTACATGACATGGTCACATCATATAGGTGGAGCCCCCTGGTGGGGAAATAGGTACATGACATGGTCACATCATATAGGTGGAGCCCCCTGTTGGGGAAATAGGTACATGACATGGTCACATCATATAGGTGGAGCCCCCTGGTGGGGAAATAGGTACATGACATGGTCACATCATATAGGTGGAGCCCCCTGTTGGGGAAAGAGGTACATTACATGGTCACATCATATAGGTGGAGCCCCCTGTTGGGGAAAGAGGTACATGACATGGTCACATCATATAGGTGGAGCCCCCTGTTGGAGAAATAGGTACATGACATGGTCACATCATATAGGTGGAGCCCCCTGTTGGGGAAATAGGTACATGACATGGTCACATCATATAGGTGGAGCCCCCTGGTGGGGAAATAGGTACATGACATGGTCAGATCATATAGGTGGAGCCCCCTGGTGGGGAAATAGGTACATGACATGGTCAGATCATATAGGTGGAGCCCCCTGTTGGGGAAATAGGTACATGACATGGTCACATCATATAGGTGGAGCCCCCTGCTGCCGTGACTTAAATGAAGGTGAAATAAATAAAAAATAAACAGGCTGAATTTAAAATGGATTGAGTTTTTTTTCACCGGCCTACAGAAAATACCCCATCATGTCAAAGTGGAATAATGTATTTAGACATTTTTACTAATTAATAAAAAATATAAATAATTCACTTAACTAGTCACATGATAAGTTGCATGGACTCACTCTGTGTTCAATAATAGTGTTCAACATGATTTTTGAATGAGTACCTCATCCTCATATAGTTATAATAATAATGAATAAAAAAAATAAAACAGAATGGAGCTAAGCACAGGCAAAATCATAGAGGAAAACTTGGTTCAGTCTTCTCTCTAGACACAGGACCTTTAAACCTAAAACCTAAAACCAAGAAGATAGTGAATATTCTTGAGTGGCCAAGTTACAGTTGTGACTTAAATCGACTGGAAAATCTATGACAAGACCTGAAAATGGCTGTCTAGCAATGACCAACAATCAACTTGACAGAGCTTGAAGAATTTTGAAATGAACCAGGGGCAAATATTATACAATCCTGGTGTGGAAAACTCTTAAGAGACTTACCCAGAAAGACTCACAGCTCTAATCGCTGCCCAAGGGGATTCTATAAAGTATTGATTCAGGGGTAGAAATACTTATGTAAATTAGATATTTCTGTATTTGATTTTCAATAAATTTGCTAAAATACAGAGAGAAACGAGAGAGAGAGAGAAAAACAAGAGAGCGAGAGAAACGAGAGAGAGAAACGTCAGTGCTCTTCCCTTTTTCCACATCCTGTTACGTTACAGACTTATTCTGAAATGGATTAAATAAAAGAAAATCCACATCAATCTACAAACAATGCCCCATAATGACATCACAATGCCCCATAATGACATCACAATGCCCCATAATGACATCACAATGCCCCATAATGACATCACAATGCCCCATAATGACATCACAATGCCCCATAATGACAAAGCGAAAAACTGGTTTTTAGACATTTTTGCAAATCTATTAAAAATAAAAAACAGAAATACCTTATTTACCAATATTCTATTTACCAATATTCTCTGGTCTTGACACTGGGTGCTATAATGTAGACTGCACCACCCCCTGGAGAGCCCTGCGGTTGCGGACGGTTTAATTGCTGTACCAGGCGGTGATACAGCCCGACAGGATGCTCTCATTGGTTTATCTGTAGAAGTTCGCGAGGATCTTAGGTGACAAGCTGAATTTCTTAAGCCTCCTGAGGTTGAAGAGGCGCTGTTGTGCCATCTTCACCATGTCTGTGTGGATGGACCGTTTCAGACTGCCAGTAATGTACAGATTTCCACCTTCTCCACTACGGCCCTGTTGATGTGGAAGGGGTCGTGCTCCCTCTACTGTCTCCTGAAGTCCACGATCAGTTCCTTTGTTTTGTTGACGTCAAGGAAGAGGTTCTTTTCCAGGCACCACTCCGCCAAGGCCCTCACCTCCTCCCTGTAGGCCGTCTCGTCACTGTTGGTAATCAAGCCTACCACTGTTGTGTCATCAGCAAACTTGATGATTGAGTTGGAGGCGTGCATGGCCCTCGTGGGGCCACCGTGTTGAGGATCAGTGTAGTGGAGGTGTTGTTTCCTACCTTAACCACTTGTGTTCAGCCACTCAGGAAGTCCAGGACCCAGTTGCACAGGGAGGGGTTGAGTCCCAGGGCCCTGAGCTTAATAACACGTTTGGAGGGTACTATGGTGTTAAATGCTGAGCTGTAGTCAATGAACAGCATTCTTACATAAGTATTCCTCTTGTCCAGATGGGTTAGGGCAGTGTGCAGTGTGATTGCGATTGCGTCGTCTGTGGACCTATTGGGACGGTAAGCAAATTGGAGTGGGTCCAGGGTGTCTGGCAGGATGGAGGTGATATGATCCTTGACTAGTCTCTCAAAGCACTTCATGATGACAGAAGTGAATGCTATGGGGCGGTAGTCATTTAGCTCAGTTACCTTAGCTTTCTTGGGTACAGGAAAAGTGGTGGAAATCTTGAAGCAAGTGGGGACAGCAGACTGGGATAGGGATTGATTGAATATGTCCGTAAACACTCATCTAACGCTGTGTGTGTGTGTCCCTGACCCAGTGTGAAGCAAGGCAGACGGCAGGGGAGATCCAGGATGAGAGGGCACGGCGCCCACTGGAGGGGGAAGTTCCAGCAACGCATCCTGTCATTGT
This sequence comes from Brachymystax lenok tsinlingensis, assembly GCA_030435695.1. Classification (NCBI taxonomy): domain Eukaryota; kingdom Metazoa; phylum Chordata; class Actinopteri; order Salmoniformes; family Salmonidae; genus Brachymystax; species Brachymystax lenok. The sequence continues at coordinate 1,506,185 of CM059814.1, read as the reverse complement.
TCCTCAGTCCAGAGTCTAGATAACACTTGAGAAGGTAGAGCCGTCTCTCTCTCTCTCTGTCTGTCTGTCTGTCTGTCTGTAACATGCTGACATATTTTAACCTGCATGTCCTGGTCGCGTCCGGTGGACAAAATCAACATGCGCGATGGTCTGGTATATTGGTCATAGTCAATATTCACATAGCAGAGTCTCTCACCTTGAGGGTGATCTCTATAGCCAAATCAACAGCTGAACATGACCCACAGACTGGACACGACCGCACCTGGTCGCCCTTCGGTCAGAACCAACTTCAGTTCAAAACACTTGTTCACCTCTTGACCACAAACACACTGTCAACAGATCAGTCTACTAACCAGTCAGTAAACAGACTAGTTAACAGACTGGTCCGATTTGGTCTCTCTCTCCCCTCCCTCTCTCTCTCTCTCCCCCTCCCTCTCTCCCCTCTCCCCCTCTCCCCCTCTCTCCTCTCCCCCTCCCTCTCCCTCTCTCCCCCTCCCCTCTCCCCCGTGTGTTTCTGAACAGTATAATCACTACACACTCCACAATATTGACAACAAACAGAACTAATGTACATACATTGATGTTGCAAACCGCAGGGTCTCACCTGTCCAATGCTTGGTCTATTGATTGACAGCTGCTCGACAGAGAGTTGTCTGAACTCCCAAAGGGCTCCAGCAACTGAAGAACACAACACAATAATCACATTGTTAGCCTTACTATGCCACTCAGACACATTTGACAGAGACAGAGATGTACGAGGGAACAGACACATTTGACTAGGATGTACACACACACACACACACACACACACACCAGTACTGAGTAATGATAACTAGGCTATATACACAGGGTACTAGTACTGAGTAATGATAACTAGGCTATATACACATTTCCGGTCACAACTAGTAGACTTGTTTACGTGCTGCTGTGCGTTTTGTTGCTAACCTAACTTTGCTACCTGACAGTTTTACGGTTTTTACTTTGTAATTACCGTTTATTTTTTCATTCAACTTTTTCACTCCGGACGCTTTATCTGGACGTGTTTCGTCAGGACCTCCACCAACCGAAGCTAAGTAGTAACATTAACATCATGCCTTCTAATTGCAGTCGCTGTACTCATAATATACAGGAGAACGGTCGGCTTAAGGCGAGGATAGCTGTGCTGCAAGCCCAGCTTCAGACGCAATCGTTAGGCAAGGGAAATGTAAGTGTAGGAAAGGATGAAACAGCGTCTGTGCCACTAGTAAGTACAGAAAGTCGTAGAAATCCTCGCACAGTCCCCGCAGCCGGACAATTTTCTCACGGCTTCTGGAAGGAAATGCTGGAGCAATGCTCAACCGGTGTCGCTCATTCAGCCGACAGAAACTTTCAACCGGTTTTCCCCATTAAGCAGCGGGTCGGAGTCAGAGGCCGAGCCTTCTCTGGTCTCTACTCCTCCCGTTACGAGGTCTGAGATGCCGAGGCCTCCCACCATTAGCACTGACAAATTGAAAACTCTAGTCATTGGCGACTCCATTACTCGCAGTATTAGACTTGAAGCGAATCACCCAGCGATCATACACTGTTTACCAGGGGCAGGGCTACCGACGTTAAGGCTAACCTGAAGATGGTGCTGGCTAAGGCTAAATCTGGCGAGTGTAGAGAGTATAGAGATATTGTTATCCACGTCGGCACCAACGATGTTAGGATGAAACAGTCAGAGGTCACAAAGCGCAACATAGCTTCAGCGTGTAAATCAGCTAGAAAGATGTGTCGGCATCGAGTAATTGTCTCTGGCCCCTCCCAGTTAGGGGAGTGATGAGCTCTACAGCAGAGTCTCACAACTCAATCGCTGGTTGAAAACTGTTTTCTGCCCCACACAAAAGATAGAATTTGTAGATAATTGGCCCTCTTTCTGGGACTCACCCACAAACAGGACCAAGCCTGGCCTGTTGAGGAGTGACGGACTCCATCCTAGCTGGAGGGGTGCTCTCATCTTATCGACGAACATAGACAGGGCTCTAACTCCTCTAGCTTCACAATGAGATAGGGTGCATGCCAGGCAGCAGGCTGTTAGCCAGCCTGCCAGCTTAGTGGAGTCTGCCACTAGCACAGTCAGTGTAGTCAGCTCAGCTATCCCCATTGAGACCGTGTCTGTGCCTCGACCTAGGTTGGGCAAAACTAAACATGGCGGTGTTCGCCTTAGCAATCTCACTAGAATAAAGACCTCCTCCATTGCTGCCATTATTGAAAGAGATTGTGATACCTCACATCTCAAAATGGGGCTACTCAATGTTAGATCCCTCACTTCCAAGGCAGTTCTAGTCAATGAACTAATCACTGATCATAATCTTGATGTGATTGGCCTGACTGAAACATGGCTTAAGCCTGATGAATTTATTGTGTTAAATGAGGCCTCACCTCCTGGTTACACTAGTGACCATATCCCCAAGCATCCCGCAAAGGCGGAGGTGTTGCTAACATTTACAATAGCAAATTTCTATTTACAAAAACAAAAAACGACGTTTCGTCTTTTGAGCTTCTAGTCATGAAATCTATGCAGCCTACTCAATCACTTTTTATAGCTACTGTTTACAGGCCTCCTGGGCCATATACAACATTCCTCACTGAGTTCCCTGAATTCCTATCGGACCTTGTAGTCATGGCAGACAATATTCTAATTTTTGGTGACTTTAATATTCACATGGAAAAGTCCACAGACCCACTCCAAAAGGCTTTTGGAGCCATCATCGACTCTGTCGGTTTTGTTCAACATGTCTCCGGACCTACTCACTGCCACAGTCATACTCTGGACCTAGTTTTGTCCCGTGGAATAAATGTTGTGGATCTTAATGTTTTTCCTCATAATCCTGGACTATCGGACCACCATTTTATTACGCTTGAAATCGCAACAGATAATCTGCTCAGACCCCAACCAAGGATCATCAAAAGTCGTGCTATAAATTCTCAGACATCCCAAAGATTCCTAGATGCCCTTCCAGAATCCTTCCACCTACCCAAGGACGTCAGAGTACAAAAATCAGTTAACCACCTAACTGAGGAACTCAATGTAACCTTGCGCAATACCCTAGATGCAGTTGCACCCCTAAAAACAAAAACATTTGCCAAAAAAAAACTAGCTCCCTGGTATACAGAAAATACCCGAGCTCTGAAGCAAGTTACCAGAAAATTGGAACGGAAATGGCGCCACACCAAACTGGAAGTCTTCCGACTAGCTTGGAAAGACAGTACCGTGCAGTATCGAAGAGCCCTCACTGCTGCTCGATCATCCTATTTTTCCAAGTTAATTGAGGAAAATAAGAATAATCCAAAGTTTCTTTTTGATACTGTCACAAAGCTAACTAAAAAGCAGCATTCCCCAAGAGAGGATGGCTTTCACTTTAGCAGTGATTCATTCATGAACTTCTTTGAGGAAAAGATCATCATGATCATTAGAAAGCAAATTACGGACTCCTCTTTAAATCTGCGTATTCCTCCAAAGCTCAGTTGTCCTGAGTCCACACAACTTTGCCAGGACATAAAATCAAGAGAGACACTCAAGTTTTTTAGTACCATATCTCTTGACACATTGATGAAAATAATCATGGCCTCTAAACCTTCAAGCTGCATACTGGACCCTATTCCAACTAAACTACTGAAAGAGCTGCTTCCTGTGCTTGGCCCTCCTATGTTGAACATAATAAACAGCTCTCTATCTACCGGATGTGTACCAAACTCACTAAAAGTGGCAGTAATAAAGCCTCTCTTAAAAGCCAAACCTTGACCCAGAAAATATAAAAACTATCGGCCTATATCGAATCTTCCATTCCTCTCAAAAATTTTAGAAAAAGCTGTTGCGCAGCAACTCACTGCCTTCCTGAAGACAAACAATGTATAATAAACGCCTTCAGTCTGGTTTTAGACCCCATCATAGCACTGAGACTGCACTTGTGAAGGTGGTAAATGACCTTTTAATGGCGTCAGACCGAGGCTCTGCAACTGTACTCATGCTCCTAGACCTTAGTGCTGCTTTTGATACCATCGATCACCACATTCTTTTGGAGAGATTGGAAACCCAAATTGGTCTACATGGACAAGTTTTGGCCTGGTTTAGATCTTATCTGTCGGAAAGATATCAGTTTGTCTCTGTGGATGGTTTGTCCTCTGACAAATCAACTGTAAATTTCGGTGTTCCTCAAGGCTCTGTTTTGGGACCACTATTGTTTTCACTATATATTTTACCACTTGGTGATGTCATTCGGAAACATAATGTTAACTTTCACTGCTATGCGGATGACACACAGCTGTACATTTCGATGAAACATGGTGAAGCCCCAAAATTGCCCTCCCTTGAAGCCTGTGTTTCAGACATAAGGAAGTGGATGGCAGAAAATTTTCTACTTTTAAACTCTGATAAAACAGAGATGCTAGTCCTAGGTCCCAAGAAACAAAGAGATCTTCTGTTGAATCTGACAATTAATCTTGATGGTTGTACAGTCGTCTCAAATAAAACTGTGAAGGACCTCGGCGTTACTCTGGACCCTGATCTCTCTTTTGTGAACATATCAAGACTGTTTCAAGGACAGCTTTTTTCCATTTACGTAACATTGTAAAAATTAGAAACTTTCTGTCCAAAAATGATGCAGAAAAAGTTAATCCATGCATTTGTAACTTCTAGGTTAGACTACTGCAATGCTTTATTTTCCGGCTATCCGGATAAAGCACTAAATAAACTTCAGTTAGTGCTTAACACGGCTGCTAGAATCTTGACTAGAACCCCAAAATTTGATCATATTACTCCAGTACTAGCCTCTCTACACTGGCTTCCTGTTAAGGCAAGGGCTGATTTCAAGGTTTTACTGCTAACCTACAAAGCATTACATGGGCTTGCTCCTACCTATCTTTCTGATTTGGTCCTGCCGTACATACCTACACGCACGCCACGGTCACAAGACGCAGGCCTCCTTACTGTCCCTAAAATTTCTAAGCAAACAGCTGGAGGCAGGGCTTTTTCCTATAGAGCTCCATTTTTATGGAATAGTCTGCCTATCCATGTGAGAGACGCAGACTCGGTCTCAACCTTTAAGTCTTTATTGAAGACTCATCTCTTCAGTAGGTCTTATGACTGAGTGTAGTCTGGCCCAGGAGTGTGAAGGTGAACGGAAAGGCACTGGAGCAACGAACCACCCTTGCTGTCTTTGCCTGGCCGGTTCCCCTCCACTGGGATTCTCTGCCTCTAACCCTATTACAGGGCTGAGTCACTGGCTTCTGGTGCCGTGGCGGAGATCTTGTGGGCTATACTCGGCCTTGTCTCAGGATGGTAAGTTGGTGGTTGAAGATATCCCTCTAGTGGTGTGGGGGCTGTGCTTCGGCAGAGTGGGTGGGGTTATATCCTGCCTGTTTGGCCCTGTCCGGGTTTCAGTGGACGGGCCACAGTGTCTCCGACCCCTCCTGTCTCACCCCCAGTATTTATGCTGCAGTAGTTTATGTGTCGGGGTGCTAGGGTCCGTCTGTTATATCTGGAGTATTTCTTCTCTTATCTGGTGTCCTGTGCGAATTTAAGTATGCTCGCTCTAATTATCTCTCTCTTTCTTTTTTCTTCTCTCTCTCTCTCTCTCTCTCTCTCTCTCTCGGAGGACCTGAGCATTAGGACCATTCCTCAAGGCCTACCCGGATGTCCCGAGTCCACCTGGCCGTGCTGCTTCTCCAGTTACAACTGTTCTGCCTGTTTTATGAACATTTTAAAATCTTGTCCATGTTCTGTTATAATCTGCACCCGGCACAGCCAGAAGAGGACTGGCCACCCCTCACAGCCTGGTTCCTCTCTAGGTTTCTTCCTAGGTTTTGGCCTTCTAGGGAGTTTTTCCTAGCCACCGTGCTTTTACACCTGCATTGCTTGCTGTTTGGGGTTTTAGGCTGGGTTTCTGTACAGCACTCTGTGACATCAGCTGATGTAAGGGGGGCTTTATAAATAAATTTGATTTGATTTGATTTGATACTAGTACTGAGTAATGATAACTAGGCTATATACACAGGGTACTAGTATTGAGTAATGATAACTAGGCTATATACACAGGGTACCAGTACTGAGTAATGATAACTAGGCTCTATACACAGGGTACCAGTACTGAGTAATGATAACTAGGCTCTATACACAGGGTACCAGTACTGAGTAATGATAACTAGGCTATATACACAGGGTACCAGTACTGAGTAATGATAACTAGGCTATATACACAGGGTACCAGTACTGAGTAATGATAACTAGGCTCTATACACAGGGTACCAGTACTGAGTAATGATAACTAGGCTCTATACACAGGGTACCAGTACTGAGTAATGATAACTAGGCTATATACACAGGGTACCAGTACTGAGTAATGATAACTAGGCTATATACACAGGGTACCAGTACTGAGTAATGATAACTAGGCTATATACACAGGGTACCAGTACTGAGTGGATGTGCAGGATTATGAGGTCATTGAGGTAGATATGTACGTACAGGAATGAAGTGACAGATAATGAACAGTAGCAGCAGTGTTGTCGTAGCCTGTGTTGGTGTGTGTGGACCATGATAGATCCTTAGTGATGTGGACACTGAGGAACTTGAAGCTCTCTACCCGCCCCACTGCAGCCCCGTCGATGTGGTCGGCCCTCCGTTTCCTGTAGTCCACGATCAGCTCCATTGTCTTGCTGACGTTGAGGGAGAGGTTGTTGTCATGGCACCACACTGACCTACAGGCTGTCTCATCTTCATCGGTGATCAGGCCTACCACCAGTGTCGTCGACAATCTGAATGACGGTGTTGGAGTCGTGCACGGCCACACAGTCGTGGGTGTACAGGGAGTACAGGAGGGGACTGAGCACGCACCCCTGAGGGGCCCCTTGTGATGAGCGTCCGCGTGGTGGGCCCCAGGGTGGCTGGGATGATGGTGTTGATGTGAGCCATGACCAGCCTTTCAAAGCCCTTCACGGCTACAGAGTGCTACGGAACTCTAATCATTCAGGCAGGTTACCTTGGCGTTCTTTGGCACAGGGATGGTGGTAATGATGGAAACATGTAGGTATTACAGACCGGGTCAGGGAGAGGTTCAACATGGCAGTGAAGACATTGCCAGCTGGTCAGCGCATGCTCTGAGTACGAGTCCTGGTAATTGGTCTGGCCCTGAAGCCTTGTGAATGTTAACCTGTTTCAAAGTCTTACTCACATCGGCTACGGAGAGTGTGATCACACAGTCGTCTGGAACAGCTGGTGCTCTCATGCATGGTTAAGTGTTGCTTGCCTCAAAGTGAGCATGGAAGGTATTTAGCTTGTCTGGAAGGCTTGTGTCTCTGGGCATTTCGCGAGTGAGAGAGTACTATGTTGTCTCATACCTTCTGGCCCAGGCCCTCAGGTATAAACTGTCCCTTAGTGACAGAGACAGATAATAATATGTTGTCTCGTACCTTCTGATCCAGGCCCTCAGGTATAAACTCTCCCTCTGTGTGAATCGAGGTGAAGGAGCCCTGCCTGGCAATCTGCTGCTGCTCCTCTGGGACCGAGCCTGGAGGGGGGGACCTACGACCTGCATGGAGAGAACCTGGAGGACGGAGGGGGCAAGGAGAAAGAAGGATGAAGAAGAGAAACAGGAGAAGACATAGTATACAGGGGGTTGGAAAAGAGTGGGAACGAAGGAAGAGCGAGAGAGAGAGGAGAGAGAGATGTCTGTCAAACATTCTCCATTAAGATTCAGGGATACTGTACAGCATAGTTGTATCAGTGTTTGTAGTAATTGTACATTAACACTACATTAACAATGAGTACATTAACAATGAGTAGTGTGTGGTGTGTGTGTGGTGTGTGTGTGTGGTGTGTGTGTGGTGTGGTGTGTGGTGTGTGTGTGTGGTGTGTGTGGTGTGTGTGGTGTGTGTGTGTGTGTGTGTGTGTGTGTGTGTGTGTGTGTGTGTGTGTGTGTGTGTGTGTGTGTGTGTGTGTGGTGTGTGTGTGTGTGTGTGTGTGTGTGTGTGGTGTGTGTGTGGTGTGTGTGTGTGTGTGTGTGTGTGTGTGTGTGGTGTGTGTGGTGTGTGGTGTGTGTGTGTGTGGTGTGTGGTGTGTGTGTTAACTAACCTGTGGAGTGTTTGCGAACCCTCTCTGAGCTCTTCAGTGTACAACCCTTCAGATCCCCCAGAGAACGGGACGACCTCAGCTCGCTCTGCTTGTCCCTGCTGCCCACCTGTAGAAACTAGACGCACAGGAAGTGGACGGGAGAAGGACGACTAAGGAAGTGACTGTTGTCAGTTAGTTCAACTCTGTGCATGTCACAACAGATAACGTTGGGCCATAAGGCCAAAACATCATATCACAATATTTTTCACATTTGATGGCATTTTATTTTTGGGATTAATAAAAGTTCTAAAACGTATATGTAAAATGTACATCCATGTAGCAGGAAAAAAATAGAACTAAGATATTTGTCCTCCGAAGAGGGTGAAGGGGTTAATATAGATATTTATTCTAAATATGCTTTGAGTAGTTCATGACCTTAGGGTTTGCAACACACAAATTATAAGTGATTTCAATGAGACTTTCTCCATGTCTACTGTTCAATCCATTTCTGCATTTTCTACACTCGTATTATTTTTTCCACACGGTGCAGCCTGATACGGGGAAACAGCTCTGAACCTAGATAACTGTTGGACTCATGGAAATAGAATGAGTATTCTAATTCCTTAGTGGGAATCCAGTGGACAGCACATTGGGTTGTTATTACAAACTCTGCCTTCCTGGTGGGACCGGACCGCAAAGCAAGTGCACTATAAGGCCTACCGCTGGCTAATCGCATGGCTGAGACTACCGTGTCTGCGGTAACGTAGCAGGTGTTAAAGAAAGATACAGCAAACTTGATACTGTGAGATTTCAAAACGTTTAAAACCACGACTAGAGAGAGACTGTCAACGGATACAGGAGAGACCTGCTGTTGTTATGACTAGAGACTGTCAACGGATACAGCAGAGAGCTGCTGTTATGACTAGAGAGAGACTATCAACGGATACAGCAGAGACCTGCTGTTGTTACGACTAGAGAGAGACTGTCAACGGATACAGCAGAGACCTGCTGTTGTTACGACTAGAGAGAGACTGTCAACGGATACAGCAGAGAGCTGCTGTTGTTATGACTAGAGAGACTGTCAACGGATACAGCAGAGACCTGCTGTTGTTACGACTAGAGAGAGACTGTCAACGGATACAGCAGAGACCTGCTGTTGTTACGACTAGAGAGAGACTGTCAACGGATACAGCAGAGACCTGCTGTTGTTACGACTAGAGAGAGACTGTCAACGGATACAGTAGAGACCTGCTGTTGTTACGACTAGAGAGACTGTCAACGGATACAGCAGAGAGCTGCTGTTGTTACGACTAGAGAGACTGTCAACGGATACAGCAGAGACCTGCTGTTGTTATGACTAGAGAGACTGTCAACGGATACAGCAGAGACCTGCTGTTGTTATGACTAGAGAGACTGTCAACGGATACAGCAGAGACCTGCTGTTGTTATGACTAGAGAGACTGTCAACGGATACAGCAGAGAGCTGCTGTTGTTATGACTAGAGAGAGACTGTCAACGGATACAGCAGAGACCTGCTGTTGTTATGACTAGAGAGAGACTGTCAACGGATACAGCAGAGACCTGCTGTTGTTATGACTAGAGAGAGACTGTCAACGGATACAGTAGAGACCTGCTGTTGTTATGACTAGAGAGAGACTGTCAACGGATACAGCAGAGAGCTGCTGTTGTTATGACTAGAGAGAGACTGTCAACGGATACAGTAGAGACCTGCTGTTGTTACGACTAGAGAGAGACTGTCAACGGATACAGCAGAGAGCTGCTGTTGTTACGACTAGAGAGAGACTGTCAACGGATACAGTAGAGACCTGTAGGCCCAATACATTATCACTGCATGAGGTTTGTGCAGTAGGCTGTAGGCCCAATACATTATCACTGCATGAGGTTTGTGCAGTAGGCTGTAGGCCCAATACATTATCACTGCATATTGGTAATCACAATAATACGCATTGGAGCATTTCTCACACCAGATTATAAATCATGAGGGGAAACAGTGGAGAAGAGGTGTTTTTTTTATATATATAATGCCTGTAGAGGCTTAGTACTTGTTACATGTATACTATACGCTTGGACAATGTCTTCTGAGGCGTGTATGTGCGTGAGTGCAGACTCACGTGGTGGTTCTTGGGAGTTTCCAGCAGTATTCTGAGCAGGCTGCTAGACCCCACGTTGAGCACCGCTCGGTCTACATCCTCCTGGCTCTTTAGAGGAACCAGCCGCTGCAGGGAGACATTCACATGACATTATGGGTCTTATCCAGATCCACTTAGTTATCACGTCTGACACGGAACCCAAACCTAACCAACAAATGGCGTGATGCGATACCACTATGCCACATTATGGAGTGATGTGATACCACTATGCCACGTTATGGAGTGATGTGATACCACTATGCCACGTTATGGAGTGATGTGATACCACTATGCCACGTTATGGAGTGATGTGATACCACTATGCCACGTTATGGAGTGATGTGATACCACTATGCCACGTTATGGCGTGATGTGATACCACTATGCCACGTTATGGAGTGATGTGATACCACTATGCCACGTTATGGAGTGATGTGATACCACTATGCCACGTTATGGAGTGATGTGATACCACTACGCCACGTTATGGAGTGATGTGATACCACTATGCCACGTTATGGAGTGATGTGATACCACTATGCCACGTTATGGAGTGATGTGATACCATTGTGTCATGTTCTGTTGTGACACCATTATGCCATGTTGTGGTGTGATAACATTATGTCATGTCATGTTGTGGTGTGATAACATTATGTCATGTCATGTTGTGGTGTGATAACATTATGTCATGTCATGTGGTGATGTGATAACATTATGTCATGTCATGGTGTGATGTGATACCATTATGCCATGTTGTGGTGTGATTACATTATGTCATGTCATGTTGTGGTGTGATAACATTATGTCATGTTATGGTGTGATGTGATACCATTATGTCATGTTGTGGTGTGATAACATTATGTCATGTCATGGTGTGATGTGATACCATTATGTCATGTTGTGGTGTGATAACATTATGTCATGTCATGTTGTGGTGTGATAACATTATGTCATGTCATGTTGTGGTGTGATAACATTATGTCATGTCATGTGGTGATGTGATACCATTATGTCATGTCATGTTGTGGTGTGATAACATTATGTCATGTCATGTTGTGGTGTGATAACATTATGTCATGTCATGGTGTGATGTGATACCATTATGCCATGTTGTGGTGTGATTACATTATGTCATGTCATGTGGTGATGTGATACCATTATGTCATGTCATGTTGTGGTGTGATAACATTATGTCATGTCATGTTGTGGTGTGATAACATTATGTCATGTCATGGTGTGGTGTGATACCATTATGCCATGTTGTGGTGTGATTACATTATGTCATGTCATGTTGTGGTGTGATAACATTATGTCATGTCATGTGGTGATGTGATACCATTATGTCATGTCATGTTGTGATGTGATACCATTATGTCATGTCATGTTGTGGTGTGATAACATTATGTCATGTCATGTTGTGGTGTGATAACATTATGTCATGTCATGGTGTGATGTGATAACATTATGTCATGTTGTGGTGTGATAACATTATGTCATGTCATGTTGTGGTGTGATAACATTATGTCATGTCATGTTGTGGTGTGATAACATTATGTCATGTCATGTGGTGATGTGATACCATTATGTCATGTCATGTTGTGATGTGATACCATTATGTCATGTCATGTTGTGGTGTGATAACATTATGTCATGTCATGTTGTGGTGTGATAACATTATGTCATGTCATGTTGTGGTGTGAAAACATTATGTCATGTTATGGTGTGATGTGATACCATTATGTCATGTTGTGGTGTGATAACATTATGTCATGTCATGGTGTGATGTGATACCATTATGTCATGTTGTGGTGTGATAACATTATGTCATGTCATGTTGTGGTGTGATAACATTATGTCATGTCATGTTGTGGTGTGATAACATTATGTCATGTCATGTTGTGGTGTGGTGTGATAACATTATGTCATGTCATGTGGTGATGTGATACCATTATGTCATGTTGTGGTGTGATTACATTATGTCATGTCATGTTGTGGTGTGATAACATTATGTCATGTCATGTTGTGGTGTGATAACATTATGTCATGTCATGTTGTGGTGTGATAACATTATGTCATGTTATGGTGTGATAACATTATGTCATGTCATGTTGTGGTGTGATAACATTATGTCATGTCATGTTGTGGTGTGATAACATTATGTCATGTTATGGAGTGATGTGATACCATTATGTCATGTTGTGGTGTAATGTGTTATTGTGTTCTGTTGTGTAATCTTGTCTACCTCGTTGTCTGTGTAGAAGAGGTCCATCTGTTGTCCAAAGGCCTCTGTGACCTTCTGGAGCAGCTCCTTGATCTTCAGAGGTTGCTGGAACGGGATGATGCTGCGGAACAGAGGATAGAGGTCATAGATAGAGGTCATCCTGAAGGTTCAGACAGTGATCCACAGTGTTGCTTCCTACCCCATAGAGCCTCACAACAGTGTTGCTTCCTACCCCATAGAGCCTCACGACAGTGTTGCTTCCTACCCCGTAGAGCCTCACAACAGTGTTGCTTCCTACCCCATAGAGCCTCACGACAGTGTTGCTTCCTACCCCATAGAGCCTCACGACAGTGTTGCTTCCTACCCCATAGATCCTTCTCCCCCTACCTTCTCACTGAGGCATTAAGGCCCTGGACATGAGAACCCAGTCATGGTATGACACAACATCCCCTTCTCCCCCTCCCTGGAAAGAGAAGTAGAAAAACAGTGGAAGTTGCAACTCACCGTTTCTCTCTCTCATGCTCTAGCTTGACTCTTAAATCCTGTTGAAAGGAAAACGGCAAAAGAGACGATTATAAGGTTGGAAAGATCAAGTGAAAAGAAATCTGACGGTATCTGGGTTGTTTATCCCTGGACAGAGACATAAAGTGGAAGTAATACAATACTTTATTTATTTGTCCGTTTGCTCGGATATTCTTAATATATATATATTTTTTTTCTGTCACAATACCCAACCTGACACACCCACCAGGCTGGGACCAGAGCAGCACAGAGCTGCACCCCTGAAGCACTTAGGCCTTGCTCAAGGGCACAACAAGGTGAGTTATTGAACCAAATGGATGTTATTAACTGTGATTATATCATTGTTCACCTTCTGTTGTTCACAGTTGATTACTACTTTAGAAGAGAAAGCCTATTAACCCATAACAGTCTAAGCCGGGGGGGTTATATAAGAAATATCTGGAAACATTTGTTATAAACAAAAGTCTGTATCAGTCTAAGCTAGGGAGGGGGTATATGGAATTGTTTTAAGGTCAAACCAAGGATCATTTTGCTATTTGATCTTAAAGTTTGTCCGATATCTGAGAGATATAAGTGTATTTGTGGCACTAAACAGTCTCCATATACTGTATACACACATTGTTTCAACTGCTACAGGGGGATCTTCAAGAGGCATGGACGTGTTCGCCAGAGGCTCACCTTTCCACAGAGGGTTCATTCATACTAAGCCCAAACTTTTCACTGGCTTTTTACTGGTGTTTTTATTTCTTTACCCACCTATTGTCCACATAATACCTTTTAGCACTGTTGGTTAGAGCCTGTAAGTCAGCATTTCACTGTAAGGTCTACACCTGTTGTATTCAGCATTTCACTGTAAGGTCTCCACCTGTTGTATTCAGCATTTCACTGTAAGGTCTACACCTGTTGTATTCAGCATTTCACTGTAAGGTCTACACCTGTTGTATTCAGCATTTCACTGTGAGGTCTACACCTGTTGTAGTCAGCATTTCACTGTAAGGTCTACACCTGTTGTATTCAGCATTTCACTGTAAGGTCTACTACACCTGTTGTATTCAGCATTTCACTGTAAGGTCTACACCTGTTGTATTCAGCATTTCACTGTAAGGTCTACACCTGTTGTATTCAGCATTACACTGTAAGGTCTACACCTGTTGTATTCAGCATTTCACTGTAAGGTCTACACCTGTTGTATTCAGCATTTCACTGTAAGGGTCTATACCTGTTGTATTCAGCATTTCACTGTAAGGTCTACACCTGTTGTATTCAGCATTTCACTGTAAGGTCTACACCTGTTGTATTCAGCATTTCACTGTAAGGGTCTATACCTGTTGTATTCAGCATTTCACTGTAAGGTCTACTACACCTGTTGTATTCAGCATTTCACTGTAAGGTCTACACCTGTTGTATTCAGCATTTCACTGTAAGGTCTACACCTGTTGTATTCAGCATTTCACTGTGAGGTCTACACCTGTTGTATTCAGCATTTCACTGTGAGGTCTACACCTGTTGTATTCAGCATTTCACTGTAAGGTCTACTACACCTGTTGTATTCAGCATTTCACTGTAAGGTCTACACCTGTTGTATTCAGCATTTCACTGTAAGGTCTACTACACCTGTTGTATTCAGCATTTCACTCTAAGGTCTACACCTGTTGTATTTGGCGCACGTGACAAATAAACTTTGATTTGATCTCTTCAGATGCTACAAGGACTGAAAAATACCGCTCTAGATATGTCACTTTTCACTGCAGTTGCAGAAGCGCGACATCGGCGGAGACGGTGGACTGCGAAGCATCCAGGGAAAAAAACATCTTTCTAGCTTCAACTGACAGATTTCACAGAGATTGTTTTATATGCTAATTGGATTTTCACCAGGGAGGGAACTCGACTCTAGTTAAAGTACTACCACTACCATCATTAATACAAGTCTGTTGATAGTCTCAGTTACCATTACCACTAATAAATCTACTACTACTACCATTACCACTAGTAGCATTTCTACCTGTAATATCTCTACTACCATTACCACTAGTAGCATTTCTACCTGTAATATCTCTACTACCATTACCACTAGTAGCATTTCTACCTGTAATATCTCTACTAACACCATTACCACTAGTAGCATTTCTACCTGTAATATCTCTACTAACACCATTACCACTAGTAGCATTTCTACCTGTAATATCTCTACTACCATTACCACTAGTAGCATTTCTACCTGTAATATCTCTACTACCACCATTACCACTAGTAGCATTTCTACCTGTAATATCTCTACCACCACACCACTAGTAGCATTTCTACCTGTAATATCTCTACCACCATTACCACTAGTAGCATTTCTACCTGTAATATCTCTACCACCATTACCACTAGTAGCATTTCTACCTGTAATATCTCTACTACCACCATTACCACTAGCAGCATTTCTACCTGTAATATCTCTACTACCACCACCAGCAGCATTTCTACCTGTAATATCTCTACTACTACCATTACCACCTAGCAGCATTTCTACCTGTAATATCCTACTACCACCATTACCACTAGCAGCATTTCACCTGTAATATCTCTACCACCATTACCACTAGCAGCACTCCCTACCTGCAATATCTCCACTACCACCACACCACCAGCAGCATTTCCCACCTGCAATATCCCACCACCACCATTACCACCTAGCAGCATTTCTCCCAATCTGCACATATCTCTACTACCATTAGCACTAGTAGCATTTCTACCTGTAATATCTCTACTACCATTACCACCTAGTAGCATTTCACCTGTAATATCTCTACTACCATTACCACTAGCAGCATTTCACCCTGTAATATCTCTACCACCATTACCACCTAGTAGCATTTCTACCTGTAATATCCCCACCACCATTACCACCAGCAGCATTTCTACCTGTAACATCTCTACTACCATCACCACCTAGCAGCACTCTACCTAACATCTCTACCACCATTACCACCAGCAGCATTTCTCCACCTGTAATATCTCTACTACCACCATTACCACCTAGCAGCATTTCCCCAACCTGCAATATCCCTACTACCACCATTACCACCAGCAGCATTTCTACCTGTAATATCTCTACTACCACCATTACCACCTAGCAGCATTTCTACCTGCAATATCTCTACCACCATTACCACCTAGCAGCATTTCTACCTGCAATATCTCACCACCAATACCACCAGCAGTAGCATTTCACCTGTAATATCTCTACTACCACCATTACCACCAGCAGCACTTCTACCTGTAATATCTCTACTACCACCATTACCACTAGCAGCATTTCTCCACCTGTAACATCTCCACCACCATTACCACCTAGCAGCATTTCTACCTGTACATCCCCACCACCATTACCACCAGCAGCACTCTTACCTGCAATATCTCCACCACCACACCACTAGCAGCATTTCACCTGTAACATCCCACCACCATTACCACTAGTAGCATTTCTACCTCCAAAATCTCTACTACCATTACCACTAGCAGCATTTCTACCTGTAATATCTCTACTACTACCATTACCACTAGTAGCATTTCTACCTGTAATATCTCTACTACCACCATTACCACTAGTAGCATTTCTACCTGTAATATCTCTACTACCACCATTACCACTAGTAGCATTTCTACCTGTAATATCTCTACTACCATTACCACTAGTAGCATTTCTACCTGTAATATCTCTACTACCACCATTACCACTAGTAGCATTTCTACCTGTAATATCTCTACTACTACCATTACCACTAGTAGCATTTCTACCTGTAATATCTCTACTACCATTACCACTAGTAGCATTTCTACCTCTAATATCTCTACTACCATTACCACTAGTAGCATTTCTACCTCTAATATCTCTACTACTACCATTACCACTAGTAGCATTTCTACCTGTAATATCTCTACTACCACCATTACCACTAGTAGCATTTCTACCTGTAATATCTCTACTAACACCATTACCACTAGTAGCATTTTTACCTGTAATATCTCTACTACCATTACCACTAGTAGCATTTCTACCTGTAATATCTCTACTACCATTACCACTAGTAGCATTTCTACCTCTAATATCTCTACTACCATTACCACTAGTAGCATTTCTACCTCTAATATCTCTACTACCATTACCACTAGTAGCATTTCTACCCTCTAATATCTCTACTACCATCACCACTAGTAGCATTTCTACCTGTAATATCTCTACTACCACCATTACCACTAGTAGCATTTCTACCTGTAATATCTCTACTACCACCATTACCACTAGTAGCATTTCTACCTGTAATATCTCTACTACCATTACCACTAGTAGCATTTCTACACCTGTAATATCTCTACTACCATTACCACTAGTAGCATTTCTACCTGTAATATCTCTACTACCATTACCACTAGTAGCATTTCTACCTGTAATATCTCTACTACCATCACCACTAGTAGCATTTCTACCTGTAATATCTCTACTACCACCATTACCACTAGTAGCATTTCTACCTGCACATCTCTACTACCACCATTACCACCTAGCAGCATTTCTGCCTGTAATATCTCTCTACCTACCATTACCACCAGCAGCATTTCTACCCCACATCTCTACTACCATTACCACTAGTAGCATTTCTACCTGTAACATCTCTCACCACCATTACCACCTAGTAGCATTTCTACCTGTAATATCTCTACTACCATTACCACTAGTAGCATTTCTACCTGTAACATCCTCTACTACCATTACCACTAGTAGCATTTCTACCTGTAATATCTCTACTACCATTACCACCTAGCAGCATTTCTACCTGTAATATCTCTACCACCATTACCACTAGTAGCATTTCTACCTGCAATATCTCTACTACACCATTACCACTAGTAGCATTTCTGCACATCTCTACTACCATTACCACTAGCAGCATTTCTACCCTGTAATATCTCTACCACCATTACCACCAGTAGCATTTCCCACCTGTAATATCCCACCACCTACCACCAGCAGCACTCACCTGTAGCATCTACCACCATCACCACCAGTAGCATTTCTACCTGTAATATCTCTACCACCATTACCACTAGCAGCATTTCTCCTGTAATATCTCTACCACCATTACCACCTAGTAGCATTTCTACCTGTAATATCTCTACTACCACCATTACCACCAGCAGCATTTCTACCTGTAACATCTCTACTACCACCATTACCACCTAGCAGCACTCCCACCTGCATATATCTCTCTACTACCACCATCACCACCAGCAGCACTCTCACCTGTAACATCTCTACTACCACCACACCCACCAGTAGCACTCCCACCCTGTAATATCTCACTACTCACCATCACCACCACTAGCAGCATTTCTACCCTGTAATATCTCTACTACCTACCACACCACCTAGTAGCATTTCTACCTGTAATATCTCTACTACCATTACCACTAGTAGCATTTCTACCTGTAATATCTCTACTACCATTACCACTAGTAGCATTTCTACCTGTAATATCTCTACTACCACCATTACCACTAGTAGCATTTCTACCTGTAATATCTCTACTACCATTACCACTAGTAGCATTTCTACCTGTAATATCTCTACTACCATTACCACTAGTAGCATTTCTGCCTGTAATATCCTCTACTACCATTACCACTAGTAGCATTTCTACCTCTAATATCTCTACTACCATTACCACTAGTAGCATTTCTACCTGTAATATCTCTACTACCACCATTACCACTAGTAGCATTTCTACCTGTAATATCTCTACTACTACCATTACCACTAGTAGCATTTCTACCTGTAATATCTCTACTACTACCATTACCACTAGTAGCATTTCTACCTGTAATATCTCTACTACCATTACCACTAGTAACATTTCTACCTGTAATATCTCTACTACCATTACCACTAGTAGCATTTCTGCCTGTAATATCTCTACTACCATTACCACTAGTAGCATTTCTACCTGTAATATCTCTACCACCATTACCACTAGTAGCATTTCTACCTGTAATATCTCTACTACCATTACCACTAGTAGCATTTCTACCTGTAATATCTCTACTACCATTACCACTAGTAGCATTTCTACCTGTAATATCTCTACTACCATTACCACTAGTAGCATTTCTACCTGTAATATCTCTACTACCACCATTACCACTAGTAGCATTTCTACCTGTAATATCTACCACTACCATTACTAGTAGCATTTCTACCTGTAATATCTCTACTACCATTACCACTAGTAGCATTTCTACCTGTAATATCTCTACTACCATTACCACTAGTAGCATTTCTGCCTCTAATATCTCTACCACCATTACCACTAGCAGCATTTCTACCTGTAATATCTCTACTACCACCATTACCACTAGTAGCATTTCTGCCTGTAATATCTCTACTACCACCATTACCACTAGCAGCATTTCTACCTGTAATATCTCTACCACCACCATTACCACTAGTAGCATTTCTACCTGTAATATCTCTACTACCATTACCACTAGTAGCATTTCTCCCAACCTGTAATATCTCTACTACCATTACCACCTAGCATTCTCTACCTGTAATATCTCTACTCTCTAGTAACATCCCCCACCATTACCACCACCACCAGCAGCATTTCTACCTGCAATATCTCTACTACCACCATTACCACTAGTAGCACTTCTCTGTAATATCTCTACTACCACCAATACCACCTAGCAGCATTTCTGCCTGTAATATCTCTACTACTACCATTACCACTAGTAGCATTTCTACCTGTAATATCTCTACTACCATTACCACTAGTAGCATTTCTACCTCTAATATCTCTACTACCATTACCACTCAGTAGCATTTCTACCTGTAATATCTCTACTACCATTACCACTAGTAGCATTTCTACCTGTAATATCTCTACTACCATTACCACTAGTAGCATTTCTACCTGTAATATCTCTACTACCATTACCACTAGTAGCATTTCTACCTGTAATATCTCTACTACCATTACCACTAGTAGCATTTCTACCTCTAATATCTCTACTAACACCATTACCACTAGTAGCATTTCTACCTGTAATATCTCTACTAACACCATTACCACTAGTAGCATTTCTACCTGTAATATCTCTACTACCATTACCACTAGTAGCATTTCTACCTGTAATATCTCTACTACCACCATTACCACTAGTAGCATTTCTACCTGTAATATCTCTACTACCATTACCACTAGTAGCATTTCTACCTGTAATATCTCTACTACCATTACCACTAGTAGCATTTCTACCTGTAATATCTCTACCACCAACCACCACTAGTAGCATTTCTACCTGTAATATCTCTACTACCATTACCACTAGTAGCATTTCTACCTGTAATATCTCTACTACTACCATTACCACTAGTAGCATTTCTACCTGTAATATCTCTACTACTACCATTACCACTAGTAGCATTTCTACCTGTAATATCTCTACTACTACCATTACCACTAGTAGCATTTCTACCTGTAATATCTCTACTACTACCATCACCACTAGTAGCATTTCTACCTGTAATATCTCTACTACCATTACCACTAGTAGCATTTCTACCTGTAATATCTCTACTACCATTACCACTAGTAGCATTTCTACCTGTAATATCTCTACTACCATTACCACTAGTAGCATTTCTACCTGTAATATCTCTACTACCACCATTACCACTAGCAGCATTTCTACCTGTAATATCTCTACTACCATTACCACTAGTAGCATTTCTACCTGTAATATCTCTACTACCATTACCACTAGTAGCATTTCTACCTGTAATATCTCTACTACCATTACCACTAGTAGCATTTCTACCTCTAATATCTCTACTACCATTACCACTAGTAGCATTTCTACCTGTAATATCTCTACTACTACCATTACCACTAGTAGCATTTCTACCTGTAATATCTCTACTACTACCATTACCACTAGTAGCATTTCTACCTGTAATATCTCTACTACTACCATTACCACTAGTAGCATTTCTACCTCTAATATCTCTACTACCATTACCACTAGTAACATTTCTACCTGTAATATCTCTACTACCATTACCACTAGTAGCATTTCTACCTGTAATATCTCTACTACCATTACCACTAGTAGCATTTCTACCTGTAATATCTCTACTACCATTACCACTAGTAGCATTTCTACCTGTAATATCTCTACTACCATTACCACTAGTAGCATTTCTACCTCTAATATCTCTACTACCATTACCACTAGTAGCATTTCTACCTGTAATATCTCTACTAACACCATTACCACTAGTAGCATTTCTACCTCTAATATCTCTACTACCATTACCACTAGTAGCATTTCCACCTCTAATATCTCTACTACTACCACTACCACTAGTAGCATTGTATAGCAGGGTATGGGCTTATGGCCCTGGGTATTAGGGGTATATATCTGTTTGTATATCAGGGTCCTGGGCATATGGCCCTGGGTATTAGGGGTATAGGCCTGTTTGTATAGCAGGGTCCTGGGCTCATGGCTGTTGTGTTGCTGTAAGGCTATAGGGTGAAGGGTAGGTAAGAGGCTATGGTAGAGGCTAGGGTAGAGGCTAGGGTCTTAGGGTAGGGGCTAGGATAGAGGCTAGGGTATTAGCCTAGCGGTAGGGGGTAGGGTCTTAGGGTAGGGGCTAGGGTTGGGTAGGGTCTAGGGTAGGGGCTAGGGTTGGGTAGAGGCTAGGGTCTAGGGTAGGGGCTAGGGTAGAGGCTAAGGGCTTAGGGTAGGGGCTAGGGTTGGGTAGAGGCTAGGGTCTGGATAGAGGCTAGGGTCTTAGGGCAGGGGCTATGTTGGGTAGAGGCTAGGGTCTTAAGAGTAGGGGCTAGGGTAGATGATAGGGGCTAGGATAGAGGCTAGGGTCTTAGGGTAGGGGCTAGGGTAGGGTAGGGTAGGGGCTAGGGTAGGGGATAGGAGCTAGGGTATGGGCTAGGGCCTAAGGTAGGGGCAAGGGGCTAGGGTAGGGTCTAGGGTAGGAGCTAAGGTAGGGTCTAGGGTAGGAGCTAGAGTAGGGGCTAGGGCCTAAGGTAGGGGCTAGGGTAGAGGATAGGGGCTAGGGTAGAGGATAGAGACTAGGATAGAGGCTAGGGTCTTAGGGTAGGGGCTATGGTCTTAGGGTAGGGGATAGGGTAGGGGCTAGGGTAGGGCATATGGTAAGGGCTAGGGGCAAGGACTGGGGTAGGTAGGGGCTAGGGTAGGGCCTAGGGTAAGGGCTAGGGGCAGGGGCTAGGGTAGGAGCTAGGGTAGGAGCTAGGGTAGGGCTAGGGGCTAGGGTAGGAGCAAGGGTAGGGCTAAGGGCTAGGGTAGGGGATAGGGTAGGAGCTAGGGTAGGAGCTAGGGTAGGGCTAGGGTAGGGGATGGGGGGTAAGACATGTACCTGTTTGTACAGCAAGGTCCTGGGCTTGGGTTTGTGGCTGCGGCTGTCGTGTTGCTGGGCGTAGCAGCGACCAAGAGCCGCCAGGTCCTTCATGATGGAGTTCAGAGCCTCCTCGTCATCTAGAGGATCACAGAGAAATGTTACAACAATGCTCTACTACAGAGTCACATCATTGACAGAGACCGAGATGTTATAGAGATGTTATACTCTACAGACAGAGCTGTTACAGTAATACACTATAGAGTCACATCAATTATGGTAGAGATCGAGGAGAGAGGGATGAAGGGAGAGAGGGAGGAGAGAGGATAGAGGGACGACGGGAGAGAGAGAGAGAGATGAGAGAGGGACGACGGGAGAGAGAGAGAGAGATGAGAGAGGGACGACAGGAGAGAGATGAGAGAGGGACGACAGAAGAGAGAGAGAGGAGAGAGGGAAGACGGGAGAGAGAGATGACAGAGGGACGACGGGAGAGAGAGATGACAGAGGGACGACGGGAGAGAGAGATGACAGAGGGACGACGGGAGAGAGAGATGACAGAGGGACGACGGGAGAGAGAGATGACAGAGGGACGACGGGAGAGAGAGATGAGAGGGACGACGGGAGAGAGAGATGAGAGGGACGACGGGAGAGAGAGATGAGAGAGGGACGACGGGAGAGAGAGAGGAGAGAGGGACGACGGGAATGACCGAGGAGAGAGGGACGACGGGAGAGACCGAGGAGAGAGGGATGAAGAGAAGAATGAAAGGAGAGAGGGATGACAGGAGTGAAAGCACTACACTGTAAACATCCAGAGGTTGTTACTAGACTATAGTAACATATCTAGATATCGACCGCATAGCTATATGCTATACTGTTACGCTACTGGCTAGACTATAGTAACATAGCTATATGCTAGACTATAGTAACATAGCTATATGCTATACTGTTACGCTACTGGCTAGACTATAGTAACATAGCTATATGCTATACTGTTACGTTACTGGCTAGACTATAGTAACATAGCTATATGCTATACTGTTACGCTACTGGCTAGACTATAGTAACATAGCTATATGCTATACTGTTACGTTACTGGCTAGACTATAGTAACATAGCTATATGCTATACTGTTATGTTACTGGCTAGACTATAGTAACATAGCTATATGCTATACTGTTACGCTACTGGCTAGACTATAGTAACATAGCTATATGCTATACTGTTACGCTACTGGCTAGACTATAGTAACATAGCTATATGCTATACTGTTACGCTACTGGCTAGACTATAGTAACATAGCTATATGCTATACTGTTACGCTACTGGCTAGACTATAGTAACATAGCTATATGCTATACTGTTACGCTACTGGCTAGACTATAGTAACATAGCTATATGCTATACTGTTACGCTACTGGCTAGACTATAGTAACATAGCTATATGCTATACTGTTACGCTACTGGCTAGACTATAGTAACATAGCTATATGCTATACTGTTACGCTACTGGCTAGACTATAGTAACATAGCTATATGCTATACTGTTACGTTACTGGCTAGACTATAGTAACATAGCTATATGCTATACTGTTACGCTACTGGCTAGACTATAGTAACATAGCTATATGCTATACTGTTACGCTACTGGCTAGACTATAGTAACATAGCTATATGCTATACTGTTACGCTACTGGCTAGACTATAGTAACATAGCTATATGCTATACTGTTACGCTACTGGCTAGACTATAGTAACATAGCTATATGCTATACTGTTACGCTACTGGCTAGACTATAGTAACATAGCTATATGCTATACTGTTACGTTACTGGCTAGACTATAGGAACATAGCTATATGCTATACTGTTACGTTACTGGCTAGACTATAGTAACATAGCTATATGCTATACTGTTACGTTACTGGCTAGACTATAGTAACATAGCTATATGCTATACTGTTACGCTACTGGCTAGACTATAGTAACATAGCTATATGCTATACTGTTGCGCTACTGGCTAGACTATAGTAACATAGCTATATGCTATACTGTTGCGCTACTGGCTAGACTATAGTAACATAGCTATATGCTATACTGTTACGCTACTGGCTAGACTATAGTAACATAGCTATATGCTATACTGTTACGTTACTGGCTAGACTATAGTAACATAGCTATATGCTATACTGTTGCGCTACTGGCTAGACTATAGTAACATAGCTATATGCTATACTGTTACGCTACTGGCTAGACTATAGTAACATAGCTATATGCTATACTGTTACGTTACTGGCTAGACTATAGTAACATAGCTATATGCTATACTGTTACGCTACTGGCTAGACTATAGTAACATAGCTATATGCTATACTGTTACGCTACTGGCTAGACTATAGTAGTATAACATGGGAAACAGGCTGAGTGTGTGTGCTGCATGGTATAACATGGGAAACAGGCTGAGTGTGTGTGTGTGTCCAGCATGGTGTAACATGGGAAACAGGCTGAGTGTGTGTCCTGCATGGTGTAACATGGGAAACAGGCTGAGTGTGTGTGTGTGTCCAGCATGGTGTAACATGGGAAACAGGCTGAGTG
The DNA here is from genome assembly GCA_030435695.1 of Brachymystax lenok tsinlingensis. Taxonomy (NCBI): domain Eukaryota; kingdom Metazoa; phylum Chordata; class Actinopteri; order Salmoniformes; family Salmonidae; genus Brachymystax; species Brachymystax lenok. The sequence continues at coordinate 1,481,212 of CM059814.1, read as the reverse complement.
TGTGTCCTGCATGGTGTAACATGGGAAACAGGCTGAGTGTGTGTGTGTGTGTGTCCAGCATGGTGTAACATGGGAAACAGGCTGAGTGTGTGTGTGTGTCCTGCATGGTGTAACATGGGAAACAGGCTGAGTGTGTGTGTGTGTCCAGCATGGTGTAACATGGGAAACAGGCTGAGTGTGTGTCCTGCATGGTGTAACATGGGAAACAGGCTGAGTGTGTGTGTGTGTCCAGCATGGTGTAACATGGGAAACAGGCTGAGTGTGTGTCCTGCATGGTGTAACATGGGAAACAGGCTGAGTGTGTGTGTGTGTCCAGCATGGTGTAACATGGGAAACAGGCTGAGTGTGTGTCCAGCATGGTGTAACATGGGAAACAGGCTGAGTGTGTGTCCTGCATGGTGTAACATGGGAAACAGGCTGAGTGTGTGTCCTGCATGGTGTAACATGGGAAACAGGCTGAGTGTGTGTCCTGCATGGTGTAACATGGGAAACAGGCTGAGTGTGTGTCCTGCATGGTGTAACATGGGAAACAGGCTGAGTGTGTGTCCAGCATGGTGTAACATGGGAAACAGGCTGAGTGTGTGTCCAGCATGGTGTAACATGGGAAACAGGCTGAGTGTGTGTCCAGCATGGTGTAACATGGGAAACAGGCTGAGTGTGTGTCCAGCATGGTGTAACATGGGAAACAGGCTGAGTGTGTGTCCTGCATGGTGTAACATGGGAAACAGGCTGAGTGTGTGTCCTGCATGGTGTAACATGGGAAACAGGCTGAGTGTGTGTCCTGCATGGTGTAACATGGGAAACAGGCTGAGTGTGTGTGTGTGTCCAGCATGGTGTAACATGGGAAACAGGCTGAGTGTGTGTCCTGCATGGTGTAACATGGGAAACAGGCTGAGTGTGTGTCCTGCATGGTGTAACATGGGAAACAGGCTGAGTGTGTGTCCTGCATGGTGTAACATGGGAAACAGGCTGAGTGTGTGTCCTGCATGGTGTAACATGGGAAACAGGCTGAGTGTGTGTCCTGCATGGTGTAACATGGGAAACAGGCTGAGTGTGTGTCCTGCATGGTGTAACATGGGAAACAGGCTGAGTGTGTGTCCTGCATGGTGTAACATGGGAAACAGGCTGAGTGTGTGTGTGTGTGTGTCCAGCATGGTGTAACATGGGAAACAGGCTGAGTGTGTGTCCTGCATGGTGTAACATGGGAAACAGGCTGAGTGTGTGTGTGTGTCCAGCATGGTGTAACATGGGAAACAGGCTGAGTGTGTGTCCAGCATGGTGTAACATGGGAAACAGGCTGAGTGTGAGTGTGTGTCCTGCATGGTGTAACATGGGAAACAGGCTGAGTGTGTGTGTGTGTCCAGCATGGTGTAACATGGGAAACAGGCTGAGTGTGTGTCCTGCATGGTGTAACATGGGAAACAGGCTGAGTGTGTGTCCTGCATGGTGTAACATGGGAAACAGGCTGAGTGTGTGTCCAGCATGGTGTAACATGGGAAACAGGCTGAGTGTGTGTCCAGCATGGTGTAACATGGGAAACAGGCTGAGTGTGTGTCCAGCATGGTGTAACATGGGAAACAGGCTGAGTGTGTGTCCAGCATGGTGTAACATGGGAAACAGGCTGAGTGTGTGTCCAGCATGGTGTAACATGGGAAACAGGCTGAGTGTGTGTCCAGCATGGTGTAACATGGGAAACAGGCTGAGTGTGTGTCCTGCATGGTGTAACATGGGAAACAGGCTGAGTGTGTGTCCTGCATGGTGTAACATGGGAAACAGGCTGAGTGTGTGTCCTGCATGGTGTAACATGGGAAACAGGCTGAGTGTGTGTCCTGCATGGTGTAACATGGGAAACAGGCTGAGTGTGTGTCCAGCATGGTGTAACATGGGAAACAGGCTGAGTGTGTGTCCAGCATGGTGTAACATGGGAAACAGGCTGAGTGTGTGTCCAGCATGGTGTAACATGGGAAACAGGCTGAGTGTGTGTCCAGCATGGTGTAACATGGGAAACAGGCTGAGTGTGTGTCCTGCATGGTGTAACATGGGAAACAGGCTGAGTGTGTGTCCTGCATGGTGTAACATGGGAAACAGGCTGAGTGTGTGTCCTGCATGGTGTAACATGGGAAACAGGCTGAGTGTGTGTGTGTGTCCAGCATGGTGTAACATGGGAAACAGGCTGAGTGTGTGTCCTGCATGGTGTAACATGGGAAACAGGCTGAGTGTGTGTCCTGCATGGTGTAACATGGGAAACAGGCTGAGTGTGTGTCCTGCATGGTGTAACATGGGAAACAGGCTGAGTGTGTGTCCTGCATGGTGTAACATGGGAAACAGGCTGAGTGTGTGTCCTGCATGGTGTAACATGGGAAACAGGCTGAGTGTGTGTCCTGCATGGTGTAACATGGGAAACAGGCTGAGTGTGTGTCCTGCATGGTGTAACATGGGAAACAGGCTGAGTGTGTGTGTGTGTGTGTCCAGCATGGTGTAACATGGGAAACAGGCTGAGTGTGTGTCCTGCATGGTGTAACATGGGAAACAGGCTGAGTGTGTGTGTGTGTCCAGCATGGTGTAACATGGGAAACAGGCTGAGTGTGTGTCCAGCATGGTGTAACATGGGAAACAGGCTGAGTGTGAGTGTGTGTCCTGCATGGTGTAACATGGGAAACAGGCTGAGTGTGTGTGTGTGTCCAGCATGGTGTAACATGGGAAACAGGCTGAGTGTGTGTCCTGCATGGTGTAACATGGGAAACAGGCTGAGTGTGTGTCCTGCATGGTGTAACATGGAAACAGGCTGAGTGTGTGTCCAGCATGGTGTAACATGGGAAACAGGCTGAGTGTGTGTGCATGGTGTAACAGGCTGAGTGTGCAGGCTGAGTGTGTGTCCAGCATGGTGTAACATGGGAAACAGGCTGAGTGTGTGTCCAGCATGGTGTAACATGGGAAACAGGCTGAGTGTGTGTCCAGCATGGTGTAACATGGGAAACAGGCTGAGTGTGTGTCCAGCATGGTGTAACATGGGAAACAGGCTGAGTGTGTGTCCAGCATGGTGTAACATGGGAAACAGGCTGAGTGTGTGTCCAGCATGGTGTAACATGGGAAACAGGCTGAGTGTGTGTCCAGCATGGTGTAACATGGGAAACAGGCTGAGTGTGTGCTGTAAGGACATGTTGTTGTCATGCTACTCACCCATGTTTACTGTCATCATCAGGAAGTGATCTTGGTGAACTCCGAGCTCAACTCCTCTGGTCTGGCGGCTCCGAGCTCAACTCCTCCGGTCTGCGGCTCCGAGCTCAACTCCTCTGGTCTGGCGGCTCCGAGCTCAACTCCTCCGGTCTGCGGCTCCGAGCTCAACTCCTCCGGTCTGCGGCTCCGAGCTCAACTCCTCCGGTCTGCGGCTCCGAGCTCAACTCCTCCGGTCTGCGGCTCCGAGCTCAACTCCTCCGGTCTGGCGGCTCCGAGCTCAACTCCTCCGGTCTGGCGGCTCCGAGCTCAACTCCTCCCGGTCTGGCGGCTCCGAGCTCAACTCCTCTGGTCTGGCGGCTCCGAGCTCAACTCCTCCGGTCTGGCAGCTCCGAGCTCAACTCCTCCGGTCTGGCGGCTCCGAGCTCAACTCCTCTGGTCTGGCGGCTCCGAGCTCAACTCCTCCGGTCTGGCAGCTCCGAGCTCAACTCCTCCGGTCTGGCGGCTCCGAGCTCAACTCCTCCGGTCTGGCAGCTCCGAGCTCAACTCCTCCGGTCTGGCGGCTCCGAGCTCAACTCCTCTGGTCTGGCGGCTCCGAGCTCAACTCCTCCGGTCTGGCGGCTCCGAGCTCAACTCCTCCGGTCTGGTATAGTTTTCACCCTGAGAGAAAGGACAAACACACATGTTAAAGTACATACTACATTAACCACATTACAATACAAGGGTCTTGTGTCAATGTTCTTCAACTCCACACTGTGTTACTAGTCCTCAAGCATTTCAATCCATCCCTACAGGTCCAACATGTCCTGGTCAGGTTGGACAATATGCCTATGGTGATATACATCAACCACCAAGGAAGAATACGCTCCCGTCTTCTTCACCCCGGCGAGAGAGATCTTGCTACGGAGCAGCGATCATATGTTGTCTCTCAGAGGAACACGTGCCACCGAGTTGCGGATCTACTGTCGCGAGGGATCCCTCAGCCAGGGGAGTGCCGATTTCATCCCGAAATCGTCGAGATGGGGTGGGGGCGTTGCGGCAGGGCTGCCGTCGATCTGTACGCGTCGCAGGACAAGGCACACTGTCGTCTGCTCTTCGCGATGAGATCACAACGCTCCACTAGGTGTGACCAGACATGCTTCTGTACGCCTTCCCTCCAGTGGGCCTGATTCCTCCTACTCTGGACCAGACATGCTTCTGTACGCCTTCCCTCCAGTGGGCCTGTTAAGGTCTACCTGGCACCAATCACAGCCAGCCATGTAAGACTAGGTGAGACTATGATCAGGGCTCAACCCCTGGTTGGTTATTTTATGAAGGGAGCACGCCGTCTCCGTCCAGTCTCCAAGGCACTTGCCCCACCATTGGACGTGACACTTACAGCCAATGACTTTGAACTCCTGGAGACAGTGCATCTTAAGACTCTGTCTTATGAGACGGCCCTGTTGCTCGCCTTGGCCACAGCCAAGCGCGTTAGCGACATTCCTGCGCTCTCGGTTCATCCTCCATGCACTCAGTTTGTCCCTGACTACTCCAATGGTTATGATACGTCCTAAAGCCGCGTTAATTCCCATGAATTTCAGTAGTCAAGCCACTGACCTCTTTCCCTTCCACCCTCCACAGTTCTCTTCTCCAGAGCAGCGGCGCCTTAACATTCCGGAGCTGTGACCGACTGTTTGCTTTGCCAAGGTAGGTAGAGCTCTGTCTAAACGACGCCTCTCCCACTGGGAAGAGGAGGCTTTCGCCAGGACGGACAGTTGTCGGGATTGCTGTCTCCCCTAGGTGTTCAGGCACATTCCACTATAGGAATTGCCACGTCAAGGGCACTGTTCAGAGGCATCTCCGTCAGATTGTGCGGTGGCTAGTTGGGCTTCCCTTCACACCTTTGAGGTTCTATCGCCTTCCCTGGCACACAGGGTCCTCGGCGCTGTAGGATGGATCAGGCACATTACCATGTACCACAACAGGCTTCAGGAAACGGGCTATTGGCAACTGGGGTGTTTTGCAAGTGTCCCATAGCGAGATGACGAACTGGGTCGACTGAAAGGGAACCGAACTGGGTAGACTGAAAGGGAACTTTGGGTTACTGTATGTAACCCTGGCTCTCTGAAGGAGATTAGGGAGACCTCTCACCAGATTTCTTACGAGTCGTGCAAGAGGGGCAACGTTTTTAGAATGAGGAAACCAGAGGAGTACAAAGACACTTTGGGCGTACACCCACAAAGCTCTGGATGGCCTGTTAGGCATGATTGAATAAGATTTCAAACAATGATCTGCAAAAGAGTGATCCCAAAGTGAGAACCAGGGTACACACCCAAAGTTGTCCCCTGACAGGTAGTTTCTCTACCCGTGCGTCTCGAAACTCTCTACACTTCCTTCAGACCACTGCTTATGACTGCAGTGTGTGCTGTGTTTTCTCTCTGATACACACAGTCAGCAGAGAGTGGGCTGAGCAGGGTGAGCAGGGTGAGTGGGCTGAGCAGGGTGAGCAGGGTGAGTGGGCTGAGCAGGGTGAGCAGGGTGAGTGGGCTGAGCAGGGTGAGCAGGGTGAGTGGGCTGAGCAGGGAGAGCAGGGTGAGCAGGGTGAGTGGGCTGAGCAGGGTGAGTCTTGACAGAAACACAAAGAGTTTCCGTGAGTTCCTAGAACTGCAGCCAAACCCTGGCGTTTGCCCTCCTCTCCTCATATCAACAGCAGCAGTTAACAGCCATACTACTGTTATGCTGTTTAAAGCCATGTGTGTGAGTCATTTAATAGGTGGTACAGTAGAATATCTCTGGCATTCCTGTTATAGGCACATATTCTCCATGTTATGTCATGATGCTGATGGAGAGGGACAGGAGGACAGGGTTGACACTCCTCCCCTACTCTCTTCTCCTCTCTGCCAGCCCAAATCTCCTCCACTCCTCGCCCTGTAGATGGGCGATTCCCTGCCAGCGGAAGCAGAAAGTATTTTTGGAATGTCAGATTGCAATTCTCACATAGGAACTTCATTGGGAAGGACGATTAACTGGGAAATTCCACGATAATGGAATTGCTCTGAAACAAGACTTTTCACTTAAAAATGTATGCCAAGAAACAAGAATTGTTTTCAAAGTTTAAAAATAAAACATACAACTCTATATATTACCAAATTGACTTTTAGTCCTCTTGACCTTTAGTACTGAATTTTGGTTACTGTACAGTACAGATCTGTTAACTATACATGATGTATAGGTAACAGATCACAGGGTCTAATGACACTGAGATGTAGTCTGTATCATGTATAGGTAACAGATCACAGGGTCTAATGACACTGAGATGTAGTCTGTATCATGTATAGGTAACAGATCACAGGGTCTAATGACACTGAGATGTAGTCTGTATCATGTATAGGTAACAGATCACAGGGTCTAATGACACTGAGATGTAGTCTGTATCATGTATAGGTAACAGATCACAGGGTCTAATGACACTGAGATGTAGTCTGTATCATGTATAGGTAACAGATCACAGGGTCTAATGACACTGAGATGTAGTCTGTATCATGTATAGGTAACAGATCACAGGGTCTAATGACACTGAGATGTAGTCTGTATCATGTATAGTTAACAGATCACAGGGTCTAATGACACTGAGATGTAGTCTGTATCATGTATAGGTAACAGATCACAGGGTCTAATGACACTGAGATGTAGTCTGTATCATGTATAGGTAACAGATCACGAGGTCTAATGACACTGAGATGTAGTCTGTATCATGTATAGGTAACAGATCACAGGGTCTAATGACACTGAGATGTAGTCTGTATCATGTATAGGTAACAGATCACAGGGTCTAATGACACTGAGATGTAGTCTGTATCATGTATAGGTAACAGATCACAGGGTCTAATGACACTGAGATGTAGTCTGTATCATGTATAGGTAACAGATCACAGGGTCTAATGACACTGAGATGTAGTCTGTATCATGTATAGGTAACAGATCACAGGGTCTAATGACACTGAGATGTAGTCTGTATCATGTATAGGTAACAGATCACAGGGTCTAATGACACTGAGATGTAGTCTGTATCATGTATAGTTAACAGATCACAGGGTCTAATGACACTGAGATGTAGTCTGTATCATGTATAGGTAACAGATCACAGGGTCTAATGACACTGAGATGTAGTCTGTATCATGTATAGGTAACAGATCACAGGGTCTAATGACACTGAGATGTAGTCTGTATCATGTATAGGTAACAGATCACAGGGTCTAATGACACTGAGATGTAGTCTGTATCATGTATAGGTAACAGATCACAGGGTCTAATGACACTGAGATGTAGTCTGTATCATGTATAGGTAACAGATCACAGGGTCTAATGACACTGAGATGTAGTCTGTATCATGTATAGGTAACAGATCACAGGGTCTAATGACACTGAGATGTAGTCTGTATCATGTATAGGTAACAGATCACAGGGTCTAATGACAAACATCCTTTACCCCACAATTAAGTTTCTGGCGGAGAACTGCCAGGACAATCTGAGATACCCACAAAAATATTTTCATCTCCCGCAGGCGTGGAATCGCCCAGACGCTAATCTGTATCTGTAGCAGCGTGGGCTTCACTTCCTGGAACAAGAGCTGGAGAACGTAATGGAATCATTAGTAAAAGGGGTGTGGTTCGAACTCGGCCAACACTACCTCACACGCTGACGTGAGCTTCCTTCTGCACTCTGACAGCCAGGGATGACATCACCACCATGAATGAGTTGTCCTTTTAAGAAATTGTTTTTTTGCTACGGGACATAAGAGCCTCTAAAGGACTGAGACACACACACACACACACACACGTTCTTTCAGCTCTCTTACATCACTCTCATTAAATAAACATTTATTTATCTGTCTCTCAGGGTATTTCCCCACTCCTCTCATAGGAGCAGAACAGCGGAGAGAGGCAGAGAGAGAGAGAAAGCAAAATGCAGTGCTATCTGGCCCTAAATCGACAGTACACCGTGGCAAACTATTTGACCATGGTTACTGATCAAAACCTTAGAAAAACCTTGACAAAGTACAGGCTCAGTGAGCACAGCCTTGCCATTGAGAAGGGTAGACACAGGAAAACCTGGCTGCCTGTAGAGGAAAGGCTGTGCAACCACTGCACCACAGCAGAACCTGAGACAGAGCTGCATTTCCTGACAACATGTCAAAAATATAAAACAATTAGAGAGTGTCATTTCCCCAAATTTGAAACCCATATTCAAGGTTTCAAAGACCTCTCTGATGAGAATAGGCTACCCATCCTGTTGGGGGAGGAAGCAGAAAGCTGTGGGTTGGCAGCGCACTACATTGCTGCCTGCCATAAGATGAGGGACAGTGTCTGACAGACCAATCAACCTGCACATGTCTTCTACTGTATGCTTATTGTTGTTGTTCAATGTGGTTATTGTTGTTACTGTTGTCCTGTTGACAATTTTGATTGTTATTATTTTCATATTGTAAATATCAAAAGTAAGCTTTGGCAATATGTACCTTGTTACGTCATGCCAATAAAGCAAATTGAATTGAATTGAATTGAGAGAGAGAGAGAGAGAGAGGCAGAGAGAGAGAAGAGATAGATTGAGAGAGAGAGGCAGAGAGAGAGAGAGAGAGAGAGGCAGAGAGAGAGGCAGAGAGAGAGGCAGAGAGAGAGAGAGGCAGAGAGAGAGGCAGAGAGAGAGAGAGAGAGAGAGAGAGAGAGGCAGAGAGAGAGAGAGAGGCAGAGAGAGAGAGGCAGAGAGAGAGAGGCAGAGAGAGAGAGGCAGAGAGAGAGAGAGAGGCAGAGAGAGAGAGAGAGAGGCAGAGAGAGAGAGAGAGAGAGAGAGAGAGGCAGAGAGAGAGAGAGAGAGGCAGAGAGAGAGAGAGAGAGAGAGGCAGAGAGAGAGAGAGAGAGAGAGAGAGAGAGAGAGAGAGAGAGGCAGAGAGAGAGAGAGGCAGAGAGAGAGAGAGAGAGAGAGAGAGAGAGAGAGAGAGAGAGAGAGAGAGAGAGAGAGAGAGAGAGAGAGAGAGAGAGAGAGAGAGAGAGAGAGAGAGAGAGAGAGAGAGAGAGAGAGAGAGAGAGAGAGGAGAGAGAGAGAGAGAGAGAGAGAGAGAGAGAGAGAGAGAGAGAGAGAGAGAGAGAGAGAGAGAGAGGCAGAGAGAGAGAGAGAGAGAGGCAGAGAGAGAGAGAGAGAGAGAGAGAGAGAGAGAGGCAGAGAGAGAGAAGAGATAGATTGAGAGAGAGACAAAGAAAGAGAAAGTTAGTTCTCTCTAACTGCATCCCCCCACCAGCTCAGAACACCATGACATCATGTTTACGTAATTCCTCTCAGATGGAGCCACAAGAAAACATCTCTCCTCCCCTCTCTAAACCCCTCTCTACCCTCCTCTCCTCCCCTCTCTACCATCCCCCTCCAGAGCCAAGACAACACACATCTCTTCTATCTGATTAAAAGTTTTGCAACAAGTTTGTCACAACTCCAGAACACTCCATTCTCCAATTAGGCAGCCTGCAACACACAAACACACATGTCAAAAAATAGACTGGAAAGGAGAGAGAGAGGCAGAGAGACAGAGAGAGAGACAGAGACAGAGAGAGAGACAGAGAGAGAGACAGAGAGAGAGAGAGACAGAGACAGACATATAGAGAGAGAGACAGAGAGAGAGAGACAGAGACAGAGAGAGACAGATAGAGACAGATAGAGACAGAGAGAGAGAGAGAGACAGAGAGAGACAGAGAGAGAGAGAGAGAGAGAGAGAGAGAGAGAGAGAGAGAGAGAGAGAGAGAGACAGATAGAGACAGAGAGAGAGAGAGAGAGTTGTAAGAGGCTAATCAATAAAACCAGGCTGAGTAGAAACATCTTTCCCCCTGATAGATCCCTCCTGTCTACCATCTCTCTGGCTGAGTAGAAACATCTTTCCCCCTGATAGATCCCTGCTGTCTACCATCTCTCTGGCTGAGTAGAAACATCTTTCCCCCTGATAGATCCCTGCTGTCTACCATCTCTCTGGCTGAGTAGAAACATCTTTCCCCCTGATAGATCCCTCCTGTCTACCATCTCTCTGGCTGAGTAGAAACATCTTTCCCCCTGATAGATCCCTCCTGTCTACCATCTCTCTGGCTGAGTAGAAACATCTTTCCCCCTGATAGATCCCTGCTGTCTACCATCTCTCTGGCTGAGTAGAAACATCTTTCCCCCTGATAGATCCCTCCTGTCTACCATCTCTCTGGCTGAGTAGAAACATCTTTCCCCCTGATAGATCCCTCCTGTCTACCATCTCTCTGGCTGAGTAGAAACATCTTTCCCCCTGATAGATCCCTCCTGTCTACCATCTCTCTGGCTGAGTAGAAACATCTTTCCCCCTGATAGATCCCTGCTGTCTACCATCTCTCTGGCTGAGTAGAAACATCTTTCCCCATGATAGATCCCTGCTGTCTACCATCTCTCTGGCTGAGTAGAAACATCTTTCCCCCTGATAGATCCCTCCTGTCTACCATCTCTCTGGCTGAGTAGAAACATCTTTCCCCCTGATAGATCCCTCCTGTCTACCATCTCTCTGGCTGAGTAGAAACATCTTTCCCCCTGATAGATCCCTCCTGTCTACCATCTCTCTGGCTGAGTAGAAACATCTTTCCCCCTGATAGATCCCTCCTGTCTACCATCTCTCTGGCTGAGTAGAAACATCTTTCCCCCTGATAGATCCCTCCTGTCTACCATCTCTCTGGCTGAGTAGAAACATCTTTCCCCCTGATAGATCCCTCCTGTCTACCATCTCTCTGGCTGAGTAGAAACATCTTTCCCCCTGATAGATCCCTGCTGTCTACCATCTCTCTGGCTGAGTAGAAACATCTTTCCCCCTGATAGATCCCTGCTGTCTACCATCTCTCTGGCTGAGTAGAAACATCTTTCCCCCTGATAGATCCCTCCTGTCTACCATCTCTCTGGCTGAGTAGAAACATCTTTCCCCTGATAGATCCCTCCTGTCTACCATCTCTCTGGCTGAGTAGAAACATCTTTCCCCTGATAGATCCCTCCTGTCTACCATCTCTCTGGCTGAGTAGAAACATCTTTCCCCTGATAGATCCCTCCTGTCTACCATCTCTCTGGCTGAGTAGAAACATCTTTCCCCTGATAGATCCCTCCTGTCTACCATCTCTCTGGCTGAGTAGAAACATCTTTCCCCTGATAGATCCCTCCTGTCTACCATCTCTCTGGCTGAGTAGAAACATCTTTCCCCTGATAGATCCCTCCTGTCTACCATCTCTCTGGCTGAGTAGAAACATCTTTCCCCTGATAGATCCCTCCTGTCTACCATCTCTCTGGCTGAGTAGAAACATCTTTCCCCTGATAGATCCTCCTGTCTACCATCTCTCTGGCTGAGTAGAAACATCTTTCCCCTGATAGATCCCTCCTGTCTACCATCTCTCTGGCTGAGTAGAAACATCTTTCCCCTGATAGATCCCTCCTGTCTACCATCTCTCTGGCTGAGTAGAAACATCTTTCCCCTGATAGATCCCTGCTGTCTACCATCTCTCTGGCTGAGTAGAAACATCTTTCCCCTGATAGATCCCTGCTGTCTACCATCTCTCTGGCTGAGTAGAAACATCTTTCCCCCTGATAGATCCCTGCTGTCTACCATCTCTCTGGCTGAGTAGAAACATCTTTCCCCCTGATAGATCCCTGCTGTCTACCATCTCTCTGGCTGAGTAGAAACATCTTTCCCCCTGATAGATCCCTGCTGTCTACCATCTCTCTGGCTGAGTAGAAACATCTTTCCCCCTGATAGATCCCTCCTGTCTACCATCTCTCTGGCTGAGTAGAAACATCTTTCCCCCTGATAGATCCCTGCTGTCTACCATCTCTCTGGCTGAGTAGAAACATCTTTCCCCCTGATAGATCCCTGCTGTCTACCATCTCTCTGGCTGAGTAGAAACATCTTTCCCCCTGATAGATCCCTGCTGTCTACCATCTCTCTGGCTGAGTAGAAACATCTTTCCCCTGATAGATCCCTCCTGTCTACCATCTCTCTGGCTGAGTAGAAACATCTTTCCCCTGATAGATCCCTGCTGTCTACCATCTCTCTGGCTGAGTAGAAACATCTTTCCCCTGATAGATCCCTCCTGTCTACCATCTCTCTGGCTGAGTAGAAACATCTTTCCCCTGATAGATCCCTGCTGTCTACCATCTCTCTGGCTGAGTAGAAACATCTTTCCCCTGATAGATCCCTCCTGTCTACCATCTCTCTGGCTGAGTAGAAACATCTTTCCCCTGATAGATCCCTGCTGTCTACCATCTCTCTGGCTGAGTAGAAACATCTTTCCCCTGATAGATCCCTCCTGTCTACCATCTCTCTGGCTGAGTAGAAACATCTTTCCCCTGATAGATCCCTCCTGTCTACCATCTCTCTGGCTGAGTAGAAACATCTTTCCCCTGATAGATCCCTCCTGTCTACCATCTCTCTGGCTGAGTAGAAACATCTTTCCCCTGATAGATCCCTCCTGTCTACCATCTCTCTGGCTGAGTAGAAACATCTTTCCCCTGATAGATCCCTCCTGTCTACCATCTCTCTGGCTGAGTAGAAACATCTTTCCCCTGATAGATCCCTCTCCTGTCTACCATCTCTCTGGCTGAGTAGAAACATCTTTCCCCTGATAGATCCCTCCTGTCTACCATCTCTCTGGCTGAGTAGAAACATCTTTCCCCTGATAGATCCCTCCTGTCTACCATCTCTCTGGCTGAGTAGAAACATCTTTCCCCTGATAGATCCCTGCTGTCTACCATCTCTCTGGCTGAGTAGAAACATCTTTCCCCTGATAGATCCCTCCTGTCTACCATCTCTCTGGCTGAGTAGAAACATCTTTCCCCTGATAGATCCCTGCTGTCTACCATCTCTCTGGCTGAGTAGAAACATCTTTCCCCTGATAGATCCCTCCTGTCTACCATCTCTCTGGCTGAGTAGAAACATCTTTCCCCTGATAGATCCCTCCTGTCTACCATCTCTCTGGCTGAGTAGAAACATCTTTCCCCTGATAGATCCCTCCTGTCTACCATCTCTCTGGCTGAGTAGAAACATCTTTCCCCTGATAGATCCCTCCTGTCTACCATCTCTCTGGCTGAGTAGAAACATCTTTCCCCTGATAGATCCCTCCTGTCTACCATCTCTCTGGCTGAGTAGAAACATCTTTCCCCTGATAGATCCCTCCTGTCTACCATCTCTCTGGCTGAGTAGAAACATCTTTCCCCTGATAGATCCCTCCTGTCTACCATCTCTCTGGCTGAGTAGAAACATCTTTCCCCTGATAGATCCCTGCTGTCTACCATCTCTCTGGCTGAGTAGAAACATCTTTCCCCTGATAGATCCCTCCTGTCTACCATCTCTCTGGCTGAGTAGAAACATCTTTCCCCTGATAGATCCCTCCTGTCTACCATCTCTCTGGCTGAGTAGAAACATCTTTCCCCTGATAGATCCCTCCTGTCTACCATCTCTCTGGCTGAGTAGAAACATCTTTCCCCTGATAGATCCCTCCTGTCTACCATCTCTCTGGCTGAGTAGAAACATCTTTCCCCTGATAGATCCCTCCTGTCTACCATCTCTCTGGCTGAGTAGAAACATCTTTCCCCTGATAGATCCCTCCTGTCTACCATCTCTCTGGCTGAGTAGAAACATCTTTCCCCTGATAGATCCCTGCTGTCTACCATCTCTCTGGCTGAGTAGAAACATCTTTCCCCTGATAGATCCCTCCTGTCTACCATCTCTCTGGCTGAGTAGAAACATCTTTCCCCTGATAGATCCCTGCTGTCTACCATCTCTCTGGCTGAGTAGAAACATCTTTCCCCTGATAGATCCCTCCTGTCTACCATCTCTCTGGCTGAGTAGAAACATCTTTCCCCTGATAGATCCCTGCTGTCTACCATCTCTCTGGCTGAGTAGAAACATCTTTCCCCTGATAGATCCCTCCTGTCTACCATCTCTCTGGCTGAGTAGAAACATCTTTCCCCTGATAGATCCCTGCTGTCTACCATCTCTCTGGCTGAGTAGAAACATCTTTCCCCTGATAGATCCCTCCTGTCTACCATCTCTCTGGCTGAGTAGAAACATCTTTCCCCTGATAGATCCCTGCTGTCTACCATCTCTCTGGCTGAGTAGAAACATCTTTCCCCTGATAGATCCCTCCTGTCTACCATCTCTCTGGCTGAGTAGAAACATCTTTCCCCTGATAGATCCCTGCTGTCTACCATCTCTCTGGCTGAGTAGAAACATCTTTCCCCTGATAGATCCCTCCTGTCTACCATCTCTCTGGCTGAGTAGAAACATCTTTCCCCTGATAGATCCCTCCTGTCTACCATCTCTCTGGCTGAGTAGAAACATCTTTCCCCTGATAGATCCCTCCTGTCTACCATCTCTCTGGCTGAGTAGAAACATCTTTCCCCTGATAGATCCCTCCTGTCTACCATCTCTCTGGCTGAGTAGAAACATCTTTCCCCTGATAGATCCCTCCTGTCTACCATCTCTCTGGCTGAGTAGAAACATCTTTCCCCTGATAGATCCCTCCTGTCTACCATCTCTCTGGCTGAGTAGAAACATCTTTCCCCTGATAGATCCCTCCTGTCTACCATCTCTCTGGCTGAGTAGAAACATCTTTCCCCTGATAGATCCCTCCTGTCTACCATCTCTCTGGCTGAGTAGAAACATCTTTCCCCTGATAGATCCCTCCTGTCTACCATCTCTCTGGCTGAGTAGAAACATCTTTCCCCTGATAGATCCCTGCTGTCTACCATCTCTCTGGCTGAGTAGAAACATCTTTCCCCTGATAGATCCCTCCTGTCTACCATCTCTCTGGCTGAGTAGAAACATCTTTCCCCTGATAGATCCCTGCTGTCTACCATCTCTCTGGCTGAGTAGAAACATCTTTCCCCTGATAGATCCCTCCTGTCTACCATCTCTCTGGCTGAGTAGAAACATCTTTCCCCTGATAGATCCCTCCTGTCTACCATCTCTCTGGCTGAGTAGAAACATCTTTCCCCTGATAGATCCCTCCTGTCTACCATCTCTCTGGCTGAGTAGAAACATCTTTCCCCTGATAGATCCCTCCTGTCTACCATCTCTCTGGCTGAGTAGAAACATCTTTCCCCTGATAGATCCCTCCTGTCTACCATCTCTCTGGCTGAGTAGAAACATCTTTCCCCTGATAGATCCCTCCTGTCTACCATCTCTCTGGCTGAGTAGAAACATCTTTCCCCTGATAGATCCCTCCTGTCTACCATCTCTCTGGCTGAGTAGAAACATCTTTCCCCTGATAGATCCCTCCTGTCTACCATCTCTCTGGCTGAGTAGAAACATCTTTCCCCTGATAGATCCCTCCTGTCTACCATCTCTCTGGCTGAGTAGAAACATCTTTCCCCTGATAGATCCTCCTGTCTACCATCTCTCTGGCTGAGTAGAAACATCTTTCCCCTGATAGATCCCTCCTGTCTACCATCTCTCTGGCTGAGTAGAAACATCTTTCCCCTGATAGATCCCTCCTGTCTACCATCTCTCTGGCTGAGTAGAAACATCTTTCCCCCTGATAGATCCCTCCTGTCTACCATCTCTCTGGCTGAGTAGAAACATCTTTCCCCCTGATAGATCCCTGCTGTCTACCATCTCTCTGGCTGAGTAGAAACATCTTTCCCCCTGATAGATCCCTCCTGTCTACCATCTCTCTGGCTGAGTAGAAACATCTTTCCCCATGATAGATCCCTGCTGTCTACCATCTCTCTGGCTGAGTAGAAACATCTTTCCCCCTGATAGATCCCTGCTGTCTACCATCTCTCTGGCTGAGTAGAAACATCTTTCCCCCTGATAGATCCCTGCTGTCTACCATCTCTCTGGCTGAGTAGAAACATCTTTCCCCCTGATAGATCCCTGCTGTCTACCATCTCTCTGGCTGAGTAGAAACATCTTTCCCCCTGATAGATCCCTCCTGTCTACCATCTCTCTGGCTGAGTAGAAACATCTTTCCCCCTGATAGATCCCTGCTGTCTACCATCTCTCTGGCTGAGTAGAAACATCTTTCCCCATGATAGATCCCTGCTGTCTACCATCTCTACTCGGGAGGCCACGTTGCTCCACTTTTAATCAAGGGACCCAACGTGTGCCATGAGTACACCACCACCACCACCACCAGCCTGCAACGTTGACACGCGGCGTGATGGATGCATGTACACGTTGTCCTCTCCATTCGTTTCAAGGTACGACAAGTTGAGCATTCTGTTATGGGTCTTTGGGCGCCAGTGTTGTACTGGACTGTCAGTTGACTAACTGTAGCCCGTCTGTTGCTCTGCACAATGAGTGTCAGACTCCTTTGTCCTCTTTCATCAATTACTCGTTTTCGATCACTGGCCTGCCGTTGGCTGGATGTCCTTTGGGTGGTGGACCATTCGTGATACACACAGGAAACTGTTGAGCATGAAAAACCCAGCAGCGGTGCCATTCTTGACACAAACCGGTGCGCCTGGCACCTACTACCAAACCCCGTTTAAAAGGCACTTAAACATTTTGTCTTTCCCATTCACCCTCTGAATGGCACACATACACAATCCATGTCTCAATTGTCTCAGGGCTTAAACATCCTTCATTAACCTGTCTCCTCCCCTTCATCTACACTGCTTAAAATGGATTAAACAAGTGACATCAATAAGGGATCATATCTTTCACCTGGATTCACCTGGTCAGTCTGTCATGGAAAGAGCAGGTGTTCTTAATGTTTTGTCCACTCGGTGTAGAGCACAACTTTGGGTTTCACCCCCCATCTAAAAAAAGTGAATGTTTTTGACCGTTTGGAAGTTTAGTTTTCGTTTCCCCTTTGGCCATGCAGTGAATCCTTGTGATGAAATTAATCAACTTTACCCTGTCTATCAAAAAATGACCATATGCACCCTTCCAAAATGACCATATGCACCCTTTAATCCAAAACTATTGTTGGATGGTGAACAGGCATAGCCAGAATCAGTTGTCTCTTTTATTCCAGTAAAATACAATTTTCAACAGCGAATAGATTATTTTTTTTTTTGGCAAATTACAGTGCCTTCATAAAGTATTGACACCCCTTGACTTGGCTGTGTTACAAAGTGGGATTTAAATTGTCATTTTTGTTGTCAATGACTTACACACAAAATACTCTGTCAAAGTGGAAGAACAATTCTAACGTTTATTAAAAAAGATGAATTGATTAGACACATTCACCAGCCTGAGACAACACCTTTAACAGCGGAGAGTCTCATGGGGTGAGTCTAAGAGCTTTGCACACCTGGATTGTACAATATTTGGCCACTAATACTTATTAAAATTGGTTGTTGATCATAGCTAGAAAGACATTTAAATCTTGCCATAGATTTTTAAGCCGATTTAAGTCAAATCTGAACTGAACTGTTCTGCGCTGTAATGAACGTTGATGTCCAAACTTGTGAAACATAGATGTCTACGATTGGATCAGATTTGGTCCGGTTTGGACCAACCAAATGTGGTCATGTTTGGGGGCAGAGCTCATTAAAATAATAGCCAGTGTGTAGAATAATAGCCAAATATGCAAAAGAAGGATATTGTATATTTCTACCTTTGTACCTATTTAAGATACATCATCATGAATGTATTCTAAGATGGCGGAGCAGTGCAGATGTGTTTTTGTTCGTCCCCTCGTGTACTTTTCTATTTTTTGTCTTTTTTGTATATATTTCTAATTTATTTTCAATCTCTTTTTCATTTTTTTGAATTAAATATACCTTTCGGTAACCTGCCTCACCCATTGTGCTACGGAACCGCTATTGTGTAGACAGAACTCCATGGGAAGCTAGCCAGCTAATGAGCTACTAGCTATTTAGTCACTGTTAGCCACTGCTAGCGGCCTTTAGCTTCTGCACAGACAGCAGCCCTTTTTTATCCTGGATAATACTCACCAGCCTACCACTATCGGACTGTTTCTCCACTACAACCCTGGATCAATGCCGTAAACCCTGGACCACTACACCTGATCTCCACAGCTAGCTAGCTGCCACCGATTGACCCAGCCCTGAGCCAGGCCCACCTCCCGGCTAGCAAAGGAAAGTACCGCAACAACAATACCTCTCTCGCCAGCTGGCTTGGACCCCTTCTCGACACGACGCCCCGTCGTACCACCTCGACTGGTCTGCCGACAAATACTCCATCCGCTCTGCCTGCAACCGGCCTCTGCCTGCAACCGGCCTCTGTCGGACGTCGGAGCAGACGGTTCCACCAACCCCGGCCGTCTAACTTTAAACGCAGTGTCTCCTGCGTGCCGGCATAGTAACGACTACCTCGTGGCTTCCCTGCCCCATCTATTGCTGTTCACTGGACCCTATGATCACTCGGCTACAAAGCTGATGCCTGCTGGACTATTCATTAATCACGGTACTCCATTCTGTTTATATGTATTTTATTTATCTGTCAGCCCCAGCCGTGTACTCAGTGTGTTGCTAACCAACCCTCTTTGCCCATTCATCACCAGTTTACCTGTTGTCGTTGTTGTCTTAGCTGACTAGCCTTGCGGTCTTACCCGTTGTTGTCCTAGCTAGCTCTCCCAACCAACACCTGTGTTTGCTTTATGCCTTGCTTTATGTCTCTCTCAAGTGTCAATATGCCTTATTTACTGTTGTCTAGGGTAGTTATCATTGTGTTAGTTTACAGTGGAGCCCCTAGGCCCACTATACATGCCTCAGATTCCTCCTTTGTCCCACCTCCCACACATGCGGTGACCTCACCCAGTATTACCAGCACCTCCAGAGATGCAACCATTCTTATCATCACTCGGTGCCTGGGCCTACCTCCACTGTACTCTCACCCACCATACCCCTGTCTGCACATTATACCCTGAATCTATTCTACCACGCCCAGAAATCTGCTCCTTTTATTCTCTGTCCCCAACGCACTAGACGTCCTGTTCTGATAGCCTTTAGCCGTACCCTCATCCTGCTCCTCCTCTGTTCCTCGGGGGATGTGGAGGTAAACCCAGGCCCTGTGTGTCCAAAGGGGGAGGAGTTGCAATCTACTGCAGGGATAGCCTGCAAAGTTCTGTCATACTATCCAGATCTATGCCCAAACAGAACTTCTAATCCAAAAAATAAATCTCTCCAGAAATAAGTCTCTCACTGTTGCCGCCTGCTATAGACCCCCCTCAGCTCCCAGCTGTGCCCTGGACTCCATATGTGAATTGACTGCCCCCCATCTATCTTCAGAGTTCGTTCTGTTAGGTGACCTAAACTGGGATATGCTTAACACCCCGGCAGTCCTACAATCTAAACTAGATGCCCTCAATCTCACACAAATCATCAAGGAACCCACCAGGTACAATCCTAAATCTGTAAACATGGGCACCCTCATAGATATTATCCTGACCAACTTGCCCTCCAAATACACCTCTGCTGTTTTCAATCAGGACCACTCAGCGACCACTGCCTCATTGCCTGCATCCGCTATGGGCCCTCGATCAAACAACCACCCCTTATCACTGTCAAATGCTCCCTGAAGCACTTCTGCGAGCAGGCCTTTCTAATCGACCTGGCCCGGGTATCCTGGCAGGATATTGACCTCATTCCGTCAGTCGAGGATGCCTGGTCGTTCTTTAAAAGCAACTTCCTCACCATCTTAAATAAGCATGCCCCTTTCAAAAGATGTAGAACTAAGAACAGATACAGCCCTTGGTTCACTCCAGACCTGACTGCCCTTGACCAGCACAAGAACATCCTGTGGCGGACTGCTATTGCATCAAATAGTCCCCGCGATATGCAACTGTTCAGGGAAGTCAGGAACCAATACACACAGTCAGTCAGGAAAGCAAATGCTAGCTTTTTCAAACAGAAATTTGCATCCTGTAGTTCTAACTCCAAAAGGTTTTGGGACACTGTCAAGTCCATGGAGAACAATAGCACCTCCTCCCAGCTGCCCACTGCACTGAGGCTAGGTAACACGGCCACCACCGATAAATCCATGATAATCGAAAATTTCAACAAGCATTTCTCTACGGCTGGCCATTTTCCTCCTGGCTACCCCAACCCCAGCCAACTGCCCCCAGCTACTTGCTCAAGCCTCCCCAGCTTCTCCTTCACCAAAATCCAGATAACGGTTGTTCTGAAAGAGCTGCAAAATCTGGACCTGTACAAATCAGCTGGACTAGATAATCTGGACCCTCTCTTTTTAAAAGTATCTGCCGCCATTGTCCAACTCCTATTACCAGTCTGCTCAACCTCTCTTTAGTGTCGTCCGAGATTCCAAAAGATTGGAAAGCTGCTGCGGTCATCCCTCTCTTCAAAGGGGGTGACACCCTAGACCCAAATTGCTCTCTAAAGTCTTCGAAAGCTGAGTAAAAAAAACAGATCATAGACCACTTCGAATCCCACCGTACCTTCTCCGCTGTGCAATCCGGTTTCCGAGCTGGTCACGGGTGCACCTCAGCCACGCTCAAAGTACTAAACGATATCATAACCGCCATCGATAAGAGACATTACTGTGCAGCCGTATTCATCGACCTGGCCAAGGCTTTCGACTCTGTCAATCACCACATCCTTATCGGCAGACTCAACAGCCTTGGTTTCTCTAATGATTGCCTCGCCTGGTTCACCAAATACTTTGCAGACAGAGTTCAGTGTGTCAAATCGGAGGGCCTGTTGTCCGGGCCTCTGGCAGTCTCTATGGGGGTGCCACAGGGTTCAATTCTTGGGTGGACTCTCTTCTCTGTATACAGCAATGATGTCGCTCTTGCTGCTGGTGATTCTCTGATCCACCTCTACGCAGACGACACCATTCTGTATACTTCTGGCCCTTCTTTGGACACTGTGTTAACTACCCTCCAGACGAGCTTCAATGCCATACAACACTCCTTCCGTGGCCTCCAACTGCTCTTAAACGCTAGTAAAACCAAATGCATGCTTTTCAACCGTTCGCTGCCTGCACCCGCCCGCCCGACTAGCATCACTACCCTGGACGGCTCTGACCTAGAATACGTGGACAACTACAAATACCTAGGTGTCTGGCTAGACTGTAAACTCTCCTTCCAGACTCACATTAAACATCTCCAATCCAAAATTAAATCTAGAATCAGCTTTCTATTTCACAACAAAGCCTCCTTCACTCATGCTGCCAAACTTGCACTAGTAAAACTGACTATCCTACCGATCCTTGACTTTGGCGATGTCATCTACAAAATAGCCTCCAACACTCTACTCAGCAAACTGGATGCAGTCTATCACAGTGCCATCCGCTTTGTCACCAAAGCGACCTGTATGCTCTAGTCGGCTGGCCCTCGCTACATACTCGTCGCCAGACCCACTGGCTCCAGGTCATTTACAAGTCCCTGCTTGGTAAATCCCCGTTTTATCTCAGCTCGCTGGTAACCATAGCATCACCCACCCGTAGCACTTGCTCCAGCAGGTATATCTCACTGGTCATCTCCAAAGCCAATTCCTCTTTTGGCCGCCTTTCCTTCCAGTTCTCTGCTGCCAATGACTGGAACGAACTACAAAAATCACTGAAACTGGAGACACTTATCTCCCTCACTAGTTTTAAGCACCAGCGGTCAGAGCAGCTCACAGATCACTGCATCTGTACATAGCCCAACCAACTACCTCATCCCCTACCGTATTCATTTATTTATCTTGCTCCTTTGCACCCCAGTATTTTTACTTTGCACATTCATCTACTGCACATCTACCATTCCAGTGTTAAATTGCTATACTGTAGTTACTTCGCCACCATGGCCTATTTATTGCCTTATGTTCCTTATCTTACCTCATTTGCACACATTGTATATAGATTTGTTTTTTTCCTACTGTATTATTGACTGTATGTTTGCTTACTCCAATGTGTAACTCTGTGTTGTTGTATGTGTTGAACTGCTCTGCTTTATCTTGGCCAGGTCGCAGTTGTAAATGAGAACTTGTTCTCAACTGGCCTACCTGTATTATGACATCATATAGAACTACCTGGTTAAATAAAGGTGAAATAAAAAAATAGAAAATATGAAGAGAAGGACATTCATATCCATCATTATGTGTTTCTGTGTAGTACAGATCAGGGAGCCATGAATCCACTTCTGTAGTTCAAGTCAAGGCGTCATGTCATAGCTGACAGCCCATTCTTTCTGCAGACATCTTTAAATGACTCTTAATTCTGAGCAAATATTTAACAGGGTTTTAGGAAAACATGGACTGAAATTCTATTATCAAACTTTGCATCTGCACAGTTCAAGTAAAATGTATTTCAGTAAAAAGTTTTTTAGAAAAATGTTCAGTGTAAATTGTTAAAAGTAGTCCTTGTGCATAGATTTGTTTGGTTTGTTAAACTTTGAAATCAATGGCTTTTGTTTGGTGTCTCAACGCAATTCCATTACTGTGTGGGTGGTGTCTGGTCACTAGGGACGGTGATGTCACCGGCGGAGCGGCTACAGTACTGGGGACACACAGTAGAACTAAACACTGTTACCATGGAGACAGAAGCCTAAACCGTCCAGCTCATGACTATCCTAACTCGGCAGAGGAGAACGCTCTCTTTCTCTTCTTCTGAATCAGATGGTTACTCACGCAGAAGCCTCGGTCAGATTACGCTGAGAGTTCATAGCAAGGCTAAAAGGAGAGTTTCTAGAGGGGGACTGCATTTTTCCATGAGTGTGTGTTGAGTTAGTGTCAGCGTCCCTAGAAAGATTAAGTCTATTCAAAGACACTGGAAATATACTGAACAAAAATGGAAATGCAACAAGATTTTACTCAGTTACAGTTCAGAAGGAAATCAGTTAATTTAAATGCATTAATTAGGCCCTATGAATTTCACCTGATTGGGAATAGAGGAATGCAACTTTAAAATCAGAAAACCAGTCATTGTCTGATGCAGATAATGGTAATGGTAAAGAACATCTAGCCGCTCGAGAGCACCCTTACCTGCTGATCTATAAATTACGTCTCCGTAATCTAGCATGGGTAGGATGGTCATCTGATTCAGGGTTAGTTTGGCAGCTGGGGTGAAAGAGGAGCGATTACGATAGACATTACCAGTCAAAAGTTTGGACACACCTACACATTCAAGGAATTTCCTTTATTTTTTACTATTTTCTACACTGTAGAATAATAATAATAACACATCTGGAATCATGTAGTAACCAAACAAAGTGTTCATATTAATACAAATATTTGCATTATCTTGGCATTCTCTCAACCAGCTTCACCTGGAATGCTTTTCCATCAGTCTTGAAGGAGTTCCCACATATGCTGAGCACTTGTTGGCTGCTTTTCCTTCACTCTGCGGTCCGACTCATCCCAAACCATCTCAATTGGGTTGCGGTCGGGTGAAAGTGGAGGCTACGTCATCTGCTGCAGCACTCATCACTCTCCTTCGTTAAATATCCCTTGCACAGCCTGGAGGAGTGTTGGGTCATTGTCCTGTTGAAAAACAAATGATAGTCCCACTAAGCCGAAACCAGTTGGGATGGCGTATCGCTGCAGAATGATGTGGTAGCCATGCTTTTTACGTGTGCCTTGAATTATAAATAAATCACATACAGGGTCACCAGCAAAGCACCCCCACACCATCACACCACCTCCATGCTTCATGGTGGGAACTACACATGCAGCGATCATCCGTTCACCTACTCTGGGTCTCACAGAGACACGGCAGTTGGAACAAAAAAAAATCTCCAGACCCAAGACAGATTTCCACCGGTCTATGTCCATTGCTCGTGTTTCTTGGCCCAAGCAAGTCTTCTTATTATTGGTGACCTTCAGTAGTGGTTTCTTTGCAGCAATTCGACCATGAAGGCCTGATTCACACAGTCTCCTCTGAATAGTTGATGTTGAGATGTGTCTGTTACTTGAACTCTGTGAAGCGTTTATTTGGGCTGCAATTTCTGAGGCTGGTAACTCTAATGAACTTATCCTCTGCAGCAGAGGTAACTCTGGCTCTTCCTTTCCTGTGGCGGTCCTCGTGAGAGCCAGTTTCGTCATAGCGCTTGATGGTTTTTGCGACTGCACTTGAAAAGTTTTTTACATTTTCCGTATTGACTGACCTTCTGTCTTAAAGGAATGATGGACTGTCATTTCGCTTTGCTTATTTGAGCTGTTCTTTCCATAATATGGACTTGGTCTTTTTCCAAATAGGGCTTTCTTCTGTATAACACCCCTACCTTGTCACAACACAACTGATTGGTTTAAACGACTTAAGGAAAGAAATTCCACAAATTAACAAGGCACACCTGTTAATTGAAATGCATTCCAGGTGACCACCGTATGAAGCTGGTTGAGAGAATGCCAAGAGTGTGCCAAGCTGTCATCAAGGCAAAGGGTGCTACTTTGAAGTATCTAAAATATATTTACATTTGTTTAACACTTTTTTGGTTACTACATGATTCCATATGTGTTATTTCATAGTTTGATGTCTTCACTATTATTCTACAATGTAGAAAATAGTACAAATAAAGAAGAACACGTGAATGAGTAGATGTGTCCAAACTTTGGACTGGTACTGTATAGGCAGGCTCACAGTCATGGCCCCAGAGACACAGTTGGTAAAGGGTTAGACAGTTCTCAGTACGGAGGGGAGACAGTAGGGAAAGGGTTAGACAGTTCTCAGTACGGAGGGGAGACAGTAGGGAAAGGGTTAGACAGTTCTCAGTAAGGAGGGGAGACAGTAGGGAAAGGGTTAGACAGTTCTCAGTACGGAGGGGAGACAGTAGGGAAAGGGTTAGACAGTTCTCAGTAAGGAGGGGAGACAGTAGGGAAAGGGTTAGACAGTTCTCAGTAAGGAGGGGAGACAGTAGGGAAAGGGTTAGACAGTTCTCAGTAAGGAGGGGAGACAGTAGGGAAAGGGTTAGACAGTTCTCAGTAAGGAGGGAGACAGTAGGGAAAGGGTTAGACAGTTCTCAGTAAGGAGGGGAGACAGTAGGGAAAGGGTTAGACAGTTCTCAGTAAGGAGGAGGGAGACAGTAGGGAAAGGGTTAGACAGTTCTCAGTAAGGAGGGGAGACAGTAGGGAAAGGGTTAGACAGTTCTCAGTAAGGAGGGAGACAGTAGGGAAAGGGTTAGACAGTTCTCAGTAAGGAGGGAGACAGTAGGGAAAGGGTTAGACAGTTCTCAGTAAGGAGGGGAGACAGTAGGGAAAGGGTTAGACAGTTCTCAGTAAGGAGGGAGACAGTAGGGAAAGGGTTAGACAGTTCTCAGTAAGGAGGGGAGACAGTAGGGAAAGGGTTAGACAGTTCTCAGTAAGGAGGGAGACAGTAGGGAAAGGGTTAGACAGTTCTCAGTAAGGAGGGAGACAGTAGGGAAAGGGTTAGACAGTTCTCAGTAAGGAGGGGAGACAGTAGGGAAAGGGTTAGACAGTTCTCAGTAAGGAGGGAGACAGTTGGTAAAGGGTTAGACAGTTCTCAGTACGGAGGGGAGACAGTAGGGAAAGGGTTAGACAGTTCTCAGTACGGAGGGGAGACAGTAGGGAAAGGGTTAGACAGTTCTCAGTAAGGAGGGAGACAGTAGGGAAAGGGTTAGACAGTTCTCAGTAAGGAGGGAGACAGTAGGGAAAGGGTTAGACAGTTCTCAGTAAGGAGGGGAGACAGTAGGGAAAGGGTTAGACAGTTCTCAGTAAGGAGGGGAGACAGTAGGGAAAGGGTTAGACAGTTCTCAGTAAGGAGGGGAGACAGTAGGGAAAGGGTTAGACAGTTCTCAGTAAGGAGGGGAGACAGTAGGGAAAGGGTTAGACAGTTCTCAGTAAGGAGGGGAGACAGTTGGTAAAGGGTTAGACAGTTCTCAGTACGGAGGGGAGACAGTAGGGAAAGGGTTAGACAGTTCTCAGTAAGGAGGGAGACAGTAGGGAAAGGGTTAGACAGTTCTCAGTAAGGAGGGGAGACAGTAGGGAAAGGGTTAGACAGTTCTCAGTAAGGAGGGGAGACAGTAGGGAAAGGGTTAGACAGTTCTCAGTAAGGAGGGGAGACAGTTGGTAAAGGGTTAGACAGTTCTCAGTACGGAGGGGAGACAGTAGGGAAAGGGTTAGACAGTTCTCAGTAAGGAGGGGAGACAGTAGGGAAAGGGTTAGACAGTTCTCAGTAAGGAGGGGAGACAGTAGGGAAAGGGTTAGACAGTTCTCAGTAAGGAGGGGAGACAGTAGGGAAAGGGTTAGACAGTTCTCAGTAAGGAGGGGAGGCAGTAGGGAAAGGGTTAGACAGTTCTCAGTAAGGAGGGGAGACAGTAGGGAAAGGGTTAGACAGTTCTCAGTAAGGAGGGGAGATAGTAGGGAAAGGGTTAGACAGTTCTCAGTAAGGAGGGGAGACAGTAGGGAAAGGGTTAGACAGTTCTCAGTAAGGAGGGGAGACAGTAGGGAAAGGGTTAGACAGTTCTCAGTAAGGAGGGGAGACAGTAGGGAAAGGGTTAGACAGTTCTCAGTACGGAGCAGAAAATAAAAGTTAGAAAATAAAAAAATTCAACATGACAGGGGATGACCCTATAGGGCAGGTGTTGGCTGGGGAAAACAGCAGCCAATGACAACAAAGTTTAACCGAACCACAGCCAATGACAACAGTTAACTGGTCCGTGGTTTGTGGAGGAGAGGAGAGGGCAATCGAACCATAAAAACTGGGATTTTCATGCAGACTTACTAAACCATGAAAATATAAACAAATAGGCGACATAAAAGCTGGATAATTGCAGTGTCAAAAGCAAGTCTTTATTCAGCATGGATTCTCACCTTGTTACCTGGGTGTCTTCATTGTCGTGAAAGCACTAGATGAGGATCCTGGCTGGAATAACCCATTACTGTTCCAGAACACCATGGACAGACAGGAAGAATGGCGAAATGCTGCAGAGAACAGGACCCGAACCGCAAGCACTTACATCCGGGAGCTGCGCTCGGTCCCGGTACAGCGGCGAGTAAAAGTGCAAAACTAAAAGCTTGTATTCACCCTGGTAAAACCTGGCATATAATGTGCCCTGTCTCTCCCAGGTACATAAATACTCCTCTGGTGACCTCTGGCCGTCCCTCGGAAGCTTCAGGAGATCAGCTCTCTGAGAGGAAAGTTTCTGTCTCGCCCCGCTTGTCTTCTTCTTGCAGGTTTCCTCGGCGGACTGCGTCCTAACCGGTGTGCTGCCGCCGCCTGCAGGACGGGGTACAAACACAACTCGGTCTTCTCTTCCCCTTCCAACAAGGCAGAGCAGCGAGGCTTGTTCCCTTCACATGCTACTTGGAACTAGGACGTTTGGAAAGTCCGACTGGCTGATTCGTTAAACGGTTTCCGTAATGATGTCCGCAAGTACATGAAGGGATGGATCCAGTTTGAGGAGTAAATCCAACGACCGGTGGTACCTGCTGCCCTCCGGTGAACGCATGGCATGGGGCCACGGACAGAGTAGAGACAGACAAACATTTCAATTCAACTTCAAGTTTAGACTAACAAGTCATTTGATCACTTTGTATTATTTATTTGACATGCTATTAATTATTGGCCTTGCCCATTTATATTTGGGACTGATCAAATCAAATTATATTTGTCACATGCGCAAAATTTATTTTTTATATTTTTTTATTTCAACGTTATTTAACCAGGTAGGCTAGTTGAGAACAAGTTAAAGCAAAGCAGTTCCAATTCAACAGGTGTAGACCTTACCGTGAAATGCTGACTGACAAGCCCTAAACCAACAATGTATAGTGAATACAACAGGTGTAGACCTTACAGTGAAACGCTGACTGACAAGCCCTTAACCAACAAAGTTGTTAAGAAAATAGAGTTAAGAAAATATTTACTAAATAAACTAAAGTACAAAATAAAATAGCAACAATAAAATAACAATAACGAGGCTATATACAGGGGGTACAGGTTAGTAATGAAGCTATATACAGGGGGTACAGGTTAGTAATGAGGCTATATACAGGGGATACAGGTTAGTAATGAGGCTATATACAGGGGTACAGGTTAGTAATGAGGCTATATACAGGGGATCCCGGTACCGAGTCAATGTGAGGGGGAACAGGTTAGTAATGAGGCTATATACAGGGGGGGGCAGGTTAGTAATGAGGCTATATACAGGGGGTACAGGTTAGTAATGAGGCTATATACAGGGGGTAAAGGTTAGTAATGAGGCTATATACAGGGGATCCCGGTACAGAGTCAATGTGCAGGGAACAGGTTAGTAATGAGGCTATATACAGGGGGTACAGGTTAGTAATGAGGCTATATACAGGGGATACAGGTTAGTAATGAGGCTATATACAGGGGTACAGGTTAGTAATGAGGCTATATACAGGGATCCCTGTACCGAGTCAATGTCTTGAGGGAACAGGTTAGTAATGAGGCTATATACAGGGGGCAGGTTAATAATGAGGCTATATACAGGGGGTACAGGTTAGTAATGAGGCTATATACAGGGGGTAAAGGTTAGTAATGAGGCTATATACAGGGATCCCTGTACAGAGTCAATGTGCAGAGGAACAGGTTAGTAATGAGGCTATATACAGGGGGTACAGGTTAGTAATGAGGCTATATACAGGGGATACAGGTTAGTAATGAGGCTATATACAGGGGTACAGGTTAGTAATGAGGCTATATACAGGGGATCCCGGTACCGAGTCAATGTGCGGGGGAACAGGTTAGTAATGAGGCTATATACAGGGGCAGGTTAGTAATGAGGCTATATACAGGGGGTACAGGTTAGTAATGAGGCTATATACAGGGGGTAAAGGTTAGTAATGAGGCTATATACAGGGGATCCCGGTACAGAGTCAATGTGCAGGGGAACAGGTTAGTAATGAGGCTATATACAGGGGGTACAGGTTAGTAATGAGGCTATATACAGGGGATACAGGTTAGTAATGAGGCTATATACAGGGGTACAGGTTAGTAATGAGGCTATATACAGGGGATCCTGCACGAGTCAATGTGCGGGGAACAGGTTAGTAATGAGGCTATATACAGGGGGCAGGTTAGTAATGAGGCTATATACAGGGGGTACAGGTTAGTAATGAGGCTATATACAGGGGGTAAAGGTTAGTAATGAGGCTATATACAGGGGATCCCGGTACAGAGTCAATGTGCAGGGGAACAGGTTAGTAATGAGGCTATATACAGGGGGTACAGGTTAGTAATGAGGCTATATACAGGGGGAACAGGTTAGTAATGAGGCTATATACAGGGGGAACAGGTTAGTAATGAGGCTATATACAGGGGGAACAGGTTAGTAATGATGCTATATACAGGGGGTACAGGTTAGTAATGAGGCTATATACAGGGGGTACAGGTTAGTAATGAGGCTATATACAGGGGATCCCGGTACCGAGTCAATTGGAGGGGATACAGGTTAGTAATGAGGCTATATACAGGGGGTACAGGTTAGTAATGAGGCTATATACAGGGGGAACAGGTTAGTAATGAGGCTATATACAGGGGATCCCGGTACCGAGTCAATGTGAGGGGATATAGGTTAGTAATGAGGCTATATACAGGGGGTACAGGTTAGTAATGAGGCTATATACAGGGGGTAAAGGTTAGTAATGAGGCTATATACAGGGGGTACAGGTTAGTAATGAGGCTATATACAGGGGGAACAGGTTAGTAATGAGGCTATATAAAGGGGGTATAGGTTAGTAATGAGACTATATACAGGGGATACAGGTTAGTAATGAGGCTATATACAGGGGGTACAGGTTAGTAATGAGGCTATATACAGGGGGTACAGGTTAGTAATGAGGATATATACAGGGGGTACAGGTTAGTAATGAGGCTATATACAGGTGTACAGGTTAGTAATGAGGCTATATACAGGGGATCCCGGTACCGAGTCAATGTGCGGGGGTACAGGTTAGTAATGAGACTATATACAGGGGAACAGGTTAGTAATGAGACTATATACAGGGGGAACAGGTTAGTAATGAGGCGATATAAAGGGGGTGCAGGTTAGTAATGAGGCTATATACAGGGGTACAGGTTAGTAATGATGCTATATACAGGGGGTACAGGTTAGTAATGAGGCTATATACAGGGGGTACCGGTTAGTAATGAGGCTATATACAGGGGGTACAGGTTAGTAATGAGGCTATATACAGGGGTACAGGTTAGTAATGAGGCTATATACAGGGGTACAGGTTAGTAATGAAGCTATATACAGGGGTACCGGTTAGTAATGAAGCTATATACAGGGGGTACCGGTTAGTAATGAGGCTATATACAGGAGTACAGGATAGTAATGAGGCTATATACAGGGGATCCCGGTACCGAGTCAATGTGCGGGGGTACAGGTTAGTAATGAGACTATATACAGGGGAACAGGTTAGTAATGACACTATATACAGGGGGAACAGGTTAGTAATGAGGCTATATACAGGAGGTGCAGGTTAGTAATGAGGCTATATACAGGGGTAAAGGTTAGTAATGATGCTATATACAGGGGGTACCGGTTAGTAATGAGGCTATATACAGGGGGTACAGGTTAGTAATGAGGCTATATACAGGGGTACAGGTTAGTAATGAGGCTATATACAGGGGTACAGGTTAGTAATGAAGCTATATACAGGGGGTACCGGTTAGTAATGAAGCTATATACAGGGGGTACCGGTTAGTAATGAGGCTATATACAGGAGTACAGGATAGTAATGAGGCTATATACAGGGGATCCCGGTACCGAGTCAATGTGCGGGGGTACAGGTTAGTAATGAGACTATATACAGGGGAACAGGTTAGTAATGACACTATATACAGGGGGAACAGGTTAGTAATGAGGCTATATACAGGAGGTGCATGTTAGTAATGAGGCTATATACAGGGGTACAGGTTAGTAATGATGCTATATACAGGGGGTACAGGTTAGTAATGAGGCTATATACAGGGGTACAGGTTAGTAATGAGGCTATATACAGGGGTACAGGTTAGTAATGAGGCTATATACAGGGGGTACCGGTTAGTAATGAAGCTATATACAGGGGATCCCGGTACCGAGTCAATTGGAGGGGATACAGGTTAGTAATGAGGCTATATACAGGGTATCCCGGTACCGAGTCAATGTGAGGGGATATAGGTTAGTAATGAGGCTATATACAGGGGGTACAGGTTAGTAATGAGGCTATATACAGGGGTACAGGTTAGTAATGAGGCTATATACAGGGGTACAGGTTAGTAATGAAGCTATATACAGTGGGTACAGGTTATTAATGAGGCTATATAAAGGGGGTACCGGTTAATAATGAGGCTATATACAGAGGATACAGGTTAGTAAAGAGACTATATACAGGGGGTACAGGTTAGTAATGAGGCTATATACAGGGGATCCCGGTACCGAGTCAATGTGCGGGGATACAGGTTCGTAATGAGGCTATATACAGGGGTACAGGTTAGTAATGAGGCTATATACAGGGGGTACTGGTTAGTCATGAGGCTATATACAGGGGGTACCGGTTAGTAATGAGGCTATATACAGGGGTACAGGTTAGTAATGAGGCTATATACAGGGGGTACAGGTTAGTAATGAGGCTATATACAGGGGTACAGGTTAGTAATGAGGCTATATACAGGCGGTACTGGTTAGTAATGAGGCTATATACAGGGGGTACCGGTTAGTAATGATGCTATATACAGGGGGTACAGGTAAGTAATGAGGCTATATACAGGGGGTACCGGTTAATAATGAGGCTATATACAGAGGGTACCGTTTAGTAATGAGGCTATATACAGGGGATCCCGGTACCGAGTCAATTGGAGGGGATACAGGTTAGTAATTAGGCTATATACAGGGTATCCCGGTACCGAGTCAATGTGAGGGGATATAGGTTAGTAATGAGGCTATATACAGGGGGTACAGGTTAGTAATGAGGCTATATACAGGGGTACAGGTTAGTAATGAGGCTATATACAGGGGTACATGTTAGTAATGAGGCTATATAATAGGGGTACCGATTAGTAATGAGGCTATATACAGGGTATCCCGGTACCGAGTCAATGTGAGGGGATATAGGTTAGTAATGAGGCTATATACAGGGGGTACAGGTTAGTAATGAGGCTATATACAGGGGTACAGGTTAGTAATGAGACTATATACAGGGGTACAGGTTAGAAATGAGGCTATATACAGGGGGTACCGGTTAGTAATGAGGCTATATACAGGGGATCCCGGTACCGAGTCAATTGGAGGGGATACAGGTTAGTAATGAGGCTATATACAGGGTATCCCGGTACCGAGTCAATGTGAGGGGATATAGGTTAGTAATGAGGCTATATACAGGGGTACAGGTTAGTAATGATGCTATATACAGGGGGTAAAGGTTAGTAATGAGGCTATATACAGGGGGTACCGGTTAGTAATGAGGCTATATACAGGGGGTACAGGTTAGTAATGAGGCTATATACAGGGGTACAGATTAGTAATGAGGCTATATACAGGGGTACAGGTTAGTAATGAGGCTATATACAGGGGGTACCGGTTAGTAATGAGGCTATATACAGGGGATCCCGGTACCGAGTCAATTGGCGGGGATACAGGTTAGTAATGAGGCTATATACAGGGTATCCCGGTACCGAGTCAATGTGAGGGGATATAGGTTAGTAATGAGGCTATATACAGGGGTACAGGTTAGTAATGAGGCTATATACAGGGGTACAGGTTAGTAATGAGGCTATATACAGGGTACAGGTTAGTAATGAGGCTATATAATAGGGGTACCGGTTAGTAATGAGGCTATATACAGGGGTAGAGGTTAGTAATGAGGCTATATACAGGGGAACAGGTTAGTAATGAGACTATATACAGGGGGTACAGGTTAGTAATGAGGCTATATACAGGGGATCCCGGTACCGAGTCAATGTGAGGGGATATAGGTTAGTAATGAGGCTATATACAGGGGTACAGGTTAGTAATGAGGCTATATACAGGGGTACAGGTTAGTAATGAGGCTATATACAGGGGTACAGGTTAGTAATGAGGCTATATAATAGGGGTACCGGTTAGTAATGAGGCTATATACAGGGGTAGAGGTTAGTAATGAGGCTATATACAGGGGAACAGGTTAGTAATGAGGCTATATACAGGGGGTACAGGTTAGTAATGAGGCTATATACAGGGGTACAGGTTAGTAATGAGGCTATACACAGGGGTACAGGTTAGTAATGAGGCTATATACAGGGGTACAGGTTAGTAATGAGGCTATATACAGGGGGTACAGGTTAGTAATGAGGCTATATACAGGGGGTACAGGTTAGTAATGAGGCTATATACAGGGGGTACAGGTTAGTAATGAGGCTATATACAGGGGGTACAGGTTAGTAATGAGGCTATATACAGGGGTACTGGTTAGTAATGAGGCTATATACAGGGGGTACCGGTTAGTAATGAGGCTATATACAGGGGTACAGGATAGTAATGAGGCTATATACAGGGGATCCCGGTACTGAGTCAATGTGCGGGGGTACAGGTTAGTAATGAGACTATATACAGGGGAACAGGTTAGTAATGAGACTATATACAGGGGGAACAGGTTAGTAATGAGGCTATATACAGGGGGTGCAGGTTAGTAATGAGGCTATATACAGGGGTACAGGTTAGTAATGATGCTATATACAGGGGGTACAGGTTAGTAATGAGGCTATATACAGAGGGTACCGGTTAGTAATGAGGCTATATACAGGGGATCCCGGTACCGAGTCAATTGGAGGGGATACAGGTTACTAATGAGACTATATACAGGGTATCCCGGTACCGAGTCAATGTGAGGGGATATAGGTTAGTAATGAGGCTATATACAGGGGTACAGGTTAGTAATGAGGCTATATACAGGGGTACAGGTTAGTAATGAGGCTATATACAGGGGTACAGGTTAGTAATGAGGCTATATAATAGGGGTACCGGTTAGTAATGAGGCTATATACAGGTGTAGAGGTTAGTAATGAGGCTATATACAGGGGTACAGGTTAGTAATGAGACTATATACAGGGGTACAGGTTAGTAATGAGGCTATATACAGGGGTACAGGTTAGTAATGAGGCTATATACAGGGGGTACAGGTTAGTAATGAGGCTATATACAGGGGGTACAGGTTAGTAATGAGGCTATATACAGGGGTACAGGTTAGTAATGAGGCTATATACAGGGGGTACAGGTTAGTAATGAGGCTATATACATGGGTACTGGTTAGTAATGAGGCTATATACAGGGGGTACCGGTTAGTAATGAGGCTATATACAGGGGTACATGTTAGTAATGAGGCTATATACAGGGGTACAGGTTAGTTATGAGGCTATATAATAGCGGTACCGGTTAGTAATGATGCTATATGACAGGGGGTACTGGTTAGTAATGATGCTATATACAGGGGGTACAGGTTAGTAATGAGGCTATATACAGGGTACAGGTTAGTAATGAGGCTATATACAGGGATCCCTGCTGAGTCAATTGGCGGGGATACAGGTTACTAATGAGACTATATACAGGGTATCCCGGTACCGAGTCAATGTGAGGGGATATAGGTTAGTAATGAGGCTATATACAGGGTGTACAGGTTAGTAATGAGGCTATATACAGGGGTACAGGTTAGTAATGAGGCTATATACAGGGGTACAGGTTAGTAATGAGGCTATATAATAGGGGTACCGGTTAGTAATGAGGCTATATACAGGGGTAGAGGTTAGTAATGAGGCTATATACAGGGGTACAGGTTAGTAATGAGACTATATACAGGGGTACAGGTTAGTAATGATTCTATATACAGGGGGTAAAGGTCAGTAATGAGGCTATATACAGGGGGTACAGGTTAGTAATGAGGCTATATACAGGGGGTACAGGTTAGTAATGAGGCTATATACAGGGGTACAGGTTAGTAATGAGGCTATATACAGGGGGTACAGGTTAGTAATGAGGCTATATACATGGGTACTGGTTAGTAATGAGGCTATATACAGGGGGTAGCGGTTAGTAATGAGGCTATATACAGGGGTACATGTTAGTAATGAGGCTATATACAGGGGTACAGGTTAGTTATGAGGCTATATAATAGCGGTACCGGTTAGTAATGATGCTATATGACAGGGGGTACTGGTTAATAATGATGCTATATACAGGGGGTACCGGTTAGTAATGAGGCTATATACAGAGGGTAACGGTTAGTAATGAGGCTATATACAGGGGTACAGGTTAGAAATGAGGCTATATACAGGGGGTACAGGTCAGTAATGAGGCTATATACAGGGGGTACCGGTTAGTAATGAGGCTATATACAGGGGGTACAGGTTAGTAATGAGGCTATATACAGGGGATACAGGTTAGTAATTAGGCTATATACAGGGGGTACCGGTTAGTAATGAGGCTATATACAGGGGTACAGGTTAGTAATGAGGCTATATACAGGGGGTACAGGTTAGTAATGAGGCTATATACAGGGGGTACCGGTTAGTAATGAGGCTATATACAGGGGATCCCGGTACCGAGTCAATGTGCGTGGATACAGGTTAGTAATGAGACTATACAGGGGTACAGGTTAGTAATGAGGCTATATACAGGGGGTGCAGGTTAGTAATGAGGCTATATACAGGGGTACAGGTTAGTAATGATGCTATATACAGGGGGTACAGGTTAGTAATGAGGCTATATACAGAGGGTACCGGTTAGTAATGAGGCTATATACAGGGGATCCCGGTACCGAGTCAATTGACGGGGATACAGGTTACTAATGAGACTATATACAGGGTATCCCGGTACCGAGTCAATGTGAGGGGATATAGGTTAGTAATGAGGCTATATACAGGGTGTACAGGTTAGTAATGAGGCTATATACAGGGGTACAGGTTAGTAATGAGGCTATATACAGGGGTACAGGTTAGTAATGAGGCTATATAATAGGGGTACCGGTTAGTAATGAGGCTATATACAGGGGTAGAGGTTAGTAATGAGGCTATATACAGGGGTACAGGTTAGTAATGAGACTATATACAGGGGTACAGGTTAGTAATGAGGCTATATACAGGGGGTAAAGGTCAGTAATGAGGCTATATACAGGGGGTACAGGTTAGTAATGAGGCTATATACAGGGGGTACAGGTTAGTAATGAGGCTATATACAGGGGTACAGGTTAGTAATGAGGCTATATACAGGGGTACAGGTTAGTAATGAGGCTATATACAGGGGGTACTGGTTAGTAATGAGGCTATATACAGGGGGTACAGGTTAGTAATGAGGCTATATACAGGGGGTACAGGTTAGTAATGAGGCTATATACAGGGGGTACCGGTTAGTAATGAGGCTATATACAGGGGATCCCGGTACCGAGTCAATGTGCGGGGATACAGGTTAGTAATGAGACTATACAGGGGTACAGGTTAGTAATGAGGCTATATACAGGGGGTACAGGTTAGTAATGAGGCTATATACAGGGGGTACAGGTTAGTAATGAGGCTATATACAGGGGGTACCGGTTAGTAATGAGGCTATATACAGGGGATCCCGGTACCGAGTCAATGTCTTGAGGATACAGGTTAGTAATGAGACTATACAGGGGTACAGGTTAGTAATGAGGCTATATACAGGGATCCCTGCACCGAGTCAATGTGCTTGAGGATACAGGTTAGTAATGAGACTATACAGGGGTACAGGTTAGTAATGAGACTATATACAGGGATCCCTGCACAGAGTCAATTTGCGGGGATACAGGTTAGTAATGAGACTATACAGGGGTACAGGTTAGTAATGAGACTATATACAGGGGATCCCGGTACCGAGTCAATGTTCGGGGATACAGGTTAGTAATGAGACTATACAGGGGTACAGGTTAGTAATGAGACTATATACAGGGGATCCCGGTACCGAGTCAATGTGCGGGGATACAGGTTAGTAATGAGACTATACAGGGGTACAGGTTAGTAATGAGACTATACAGGGGTACAGGTTAGTTAATGTAATGGAGGTAATGTTAATGCAGTTAGGGGTAATGTGACTATGCAAATAGGGGGTCAATGAAAATAGTCTGGGTAGCCATTTGATTAGCTGTTCAGGAGTCTTTTGACTTGGGGGTAGAAGCTGTTAAGAAGCCTTTTGGACCTAGACTTGGCGCTCCGGTACTGCTTGCCGTGTGGTAGCAGAGAGAACAGTCTATGACTAGGGTGGGTGAAGTCCTTGGCAATTTTTAGGACCTTCCTCTGACACCAGGTGGATGGATAATCTTGGCAAAGGAGAAATGCTCACTGACAGGGACGTAAAACAAATTTGTGCACAAAATAAGAAATATGTTTGT
The DNA here is from genome assembly GCA_030435695.1 of Brachymystax lenok tsinlingensis. Classification (NCBI taxonomy): domain Eukaryota; kingdom Metazoa; phylum Chordata; class Actinopteri; order Salmoniformes; family Salmonidae; genus Brachymystax; species Brachymystax lenok. The sequence goes on along the minus strand of CM059814.1, from coordinate 1,443,838 downwards.
GTGTATACATCATTTCTGGGGTCTATTATTTCAGCACACGAAACATGGTTATGCTTTTATATTTTGGTTCAGTGTATATATAGTTTATACTATGTCTTTATGTTTTAGCTTGTGTTTGCATCATCCATTAACACCAACCATTCACGATAAACCATTAACCTATTTATAAAATCCGTTCCAGCAGTGTACCTCCCTGTGTCGCACTGCTGGCTTGCTTCTGAAGCTAAGCAGGGTTGGTCCTGGTCAGTCTCCTGGATGGGAGACCAGATGTTGCTGGAAGTGGTTTTGGAGGGCCAGTAGGATGGCACCCTTTCCTCTGGTCTAAAAAAAATATCCCATTTTCCTGGCTAAATTCACAAGCTGTCCTTCATACCATCACGGTCACCTAATCATCCCCAGCTTACAATTGGCTCATTCATCCCCCTCCTCTCCCCTGTAACTATTCCCCAGGTCGTTGCTGTAAATGAGAATGTGTTCTCAGTCAATTTACCTGGTTAAATAAATGAGAAAAATACAGAAAGTATGGGGAAAAAATAAGTAGGCCTAAAACATTTATTTATGACCTAAACCTAGAACCATCTTTGGAGCATCATGGGAATCTAACATTTTAATACATTCTAATAACATTTTAAAAACGAATGAAAAAACTAATGCTTGTAACTCATGAACAAATGGTTGGAGTGATGGTATTCATAATTGGGGTCGATAATCCAGGGCTGTAGAGAAGACACACATTGTCTAATCCAGGACTGGAGAGAAGACACACATCGTCTAATCCAGGACTGGAGAGAAGACACACATCGTCTAATCCAGGACTGGAGAGAAGACACACATTGTCTAATCCAGGACTGGAGAGAAGACACACATCGTCTAATCCAGGACTGGAGAGAAGACACACATCGTCTAATCCAGGATTAGATTGCAACACCGCCCCCTTACTGCACTCAGTCAACAGAGCAGTCTTCTAACCAGTCAGTCAAGGGAAAATTATATTAATCAGTCAGTCAATAGACTAGTCTACCAACCAATCGCTCAACAGAGCAGTCTACCAACCAGTCAGTCAACAGACACGTCTACTAACCAGTCAGTCAACAGACAAGTTTACTAACCAGTCAGTCAACAGACCAGTTTACTAACCAGTCAGTCAACAGACTAGTCTTCTAACCAGTCAGACAACAAAGAAGTCTACCAACTAGTCAGGCAACAGTGCAGACTACTATCCAGTCAGTCAATAGACCAGTCTACCAACCACTCAGTCAACAGAACAGTCTTCCAACCAGTTAGTCAACGGAACAGTCTAGTAACCAGTTAGTCAACAGAACAGTCTTCTAACCAGTCAGTCAACGGAACAGTCTTCTAACCAGTTAGTCAACGGAACAGTCTAGTAACCAGTTAGTCAACAGAACAGTCTAGTAACCAGTTAGTCAACAGAACAGTCTTCTAACCAGTCAGTCAACAGAACAGTCTTCTAACCAGTTAGTCAACAGAACAGTCTAGTAACCAGTCAGTTAACAGAGTAGTCTACTAAACAGTCAGCCAACAGGACAGTCTACTAGACACATTAACCAGACTGTTCTGCTGCTTCTCTGCTAATATGTTGAAATCTAGAAAACACATGAATCTCGTTTAAAGACTGGCTGAATCATGTCATATACCTATTTCCCCAGCAAGGAGCTCCACCTCTATGATGTGACCATGCCATGTACCTGGGGCGGAAGGTAGCCTAGTGGTTAGAGCATTGGGCCAGTAACTGAAAGGTTGCTGGATTGAATCCCCGAGCTGACAAGGTAAAAATCGGTCGCTCTGCCCTTGAACAAGGCACACTGTTCCCCAGTAGGCTATCATTGTAAATAAGAATTTGTTCTTAACTGACTTACCTAGTTAAATAAAGGTTTAATGAATAGAAATCCCCAGCAGGGGGCTCCACCTCCATGATGTGACCATGTCATGTACCTATTTCCCCAGCAGGGGACTCTACTGCTATAATGTGACAGTCACTGCTCCTCTCCCATTGTAAGGTGATGCTGGACATGCTGTTCCACATCTGACATGCAGAAGAACAGACCATCAGAGACTACTGACACCATGGTGGTCTGGAGAAGAGAACAGACCATCAGAGACTACTGACACCATGGTGGTCTGGAGAAGAGAACAGACCATCAGAGACTACTGACACCATGGTGGTCTGGAGAAGAGAACAGACCATCAGAGACTACTGACACCATGGTGGTCTGGAGAAGAGAACAGACCATCAGAGACTACTGACACCATGGTGGTCTGGAGAAGAGAACAGACCGTCAGAGACTACTGACACCATGGTGGTCTGGAGAAGAGAACAGACCATCAGAGACTACTGACACCATGGTGGTCTGGAAAAGAGAACAGACCGTCAGAGACTACTGACACCATGGTGGTCTGGAGAAGAACACAGACCATCAGAGACTACTGACACCATGGTGGTCTGGAGAAGAGAACAGACCGTCAGAGACTACTGACACCATGGTGGTCTGGAGAAGAGAACAGACCATCAGAGACTACTGACACCATGGTGGTCTGGAGAAGAGAACAGACCATCAGAGACTACTGACACCATGGTGGTCTGGAGAAGAACATAGACCATCAGAGACTACTGACACCATGGTGGTCTGGAAAAGAGAACAGACCGTCAGAGACTACTGACACCATGGTGGTCTGGAGAAGAACACAGACCATCAGAGACTACTGACACCATGGTGGTCTGGAGAAGAGAACAGACCATCAGAGACTACTGACACCATGGTGGTCTGGAGAAGAGAACAGACCATCAGAGACTACTGACACCATGGTGGTCTGGAGAAGAACACAGACCATCAGAGACTACTGACACCATGGTGGTCTGGAGAAGAGAACAGACCATCAGAGACTACTGACACCATGGTGGTCTGGAGAAGAGAACAGACCATCAGAGACTACTGACACCATGGTGGTCTGGAAAAGAGAACAGACCATCAGAGACTACTGACACCATGGTGGTCTGGAGAAGAGAACAGACCATCAGAGACTACTGACACCATGGTGGTCTGGAGAAGAGAACAGACCATCAGAGACTACTGACACCATGGTGGTCTGGAGAAGAGAACAGACCGTCAGAGACTACTGTACTTACCCAGTGGGCAAAGACATCACCAGTTTACCAACTGCTTGTAATCTGGATGTAATGGTGTCACTTCCCAGCTAGCTCATAATGTTCTGAGAACCATATGTTTCTTGGAGCTTAGTGTTTGTCTTATGGTTATTTATCATACAACGTTCCCACAACTTTCTGGGAATGGCACAGAATAGTTGCTTTGCTTTGGAATATTCTCAACACTTTTAAGGAACTTTCCTGGTGTTTCATTACTTAAAAATAATGTTTCCTAAAAGTTCAAACATGGTTAATTTCAAATGTTGGTCATGTTCTAGGAATGTTCTCTGACTGGTTTAACGTTGGGAATGTTCTCTGACTGGTTTAATGTTGGGAATGTTTTCTGACTGGTTTAACATTGGGAATGTTCTCTGACTGGTTTAACGTTGGGAATGTTCTCTGACTGGTTTAACGTTGGGAATGTTCGCTGACTGGTTTAACGTTGGGAATGTTCGCTGACTGGTTTAACGTTGGGAATGTTCTCTGACTGGTTTAACGTTGGGAATGTTCGCTGACTGGTTTAACGTTGGGAATGTTCGCTGACTGGTTTAACGTTGGGAATGTTCGCTGACTGGTTTAACGTTGGGAATGTTCTCTGACTGGTTTAACGTTGGGAATGTTCTCTGACTGGTTTAACGTTGGGAATGTTCTCTGACTGGTTTAACGTTGGGAATGTTCTCTGACTGGTTTAACGTTGGGAATGTTCGCTGACTGGTTTAACGTTGGGAATGTTCTCTGACTGGTTTAACGTTGGGAATGTTCGCTGACTGGTTTAACGTTGGGAATGTTCTCAAATAGTTCAGAGAACATTAAGGAACAATTTTCTTCTGTGGGAATTTCAATACTTTTCAATAATTTCAGTAATGTTTCCTAAAGGTTTCCTCATGGTTCTATTCAAAGTCATGATCTCGCCTTAAAACCTCTTAAGGATCGGTCCCTTTTTTTCCGCATAAAATGACCCAAATCTAACTGCCTGTAGCTCAGGCCCTGAAGCAAGGATATGCATATTCTTGATACCACACCCCCCTAAACTTTTTGCCATGGTTCAGAAGGAAAATTGTGCCATTCCGTAATCCAACCCTGATTGTGTGAAAGTGTTGGATGGTGGAGGGGAGGTGGCTGAGGGATGAATCAAAATGCAGAAATGCCATCCCAAACTTTCATGTGCCTTAATAACAAACAAGGTGTGAAAGTATCACCTTTCTCCTCTGTTTCAGGCAGCCAGCTGGTGGTAACTATAGAAACGGTCTGTGTTTCTTAAAGGGACAGAGTTTATTTAAACCAAGTGCGTGCTGAACATTTTTCTTTGTTACCCAAACGCCTTTTCATCGTTCAGCCACAAGGAAGTCAATAATGTGTTTCATAAATGTGCACCAAAACGTGTTTACTCCACAAAATATTATTGCTGTCATATTTTCACCTGTCATTTGCAAACGTAGTAAGTCCAGTGCCACTGATCAGGCAATCTATTTGGTTGATTAAAAGTGCAGGAATTTTGCAAGAATAAACTATTGTAGAATCAAGACATACTTGCGAGCATGCCCTCTGCTGCTGTTGTGGTTTCCAACATGATCCAGCACGCCGCTACACGCTGACAGTTCTGGCACTCCGACCTACTCATACTCTAGCCCCTACGATTAAACATGGGGCCTCTTACTTAGGACAGTGTGTCATTAACTGTTTATGAACATTGTGACTTCATGAAAATAAAAGCTCTTTAGGCTACGTAGTTTATAGGCTACTGTGAAAGGAGGGACTGTGTGCAGTGCACACCTAAAGCATTTTGGTGTGTCTAAAACAGGGTGTGTCAGCCATGTGTCACAGACTTTCAGAGAACTTTCTATTGTGACTGTTGTGAAACTGCTTTTCCTCTACAGCGGAGGGTGAGGTGGAGGATGTCTGTGACAAACAACAGCTCAGCCAGGCTGGTCTCAAAGGCTAGACGTAACCTAGTAAACAAAAATCTGGGACACTCAGGTTACGTTTAGTATGGTTACATACTACTCACTACTTTATAGCTTCTTTTCAACTACTTAGCATGGCAGCTAACCCTACTCCTAACCTTAACCCTTTATTTATTTATTTATTTATTTATTTCAACGTTATTTAACCAGGTAGGCCAGTTCACCTTTATTTAACCATGTAGGCCAGTTCTCCTTTATTTAACCAGGTAGGCAAGTTGAGAACAAGTTGTCATTTACAACTGCGACCTGGCCAAGTTAAAGCAAAGCAGTTTGACACATACAACAACACAGAGTTACACATGGAATAAACAAACACACAGTCAATTATACAGTAGAAAAACAAATCTATATACAATGTGTGCAAATGAGGTAAGATAAGGAAGGTAAGGCAATAAATAGGCCATGGTGGCAAATTAATTACAATATAGCATTTAAACACTGGAGTGATAGATGTGCAGTAGATGAATGTGCAAGTAGAGATACTGGGGTGCAAAAGAGCAAGATAAATAAATGAATACGGTAGGGGATGAGGTAGTTGGTTGGGCTATGTACAGGTGCAGTGATCTGTGAGCTGCTCTGACATCTGGTGCTTGAAACTAGTGAGGGAGATAAGTGTCTCCAGTTTCAGTGATTTTTGTAGTTCGTTCCAGTCATTGGCAGCAGAGAACTGGAAGGAAAGGCAGCCAAAGGAGGAATTGGCTTTGGGGGTGACCAGTGAGATATACCTGCTGGAGCGCGTGCTACGGGTGGGTGCTGCCATGGTGACCAGCGAGCTGGGATAAGGCGGGGCTTTACCTAGCAGGGACCTGTAGATGACCTGGAGCCAGTGGGTTTGGCGACGAGTATGAAGCGAGGGCCAGCCCACGAGAGCATACAGGTCGCAGTGGTGGGTGGTATATGAGGCTTTGGTGACAAAACGGATGGCACTGTGATAGACTGCATCCAGTTTGTTGAGTAGAGTATTGGAGGCTATTTCGTAAATGACATCGCTGAAGTCGAGCATCTGTAGGATGGTCAGTTTTACGAGGGTATGTTTGGCAGCATGAGTGAAGGATGCTTTGTTGCGAAATAGGAAGCCGATTCTAGATTTTATTTTGGATTGGAGATGTTTTATGTGAGTCTGGAAGGAGAGTTTACAGTCTAACCAGACACCTAGGTATTTGTAGTTGTCCACATATTCTAAGTCAGAACCGTCCAGAGTAGTGATGCTGGATGGGCGGGCAGTTGTGGGCAGCGATCGGTTGAAGAGTATGCATTTAGTTTTAATTGCATTTAAGAGCAGTTGGAGGCCACGGAAGGAGAGTTGTATGGCATTGAAGCTCGTCTGTAGGGTAGTTAACACAGTGTCCAAGGAAGGGCCAGAAGTATATAGAATGGTGTCGTCTGCGTAGAGGTGGATCAGAGACTCACCAGGAGCAAGAGCGACATCATTGATGTATACAGAGAAGAGAGTCGGCCCAAGAATTGAACCCTGTGGCACCCCTATAGAGACTGCCAGAGGCCCGGACTACAGGCCCTCCGATTTGACACACTGAACTCTATCAGAGAAGTAGTTGGTGAGCCAGGCGAGGCAATCATTTGAGAAACCAAGGCTTTTGAGTCTGCCGATAAGGATGTGGTGATTGACAGAGTCGAAAGCCTTGGCCAGGTTGATGAATACGGCTGCACAGTAATGTCTCTTATCGATGGCGGTTATGATGTCGTTTAGGAGGTGCACCCATGACCAGCTCTGAAACCAGATAGCATAGCGGAGAAGGTACGGTGGGATTCGAAATGGTCGGTAATCTGTTTGTTAACTTGGCTTTCGAAGACCTAAGAAAGGCAGGGCAGGATGGATATAGGTCTGTAACAGTTTGGGTCAAGAGTGTCTCCCCCTTTGAAGAAGGGGATGACCGCAGCTGCTTTCCAGTCTTTGGGAATCTCAGACGACACCAAAGAGAGGTTGAACAGGCTAGTAATAGGGGTTGCTACACTTTCGGCAGATCATTTTAGAAAGAAAGGGTCCAGATTGTCTAGCCCGGCTGATTTGTAGGGGTCCAGATTTTGCAGCTCTTTCAGAACATCAGCTAACTGGATTTGGGTAAAGGAGAAATGGGAAGGCTTGGGCGAGTTGCAGTGGGGGGTGCAGGGCTGTTGACCGGGGTAGGGGTAGCCAGGTGGAAAGCATGGCCAGTCGTAGAAAAATGCTTATTGAAATTCTCAATTATAGTGGATTTATTGGTGGTGACAAAGTTTAACCTAACTCCTAATCCCTAGCCTAGCTAACGTTAGCCACCTAGCTAACGTTAGAAACAAACAACACATCATACATATTTATTTGTATTTAAATTATTAACATATTGTATGAATTCGTAACATATCACGCAAATTGCAACTCGTAACATATCATACGAAATGGATGATTGGAAAGCAACAAATTAAAACCATACCAAACGCAACATATCATACTCATTTCAGTATCCCAGATTTGCGTTTACTATTTTACATCTACCCCTGAGATTGGACTCAATCAATCAGTGAAATTCCTAGTTCCTCCAAACTTGTCACTGGAGCTGAGACATGCATTGTCATTTGACTGGAGCTGGAGTCTGATGGACGACGTCAAACAGCTGCTGTTTTTAACTCTTGCTTTAGCACATACTTCTGCTCAGTTTGACTCAGTATGTAACCATGGTGACTCCGTATGTAACCATGGTGACTCCGTATGTAACCATGGTGACTCCGTATGTAACCATGTTGACTCCGTATGTAACCATTGTGCTGGAATACATCCACTCTGTCAGACAGACCAGGCCTACAGGTTAAGACCATAGTCCTTTCCTTACGACTGGCTTGTGTTTAATAAGTGATCAAATTAAGGATTAATTCTCCATCATTAGAAGTATTCAAAACGGATACATTTGGGATACAAACATTTACTGTATTTTACTGCATTAAGCTAGTATTCATGACCTCCAACAACTCAGCCAATCAGCATTGTCAGACACATAGAGACACTATACATTTGAATGGGACAACATATCAGAATGCCCCCTATGTCAGGAACTCCATGTAGAGCTGTAGAGTCAATAAGAGGACCCGTCAGACCGGTGTGGCTGTGCTGTTGGTGTGGACTGACTGTGTGGTGCTGTTGGTGTGGACCAGGCTGTAGAGTCAATAAGAGGACCCGTCAGACCGGTGTGGCTGTGCTGTTGGTGTGGACTGACTGCGCGGCAGGTCAGCGCGCATGCTTGGTATTGGCTGTAGGCTACTGACAGCTCCACGCACTGTCTGGATCTCATCAGCAGCCTGAAGTTTGTAGCGGACTGATAGCACAGCTTTTTATCACAGCTTTGCTAGTCACATCTATCCATAGAGAACCCTTAGACTTGAGCGTTTGCTGGGGGGGATTTTACGCACCTGCAACTTTGGATCAAATTGGGATGGAATCAAACGGAAAAGCAGAAAAACATGGTAGGTTGAACTGCACATATATGGAACATGGTGTGAAATATGTTCACATTGTTGAGAACCTTCACAATCTGTTAGATGCGACTTCTATGCGATGAGTCAGTCGCCACCTCTTTGAGTGCACAGGATGACTCAAGTGCGCAATTTCAAACTATTATTTAGAAATGTTTTTATGATCTACCTGTACCAAGGTAACGTCCGTTTGATTCCATTCCTTAATAGGCATTGTGATCATGCATGAGTGGAATGTGATTTGTTTGACTGTCTGAGACGGTTGTCTAGTGTCCTGTCTCTAGGGCACATGTTACGCCAAAAACGAATTGAGCTCAGCTTGATAGAAGACATTCTGTCTGTAGGTCATTATTGGAAGTAAAAACAGAAGAAATGCTTTCTCCTGGTGGGATGAACAATGCGGTTTATTATACAAAATGTCGGTGTGCAGCCAGATCAGATATTAGTGTCTGGAGGCAGGTGGAGAGGGGAGGATACGTCGCAGGCGCCAACTCCTTCCGTCACACCTTCACTTTCCTTTACCTCGCCCTAGTTACCTGATCACCCAATCACCTCGCCGTACCATCCAAAAGGATAGTTTACCTGTTGCATAGGTAGCCTGTCTATCCCAGATAGCAATCAGGTGGATTTAATGTCAGAGTTATAGCTGTATAGATGTAATTTAAGGTAAATGCTGTTGGCCTCACCAATACCAGACAATAGCTTGTCTCCTCTTGGCTCTGTACTGAGTCGATACACTCTCATCAATATGAAAAATCAGTTAGCCCAGATATGGCCCCTACTACTGACTAGGATGTTAGCCCAGATATGGCCCCTACTACTGACTAGGATGTTAGCCCAGACATGGTCCCTACTACTGACTAGGATGTTAGCCCAGATATGGTCCCTACTACTGACTAGGATGTTAGCCCAGATATGGCCCCTACTACTGACTAGGATGTTAGCCCAGATATGGTCCCTACTACTGACTAGGATGTTAGCCCAGACATGGTCCCTACTACTGACTAGGATGTTAGCCCAGACATGGCCACTACTACTGACTAGGATGTTAGCCCAGACATGGCCACTACTACTGACTAGGATGTTAGCCCAGATATGGTCCCTACTACTGACTAGGATGTTAGCCCAGACATGGTCCCTACTACTGACTAGGATGTTAGCCCAGACATGGCCACTACTACTGACTAGGATGTTAGCCCAGACATGGTCCCTACTACTGACTAGGATGTTAGCCCAGATATGGTCCCTACTACAGACTAGGATGTTAGCCCAGACATGGCCACTACTACTGACTAGGATGTTAGCCCAGACATGGCCACTACTACTGACTAGGATGTTAGCCCAGACATGGCCACTACTACTGACTAGGATGTTAGCCCAGACATGGCCCCTACTACTGACTAGGATGTTATCCCAGACATGGCCACTACTACTGACTAGGATGTTAGCCCAGACAGGGTCCCTACTACTGACTAGGATGTTAGCCCAGACATGGCCACTACTACTGACTAGGATGTTAGCCCAGACATGGTCCCTACTACTGACTAGGATGTTAGCCCAGATATGGTCCCTACTACTGACTAGGATGTTAGCCCAGACATGGCCCTACTACTGACTAGGATGTTAGCCCAGACATGGTCCTACTGATACTGACTAGGATGTTAGCCCAGATATGGCCCTACTACTGACTATGGCTGACTAGGATGTTGGCCCAGATATGGTCCCTACTACTGACTAGGATGTTAGCCCAGACATGGTCCCTACTACTGACTAGGATGTTAGCCCAGACATGGCCACTACTACTGACTAGGATGTTAGCCCAGACATGGCCACTACTACTGACTAGGATGTTAGCCCAGATATGGTCCCTACTACTGACTAGGATGTTAGCCCAGACATGGTCCCTACTACTGACTAGGATGTTAGCCCAGACATGGCCACTACTACTGACTAGGATGTTAGCCCAGACATGGTCCCTACTACTGACTAGGATGTTAGCCCAGATATGGTCCCTACTACAGACTAGGATGTTAGCCCAGACATGGCCACTACTACTGACTAGGATGTTAGCCCAGACATGGCCACTACTACTGACTAGGATGTTAGCCCAGACATGGCCACTACTACTGACTAGGATGTTAGCCCAGACATGGCCCCTACTACTGACTAGGATGTTAGCCCAGACATGGCCACTACTACTGACTAGGATGTTAGCCCAGACAGGGTCCCTACTACTGACTAGGATGTTAGCCCAGACATGGTCCCTACTACTGACTAGGATGTTAGCCCAGACATGGCCACTACTACTGACTAGGATGTTAGCCCAGACATGGCCACTACTACTGACTAGGATGTTAGCCCAGACATGGCCACTACTACTGACTAGGATGTTAGCCCAGATATGGTCCCTATAACTGACTAGGATGTTAGCCCAGACATGGTCCCTACTACTGACTAGGATGTTAGCCCAGATATGGTCCCTACTACTGACTAGGATGTTAGCCCAGACATGGTCCCTACTACTGACTAGGATGTTAGCCCAGATATGGTCCCTACTACTGACTAGGATGTTAGCCCAGACATGGCCACTACTACTGACTAGGATGTTAGCCCAGACATGGCCACTACTACTGACTAGGATGTTAGCCCAGACATGGCCACTACTACTGACTAGGATGTTAGCCCAGACATGGCCACTACTACTGACTAGGATGTTAGCCCAGACATGGCCCCTACTACTGACTAGGATGTTAGCCCAGACATGGCCACTACTACTGACTAGGATGTTAGCCCAGACATGGTCCCTACTACTGACTAGGATGTTAGCCCAGACATGGTCCCTACTACTGACTAGGATGTTAGCCCAGACATGGCCACTACTACTGACTAGGATGTTAGCCCAGACATGGCCACTACTACTGACTAGGATGTTAGCCCAGACATGGCCACTACTACTGACTAGGATGTTAGCCCAGACATGGCCACTACTACTGACTAGGATGTTAGCCCAGACATGGCCACTACTACTGACTAGGATGTTAGCCCAGACATGGCCACTACTACTGACTAGGATGTTAGCCCAGACATGGCCACTACTACTGACTAGGATGTTAGCCCAGATATGGCCACTACTACTGACTAGGATGTTAGCCCAGATATGGCCACTACTACTGACTAGGATGTTATCCCAGACATGGCCACTACTACTGACTAGGATGTTAGCCCAGACATGGCCACTACTACTGACTAGGATGTTAGCCCAGACATGGCCACTACTACTGACTAGGATGTTAGCCCAGATATGGTCCCTATAACTGACTAGGATGTTAGCCCAGATATGGTCCCTATAACTGACTAGGATGTTAGCCCAGATATGGTCCCTATAACTGACTAGGATGTTAGCCCAGATATGGCCACTACTACTGACTAGGATGTTAGCCCAGATATGGTCCCTATAACTGACTAGGATGTTAGCCCAGATATGGTCCCTATAACTGACTAGGATGTTAGCCCAGATATGGTCCCTATAACTGACTAGGATGTTAGCCCAGACATGGCCACTACTACTGACTAGGATGTTAGCCCAGACATGGCCACTACTACTGACTAGGATGTTAGCCCAGACATGGCCACTACTACTGACTAGGATGTTAGCCCAGATATGGTCCCTATAACTGACTAGGATGTTAGCCCAGATATGGTCCCTATAACTGACTAGGATGTTAGCCCAGATATGGTCCCTATAACTGACTAGGATGTTAGCCCAGATATGGCCCCTATAACTGACTAGGATGTTAGCCCAGATATGGCCCCTATTGCTGACTAGGATGTTAGCCCAGATATGGCCCCTATAACTGACTAGGATGTTAGCCCAGATATGGCCCCTATTGCTGACTAGGATGTTAGCCCAGATATGGCCCCTATAGCTGACTAGGATGTTAGCCTAGATATGGCCCCTATAGCTGATTAGCATATACATGATTACGTTAATGATAAGTTGTAAAAGGTAACCAACGCACCTTAGCCTGGATATATGGTAGATGGAAGATGCTATTCGTCATTCTCAACCAAACATGATGGACCTGAAATATATTTAGACTGTAGGAGAGAGTGGGGTAAGGTGACAATACATTTTTTTACATTTAGCATCAATCCTATAAGGGATATATAGTATTCTTTCTAACAAAGATAGCTACATATATTTAAGGATGTTATGGAAATAATCAGAATTGATGTAAACATTACAGTTTATAAAACAGTTGTTGAGCTGAGGGACAGGGTAGGTTGAGCTGAGGGACAGGGTAGGTTGAGCTGAGGGACAGGGTTCGTTGAGCTGAGGGACAGGGTTAGTTGAGCTGAGGGACAGGGTTAGTTGAGCTGAGGGACAGGGTTAGTTGAGCTGAGGGACAGGGTTAGTTGAGCTGAGGGACAGGGTTAGTTGAGCTGAGGGACAGGGTTAGTTGAGCTGAGGGACAGGGTAGGTTGAGCTGAGGGACAGGGTTAGTTGAGCTGAGGGACAGGGTTAGTTGAGCTGAGGGACAGGGTTAGTTGAGCTGAGGGACAGGGTTAGTTGAGCTGAGGGACAGGGTTAGTTGAGCTGAGGGACAGGGTTAGTTGAGCTGAGGGACAGGGTAGGTTGAGCTGAGGGACAGGGTTAGTTGAGCTGAGGGACAGGGTTAGTTGAGCTGAGGGACAGGGTTAGTTGAGCTGAGGGACAGGGTAGGTTGAGCTGAGGGACAGGGTTAGTTGAGCTGAGGGACAGGGTTAGTTGAGCTGAGGGACAGGGTTAGTTGAGCTGAGGGACAGGGTAGGTTGAGCTGAGGAACAGGGTTAGTTGAGCTGAGGGACAGGGTTAGTTGAGCTGAGGGACAGGGTTAGTTGAGCTTTTTGTGGCTCAACTTACCCCACTCTCCCCAATGCATTATATTTTGGCTCACGAGTGGTGCAGCGGTCTAAGGCAATGCATCTCAGTGCTAGAGGCGTCACTACAGACCCTGGTTAGATCCTGGGCTTTATCCCAATCGGCCCTGATCGGGAGTCCCATAGGGCGGCGAACAATTTGGCCCAGCGCCGTCCGGGTTAGGGGAGGGTTTGGCTGGGGTAGGCCGTCATTGTATAATAAGAATTTGTTCTTAAATGACTTGCCTAGTTAAATAAAGGTTAAATAAAATAAATATTTAACCGTGCTTTTTTATTGCTCAATTGAAACAAGCTGTCGTACACGTGAATCCAGAGCATCCCAATCATGCTCAATCGGTGACATTTCTGGTGAGTATGCAGGCCATGGAAGAACTGGGACATCTTCAGCTTCCAGGAATTGTGTATTATCATGTCGAAACAGGAGGTGATGGAGTCGGACGAATGGCACTACAATGGGCCTCAGGATCTCGTCATGGTATCTCTGTTCATTCAAATTGCCATCGATTCTGTTTGTTGCCCGTAGCTTATGCCTGCCCATACCAAAACCCCACCGACACCATGGGGCGCTCGGTTCATAACGTTGACATCAGTCCTGCACGTGGTCTGTGGTTGTGAGGCCAGTTGGACGTACTGCCAAATTCTCTAAAATTACATTGGAGGTGGTCTGCCATCTGCCCAGTACAGTTAAAACTGGGATTCATCTGTGAAGAGCAGACTTCTCCAGAGTGCCAGTGGCCATCGAAGGTGACCATTTGCCCGCTGAAGTCGGTTACAACGCTTAACTGCAGTCAGGTCAAGACCCTGGTGAGGACGACAAGCACGGAGATGAGTTTCCCTGAGACGGTTTCTGAGAGACTGTGCAGGAGTTCTTCGGTTGTGCAAACACAGTTTTATCAACTGTCCGGGTGGCTGGTCTCAGACGATCCCGCAGGTGAAGAATCTGGATGTGGAGGTCCTGGGCTGGCGTGGTTACATGTGGTCTGCGGTTGTGAGGCCGGTTGTTACTGCTAAATTCTGTAAAACGACATTGGAGGCAGCTTATGGTAGAAACATTAACCTTCAGTTCTGTGGTAACAACTCGCGTGGACATTCCTGCAGTCAGCATTCCAATTGCACACTCTCTCAATATTTGGTCAGATACAACAAATGTTATTGCAAAAGACATTTAGCCTCCACTCTTCTGGGAAGGCTTTCCACTAGATGTTGGAACATTGCTGCTATAACAGCCTAGACTCTTCTGGGAAGGCTTTCCACTAGATGTTGGAACATTGCTGCTATAACAGCCTCCACTCTTCTGGGAAGGCTTTCCACTAGATGTTGGAACATTGCTGCTATAACAGCCTAGACTCTTCTGGGAAGGCTTTCCACTAGATGTTGGAACATTGCTGCTATAACAGCCTCCACTCTTCTGGGAAGGCTTTCCACTAGATGTTGGAACATTGCTGCTATAACAGCCTCCACTCTTCTGGGAAGGCTTTCCACTAGATGTTGGAACATTGCTGCTATAACAGCCTCCACTCTTCTAGGAAGGCTTTCCACTAGATGTTGGAACATTGCTGTGGGACTTGCTTCCATTCAGCCACAAGAGCATTAGTGAGGTCGGGCCCTGATGTTGGGCGATTATGCCTGGCTCGCAGTCAGCGTTCCAATTCATCCCAAAGGTGTTAGATGGGGTTGAGGTCAAGGCTCAATGCAGGCCAGTCAAGTTCTTCCACACCGATCTCGACAAACCATTTCAGTATGGACCTCGCTTTTGTACACAGGGGCATTGTCATGCTGAAACAGGAAAGGGACTTCCCCAAACAATTGCCACAAAGTTGGAAGCACATAATTGCCATTGTATGCTGTAGCGTTAAGCTTTCCCTTCATTGGAACTAAGGGGTCCGAACCATGAAAAACAGCCCCAGACCATTATTCCTCCTCCAGAAATACTTTACAGTTGGAACTATGCATTCGGGCTGGTAGTGTTCTTCTGGCATCCGCCAAACCCAGATTCAGCCGTTGGACTGCCAGATGGTGAAGTGTGATTCATCACTCCAGCGAACGCGTTTCCACTGCTCCAGAGTCCAACGGTGGCGAACTTTACACCACCAGCCGACGCTTGGCATTGCACATGGTGATCTGCTCGACCATGGAAACCCATTTCATGAAGCGACGAAGAGTTATTGTGCTAACTTTGCTTCCAGATGCAGTTTGGAACTTGGTAGTGAATGTTGAAACCGAGGAGATTTTTACGCACTACGTGAGTCTACGGTTCCGTTCTGTGAGCTTGTGTTGCCTACCACTTTGTGGCTGAGCCGTTGTTGCTCCAAGACTTCCACTTAATAATAACAACACTTGCAGTTGACCGGGGAAGCTCTAGAAGGGCAGAAATTTGACAAACTGCCTTGTTGGAAAAGTGGCGTCCTATGATGATGCCATGTAGACAGTCACTGAGCTCTTCTGTAGGGGTAATTCTACTGCCAATGTTTGTCTATGGAGATTGAATGGCTGTGTGCTCGATTTTTATAATCCTGTCAACAACAGGTGTGGCTGAAATAGCCGATTCCATTAATTTGAACACATACTTTTGTGTACCTTAATATTAAATGTTAATTGTATTTATTTAACCTTTATTTAACTAGGGAAGTCAGTTAAGAACAAATTCTTATTTACAACGACGGCCTACCAAAAGGCAAAAGACCTCCTGCGGGGACGGGGGCTGGGATTAAAATAAATACATACATGTAATATGAATTTAGGACAAAACACTACATAAAGAGAGACCTAAGACAGCAACATAGCAAAGCAGCAACACGTGACAACACAACATGGTAGCAACACAACATGGCAGCAGAACAAAACATTATTGGGCACAGACAACAGCACAAAGGGCAAGAAGGTAGAGGCAACAACACATCACACAAAGCAGCCACAACTGTCAGTAAGAGTGTCCATGATTGACTCTTTTAATGAAGAGATGGAGATAAAACTGTCCAGTTTGAGTGTTTGTTGCAGCTCGTTCCAGTCGCTAGAGGAGCGACCCAGGGATGTGTTTGCTTTGGGGACCGTTAACGGAATGTGACCGACAGAACGGGTGTTGCCTGTGTCACAGATTCGTTATGTACTTGTTTGGGTGTGGCCGAGTCCTGAGAAGGTGACGACTGATGGGTCAGGGTGTCACCCAGTAACAGTTCTGGACCAATCACAAATGCTGGGTCAGGGTGTCACCCAGTAACAGTTCTGGACCAATCACGACTGCTGGGTCAGGGTGTCACCCAGTGACAGTTCTGGACCAATCACGACTGCTGGGTCAGGGTGTCACCCAGTAACAGTTCTGAACCAATCACAAATGCTGGGTCAGGGTGTCACCCAGTAACAGTTCTGGACCAATCACGACTGCTGGGTCAGGGTGTCACCCAGTAACAGTTCTGGACCAATCACGACTGCTGGGTCAGGGTGTCACCCAGTGACAGTTCTGGACCAATCACGACTGCTGGGTCAGGGTGTCACCCAGTGACAGTTCTGAACCAATCACGACTGCTGGGTCAGGGTGTCACCCAGTGACAGTTCTGGACCAATCACGACTGCTGGGTCAGGGTGTCACCCAGTAACAGTTCTGGACCAATCACGACTGCAGGGTCAGGGTGTCACCCAGTGACAGTTCTGGACCAATCATGACTGGTATCTATCAGCAGCCCACATGATAGTGCAGCACTTATAGGCCAGCACAGGAAAGCAGCGCCGCAGCTGAAAGGAGAAACTAGTGATCCAATCTGAGATAGTAAGTAGCCAATCTTCTCAGACGGGTTCTGTGTCCTGCACTGTCCAGACTGCAGAGAATACATTACATATCGCTTGGTACATTTAACACAAGTTACTTTACAATATTACTTTGTGTGGAAAGTAATACGGTATTATTACTACTTATATCACTTTGTGTTACTTTCATTAAAAAAATAGCAAAATCTCACAGTTTGTTTGACTGTCGGAGGCAGTGCTCTACCACCCGGCGCTGCCACCCGGCGCTGCCACCCGGCGCTGCCACCCGGCTCTGCCACACGGTAGAGCGCTCCCTCTTTCGAGGCTGTATTCGCTGTCAAAGGTGCTTCAACAAAGTACTGAGTAAAGGATCTGAATACTTATGGAAATGTGATATTTCCATAGTTTTTTATGAATATAAATTTGCTAATCATTCTAAAAGCCTATTTTTACTTCGTCATTATGGCGTATTGAGTCATTATGGGGTATTGAGTCATTATGGGGTATTGAGGAGATAGAGATAGAGGAGAATGGAGGCTGGCTTGGTGGAGAAGGGACCTGTGGGGAGATAGAGGACAATAGAGGCTGGCTTGGTGGAGAAGGGAGCTGTGGGGAGATAGAGGAGAATGGAGGCTGGCTTGGTGGAGAAGGGAGCTGTGGGGAGATAGAGGAGAATGGAGGCTGGCTTGGTGGAGAAGGGAGCTGTGGGGTGATAGAGGAGAATAGAGGCTGGCTTGGTGGAGGAGGGAGCTGTGGGGAGATAGAGGAGAATAGAGGCTGGCTTGGTGGAGAAGGGAGCTGTGGGGAGATAGAGGAGAATAGAGGCTGGCTTGGTGGAGAAGGGAGCTGTGGGGAGATAGAGGAGAATAGAGGCTGGCTTGGTGGAGAAGGGAGCTGTGGGGAGATAGAGGAGAATAGAGGCTGGCTTGGTGGAGGAGGGAGTAAACGGAACTGCTGTTATCACTTGTTTGTCTGCTATGACCTCACACACCCGAGACACCTGGCCACAATAAGAAAACAAGGCAGCTTATGATGCCCTGATTTGCTGAGGAGGGGTGGAACCAACCATGACTAAGCTGAGGGTATCTTTATAATAAGAAAGAATGAAATAAAGGACAACATGAGCAATGCAATATCCAATGGTTACAAAGAGTGAATGTATGGGCTATATTTCAGAGAATGGCACATGTTTTGGTCAGGAGGGGTTTTTGGTTCTAGGTTGTTGTATTTCTATGTTTGGGTTTTGATGGTTCCCAATTAGAGGCAGCTGATTGTCGTTACCTCTAATTGGGGACCATGTGTGTGTGTGTGTGTGTGTGTGTGTGTGTGTGTGTGTGTGTGTGTGTGTGTGTGTGTGTTCGTGTTCGTTCGTTCTACACAGTTTATATCGATCGTTGTGTTTTTTCTTTATTGCATATTTGTACGTTCTACTTCGTCCTATTAAACATGTGTAATGGCTCCCGCGCTGCACTTTGGTCTGCTCATTCCCACGGTCGTGACAGAGAACAATACATGCATTTACTTACCTTATCGAGCCTGAAGACGGTACAGTCAGTGTTATGAGTGAGTTGATGCGTCCTCCTCCAATACAGCCTCTTCCAACACCGTGGGTGTGACATTTTGCTTTGATGTCAAATCAACTCATATTGTTTCTAGCTACCTTACCTGTTGTGCTCGCGAACATGCTACTGAACTGTGACACTAGCATATTGACATGCATTTAGGTCTTTTAAAAAACAGAAAGGTATTCACCCCAAAAATGTAAGTGGTTTAAAATATCAGGCAAATCATTAGTTAGCTAGCTAGCTATCACATTAAATGTGTTAACAATATGACAGATAACGCTAGCTAGCTAGCTAGCCTGTCAGTGGCGCTGACAGATTGAAACTGGTGTAGCAACAACATGTTTCACTCTATCCCATAAAACATGACATTGCTAACCAGGCATCAATTAGCTAACACATTTTAAAGTGTATTAGGAAGTTTAATGAATTAATAATTTGGACACTCACCGGACAACTTTGGTAGGTAGATCGCTTGGTTTCCATTTACAACAGAGGGTCGTAAACGGTAACTGGTCTTGGAACTCATGTGTTCACCAGAAATGACTTCTGGTAGACTGAATATGATGTGGCAAATTTGCTGCAAACTAAATAGTGTGCCACAAAATGTTGCCAGAAGTTTGCAACTGTTTGCCACTAGTGGCAATACATATTATTGTTGCTAAAGGTTTGGTGCAAATTCACCACTAGTGGCAAACATTTGCAAACATCTGGCAACATTTTGTGGCACACTATTTAGTTTGCTGCAAATTTGCCACATCAAATTCATTTTGGTAAGGGAGGTTTGGAATCGCACTTGAAAAATGAGTTCGCTTCTCTACTCGCTACGCACTCTAGATAGAACACAAGTACGCATTTTGAAACACAGGCAAAGACTGAATCACATGGAGAACTTAGACCAATACAAGCTTATCTAAGGTAATGTTTTGTGCTTATAATGGTGTAGGTCAGGAGGGAGCAGTCCTGTGGTCAAACAAGTCCACAACAACAGAGCTACTGAGTTCAGGCTACGGTCCAAAACCCTACAGAGGCAGTCTGAAGCACTCAGCTAATTCCCAGTGCCCAGCCTTCCTCCTCCTCCCGGAATCCATGCCAGCTAGATTCATAAACAGCCTCTCTCAGTCTGTTGCAGGGCCTTGTAATCCATGCCAGCTAGATTCATAACCAGCCTCTGTCAGTCTGTTGCAGGGCCTTGTAAAAATGTCTACAATGTTGTTGTTGTGCCCACGCCCCAGGAGTGGCGAGCACTGACAGGGTGGTTCTGAATGTGGACTGCCCGGTCCAGGCTAGTCCAGCCCAGTCCAGCCTAGTCCAGTCCAGCCTAGTCCATCCCAGTCCAGCCTAGTCCAGCCTAGTCCAGTCCAGCCTAGTCCATCCCAGTCCAGCCTAGTCCAGCCTAGTCCAGCCCAGCCTAGTCCATCCCAGTCCAGCCTAGTCCAGCCTAGTCCAGCCCAGCCTAGTCCATCCCAGTCCAGCCTAGTCCAGCCTAGTCCAGTCCAGCCTAGTCCATCCCAGTCCAGCCTAGTCCAGCCTAGTCCAGTCCAGCCTAGTCCATCCCAGTCCAGCCTAGTCCAGCCTAGTCCAGCCCAGCCTAGTCCATCCCAGTCCAGCCTAGTCCAGCCTAGTCCAGCTCAGCCTAGTCCATCCCAGTCCAGCCTAGTCCAGCCTAGTCCAGTCCAGCCTAGTCCATCCCAGTCCAGCCTAGTCCAGCCTAGTCCAGCCCAGCCTAGTCCATCCCAGTCCAGCCTAGTCCAGCCTAGTCCAGCCCACTGACTGCTGCCTCTAACTCCTGCTACTACATAACTTTCAGAGTCTAACTTGAGTGGTAGTGAGGAAAACATTTCACTTTCACTTCCTGTCGGACTCGACTGACCTGGAATGTTTATCTCAGATGTTCTACACAGGATGCTTTGCAGAAGCGTGGTTGCAACCACGAACATGCACACACGCAAACACATGCAAGCCATACACGTACACACATGGATTGCAAGCAGCCCCTGGTGAGATCATTGCGCTTATCATTGAGCTTCATCCGACAATGTGAAAGCATAGTTCTGATGGAAAGCCAGCTGCTTTTACAGTATACACCCTTCACCACAATTCCAACACCACACTGCTCCATCCCAACACATCAATTTTTAATGGCTTCCTTTATTAATATTCCAGATGGGTTACCATGGTTACAGTAGTTGTGAAGAGTCCATCTGTCTCTGACCTCTAACCTCTGTGTGACCACACTAGGGTTAGAGGGAGATGCGGACCTCCAGTTCTTGCTGGTGGGGGAGAGCTGCTGAAAGTTATTAAATGTTTATTTCCTCTGTATTTAACCAGGTAACAAGTTCTCATTTACAACTGCGACCTGGCCAAGATAAAGCACAGCAGTTCAACACATACAACAACACATAGTTACACATTGGAGTAAGCAAACATACAGTCAATAATACAGTAGAAAAAATAATAACATCTATATACAATGTGTGCAAATGAGGTAAGATAAGGAACGTAAGGCAATAAATAGGCCATGGTGGCAAAGTAATTACAATATAGCAATTTAACACTGGAATGGTAAATGTGCAGTAGATGAATGTGCAAAGTAAAAATACTGGGGTGCAAAGGAGCAAGATGAATAAATGACTACGGTAGGGGATGAGGTAGTTGGTTGTGCTATGCACAGGTGCAGTGATCTGTGAACTGCTCTGACAGCTGGTGCTTAAAACTAGTGAGGGAGATAAGTGTCTCCAGTTTCAACGATTTTTGTAGTTTGTTCCAGTCATTGGCAGCAGAGAACTGGAAGGAAACGCGGCCAAAAGAGGAATTGGCTTTGGGGGTGGCCAGTGAGATATACCTGCTGGAGCGAGTGCTACGGGTGGGTGCTGCTATGGTTACCAGCGAGCTGAGATAAGGCGGGGCTTTACCTAGCAGGGACTTGTAGATGACCTGGAGCCAGGGGGTCTGGCGACGAGTGTGTAGCGAGGGCCAGCCGACTAGAGCATACAGGTCGCAGTGGTGGGTGGTATAAGGGGCTTTGGTGACAAAGCGGATGGCACTGTGATAGACTGCATGCAGTTTGCTGAGTAGAGTATTGGAAGCTGTTTTGTAAATGACATCGCCGAAGTTGAGGATCGGTAGGATAGTCAGTTTTACTAGTGCAAGTTTGGCAGCATGAGTGAAGTAGGCTTTGCTGCGACATAGAAAGCCGATTCTAGATTTAATTTTGGATTGGAGATGTTTAATGTGAGTCTGGAAGGAGAGTTTACAGTCTAGCCAGACACCTAGGTATTTGTAGTTGTCCACGTATTCTAGGTCAGAGCCGTCCAGGGTAGTGATGCTAGTCGGGCGGGCGGGCGGGTGCAGGCAGCGAACGGTTGAAAAGCATGCATTTCGTTTTAATTGCGTTTAAGAGCAGTTGGAGGCCACGGAAGGAGTGTTGTATGGCATTGAAGCTCGTTTGGAGGTTAGTTAACACAGTGTCCAAAGAAGAGCCAGAAGTATACAGAATGGTGTCGTCTGCATAGAGGTGGATCAGAGAATCACCGGCAGCAAGAGCGACATCATTGATGTATACAGAGAAGAGAGTCGGCCCAAGAATTAAACCCTGTGGCACCCCCATAGAGACTGCCAGAGGCCCGGACAACAGGCCCTCCGATTTGACACACTGAACTCTGTCTGCAAAGTAGTTGGTGAACCAGGCGAGGCAATCATTAGAGAAACCAAGGCTGTTGAGTCTGCCGATAAGGATGTGGTGATTGACATAGTCGAAAGCCTTGGCCAGGTCAATGAATATGGCTGCACAGTAATGCCTCTTATCGATGGCGGTTATGATATCGTTTAGTACCTTGAGCGTGGCTGAGGTGCACCCGTGACCAGCTCGGAAACCGGATTGCACAGCGGAGAAGGTACGGTGGGATTCGAAGTGGTCTATGATCTGTTTTTTTTACTCAGCTTTCGAAGACTTTAGAGAGGCAGGGCAGGATGGA
Source organism: Brachymystax lenok tsinlingensis (assembly GCA_030435695.1). NCBI lineage: Eukaryota > Metazoa > Chordata > Actinopteri > Salmoniformes > Salmonidae > Brachymystax > Brachymystax lenok. The sequence goes on along the minus strand of CM059814.1, from coordinate 1,421,049 downwards.
TATAGGTCTATAGCAATTTGGGTCAGTGTTAGTGTTTGTCTGAAGTCTAACCTCTGTGTGACCCCACTAGGGTTAGAGGGAGATGCGGACCTCCAGTTCTTGCTGGTGGGGGGAGAGCTGTTGAAGGTGAAGTCCTCCTCCTGGAAGAAGAACCGCTTCTACATGCTGCAGGAAGACTGTACAACCATGTGGCACGAGTCACACAGGACCTTCAAGCGCAACCAGACCTGTGAGTACTGCTACTGTGTCAGAGTAACCAGACCTGTGAGTACTGCTACTGTATCAGAGTAACCAGACCTGTGAGTACTGCTACTGTATCAAAGCAACCAGACCTGTGAGTACTGCTACTGTATTAGAGCAACCAGACCTGTGAGTACTGCTACTGTATTAGAGCAACCAGACCTGTGAGTACTGCTACTGTATCAGAGTAACCAGACCTGTGAGTACTGCTAATGTATCAGAGCAACCAGACCTGTGAGTACTGCTACTGTATCAAAGCAACCAGACCTGTGATTACTGCTACTGTATCAGAGCAACCAGACCTGTGAGTACTGCTACTGTATCAGAGTAACCAGACCTGTGAGTACTGCTACTGTATCAGAGCAACCAGACCTGTGAGTACTGCTACTGTATCAGAGCAACCAGACCTGTGAGTACTGCTACTGTATCAGAGCAACCAGACCTGTGAGTACTGCTACTGTATCAGAGCAACCAGACCTGTGAGTACTGCTACTCTATCAGAATAACCAGACCTGTGAGTACTGCTACTGTATCAGAGCAACCAGACCTGTGAGTACTGCTACTGTATCAGAGCAACCATACCTGTGAGTACTGCTATTGTATCAGAGCAACCAGACCTGTGAGTACTGCTACTGTATCAGAGCAAGCAGACCTGTGAGTTCTGCTACTGTATCATTAACCTAATGTAGTAGGCGTAGAATGACGCCTGAGCAAGTTAGGTTGAAAATATCCCTGAAAACCTGGATGTTAGCGTTTTATGGCGACTCTGCATAGGCTCCTGTACCATACACCTGTTCCATTCATCTACATCAACAACAGAACTAACGTTGAAGGGCCCAACACATTTCCCTCCATTCTGTTGTGAAACAACATATATATCCTCTGTTGTCGATCAAGGCAGCCCCCCGCACCTCTCTGATTCAGAGGGTTGGGTTAAATGCGGAAGACACATTTCGGTTGAAGGCATTCGGTTGTACAACTGACTAATAATGGTGACTTTGACTTTGACTTTGACTTGTAGTGGGCCAGTTCCAATGTGAACAGGTTGTCATGTGTTAGGGTAGGAATCATGAGTTTTAACTTAGTTGTAGTCACGATATGGTTACCTAGAAATAAAAACATAGTTATGTTTTTGAGGTTTTACCTATTTATTAAGTTACTTCCGAATATCTTCTAAACGACCCACAATGCACTATTTCTCAACTTCATATGGAGAATCTACTATGCGTTAACTAACGCAAGCAGGTTAATGTTAGCCACCAGCCACGCAGACCTAGTGTTGCCAGTGGTGAGCTATAATCCACCTATCACGAGGTGTGATGTAAACAACCAATCAGATTCCCCCCACGTGGGGGCCGCATGATCTCCGTGAAGTAGGCTACCATAGTTTTTCAACCTTGGCTTAGTACTAGTACACTATAGCAGCTGACTGACAGTGCTGTTGTAATAATTTACATCTGTCTGGAGCCTACCTTCCAATCACTGTCTTCAGGAAACTAGACGCATGTCGGAAGTCACGACCTCACAGGAGAGCCGTTTGAACTTAAAAAATATATTTTTATCAAAATGTGCTTTTTGGCAGAAATGCCATGTTAACTTTCTTAATAACGAACTTGTATGCCATCTGTAAATACGAATAAAATTGTTAAATTACAAGCCTTGTTGGTTAAGCCACAGAAAATGCGTGCAACCTTCCCACTAGTCATGATTGGCTGAGATAATGAGTGGGCTGGACATACCGAGGGAGGAGTTCGGATTGGTTTGCCATATTGAAGGCATCTTTCTATTTGAGCTCGTCAGTCTGTGTTGGTAATCCTGTCGAACGTGGCTTTAAACATTTTTATTGTGTAGTGGAACTGCATAAGTGTTGCTCTCTTTCTGGAGGATCAAGTTTTGCCTGTGTTAACTGCATATATCAGTAGCATTATTTGATAACTGGTTAGATGGCATTATGTATTTCCAAAACGTTGGTTTACTTAAACATAGCTGTAACCTAGGTTTTGATAGCAACTGGCTGACTCATGCAGTGCTAACGTAATGTTAGCTGGCTAGTAAGACTAATGTTAACAGGATAGTAGGGCTAAAGTTAGCAACCTAGTTGGCAAGCAACCTTGCAAGCTGATTTGTAAATGTACATTCATAAAGTATTTGCTTGTAAATTGGCAGAAAATGCGATTGAATCCAGTTGTCTTGAGTGCAAACGATTTGGTTTATTTGATACATTTGAAGTTATTTCTGTTGGACATGATAGAGAATAGTGTTACATCTGCTCCTGCAACGCCCTCTACTGCTCATCCTGTGTCTCCTTGACCTGCCGCCACCTGCAGCTGCAACCGGTTCCATAATCAAGACCTCTACAAATACTCAGCCCTGCCACTTCCACGCTGCCAACTCGTAATCTCTGCTCAGTCAGTCTACGTTTCTAGCCGTTTGTTACTATTTAGATCCTGTTATCCTTTTGTGTCTGTTTCCCTGCCTGATGCTGCTTTCCTCTCCGCTACAGTTCTGGCCACTCTGACTCTGGTCCCTGTCTCCAGTCCCATGTCTCGTCATCCTGCTACTCTGTTCTGGATTCCCCACTCTACTGCTCCCTTGGATTCCCCTCCGGACCTGCTTTACCCTGTCTCAACCCCTCTCGCTCCAGGCTCCATCTCCCCCTTGTGTTTCAATAAATATCTTGGTTACTTTATCCCAGTCTCCTCGTCTGAGTCTGCTCTTGGGTTCCCCTGTTCCACTCCGCGTAACAGTACAATCTGGCCAAAGAGATGAACCCAGCTACTTCTCCTACTCCAGATTCACGGAGGAGATGAAGAAAGTCTTTGACCACCCAGTCTGCGGTAAGAATGCCGCTAAATAACTCCTGTCCCTCCGTCAAGGCTCCCATAGTGTTACTGAGATAGCATGTGAGTTTCACACCCTTGCCGCTGAGAGCTGCTGGAATGAGGAGGCCCTTTAGGGAGCATTCCGGACCACACTCACTGAGACCCTCAAGGATGAGTTGGTGTCCAGGGGTGAGCCTAATGGACTTGATGAACTCATCTCTCGCTATCCGCATCGGCAACTGTCTCTGTGAGCGTCGGAAGGAGAGGGTAGGTAGGGTTGCATGTCCCAAAACATCTGCTTCAGTGCCTTGTCCTCCTTCTCCAACTGCATCTCATCCCCAGGCTTGTCCAGATCCTGAACCCATGCAGCTTGGCCGGGCCCGTCTCTTTCCAGAGGAGAGGCAATAACGAATCGGTGCTAGGAGCTGCCTATACTGTTGCCAGGTTGGTCACTTTGTCTCCACTTGTTCCCAGCGTCCAGCAGAAAAGGGGTCTCGGCAGTAGTGAGGGATATACTGTTGAGCCAAATCGCCTGCCCATCTTCCCCCAGACCCCTGCTTGAAGGGAAACTTGTGTGGCAGAGCCAGGCTTTTCCTCTGTCTGCTCTCATCGATTTGGGCGCCGATGAGAGCTTCCTGGACCGAGGTGTCGTTACCCAGTTGGGCCTGGACACTGTCCCACTCGATTCACCCCTCGATGCCAACGCTCTCAATGGACAGCTCCTCGCCCGTGTCTGTGAGAGAACCGTCCCTGTCATCCTGCGTCTCTCTGGAAATCACCAGGAAAATATCAGTTTCCACATAATCGACTGTCCTTACTCTCCCTTGGTTCTTGGCAGTCTATGGTTAAAGCTACACAACCCACAGATTGACTGGACCGCCGGAAAGGTAATCACTTGGAGTTCATTTTGTCACTCTAATTGTTTACATTCTGCCCTTCCCCTGGCCTTGTCAGTGCCCCAGTTCATTCCAGAACCTCCGGACCTGTCATCAGTTCCTCCCGAGTATCACGATCTAGCTCCTGTGTTCAGCAAGCACCACACCCTGTCGCTGCCGCCTCATCGGCCGTACGACTGCGCCATTGACCTCCAGCCTAGAGCTCCTATCCCTTGTAGCCGATTGTTTAAACTCTCTCGTCCCAAACAAGAGGCTATGGAGAGGTACATCCAGGATTCTCTGGCTGCAGGACTTATCAAGCCATCTTCCTCCCCGGTGGGTGCTGGTTTCTCTTTGTGAAGAAGGATGGGTCACTGAGGCCGTGCATAGACTTCCGTGGGCTGAATAATATCACTGTTAAGAACAAGTACCCATTGCCACTCAACAGCTCTGCTTTTGCCCCCCCCCCCTCCATGGTGCCACGGTGTTTACCAAACACGACCTCCAGAATGCCTACCACCTTGTCCGCATAAGAGAGGGACGAGTGGAAGACTGCGTTCAACACACCACTTGGTCACTTTGAGTATTTGGTCATGCCTTTTGGTCTTACTAACAGCCCTGCTGTTTTCCATAACCTAGTCAATGACGTGCTGAGGGATGTGATTGGACGCTTAGTTTTTATCTATGTAGATGACATCATGATTTTTCCCAAGGACCCTGAGGCTCACCAGCAACACGTTCACCAAGTTCTTCATCGGCTGTTGGAGAATAAGCTTTTTGTTAAAGCTGAAGAATGTGAGTTCCATGCTGCCACAGTGTCTTTCCTGGGTTATATTATTGCACAGGGACAGCTACGTATGGACCCCGCCAAGGTCATGGCAGTCACAGAGTGGCCTGCGCCCTCTAACATAAAGCAGCTACAGCGACGTTTCATCTGCAACTACTGCCGTCTGGCTGCACCTCTCACCACTCTCACCTCCACCTCCACTCCGTTCCACTGGACTCCTGAGGCAGAGGCAGAATTCCTGGAACTCAAGCATCGCTTCACCTCCGGTCCTAACTCGACCCAGAACTCCAGTTCATCGTGGAGGTGGACACCTCTGACACCGGGGTAGGTGCTGTTCTGTCTCAACGTTCCCCCTCTGATTAGAAGGTCCACCCATGTGCATTCTTTCACCGCAAGCTCTCACCTGCAGAGAGTAATTTTGACATCCGAAACCGGCAGTTAAGCTGGCTCTGGAGGAATGACGTCACTGGCTGGAAGGCCCTGTAACCCCCTTCATCGTACTTCCGGCGCCGACAGAGATGGCAGCCTCGCTTCGCGTTCTCAGGAAACTATGCAGTATTTTGTTTTTTTATGTATTACTTCTTACATTGTTACCCTGGGAAATATTAAGTTTTATTACATACAACCGGGAGGAACTATTGGATATAAGAGCAATGTCAACTTACCAACATTACGACCAGGAATACGACTTTCCCGAAGAGGATTCTCTGTTTGTTACCCCAGCCAGGACAATAGACTGGATCGTAGCCGGCGACTCAAAACAACGGCGGCGCCGGTCTTTTGGTCAAGCTACGTCGACGGGCGCATCGTGCACCTCTCCCGAGTATTTTAATCGCCAATGTACAGTCTCTTGACAACAAAGTAGACGAAATCCGATCGAGGGTTGCCTTTCAGAGAGACATCCGAGACTGCAACGTTCTTTGCTTCACGGAAACATGGCTCACTCAGGACACGTTATCTGAGTCGGTACAGCCACCTGGTTTCTCCACGCATCGCGCCGACAGAAACAAACATCTCTCTGGTAAGAAGAAGGGCCGGGGTGTATGCCTTATGATCAACGAGTCGTGGTGTGATCATAACAACATACAGGAACTCAAGTCCTTTTGTTCACCTGACATAGAATTCCTTACAATCAAATGCAGACCGCATTATCTACCAAGAGAATTCTCCTCGATTATAATCACAGCCGTGTACATCCCCCCTCAAGCTGATACATCGACGGCACTGAAAGAAATTCATTTCACTCTAGGTAAATTGGAAACCACATATCCCGAGGCTGCATTTATTGTGGCTGGGGATTTTAATAAGGCTAATTTGAAAACAAGGCTTCCGAAATTTTACCAGCATATCGAATGTGCCACCCGGGCTGGTAAAATCCTGGATCATTGTTATTCCAACTTCTGTGATGCATACAAGGCTATTCTCCGCCCTCCTTTCAAGTCTGACCGTGACTCCATTTTGTTGCTCCCAGCCTACAAACAGAAACTAAAACAGGAAACGCCCGTTCTCAGGTCTGTTCAACGCTGGTCCGACCAATCCGATTCCATGATTGGAAGATTGCTTCGAGCACGTGGACTGGGATATGTTCCGGACAGCATCTGACAACAACATTGACGTATATGCTGATTCGGTGAGCGAGTTTATTAGCAAGTGCATTGGTGATGTTGTACCCATAGCAAATATTAAAACCTTCCCCAACCAGAAACCGTGGATTGATGGCAGCATTCGCGCAAAACTGAAAGCAAGAACCACTGCTTTTAACCAGGGTAAGGCTACCGGAAACATGACTGAATACAAACAGTCTCGCTTTGAGGACAATACAGTGCCACCGACACGGCCTGCTACCAAAACCTGCGGGCTCTCCTTCACCGCAGCCAATGTGAGAAAAACATTTAAATGTGTTAACCCTCGCAAGGCTGCCGGCCCAGATGGCATCCCTGGCCGTGTCCTCAGAGCATGCGCAGACCAGCTGGCTGGTGTGTTTACGGACATATTCAATCAGTCCCTATCCCAGGCTGCTGTTCCCACATGCTTCAAGAGGGCCACCATTGTTCCTGTTCCCAAGTAACTGAGCTAAATGACTATCGCCCCGTAGCACTTACTTCCGTCATCATGAAGTGCTTTGAGAGATTAGTCAAGGATCATATCACCTCCATCCTGCCAGACACCCTGGACCCACTCCAATTTGCTTAGCGTCCCAATAGGTCCACAGACGACGCAATCGCAATCACACTGCATACTGCCCTAACCCACCTGGACAAGAGGAATACTTATGTAAGAATGCTGTTCATCGACTACAGCTCAGCATTTAACACCATAGTTCCCTCCAAGCTCTTCAATAAGCTTGAGACCCTGGGTCTCGACCCAGCCCTGTGCAACTGGGTCTTGGACTTCCTGACGGGTCGGCCCCAGGTGGTGAGGGTAGGAAACAACATCTCCACCCCGCTGATCCTCAACACTGGGAACAAGTTTGCTGACGACACTACAGTGGTAGGCTTGATTACCAACAACGACGAGACGGCCTACAGGGAGGAGGTGAGGGCCCTCGGAGTGTGGTGTCAGGAAAATAACCTCTCACTCAATGTCAACAAAATGAAGGAGCTGATCGTGGACTTCAGGAAACAGCAGAGGGAGCACCCCCCTATCCACATCGAGGGGACAGTAGTGGAGAAGGTGGAAAGTTCTACCTGCCCTCCAGGACACCTACACCACCCGATGTCACAGGAAGGCCAAAAAGATCATCAAGGACAACAACCACCCGAGCCACTGCCTGTTCACCCCGCTATCATCCAGAAGGCGAGGTCAGTACAGGTGCATCAAAGCTGGGACCGAGAGACTGAAAAACAGCTTCTATCTCAAGGCCATCAGACTGTTAAACAGCCATCACTAACATTGAGTGGCTGCTGCCAACATACTGACTTAAATCTCTAGCCACTTTAAACATAGTAATTGGATATAACAATGTATCACTAGCCACTTTAAACAATTTTGTATATAATGTTTACTTATACGACATACTTATATCAAATGTATACACTGTACTCTAAACCATCTACTGAATCTTGCCTATGCCGTTCGGCCATCGACCCAAATATCTAGCCACTTTAATAATTATAATTGGATGAATTGGATGAAATAATGTATCACTAGCCACTTTAAACAATGCCATTTATATAATGTTTACATATCCTACATTACTCATCTCATATATATATATATATATGTGTATATACTGTACTCCATACCATCTACTGCATCCTGCCTCGCTCATCCATATATTTATATATACATACTCGTATTCATGCCGTTACTCTTGTGTGTATAAGGGTAGTTGTTGTGAATTTGTTAGGTTACTTGTTAGATACTACTGCATGGTCGGAACTAGAAGCACAAGCATTTCGCTACACTCGCATTAACATCTGCTAACCATGTGTATGTGACAAATTCAATTTGATTTGATTTGATTTTGATCGTGTGGACTGACCATAAAAACCTGTCCTACATCCAGACCGCCAATCGTCTGAACTCCCGGCAAGCCAGGTGGGCCTTCGGTAGATTCAATTTCAAACTCACTTACCGCCCTGGTTCGGAGAATACCAAGCCTGATGCCCTCTCCCGCCAGTTCACTACCAACAACATGGGTACCGAGCCGGCAGGCTCAGCGGAACCAGCCTGACCTGGGTAACAGTCCTTCTGAGCTACCACCTACTCCGTCTGTCCGAGTTCTACCACCTACTCCGTCTGTCCGAGCTCTACCACCTTCTCTGTCTGTCCGAGCTCTACCGTCTACTCTGTCTGTCCGAGTTCTACCGCCTACTCCGTATGTCCGAGTTCTACCGCTTTCTCCGTCTGTCTGAGTTCTACCACCTACTGTCTATTGTGTCTTGCAGCCCTGCATCTCACTACTGGTCAACCTGGGTTTTGGGAGGCAGTGGAATGTAAACTAAAACATCTCACAGATAGTCAAGAAAGAAACAACAAGTGGTGAATCCTGACTGTTTCCACACATCGCTTCTTTTTGAACTGTCCAGACTTGTGTGTGTGTTCCATCCCTGGCTTCCTCTCAGACATCTCCTGCAGAGGACTGGCCATGTGTGTCAGCTCCAGGACCCAGTCTCCTCAACACCCTTCCTCTCCATTTTGTAGTTTCTTCCTGTGGTCTTGATTGAGCCAAGTTTACCAACGAGCTCTCAAGTGTTTTAGTCAAAGGAGAAGAGAATGTGGGAGGGTGTAACGAGTGCGCTGAGAGTCGGGAAGCAAGTTCAGGGAGTGAGTGTTTTAATAAACAATGAACACGAAACACACCGACATGAAACAGTGTAAATAACACCTGAGGAAAGAACCAAGGGGGAGTGACAGATATAGGGAAGATAATCAAGGAGGTGATGGAGTCCAGGTGAGGGTCATGAGGCGCTGGTGCCCGAGACGATGTTGACAGGTGTGCTGGATAATCAGCGCCGGAGAGGGAGTGTACGTGACACAGGGTGATACTTTGTGTTTAGTAAACACTTTCTCCCCATGGACTAACTCTGTTCTGTAACGTCAATGCCCAGCTGGAGAACAACAGTAGAACTGCTCCTGATACTGTAATCAGGTGTTGGCTTCATCTATTACACATTGTACATAGATAACCTGTTTTACCTGGTAATGTATACTATACACATGTGACTCTACAGCAGACTAAAGCCATATCTATCCACACTAAAACATCACCAGTCCAGGGCAGTGTTTTGTTTACAATGCCTATCCTGTGTTTACCGTCCACACCCTGACCCACACTGTGTGGGAAAGAAATATATAGAGAGAGAGAGAGAGAGAGAGAGAGAGAGAGAGAGAGAGAGAGAGAGAGAGAGAGAGAGAGAGTCAGTCACTGCCAGTCAGTAAGTGCAGTAAGTCTTGAGTAACAGCCCGGGTCATATGAGGTAGAGTCAGAGCGAGGTAGAGTCATATGAGGTAGAGTCATCAAATCAAATGTTATTTGTCACATACACATGGTTAGCAGATGTTAATGCGAGTGTAGCGAAATGCTTGTGCTTCTAGTTCCGACCATGCAGTAGTATCTAACAAGTAATCTAACAAATTCACAACAACTACCTTATACACACAAGAGTAAAGGAATGAATACGAGTATGTACATATAAATATATGGATGAGCGATGGCTGACCGGCATAGGCAAGATGCAGTAGATGGTATAGAGTACAGTGTATACATATGAGATGTGTAATGTAGGATATGTAAACATTATATAAATGGCATCGTTTAAAGTGGCTAGTGATACATTTATTTCATCCAATTATAATTATTAAAGTGGCTAGAGATTTGGGTCGATGGCCAAACGGTATAGGCAAGATTCAGTAGATGGTTTAGAGTACAGTGTATACATTTGATATGAGTAATGTTGGATATGTAAACATTATATACAAAATTGTTTAAAGTGGCTAGTGATTAATTTGTTACATCCAATTCCTATTATTTAAAGTGTCTAGAGATTTAAGTCAGTATGTTGGCAGCAGCCACTCAATGTTAGTGATGGCTGTTTAACAGTCTGATGGCCTTGAGGTAGAAGCTGTTTTTCAGTCTCTCGGTCCCAGCTTTGATGCACCTGTACTGACCTCGCCTTCTGGATGATAGCGGGGTGAACAGGCAGTGGCTCGGGTGGTTGTTGTCCTTGATGATCTTTTTGGCCTTCCTGTGACATCGGGTGGTGTAGGTGTCCTGAAGGGCAGGTAGTTTACCCCCGGTGATGCGTTGTGCAGTCCTCACTACCCTCTGGAGAGCCTTACGGTTGTGGGTGGAGAAGTTGCCGTACCAGGCGGTGATACAGCCTGACAGGATGCTCTTGATTGTTCATCTGTAGAAGTTTGTGAGTGTTTTTGGTGACAAGCCGAATTTCTTCAGCCTCCTGAGGTTGAAGAGGCACTGTTGTGCCTTCTTCACCACGCTGTCTGTGTGGGTGGACCAATTCAGTTTGTCCGTGATGTGTACGCCGAGGAACTTAAAACTTTCCACCTTCTCCACTACTGTCCCGTCGATGTGGATAGGGGGGTGCTCCCTCTCCTGTTTCCTGAAGTCCACGATCATCTCCTTTGTTTTGTTGACGTTGAGTGAGAGGTTATTTTCCTGACACCACACTCCGAGGGCCCTCACCTCCACCCTGTAGGCTGTTTCGTCGTTGTTGGTAATCAAGTCTACCACTCTAGTGTCGTCAGCAAACTTGATGATTGAGTTGGAGGCCTGCTTGGCCATGCAGTCATGGGTGAACAGGGAGTACAGGAGAGGGCTGAGAACACACCCTTGTGGGGCCCCAGTGTTGAGGATCAGCGGGGTGGAGATGTCAGGAAGTCCAGGACCCAGTTGCACAGGGCTGGGTCGAGACCCAGGGTCTCGAGCTTAATGACGAGCTTGGAGGGTACTATGGTGTTAAATGCTGAGCTGTAGTCGATGAACAGCATTCTTACATAAGTATTCCTCTTGTCCAGATGGGTTAGGACAGTATGCAGTGTGAATGCGATTGTGTCGTCTGTGGACCTATTGGGACGCTAAGCAAATTGGAGTGGGTCCAGGGTGTCTGGCAGGATGGAGGTGATATGATCCTTGACTAATCTCTCAAAGCTCTTCATGACGACGGAAGTGAGTGCTAAGGGGCGATAGTCATTTAGCTCAGTTACCTTAGCTTTCTTGGGAACAGGAACAATGGTGGCCCTCTTGAAGCATGTGGGAACAGCAGACTGGGATAAGGATTGATTGAATATGTCCGTAAACACACCAGCCAGCTGGTCTGCGCATGCTCTGAGGACACGGCCAGGGATGCCATCTGGGCCGGCAACCTTGCAAGGGTTAACACATTTAAATGTTTTACTCACGTTGGCTGCGGTGAAGGTGAGCCCGCAGGTTTTGGTAGCGGGCCGTGTCGGAGGCACTGTATTGTCCTCAAAGCGAGCAAAGAAGTTGTTTAGTTTGTCTGGGAGCAGGACATCGTGGTCTGCGACAGGGCTGGTTTTCTTTTTTGTAGTCTGTGATTGACTGTAGACCCTGCAACATTCCTCTTGTGTCTGAGCCGTTGAATTGTGACTCTACTTTGTCTCTATATTGACGCTTAGCTTGTTTGATTGCCTTGCGGAGGGAATAGCCACACTGTTTATATTCAGTCATGTTTCCGGTAGCCTTACCCTGGTTAAAAGCAGTGGTTCACGCTTTCAGTTATGCGCGAATGCTGCCATCAATCCACGGTTTCTGGTTGGGGAAGGTTTTAATATTTGCCAATGCAAATATCACCGATGCACTTGCTAATAAACTCACTCACCGAATCAGCATATACATCAATGTTGTTGTCTGATGCTATCCGGAACATATCCCAGTCCACGTGCTCGGAAGCAATCTTGCAGCATGGAATCAGATTGGTTGGACCAGCGTTGAACAGACCTGAGAACGGGCGTTTCCTGTTTTAGTTTCTGTCTGTAGGCTGGGAGCAACAAAATGGAGTCATGGTCAGACTTGCCGAAAGGAGGGCGGAGAATAGCCTTGTATGCATCACGGAAGTTGGAATAACAGTGGTCCAGGATTTTGCCACCCCTGGTCGCACATTCGATATGCTGATAAAATTTCGGGAGCCTTGTTTTCAGATTAGCCTTATTAAAATCCCCAGCCACAATAAATGCAGCCTCAGGATAAGTGGTTTCCAGTTTACATAGAGTCCAATAGATTTCTTTCAGTGCCGTCGATGTGTCAGCTTGAGGGGGGATGTACACGGATGTGATTATAATCGAGGAGAATTCTCTTGGTAGATAATGCGGTCGGCATTTGATTGTAAGGAATTCTATGTCAGGGGAACAAAAGTACTTGAGTTCTTCTATGTTTCTTATGATCACACCACGACTCGTTAATCATAAGACACACACCCCCGCCCTTCTTCTTATCAGATAGATGTTTGTTTCTGTCGGCGCGATGCTTGGAGAAACCATGTGGCTGTACCGACTCAGATAACGTGTCCTGAGTGAGCCATGTTTCCGTGAAGCAAAGAACATTGCAGTCGCCGATGTCTCTCTGGAAGGCAACTCTTGCTCGTATTTCGTCTACCTCGTTGTCCAGAGACTGTACATTGGCGATTAGAATACTCTGGAGAGGTGCGCGATGCGCCCGTCTACGGAGCCTAACCAGAAGACCGCCGCGTTTCCCCCTTCTCCTGCGCCGTTGTTTTGAGTCGCCGGCTGGGATCCAGTCTATTGTCCTGGTTGGTGGACCAAACAGAGGATCCGCTTCGGGAAAGTCGTATTCCGTGTTGGAATGTTGGTACGTTGACGTTGCTCTTATATCCAATAGTTCCTCCCGGTTGTATGTAATAAAACTTTATATTTCCCGGGGTAACAATGTAAGAAGTAATACATAAAAAGCCAAATACTGCATAGCTTCCTAAAAACGCGAAGCGAGGCGGCCATCTCTGTCGGCGCCGGATGTTCATATGAGGCAGAGTCTGTGAGAGATGTTGTAGAGTCTGTGCGAGGCAGAGTCTGTGAGAGATGTTGTAGAGTCTGTGCGAGGCAGAGTCTGTGAGAGGTGTTGTAGAGTCTGTGCGATGTAGAGTCTGTGCGAGGCAGAGTCTGTGCGAGGCAGAGTCTGTGAGAGGTGTTGTAGAGTCTGTGCGATGTAGAGTCTGTGCGAGGCAGAGTCTGTGCGATGTAGAGTCTGTGAGAGGTGTTGTAGAGTCTGTGCGATGTAGAGTCTGTGCGAGGTAGAGTCTGTGCGATGTAGAGTCTGTGCGATGTAGAGTCTGTGCGAGGTAGAGTCTGTGCGAGGTAGAGTCTGTGCGAGGTAGAGTCTGTGCGATGTAGTCTGTGCGCGGTAGAGTCTGTGCGAGGTAGAGGTTGTGCATTTCTCAGGCTACTGTGGCCCCATATGGCTCATTTGGTAGAGCATTGTGCTTGCAGAGCCAGGGTTGTGGGTTTGATTCCCACGGAGGACCCGTATTAAAAATGAGGAAAATGTACGCATTCGGTTGCTCTGTATAAACGTGTCTGATTAAAATGTAAATGTACTTTTTTAAAGTCTCTGAGAGACTCACACACTGTGTGTGAAAGCACCAGTCAATCATTCTAATTGACTACAGTAAGTAAATTGTAAATAAGAATTTGTTCTTAACTGACTTGTCTAGGTAAAAAAGGTTAAATAAAAATAAAAAGAGGCCTACTGTAATATTGAGATGGGACTAGACCTGTCGGTTAATGTTTGGGATAGGGTTATGAATGGTTAAGGTAAGGGTTAAGGTCTGGGATAAGGTTATGAATGGTTAAGGTAAGGGTTAAGGTCTGGGATAGGGTTATGAATGGTTAAGGTAAGGGTTAAGGTCTGGGATAAGGTTCTGAATGGTTAAGGTAAGGGTTAATGTTTGGGATAGGGTTATGAATGGTTAAGGTAAGGGTTAATGTTTGGGATAGGGTTATGAATGGTTAAGGGTTAATGTTTGGGATAGGGTTATGAATGGTTAAGGTTTGGGATAGGGTTATGAATGGTTAAGATAAGGGTTAATGTTTGGGATCTGGTTAAAACTAAAACCAGTGGCCACCACCGAAACTGAACACACAACCTTCTGATCCAGGGTCATGGGATTACACCTTTCCGCCATTCCCGTCCACATCACCCTAGCAAAATCCAAGCCTTGTTCATGGTCCTTATACTGGTTTATGGTCCTTATACTGGTTTATGGTCCTTATACTGGTTTATGGTCCTTACACTGGTTTATGATCCTTATACTGGTTTATGGTCCTTACACTGGTTTATGGTCCTTATACTGGTTTATGGTCCTTACACTGGTTTATGATCCTTATACCGGTTTATGGTCCTTATACCGGTTTATGGTCCTTATACTGGTTTATGGTCCTTGCACTTGTTTATGGTCCTTATACTGGTTTATGGTCCTTATACTGGTTTATGGTCCTTATACTGGTTTATGGTCCTTACCCCTCTATTATGACATCTCTCTTCAAAGAGCTTTCTGCTATAATATGATTAATCTTACCTTCTCCTTGAATGAGGCTCTGCAAACACAATGCCTTGTGATGATGAGGCTTGTAAGACTGTCGTTGGTGGTAAAGGATAGAGAAGTTTTAATTTGATGCACGCAGATCTGTCTTTCATGTTTTGACTTAATCAGACTGTTATAATCCTGCTTGGAAATTTGACAAAAAATAACTCAAATTCCTATTGGCAGCATTTTGCTGCTTGTAATCATCATTGTAATTATCAGAGTTTTAGAAGTATTAATCGCACAGAGATTTACTTCTATCCATCAATCATCCACCAGACTGAGCCTAGTTAAAAGGCTAAAGAACAACTCTAAGGGGAAGTTTACATAGTAAACATGTTGTTTTGGCTTCCAGTCCCGTCCTCCGTTTGTCTGCACCACAGAGTGGTGGATGTTGTTGTTCCACAGAAAGACTTGAGAAGTCACAAGGGAGTGAATATGGTCAGGACCACACAATGTCCTCATTCTCTCCCTGAACTTCATCTGGTATTTAAGGAATGTCTGCGTGATGACTTGGACACTGTTCTGTCTTTCAAAATGGAAATCTGCAACAACTACTGGTCCAAATAGAAAGTACCGTATAATCTCCGGCCTACAATATGTTTGTTGTGTGTGTATTCAGACCCTTTGATATGAGACTTGAAATTCCGCTCATGTGCATCCTGTTTCCATTGATCATACTTGAGACGTTTCTACAACTTGATTGGGGTCCATCTGTGATACATTCAATTGATTGGACATGATTTGGTTATAATTTCTATATAAAACATACCACAGTTGACAGTGCATGTCAGAGCAAAAACCAAGCCATGAGATCGAAGGAAATATCCATAGAGTTCCGAGACAGGATTGTGTCGAGGCACAGATCTGGGGAAGGGTACCAAAAACTGTCTGCAGAATTAAATGTCCCCAAGAACACAGTGGCCTCCATCGTTAAATGGAAGAAGTTTGGAACCACCAAGATGCTTCCTAAAGCTGGCCGCCAGGCCAAACTGAGCAATCGTGGGAGAAGGGCTTTGGTCGGGGAGGTGACCAAGAACCCAATGGTCACTCTGACAGTTTTCTGTGGGGATGTTTTTCAGCCGCAGGTACTGGGAGACCAGTCAGGATTGAGGGAAAGATGAATGGAGCAAAGTACAGTGAGGTCCTTGATGCTCCAGAGCGCTCAGTACCTCAGACTGGGGCGAAGGTTCACCTCCAACAGGACAACGACCCTAAGCATTTGTTACTTGAACAAGGAACAGATATAGCCCTTGGTTCACTCCAGACCTGACTGCCCTTGACCAGCACAAAAACATAATGTGGCATACTGCATTAGCATCGAATAGCCCCCACGATATGCAACTTTTCAGGGAAGTTAAGAACCAATATACACAGGCAGTTAGGAAAGCAAAGGCTAGCTTTTTCAAACAGAAATTTGCATCCTGTAGCACAAACTCCCAAAAGTTATTGGACACTGTAAAGTCCATGGAGAATAAGAGCACCTCCTCCCAGCTGCACTGAAGCAAAGAAACACTGTCACCACCGATAATAGCCATGTTTTCCACCTGGCTACCCCTAACCCGATCAACAGCCATGCACCCCCCACAGCAACTTGCCCAAACCTCCCCCATTTCTCCTTCACCCAAATCCAGATAGTTGATGTTCTGAAAGAGTTGCAAAATCTGGACCCCTACAAATCAGCTGGGCTAGACAATTTGGACCCTCTCTTTCAAAGATTATCCGCCACAATTGTTGCAACCCCTATTACTAGCCTGTTCAACCTCTCTTTCATATCGTCTGAGATCCCCAAAGATTGGAAAGCTGCCGTGGTCATCCCACTCTTCAAAGGGGGATACACTCTAGACCCAAACTGCTACAGACCTATATCTATCC
Organism: Brachymystax lenok tsinlingensis; assembly: GCA_030435695.1. Taxonomy (NCBI): domain Eukaryota; kingdom Metazoa; phylum Chordata; class Actinopteri; order Salmoniformes; family Salmonidae; genus Brachymystax; species Brachymystax lenok. Next base: position 1,404,431 of record CM059814.1, on the reverse strand, counting down.
TACCCTGCCTTTCTAAGGTCTTCGAAAGCCAAGTTAACAAACAGATCACCGATCATTTTGAATCCCACAGTACCTTCTCCGCTATGCAATCTGGTTTCAGAGCTGGTCATGGGTGAACCTCAGCCACGCTCAAAGTCCTAAACGATATCATAACCGCCATCAATAAAAGACAATACTGTGCAGCCGTATTCATCGACCTGGCCAAGGCTTTCGACTCTGTCAATCACCACATTCTTATCGGCAGACTCAACAGCCTTGGTTTCTCAAATGACTGCCTCGCCCGGTTCAATTACTTTGCAGACAGAGTTCAGTGTGTTAAATCGGAAGGCCTGTTGTCCAGACCTCTGGCAGTCTCTATGGGGGTGCCACAGGGTTCAATTCTCGGGCCGACTCTTTTCACTGCATACATCAATGATGTCGCTCTTGCTGCTGGTGATTCTCTGATCCACCGCTACGCAGACGACGCCATTCTGTATACTTCTGTCCCTTCTTTGGACACTGTGTTCACTAACCTCCAGACAAGCTTCAATGCCATACAACTCTCCTTCCGTGGCCTCCAACTGCTCTTAAATGCAAGTAAAACTAAATGCATGCTCTTCAACCGATCGCTGCCTGCACCTGCCCACCTGTCCAGCATCACTACTCTGGACGGTTCTGACTTAGAATATGTGGACAATTACAAATACCTACGTAGGTGTCTGGTTAGACTGTAAACTCTCCTTCCAGGCTCACATTAAGCATCTCCAATCCTAAATTAAATCTAGAATCAGCTTCCTATTTCGCAACAGAGCATCCTTCACTCATGCTGCCAAACATACTCTCGTAAAACTGACTATCCTCCCGATCCTTGACTTCGGCGATGTCATTTATAAAATAGCCTCCAGCACTCTACTCAGCAAACTGGATGCAGTCTTTCCTTCCAGTTCTCTGCTGCCAATGACTGGAACGACTGCAAAAATCACTGAAGCTGGAGACTCATATCTCCCTCACTAACTTTAAGCATCAGCTGTCAGAGCAGCTCACAGATCACTGCACCTGTACACAGCCAATCTGTAAATAGCCCATCCAACTACCTCATCCCCATATTGTTATTTTTTGTTGTTGCTCCTTTGGACCAGAGTATCTCTACTTGCACATTCATCTTCTGCACATCTATCACTCCAGTGTTTAATTGCTAAATTGTAATGACTTCGCCACTACGTCATATTTATTGCCTTACCTCCTTTACCCTTCCTCATTTGCACACACTGCGTATAGATTTTTTTCTATTGTGTACATTTGTTTATGTGTAACTCTGTGTTGTTGTTTTTGTCGCACTGCTTTGCTTTATCTTGGCCAGGTCGCAGTTGTAAATAAAAACTTGTTCTCAACTGGCCTACCTGGTTAAATAAAGGTGAAACATATATATTTTTTATAATAATAGATAGCTCTGAATCCACGAAATGGCAGAGGTTGAAAAGCCATAACTAGAGCTGTGGCGGTCATAATTTCGTCAGCCGGTAATTTGTCAAGCAAATAACTGTCGGTGTCACTGTAATTGACTGTTAATTAACATAAACACATTTAGCATCTCCTGGTTTCCACACATAGCCTACAAGCCACTGATGCAGACCGTTGGAACATCTACATATTAAAAAGTCTATCAAATCCATGTAATTGAGTAATTAAAATATAACCTACACCTTCACAAATAATCCATTATTTATTATAGACAGGTCTAAAGAAGCATGATATGAGCAATGGCATAGTATGTAGAAATGTTGTGCAACATGATCTCATGAAGTGTTTGATTAGATTTTTTGAAAACATTTGCATTTATGTGAGAGTGATTAGAGGGACCATATAGTGCTGAGTGCTAGGCAGTTAGCAAGTTTGGTAGGCTACTAATGACCATAAGCAGCATCAGAGCTTGGAGAAGCCTAATTACCGTGGCTAAATGAACACATGGAATTTGATTGCCTTAATGACTCGTAAACCGCCAGCGTGGCGGTAATACGGTCACCATAATAGCCCTGATCAGAGTACAGATACAGTGGTTCTCCCTTTAAAAGTTTTGAGCTTTTGCCGCGACCGTTTGTGGTAGATGGTGGCAGATTGTGGTAAATTGCGTAATTCTGTCATTGCACCATACTACCACAAGGGGGAGTTAGAACACTGATCTATCGGTAGTCTAAACTGTGGCACAAATTGAGTATATTTTCCTAAATGAATGGAGGTGTGAATGTTTCAGTCCGAGAGTCTCTCTTCTCTGGTCCTGCATCTGGCATAACATGTTGGTGCTGGGTAAATACAAGCACAATTACACTTGACACGTGGGCTGACGATTTTTAAAAATAGATACAGTAAGATTTTGGTTTCTCTACCTTTAAAAACTGACAGAAATAATTCTAAATAACAACCTGGCTTTATTTACCACAGTGTGAAGAAGTGATAGCCCCTCTGTAGAAAGTGAGTTTCTGATACACAGAGTCCTTCTTTGCTGATGTGAAGAAGAAACTGAATGAAAGAGTCCATGTCAACATGAAGCTGAGTGACTCACTCATTTGTGGCTTTGGAACAAAATAAATAAGTTCCAACATTCTTTTTGATAGTCTTTAATAAAGAAACGTTTTGACTGTTTTGAAGTTAATCTGCTCATGTTGTGTGTGTTCCATTACTTGTGATATTATGGTTACAATGGAGAATGTAAACAAAATAAATAATATAAATGCGTGTTGCAACATTTTATTTTTCCGTGTTTTATTTTTTTTACAAAAAAATACACATTCAAATGACAACATCACCCTGTCCAGACCCACCTGCTCACACCACATCAACTACATCACCCTGTCCAGACCCACCTGCTCACACCACATCAACTACATCACCCTGTCCAGACCCACCTGCTCACACCCCATCAACTACATCACCCTGTCCAGACCCACCTGCTCACACCACATCAACTACATCACCCTGTCCAGACCCACCTGCTCACACCCCATCAACTACATCACCCTTTCCAGACCCACCTGCTCACACCCCATAAACTACATCACCCTGTCCAGACCCACCTGCTCACACCCCAAAAACTACATCACCCTGTCCAGACGCACATGCTCACACCCCCTAAACTACATCACCCTGTCCAGACCCACCTGCTCACACCCCATCAACTACATCACCCTGTCCAGACCCACCTGCTCACACCACATCAACTACATCACCCTGTCCAGACCCACCTGCTCACACCACATCAACTACATCACCCTGTCCAGACCCACCTGCTCACACCCCATCAACTACATCACCCTTTCCAGACCCACCTGCTCACACCCCATAAACTACATCACCCTGTCCAGACCCACCTGCTCACACCCCATAAACTACATCACCCTGTCCAGACCCACATGCTCACACCCCCTAAACTACATCACCCTGTCCAGACCCACCTGCTCACACCCCATCAACTACATCACCCTGTCCAGACCCACCTGCTCACACCACATCAACTACATCACCCTGTCCAGACCCACCTGCTCACACCCCATCAACTACATCACCCTGTCCAGACCCACCTGCTCACACCCCCATCAACTACATCACCCTGTCCAGACCCACCTGCTCACACCCCATCAACTACATCACCCTTTCCAGACCCACCTGCTCACACCCCCATCAACTACATCACCCTGTCCAGACCCACCTACTCACACCCCATCAACTACATCACCCTGTCCAGACCCACCTACTCACACCACATCAACTACATCACCCTGTCCAGACCCACCTGCTCACACCCCATCAACTACATCACCCTGTCCAGACCCACCTGCTCACACCCCATCAACTACATCACCCTGTCCAGACCCACCTGCTCACACCCCCATCAACTACATCACCCTGTCCAGACCCACCTGCTCACACCCCATCAACTACATCACCCTGTCCAGACCCACCTGCTCACACCCCATAAACTACATCACCCTGTCCAGACCCACCTGCTCACACCCCCATCAACTACATCACCCTGTCCAGACCCACCTGCTCACACCCCCATCAACTACATCACCCTGTCCAGACCCACCTGCTCACACCACATCAACTACATCACCCTGTCCAGACCCACCTGCTCACACCACATCAACTACATCACCCTGTCCAGACCCACCTGCTCACACCCCATCAACTACATCACCCTGTCCAGACCCACCTGCTCACACCACATCAACTACATCACCCTGTCCAGACCCACCTGCTCACACCCCATCAACTACATCACCCTTTCCAGACCCACCTGCTCACACCCCATAAACTACATCACCCTGTCCAGACCCACCTGCTCACACCCCATCAACTACATCACCCTGTCCAGACCCACCTGCTCACACCACATCAACTACATCACCCTGTCCAGACCCACCTGCTCACACCCCATCAACTACATCACCCTGTCCAGACCCACCTGCTCACACCCCCATCAACTACATCACCCTGTCCAGACCCACCTGCTCACACCCCATCAACTACATCACCCTTTCCAGACCCACCTGCTCACACCCCCATCAACTACATCACCCTGTCCAGACCCACCTACTCACACCCCATCAACTACATCACCCTGTCCAGACCCACCTACTCACACCACATCAACTACATCACCCTGTCCAGACCCACCTGCTCACACCCCATCAACTACATCACCCTGTCCAGACCCACCTGCTCACACCCCATCAACTACATCACCCTGTCCAGACCCACCTGCTCACACCCCCATCAACTACATCACCCTGTCCAGACCCACCTGCTCACACCCCATCAACTACATCACCCTGTCCAGGCCCACCTGCTCACACCCCATCAACTACATCACCCTGTCCAGACCCACCTGCTCACACCCCATCAACTACATCACCCTGTCCAGACCCACCTGCTCACACCCCCATCAACTACATCACCCTGTCCAGACCCACCTGCTCACACCCCATCAACTACATCACCCTGTCCAGACCCACCTGCTCACACCCCATCAACTACATCACCCTGTCCAGACCCACCTGCTCACACCCCATCAACTACATCACCCTTTCCAGACCCACCTGCTCACACCCCATCAACTACATCACCCTGTCCAGACCCACCTGCTCACACCCCATCAACTACATCACCCTGTCCAGACCCACCTGCTCACACCCCCATCAACTACATCACCCTGTCCAGACCCACCTGCTCACACCCCATCAACTACATCACCCTGTCCAGGCCCACCTGCTCACACCCCATCAACTACATCACCCTGTCCAGACCCACCTGCTCACACCCCATCAACTACATCACCCTGTCCAGACCCACCTGCTCACACCCCCATCAACTACATCACCCTGTCCAGACCCACCTGCTCACACCCCATCAACTACATCACCCTGTCCAGACCCACCTGCTCACACCCCATCAACTACATCACCCTGTCCAGACCCACCTGCTCACACCCCATCAACTACATCACCCTGTCCAGACCCACCTGCTCACACCCCCATCAACTACATCACCCTGCCCAGACCCACCTACTCACACCCCATCAACTACATCACCCTGTCCAGACCCACCTACTCACACCACATCAACTACATCACCCTGTCCAGACCCACCTGCTCACACCCCATCAACTACATCACCCTGTCCAGACCCACCTGCTCACACCCCATCAACTACATCACCCTGTCCAGACCCACCTGCTCACACCCCCATCAACTACATCACCCTGTCCAGACCCACCTGCTCACACCCCATCAACTACATCACCCTGTCCAGACCCACCTGCTCACACCCCATAAACTACATCACCCTGTCCAGACCCACCTGCTCACACCCCCATCAACTACATCACCCTGTCCAGACCCACCTGCTCACACCCCCATCAACTACATCACCCTGTCCAGACCCACCTGCTCACACCCCCATCAACTACATCACCCTGTCCAGACCCACCTGCTCACACCACATCAACTACATCACCCTGTCCAGACCCACCTGCTCACACCCCATCAACTACATCACCCTGTCCAGACCCACCTGCTCACACCACATCAACTACATCACCCTGTCCAGACCCACCTGCTCACACCCCATCAACTACATCACCCTTTCCAGACCCACCTGCTCACACCCCATAAACTACATCACCCTGTCCAGACCCACCTGCTCACACCCCATCAACTACATCACCCTGTCCAGACCCACCTGCTCACACCCCATAAACTACATCACCCTGTCCAGACCCACCTGCTCACACCCCATCAACTACATCACCCTGTCCAGACCCACCTGCTCACACCACATCAACTACATCACCCTGTCCAGACCCACCTGCTCACACCCCATCAACTACATCACCCTGTCCAGACCCACCTGCTCACACCCCCATCAACTACATCACCCTGTCCAGACCCACCTGCTCACACCCCATCAACTACATCACCCTTTCCAGACCCACCTGCTCACACCCCCATCAACTACATCACCCTGTCCAGACCCACCTACTCACACCCCATCAACTACATCACCCTGTCCAGACCCACCTACTCACACCCCATCAACTACATCACCCTGTCCAGACCCACCTACTCACACCACATCAACTACATCACCCTGTCCAGACCCACCTGCTCACACCCCATCAACTACATCACCCTGTCCAGACCCACCTGCTCACACCCCATCAACTACATCACCCTGTCCAGACCCACCTGCTCACACCCCCATCAACTACATCACCCTGTCCAGACCCACCTGCTCACACCCCATCAACTACATCACCCTGTCCAGACCCACCTGCTCACACCCCATAAACTACATCACCCTGTCCAGACCCACCTGCTCACACCCCCATCAACTACATCACCCTGTCCAGACCCACCTGCTCACACCCCCATCAACTACATCACCCTGTCCAGACCCACCTGCTCACACCCCCATCAACTACATCACCCTGTCCAGACCCACCTGCTCACACCACATCAACTACATCACCCTGTCCAGACCCACCTGCTCACACCCCATCAACTACATCACCCTGTCCAGACCCACCTGCTCACACCACATCAACTACATCACCCTGTCCAGACCCACCTGCTCACACCCCATCAACTACATCACCCTTTCCAGACCCACCTGCTCACACCCCATAAACTACATCACCCTGTCCAGACCCACCTGCTCACACCCCATCAACTACATCACCCTGTCCAGACCCACCTGCTCACACCACATCAACTACATCACCCTGTCCAGACCCACCTGCTCACACCCCATCAACTACATCACCCTGTCCAGACCCACCTGCTCACACCCCCATCAACTACATCACCCTGTCCAGACCCACCTGCTCACACCCCATCAACTACATCACCCTTTCCAGACCCACCTGCTCACACCCCCATCAACTACATCACCCTGTCCAGACCCACCTGCTCACACCCCCATCAACTACATCACCCTGTCCAGACCCACCTGCTCACACCCCATCAACTACATCACCCTGTCCAGACCCACCTGCTCACACCCCATCAACTACATCACCCTGTCCAGACCCACCTGCTCACACCCCATCAACTACATCACCCTTTCCAGACCCACCTGCTCACACCCCATCAACTACATCACCCTGTCCAGACCCACCTGCTCACACCCCATCAACTACATCACCCTGTCCAGACCCACCTGCTCACACCCCCATCAACTACATCACCCTGTCCAGACCCACCTGCTCACACCCCATCAACTACATCACCCTGTCCAGGCCCACCTGCTCACACCCCATCAACTACATCACCCTGTCCAGACCCACCTGCTCACACCCCCATCAACTACATCACCCTGTCCAGACCCACCTGCTCACACCCCCATCAACTACATCACCCTGTCCAGACCCACCTGCTCACACCTCAACAGCCCTAGCCATAACACATACATATTTTCAACAACAGGTTATGGTCATTATAATCAAAGGCTGCACTGAAATCTAACAGTACAGCTATTCTTATTATCAATTTCTTTCAACCAATCATCGGTCATTTGTGTCAATGCAGTACATGTTGAGTGCCCTTCTCTATAAGCATGCTGAAAGTCTGTAGTTTGTTTACAGAGAAGTAGCATTGTATTTAGTCAAAACACACATGTTTTCCAACCATTTGCTAAGAGCTGGCAGCAAGCTTATAGGTCTGCTGTTAGAACCAGTAAAGGCCGTTTCAACACTCAAATCAAATCAAATCAAATCAAATTTTATTTGTCACATACACATGGTTAGCAGATGTTAATGCGAGTGTAGCGAAATGCTTGTGCTTCTAGTTCCGACCTTGGGTAGCAGAATTATTCTGCCCTCCAGGCCTGAGGACAAAGACTTTCCTCTAGGCTCAGATTAAAGACATGACAGATAGGAGTGGCTATAGATTCAGCTACCATCCTCAGCAGGTTTCCGTCTAAGTTGTCAATGCCAGGACGTTTGTCATTATTGATCGATAAAAATTGATGTTTCACCTCTCCCACACTAACTTTACAAAATTCAAACTTGCAATGCTTTTCTTTCATTATTAGGTATTTTATGCATGAATACGATGGCTCACTGTTTGTTGTTGGCATTTCCTGCCAACAACAAACATTATTAAAATAATTGGCAACATCAAATGGTTTTGTGATGAATAAGCCATCTGATTTCAATGAAAGGTGATGATGAATTTGTCTTTCTGCCCATAGTTTCATTTAAAGTACTCCAAAGTCATTCTTCCATCATTCTTTATGTCATTGATCTTGGCTTCATAATACAGGTTCTTCTTCTTGTTGTTGAGTTTAGTCACATCCTTTCTCAATGTGCAGTAAGTCAGCCAATCAGATGTGCAGCCAGACTTATTAGCCACTCCTTTTGCCCCGTCTCTTTCAACCATACAGTTTTATAATTCCTCATCAATCCATGGAGCCTTAACAGTTCTAACAGTCAGTTTCTTAATCACATCAGAGGAATTTCAACATCATCGCCATAAGAGTCAGAGCAAAATCTTATACACGATTTTAGGCCCAGCTTTTGGAACTTTGGCTTTCCTGGATATAGCCACTATATTGCAATCACTGCATCCAATGGGTATGGATACAGCTTTAAAACAAAGTTATACAGTATTAGATACATGTGGATGATCTTGTTCCTGTAGCTTTTTTAAACACCCTGGTAGGTTGATTAATAATCTGAACTAGATTACAGGCTCTGGTTACAGTGAGAAGCTTCCTCTTGAGGAAAACCAGTCAATATTCAGGTCCCCAAGAAAGTAGACCTCTCTGTTTACATCACATACACTATCAAGCCTTTCAAACATATTATTTAGATACTGACTGACTGGGTAACTGACTGACCAGTAGACACCAGAGACTAGATCTGACTGAGTAACTGACTGACCAGTAGACACCAGGGACTAGATCTGACTGACTGTGTAACTGACTGACCAGTAGACACAAGGGACTAGATCTGACTGACTGTGTAACTGACTGACCAGTAGACACAAGGGACTAGATCTGACTGACTGTGTAACTGACTGATCAGTAGACACAAGGGACTAGATCTGACTGACTGTGTAACTGACTGACCAGTAGACACCAGGGACAAGATCTGACTGAGTAACTGACTGACCAGTAGACACCAGGGACAAGATCTGACAGACTGTGTAACTGACTGACCAGTAGACACAAGGGACTAGATCTGACTGACTGTGCAACTGACTGACCAGAATACACAAAGGACTAGATCTGACTGACTGTGCAACTGACTGACCAGTAGACACAAGGGACTAGATCTGACTGACTGGGTAACTGACTGACCAGTAGACACCAGGGACTAGATCTGACTGACTGTGTAACTGACTGACCAGTAGACACCAGGGACAAGATCTGACTGTGTAACTGACTGACCAGTAGACACCAGGGACTAGATCTGACTGACTGTGTAACTGACTGACCAGTAGACACCAGGGACAAGATCTGACTGTGTAACTGACTGACCAGTAGACACAAGGGACTAGATCTGACTGACTGTGTAACTGACTTATCAGTAGACACAAGGGACTAGATCTGACTGACTGTGTAACTGACTGACCAGAAGACACCAGGGACTAGATCTGACTGTGTAACTGACTGATCAGTAGACACAAGGGACTAGATCTGACTTGCATGTCAGTTATACAGGTTGGGGTGTATAGGATCAGAAACTGTTAAGGAACTAAGTGTGTAGATAGACAGATGGCTGTTGGGTGCTGTGAGTGGGTGAAGGGCCCACTGAGACAGAGAGGTTTCCTGCCTACCCTCCTCTATCACCCTGCCCTGTCCTATCAAACCCACCCTCTCCTATATGTTTCTGTCTGGGGTAGATGTGATGAAGACATGATTGGGACAAGCCCTGGTGACAGCCATGTCATCACACAGTTTCTCTAGCCTGGACCTTGAGGCTCTTTGGTTTTAACCAAGGAACTATCAAATCTCAGCTGCCATGAAACCAAGCATACATTGAGACTTCAGGACCAGGATTTCATATACAATTCTAACCTCACTCCCCCTCTTGTCTCCCCTCCAGTCTCCATTGATGAGATAGACTCGGTGCGTAAGGGCCGTCATTCGGAGGGTCTTCAGAAGTACACAGAGGCCCACGAGGAGGACCGCTGTTTCTCTATCATCTTTAAAGGCCGCCGGAGGAACCTGGACCTGATGGCTACCTCGATGGAGGAGGCTAGGCAGTGGGTCAATGGTCTGGAGAAGATCATCTCTAACATGAAGAAACTCAACCGCCAGCAGACGAGCGAGCAGTATCCTCTTTCGTTAATCTGCTTGCTTTGCAAATCCCAACTAACACATTGTTTAGTTACTTGGGGTTACAAATCAGAAAATAGTTGTCCAGCCTATACAGTATACTGGATTCCCATCTATAATGTGTATAGGTCAACATTTAAGCTCTGAGTAACTGGTTGTTAGCAATTTATGTTATTCTTCAATAACACAAACTCCAAAGCAAATCAGGGGGAGAAAAATAGGTTTATTTGAGAAGGACAAATCAAGCTGTTATGCTGTGAGGTAGATGTTCAGATGTTCAATCTCCCCTGTCCTCAGCTTTTCTCCACTGAACAAAAGAACATGACGCCATTCTAAACCCCCCACCCTAACCTGGGGTTGATCAATCAGACGTCCTTGCAGTACAACTTGGCCAATGGCCAAATAACAAGTATCCTGCCCCTGACTCAATGTACAGACCAATGACAACGTAACACACGTCACTCTGAGTTCAGGAGTGACATTCCACAGATTCTGGACAGATGTTGAACTGAAACCCAACTCATATTTACAATTCGCTATTGACCATTAGTACTCTAGTTTTTAGTCCTCTCATCCTATGCGTTGTGTATTTATCTTTGACATATTCGTACATCATGAATGATTGATCCTTAAATCTGAGCGTATTAAAGCTGGATCTTCAACTGTATGAGGAAAGCAGACAAGAACAAGGACAACAAGATGACTCTGAAGGAGCTGAAACACTTCCTCCGCCAGATCAACATCGAGGTGGACGACATGTACGCTGAAGTGCTGTTTGCAGTGAGTGGACAGCTGCAGTTGGTCAATGACTTACAAGGATGGTGTTATAGACTCTGTACAGGCAGCTCCTAATGCAGTTCTGTCATGGTCCTGTATGTATGTGGGTTTCATGTAAGGTTCTGCTACGTCTCAAAGCCTTTTACTTTGTCTGAGGAGGAACTCAATGTGCTGTATCTCGTTAGTACTGTTGTGTTAATGATCTTGTCCTACAGAAATGTGACAAGTCAAACTCGGGCACCCTGGAAGGTCCTGAGATCAAACACTTCTATGACCTGCTGATATACCGCGAGGAGATCGATGTGATCTACGGGAAGTACGCCACTACGGGGGAGCAGATGAGTGTCAAAGACCTGCTCAACTTCCTGCTGAACGAGCAGCGTGAGGTGGCCACCATGGAGGACGCTGTAAGACTCATAGAGAGATACGAGCTGGATGACTCAGGTGAGAGATGCTGTGGTACTGACTCAATATGAGCTGGATGACTCAGGTGAGGAGAGATGCTCTAGTACTGATTCAATACGAGCTGGATGACTCAGGTGAGGAGAGATGCTCTAGTACTGACTCAATACAAGCTGGATGACTCAGGTGAGGAGAGATGCTCTAGTACTGACTCAATACGAGCTGGATGACTCAGGTGAGGAGAGATGCTCTACTACTGACTGTCTGCTTTTTTATTTTTACCCATATACCAATAGGTGCCCTTATTTGCGAGGCACTGGAAAACCTTCCTGGTCTTTGTGGTTGAGTCTGTGCTTGAAATTCTCTGCTCGACTGAGGGACCTTACAGATAACTGTATGTGTGGGGTACAGAGATGAGGTAGTCATTCAGAAATCTGGTTAAACACTATTATTGCACACATAGTGAGTCCATGCAACTTATTATGTAACTTGTTAACTTATTTAGGCTTGCCTTAACAAAGGGGTTGAATACTTATTGACTCAAGACATTTCAGCTTTTCTTTTTTTATGAATAAAAAATAAACTATAATTCCACTTTGACATTATGGGGTATTGTGTGTTGGCCAGAGACAAAAAAAATCTCAATTTAATCCATTTTCAATTCAGGCTTTAACAACAAAATGTGTCAAGGGGTGTGAATCCTTTCTGAAGGCGCTGTATATCACAAGGCCCAATCCCCTAACTCATTCTGCCCCCTCCCCAGCCAAGCAGAAGAATCACTGTTTATCACAAGGTCCAATCCCCTAACTCATTCTGCCCCCTCCCCAGCCAAGCAGAAGAATCACTGTTTATCACAAGGTCCAATCCCCTAACTCATTCTGCCCCCTCCCCAGCCAAGCAGAAGAATCACATGACCAAAGATGGCTTCCTGATGTACCTGCAACAAGAGGAGGGGTCTATCTTTAACCCCGCCCACAAGGAGGTGTTCCAGGATATGAGCCAGCCAATCAACCACTACTTCATCAGCTCCTCCCACAACACCTACCTGATGGAAGACCAGCTCAAAGGCCCCAGCAGCACCGAGGCCTATATCAAGTAACCATGACAACCTCTAATCTAAAACTAACATTACTACCCAGCTGCACCGAGGCCTACACTGTAAACCCCAAGGAATTTTTAATTCAAATACTTCTAGTAAACTAAACTCAAAGTCAATGAAGTCATTATTACTTCAAATTGTTAAGTGGTACTGACTCAAAATTAAATGAGAAGTCACATCAACTCTATAAATTATCACAACTATAAGTTATGATAACAAATTAACTTTTTCCCCAGCCGTTTAAGATGAGGATGATGAAAATAATTATGAGCATGGTCTTATTTCTATTACAGCATATTGGATGACTGTCATTCATATTCCATTCACCCAGCTCAATGTAACATTGACAGGTTTAGACTACTAAATTATACTCACATTTTCCCTGTACCCATCATGAGGCTGCTACCACCTTCCTATGAATGAAAGTTTACAACGTAAAGAATTTTGAGTAGTCATGGTGACAGACAGTGACACATTCAGGACCGCCTTGCACACTCTTGACTGCATCTAGCTGATCTAGGGAGAAAGCATTCATCCAACAGTTGCAAATGTGAATTTCTATTGGACAAATGATGGTATTTTAATCCCCGTTTGATTCCGTTTAAGAAATGTTTTTCAACAGAATCCGAGGAATGAATACACACACCCCTGATCACACTCAAAAACAGTTCACTTTCAAAGCAGCCACATGAAAACAGAGTGATCACTTTGCTCGTTGTGTATATAACTCTCCTCCTCTCAACTTTCTCCTTCACTTGTGGACTTTAGTGCAGAACACATCAGCTGTCTGTGACCAAGCGGAAAAAAACTTTTCAAGCGAAATGCTCATATACTTGTCACGGAATTCTGAAGAAGCGGACCAAGGTGCAGTGCGGATGGAGTTCCACATCTTTTAATTAATATATGGAACATACAAAACAATAAAGAAAGAACAGACCGCAACACTAGTGTAGCACATACAGGTACTCACACACAAACAATAAAGGTAGGTGGGGAAGGGAACAAACATATATATGGTCCCCAATTAGAGGTAACGACACTCAGCTGCCTCAAAAAATAAAAAACCTGATCACGTCCTGACCAAAACACCCTAGATGAGCCAGAAGGCTATCTGTGGCCAGGACGTGACAATCATGACCACTGTAACCGCTATGCACAGCCTACATCGTTGTCAGGTCATAGTCAACATAGCTACTAGAAGTAATGTGTTAGTAAACCCGCTAGCTACAATCATGCAGTACAGTGTACAGTCAGCAAGCGCTTTAGCAGTTATACTGGTGGTCCCCATTGGCAATAAATGAATAAAACCAAAAGCTGACCTTGACTTGGAAGAGTTCCAGTGTTGGATCGCCATAGCCAGCTAGCTAACATAGCATCACTCACCCAAATATAGCACTCTCTCTTGCTTCTCCTTAATGTTGGAAGAAATTAATTTGTTCAAAACTGTTCAACTACTGTCTTTCTCTCTTAGAGTCAACTGCTAACCACATGCTATGCACTGCAGTACTAGTTATCTGTAGCTTATGCTTTCAGTACTAGATTCATTCTCTGATATTTTGATTAGGGGGACAACATGTCAGTTCATGCTGCAAGATCTCTGATAGGTTCCAGAGGACATCTTTCAACCTGTCATAATTACTGTGTAAGTCTATGAAAGGGGGAGAGAACCATGAGCCTCTTAGGTTTGGTATTGAAGTCAATGTACCCAAAGGAGGACAGAAGCTAGCTGTCCTCCGGCTAAACCACGGTGCTACCCTACAATTACAGCCTTGCAGACCTTTGGCATTCTAGTTTTCAATTTGTTGAGGTAATCTGAAGAGATTTCACCCAATGCTTCCTGAAGCACCTCCCACAAGTTGGATTGGCTTGATGGGCACTTCTTACGTACCATACGGTCAAGCTGCTCCCACAACAGCTCAATAGGGTTGAGATCCGGGGACTGTGCTGGCCACCATTATAGACAGAATACCAGCTAATTGCTTCTTCCCTAAATAGTTATTGCATAGTTTGGAGCTGTGCTTTGGGTCATTGTCCTGTTGTAGGAGGAAATTGGCTCCAATTCAGCGCTGTCCAAGGGGTATAGCATGGCGTTGCAAAATGGAGTGATAGCCTTCCTTCTTCAAGATTCCTTTTGCAAATCTCCCACCTCTCCCACCAAAGCACCCCCAGACCATCACATTGCCTCCACCATGGCTGACCGATGGCGTCAAGCACTCCTCCAGCATCTTTTCATTTTTCTGCGTCTCACGAATGTTCTTATTTGTGATCCGAACACCTCAAACTTAGATTTGTCCATAACACTTTTTTCAATCAATCAATCACATTTATTTATAAAGCCCTTTGTACATCAGCTGATGTCACAAAGTGCTGTACAGAAACCCAGCCTAAAACCCCAAACAGCAAGCAATGCAGGTGTAGAAGCACGGTGCCTAGGAAAAACTCCCTAGAAAGGCCAGAACCTAGGAAGAAACCTAGAGAGGAACCAGGCTCTGGGGGGTGGCCAGTCCTCTTCTGGCTGTGCCGGGTGGAGATTAAAACCGAACATGGCCAAGATGTTCAAATGTTGATAGATAGCTGGTCATTCAGAGTGTCTCTAGAGAGTTGAAAACAGCAGGTCTGGGTCAGGTAGCACGTCCGGTGAACAGGTCAGGGTTCCATGGCTCCAGTCAGAACAGTTGAAACTGGAGCAGCAGCACGACCAGGTGGACTGGGGACAGCAAGGACTCATCAGGCCAGGTAGTCCTGAGGCATGGTCCTAGGGCTCAGGTCCTCCGAGAGAGAAAGGAAGAAAGAAGGAGAGAAAGAAAGAGAGAAAAAAGTGAGAAAAAGAGAGAGAATTAGAGAGAACATGCTTAAATTCACACAGGACACCGGATAAGACAGGAGAAATACTCCAGATATAACAGACTGACCCTAGTCCCCTGACACATCAACTATTGCAGCATAAATACTGGAGGCTGAGGCAGGAGGGATCGGGAGACACTGTGGCCCCGTCCGACGATACCCCCCGAACAGGGCCAAACAGGCTTGATATAACCCCACCCACGTTGCCAAAGCACAACCACCACACCATTAGAGGGATATCTTCAACCAACAACTTACCATCTTGAGACAAGGCTGAGTATAGCCCACAAAGATCTCCTCCACGGCACGAACCCGAGGGGGGGGCGCCAACCCGGTCAGGAAGATCACGTCAGTGACTTAACCCACTCAAGTGACGCACCTCTCCTAGGGACGGCATGGAAGAGCACCAGTAAGTCAATGACTCAGCCCCTGTAATAGGGTTAGAGGCAGAGAATCCCAGTGGAGAGAGGGGAACCGGCCAGGCAGAGACAGCAAGGGCGGTTGGTTGCTCCAGTGCCTTTCCGTTCACCTTCACACTCCTGGGCCAGACTACACTCAATCATAGGACCTGCTGAAGAGATGAGTCTTCAATTAAGACTTAAAGGTTGAGACCGAGTCTACGTCTCTCACATGGATAGGCAGACCATTCCATTAAAATGGAGCTCTATAGGAGAAAGCCCTGCCTCCAGCTGTTTGCTTAGAAATTCTAGGGACAGTAAAGAGGCCTGCGTCTTGTGACCGTAGCTTACGTGTAGGTATGTACGGCAGGACCAAATCGGAAAGATAGGTCAAATCAAATGTTATTTGTCACATACACATGGTTAGCAGATGTTAATGCGAGTGTAGCGAAATGCTTGTGCTTCTAGTTCCGACCATGCAGTAGTATCTAACAAGTAATCTAACAATTTCACAACAACTACCTTATACACACAAGAGTAAAGGAATAAATACGAGTATGTACATATAAATATATGCATGAGCGATGGCTGACCGGCATAGGCAAGATGCAGTAGATGGTATGGAGTACAGTATATACATATGCGATGAGTAATGTAGGATATGTAAACATTATATAAATGGCATCGTTTAAAGTGGCTAGTGATACATTTGTTACATCCAATTCCTATTATTTAAAGTGGCTAGAGATTTAAGTCAGTATGTTGGCAGCAGCCACTCAATGTTAGTGATGGCTGTTTAACAGTCTGATGGCCTTGAGGTAGAAGCTGTTTTTCAGTCTCTCGGTCCCAGCTTTGATGCACCTGTACTGACCTCGCCTTCTGGATGATAGCGGGGTGAACAGGCAGTGGCTCGGGTGGTTGTTGTCCTTGATGATCTTTTTGGCCTTCCTGTGACATCGGGTGGTGTAGGTGTCCTGAAGGGCAGGTAGTTTACCCCCGGTGATGCGTTGTGCAGTCCTCACTACCCTCTGGAGAGCCTTACGGTTGTGGGTGGAGCAGTTGCCGTACCAGGCGGTGATACAGCCCGACAGGATGCTCTTGATTGTGCATCTGTAGAAGTTTGTGAGTGATTTTGGTGACAAGCCGAATTTCTTCAGCCTCCTGAGGTTGAAGAGGCGCTGTTGTGCCTTCTTCACCACGCTGTCTGTGTGGGTCGACCATTTCAGTTTGTCCGTGATGTGTACGCTGAGGAACTTAAAACTTTCCACCTTCTCCACTACTGTCCCGTCGATGTGGATAGGGGGGTGCTCCCTCTCCTGTTTCCTGAAGTCCACGATCATCTCCTTTGTTTTGTTGACGTTGAGTGAGAGGTTATTTTCCTGACACCACACTCCGAGGGCCCTCACCTCCACCCTGTAGGCCGTTTCGTCGTTGTTGGTAATCAAGTCTACCACTCTAGTGTCGTCAGCAAACTTGATGATTGAGTTGGATGCGTGCTTGGCCACGCAGTCATGGGTAAACAGGGAGTACAGGAGAGGGCTGAGAACGCACCCTTGTGGGCCCCAGTTTTGAGGATCAGCGGGGTGGAGATGTTGTTTCCTACCCTCACCACCTGGGGCCGGCCCGTCAGGAAGTCCAGGACCCAGTTGCACAGGGCTGGGTCGAGACCTAGGGTCTCGAGCTTAATGACGAGCTTGGAGGGTACAATGGTGTTAAATGCTGAGCTGTAGTCGATGAACAGCATTCTTACATAGGTATTCCTCTTGTCCAGATGGGTTAGGGCAGTATGCAGTGTGATTGCGATTGCGTCATCTTTGGACCTATTGGGACGGTAAGCAAATTGGAGTGGGTCCAGGGTGTCTGGCAGGATGGAGGTGATATGATCCTTGACTAGTCTCTCAAAGCACTTCATGACGACGGAAGTGAGTGTTACGGGGCGATAGGCATTTAGCTCAGTTACCTTAGCTTTCTTGGGAACAGGAGCAATGGTGGCCCTCTTGAAGCATGTGGGAACAGCAGACTGTTGCAAATCAATTTATAGCGTTTTTCACATGCGTTTTTCTGGAATTGTTGGTGTTATTCTGTCTCTCGCTGTTCAAATAAACCTACCATTAAAATTATAGACTGATCATTTCTTTTTCAGTGGGCAAACGTACAAAATCAGCAGGGGATCAAATAATTTTTTCCCTCACTGTAGTTGTCATAATTAGGTTTTTGTCCAGAGAGGCTAGAACAGTGACTAAGATCTTCAATGAGAGTGTGCAGGGATCCAGATTGCGGACTTAACTTCTTAGGGAGCGGCTCCTGAGGTGACGGTTTTGGAGAGTCTGGCGTGCCTAAAGTAAAAAATGCACATAATGGATATGCACATAATTAGTACTATTGGATAGGAAACACTCTGAAGTTTCTAAGAGTGTTAAAATATTGTCTGTGAGTATAACAGAACTGATATAACAGGCGAAAACCCGAGGAATTCCTGTCCTGGAAAAAGTGTTTATGGCACAATGCCTCATTTTGAACCCCTCCCTATTGAAAACAGACATATATAGGAGTAAGATTGCAGTACCTATTGCTTCCACTGGATGTCAACAGTCTCTAGACAGTGTTTGATGGTGTTTAGTTGCTCTGGATGGTAATAGAAGAAGAATTTCGATGTGGTCATCGGATGTAAACAGAAGAGGAATGCGCGTTCACAGGCTCGCGAGCGCTGTGGTTTTTTATTTTCCTATCATCCAGTTTATAATCCGGTTTAAATATTATAATAAATATACATAAAAGTGTTCCTAAGAATACATTATCAATGATGTTTGATTGTTCTTGGACAAGTGTATAGGTATAGGTTGAACGAGTTCTCTTCACGGTTCAATGGGCGAGTGGACGCTGTATTTTATGAACATAATGCGCCAACCAAACAGAGATTTATGGATATAATAAATTACTTTTTTTCTAACAAAAGAACCATTGGATGTCTTCGTTGGACACTTGGGAAGCCCTCAGCAGAAGTTCTTCAAGAGGTAAGGGATTTGTTTTCACTGTGAAATGTGTTTTGTGTGAACCGCGATGGTTTATGAATTTATGCTAATGGAAAATATTGGAGGTGCTACCCTCAAACAATCAAATGTTGTGCTTTCACCGTGAAGAAGCAGAGCTTTTGATGACTATGCAACACTTGTATATTGATGAATGTTTAATAATTCAACTTTTGGATTTTGAATTTGGCGTCTTGCATTTCACCAGGTAATGTCGGGAGTGGGGCGCTAGCGCCACTCCCTAAGTAGTTAAGAAAAAACAGCATTGACACTTTTGTTATTATCCCCTGGATTTCTAACCAGATGTGATTTAGCCTGGATTCAAACCTGGGACTACAGTGACACCTCTTTTACTGAGATGTAGGGCCGCTGCGCCACCCGGGAGCTCAAGGTTTGATGTTCTTGTTAGATCTAATTTTAATAGCTAGCATTTCAATGGCCATAATAAATAGATATGGAGATAACAGACAGCTTTGTTTTTTTCCTCTTAAAAGCTCAAAACTTTCAGAGAAGTAACCATTATTTACTATTTTGGGGTTCTGTACATAATCGTAACCCATAGTATAAGAGATTCACTGAAATTAATGTAATCCAGGCATTTATATATAAATTCTTGTCGTACTTCATCAAACGCCAAAATCAGCTAAGATGAGTAGATGTATTACTATATGCAGATACAGTACTAGATACAGTAGCTATAGTACTAGATACAGTAGATCCACATCCGTCCGTAATTGGGAGTCCCATAGGGCGGCGCACAATTGGCCCAGAGTCGTCCGGGTTTGGCCGGGGTAGGCCGCCATTGAAAATAAGAATTTGTTCTTAACTGACTTGCCTAGTTAAATAAAGGTACATTAAAATTAAATAAAAAAAATACAGTACTATAAACAGTAGATATAGTACTAGATACAGATACAGTACTATAAACAGTTGATATAGTACTAGATACAGATACAGAACTAGATATAGTACTAGATACAGTAATATATATAGTACTAGATACAGATACAGAACTAGATACAGTGCCTTGCAAAAGTATTCACCCCCTTGGGGTTGTTCCTATTTTGTTGCAGTACAACCTGTAATTTAAAGGATTTTAATTTGGATTTCATGTTATGGACATACACAAAATAGTGAAGGGAAAAAAATAACTTGTTTTAAGAAATTCTCTAAAATAAAAAACGGAAAAGTGGTGCATGCAAATGTATTCACCCCCTTCGCTATGAACCCCTAAATAAGATCTGGTGCAACCAATTACCTTCAGAAGTCACATAATTAGTTAAATAAAGTCCACCTGTGTGCAATCTAAGTGTCACATGATCTGTCACATGATGTACAGCTGTTCTGAAAGGCCCCAGAGTCTGCAACATCACTAAGCAAGCGGCACCCTGAAGACCAAGGAGCTCTCCAAACAGGTCAGGGACAAAGTTGTGTAGAAGAACAGATCAGGGTTGGGTTATAAAAAATATCTGAAACATTGAACATCCCACGGAGCACCATTAAATCCATTATTAAAAAATGTATAGAATATGGCACCACAACAAACCTGCCAAGAGAGGGCCACCCACCAAAACTCATGAACCAGGCAAGGAGGGCATTAATCAGACAGGCAACAAAGAGACCAAAGATAACCCTGAAGGAGCTGCAAAGCTCCACAGCGGAGATCGGAGTATCTGTCCACAGGACCACATTAACTATTTAGGGAGCGGCAGCCGAGGTGTCGGTTTTGGAGAGTCTGGCGTGGCCAAAGTAAAATACCTGCCACTCAGACCCAGAAACTAGGATATGCACATAATTAGTACTATTGGATAGGAAACACTCTGAAGTTTCTAAATCCGTTAAAATCATGTCTGTAAGTATAACAGCACTGATATAGCAGGCGAAAACCGAGGAATTTCTGTCCAGAATCTTTTTTTTGTGACATTTCCTCTTTTCCATTGACTTGCTATTGAAATCCATGTATAATAGCTCCTAGGTTGCAGTACCTATGGCTTCCACTAGATGTCAACAGTCTTTATACAGTGTTTGGAGGCTTTAGCGCTGAAGAGAACCGATAGGAAGAGGAAATAGTCAATGGACCACAAATGTCAACAACGTTTCCCGGGCACGAGATTGTGAGCGCGCCCCACTTTATTTTCCTTTTAAATCATTTATGATATCATCCGAGTGAAATATTATCGCTAATATTCATCAAAGGATACCTAAGGATGCATTATAAATGATGTTTGATTTGTTTGGTCAAAGTTGATAGGTATATTTGAACGCTTTCTCTTCACTGTACAACGGGTGACACGACGGTGGATTTTCTGAACATAACGCGCCAACCAAACAGAGATTTATGGATATAATAAATTACTTTTTCTAACAAAAGGACGATTGGATGTCTTTGTTGGACACTTGGGATGACCTCAGCAGAAGTTCCCTTCGAAAGGTAAGTGATTTATTTTAGCTCTTATATGGGTTTTGTGTGACCCGCCCTGGATATGAATTTATGCTAATGCATAAATATTAGAGGTGCTATCCTCAAACAATCAAATGTTGTGCTTTCGCCGTAAAGCCTTTTTGAAATCTGACAACGCTGTGATATTGCCAAGAATCAGAGCTTTTGATGACTATGCAACACTTGTATAGTGATGAATGTTTAATAATTTAACTTTTGGATTTTGAATTTGGCGCCTTACATTTCATCGGATAGTGTCGGGAGCGGCCCGCTAGCGCGCCGTTTATCCCTAAGAGGTTTTAAGCCGTACAGAGCTGGGCTTTACGGAAGAGTGGCCAGAAAAAAGTCATTGCTTAAAAAGAAAAAAATAAGCAAACATGTTTTGTGTTCACCAAAAGGCATTAGGGAGACCTCCCAAATATATGGAAGAAGGTACTCTGGTCAGATGAGACAAAAATTTTGCTTTTTGGCCATCAAGGAAAACTCTATGTCTGGCGCAAAACCAACATCTCTCATCAACCCCGAGAACACCATCCCCACAGTGAAGCATGGTGGTGGAATCATCATGCTGTGGGGATGTTTTTCATTGGCAGGGACTGGAAAACTAGTCAGAATTGAAGAATTGATGGATGGCGCTAAATACAGGGAAATTCTTGAGGGAAACCTGTTTCAGTCTTCCAGAGATTTGAGACTGGGACGGAGGTTCACCTTCCAGCAGGACAATGACCCTAAGCATACTGCTAAAGCAACACTCAAGTGGTTTAACTTCTTATGGAGCGGTGGGGCGCTAGCAAGGCGCCAAATTCAAAATCCAAAAGTTGAATTATTAAACATTCATCAATATACAAGTGTTGCATAGTCATCAAAAGCTCTGCTTCTTGGCAATATCACAGCGTTGTCAGATTTCAAAAAGGCTTTACAGCGAAATAACCACTTTTGATTGTTTGAGGGTAGCACCTAACATATTTTTCCCATTACCATGAATTCATAAGCCTTCACGGTTCACAGAAAACACATTTCACAACGAAAACAAATCAATTATTTTTGAAGATCTTCTGCTGAGGGCTTCCCAAGTGTCCAACGAAGACAATCCATGGTTCTTTTGTTAGAAAAAGTAATGTATTATATCCATAAATCTTCGTTTGGTTGGCGCGTTGTAATGAGAAAATAGAGCCTCCAATCGTCCATTGAAATGTGAAGAGAACTCGTTCAACTTATACCTATAAACTTGTCCAAGAACAATCAAACATAATTTTAAATGTATCGTTAGGAACACTTTTATGTATAAATAGTATAATATTTCAACCGGAATATAAACTGGGCGATAAGAAAGGAAAAAAACAAAGAACGCGCCAGCCGGGAGCGCGCATTTATTTGTATTGACATCTGTGTGGACACTTCCTTATTCGTCTTCTTCTCTGCTCTAAAAGCATCTAAAAAGAATCAGAACACTTTCTCAAGACTGTTGACATCCAGAGGAAGCGATAGGTACTGCATTCATATGCCCTTATATGGGCATTTTCATACGGGAGGGGTTCTAAATGAGGCAATGTGTCAAAACCACTTTTTCCAGGACAGAAATTCCTTGGGTCTTTTTCTGCCATATCCGTTCTGTTATACTCACAGACAAAATGTTAACACTTTTAGAATCTTCAGAGTGTTTCCTATCCAATGGTACTACATATGTGCATATCCTATTTTCTGGGCCTGAATGAAAAGGCATTTTACTTTGGGCACGCCAGGCTCTCCAAAACGGTCACCTCATGCGCTGCTCCCAAAGAAGTTAAGGAGAAACATTTAATTGTCTTGGCCCAGATCTCAATCCAATTGAGAATCTGTGGTATGACTTAAGATTGCTGTACACCAGTGGAACCCATCCAACTAGGAGCTGGAGCAGTTTTGAAGAATGGGCAAAAATCCCAGTGGCTAGATGTGCCAAGCTTATGGAGACATACCCCAAGAGACTTGCAGCTGTAATTGCTGCAAAAGGTGGCTCTACAAGTCTTATTTCTTGTTTGTTTCACAATCAAAATATATTTTGCATCTTCAAAGTGGTAGGCATGTTGTGTAAATCAAATGATACAAACCCCCCAAAAATCTATTTTGATTTCGGGTTGCAACAAAATAGGAAAAATCCCAAGGGGGGGGTAAATACTTTCGCAAGCCACTGTACAGTAGATAAGGTACTAGATAGAGTAAATATAGTACTAGATACAGTAGATATAGTACTAGATAGAGTAAATATACACTGCTCAAAAAAATAAAGGGAACACTAAAATAACACATCATAGATCTGAATGAATGAAATAATCTTATTAAATACTTTTTTCTTTACATAGTTGAATGTGCTGACAACAAAATCACACAAAAATTATCAATGGAAATCAAATTTATCAACCCATGGAGGTCTGGATTTGGAGTCACACTCAAAATTAAAGTGGAAAACCACACTACAGGCTGATCCAACTTTGATGTAATGTCCTTAAAACAAGTCAAAATGAGGCTCAGTAGTGTGTGTGGCCTCCACGTGCCTGAATGACCTCCCTACAACGCCTGGGCATGCTCCTGATGAGGTGGCGGATGGTCTCCTGAGGATCTCCTCCCAGACCTGGACTAAAGCATCCGCCAACTCCTGGACAGTCTGTGGTGCAACGTGGCGTTGGTGGATGGAGCGAGACATGATGTCCCAGATGTGCTCAATTGGATTCAGGTCTGGGGAACGGGCGGGCCAGTCCTTAGCATCAATGCCTTCCTCTTGCAGGAACTGCTGACACACTCCAGCCACATGAGGTCTAGCATTGTCTTGCATTAGGAGGAACCCAGGGCCAACCGCACCAGCATACGGTCTCACAAGGGGTCTGAGGATCTCATCTCGGTACCTAATGGCAGTCAGGCTACCTCTGGCGAGCACATGGAGGGCTGTGCGGCCCCCCAAAGAAATGCCACCCCACACCATGACTGACCCACCGCCAAACCGGTCATGCTGGAGGATGTTGCAGGCAGCGTTCTCCACGGCGTCTCTAGACTCTGTCTGTCACGTGCTCAGTGTGAACCTGCTTTCATCTGTGAAGAGCACAGGGCGCCAGTGGCGAATTTGCCAATCTTGGTGTTCTCTGGCAAATGCCAAACGTCCTGCACGGTGTTGGGCTGTAAGCACAACCCCCACCTGTGGACGTTGGGCCCTCATACCACCCTCATGGAGTCTGTTTCTGACCGTTTGAGCAGACACATGCACATTTGTGGCCTGCTGGAGGTCATTTTGCAGGGCTCTGGCAGTGCTCCTCCTTGCACAAAGGCGGAGGTAGTGGTCCTGCTGCTGGGTTGTTGCCCTCCTACGGCCTCCTCCACGTCTCCTGATGTACTGGCCTGTCTCCTGGTAGCGCCTCCATGCTCTGGACACTACGTTGACAGACACAGCAAACCTTCTTGCCACAGCTCGCATTGATGTGCCATCCTGGATGAGCTGCACTACCTGAGCCACTTGTGTGGGTTGTAGACTCCGTCTCATGCTACCACTAGAGTGAAAGCACCGCCAGCATTCAAAAGTGACCAAAACATCAGCCAGGAAGCATAGGAACTGAGAAGTGGTCTGTGGTCACCACCTTCAGAACCACTCCTTTATTGGGGGTGTCTTGCTAATTGCCTATAATTTCCACCTGATGTCTATTCCATTTGCACAACAGCATGTGAAATTTATTGTCAATCAGTGTTGCTTCCTAAGTGGACAGTTTGATTTCACAGAAGTGTGATTGACTTGGAGTTACATTGTGTTGTTTAAGTGTTCCCTTTATTTTTTTGAGCAGTGTAGTACTAGATAGAGTAGATATAGTACTAGATAGAGTTAATATAGTACTAGATACAGTAGATATAGTACTAGATACAGTAGATATAGTACTAGATAGAGTAAGTATAGTACTAGATACAGTAGATATAGTACTAGATAGAGTAAGTATAGTACTAGATACAGTAGATATAGTTCTAGAAACAGATAAAGTTCTATTAGTAGTAGTACTCTATATGTGTGTTGATTGTGTTGTGATCCTTAGGGCCCTGATGAAGAGTTGTCGCTGTGTGGAGTTAGACTGTTGGGACGGGGCCCAGGGGGAGCCAGTCATCTACCACGGCCACACCCTCACCTCCAAGGTCTTGTTTAAAGACGTCATCAAGGCTATCAAGGAGAATGCCTTTAAGGTAACCCTAAACCTAACCCATCAAGGAGAACTCCTTCAAGGTCAGTATAACCCTTAACCAATGACCTCTAACCGTAACCCCTGACCCTAACCAGTAGGGCAGCAGGTAGCCTAGTGGTTAGAGCGTTGGATTAGTAACCAAAAGGTTACAAGATCAAATCCCCGAGATGACAAGGTAAAAATATTTTATTATTATTATATTTTGTTCTGCCTCTGAACACTGTTCCTAGGCTTTCTTTGAAAATAAGAATTTGTTCTTAACTGACTTGCCTAGTTGAAACAACAAAACATTAAGATATTAAGGAGCACACCGTCAAGGTCAGTCTGACCCTAACCTTAACCCCTAACCCATCAAGGAGTACGCCTTCAAAGTTTCACCATGAAGCCAAACCAGCCCTGTGATTACCAGTAGAGTTGGACATGAGTGGTAATGTTGTGTTGTCCTCCTGTCCCCCAGACATCAGAGTACCCAGTGATCCTGTCCCTGGAGAACCACTGTACCCTGGAGCAGCAGAAACGTATGGCCAAGCACATGATCTCCATCCTGGGCAGCGCCCTGCTCACATCCCCCCTGGAGGACCAGATGCCCACTGCCTTCCCTTCGCCCCAGGTCAGAGACTAGCAGATAATCACCAATCCATCAATTCATCCACCTACCCACCCACCCACCCACCCATCCATCCATCCATCCAATCGTATTTCTTATTCAACCCTCCGTGGTTAAGGCCTGGAGCTTCGTAACCACATACCCAATATTTTATATATGAAAGCTCTAAGGCAAGCCTAAACAAGTTGTGGATGTTAGACAGATGAAAGTCTCTGTCAGTACTGAGTGTGTGAAAGAAGAACACCAAAACCTTGTTTGACTGAGTGGGATAGGATTGGGGTTTTACCAGAAGGAATGTGATTTCCCTACTAACAGTATCTGGTTGTTAGAACCTGCGATGAGGCTAAATGGATCCCTAGCTTCTCCCCCCTAGCTTCGACCCCCTAGCTTCTCCCCCCTAGCTTCGACCCCCTAGGTCAGGCTACCGCAGCAAAATAGGCATGCGGGATAACCTATCCACATTTCCAATTTCCTTCCTTGCTCTGTGTTTTCAGTCAAAGTGAAACGTTTGGAGACTCAAAAACCACCGCATCACCCGAGCATTCTTCTCTTTAGCCCTATGCATCCAGGTGAGTGGGGCATGGTCACTGATGAGGGTGAAGTGGCGCCCTAGCAGGTAGTATTTCAGGCTTTCTAGAGCCCACTTTACTGCCAGCGCCTCTTTCTCAACCACTGAGAAGTTGGTCTCCCGTGGTTCCAGCTTCCTGCTTAAAAACAGGATGGGGTGTTCCACCCCTTATACCTCTTGGGAGAGCACGGCTCCCAAGCCGACCTCTGAGGCATCCGTCTGAACTACGTACTTGCGCTCAAAGTCTGGTACCACCAGCCCTGGATTACAGCAGAGAGCCTCCTGTAATGTCTGCTACCACCAGCCCTGGATTACAGCAGAGAGCCTCCTGTAATGTCTGCTACCACCAGCACTGGAATACAGCAGAGAGCCTCCTGTAATGTCTGCTACCACCAGCACTGGATTACAGCAGAGAGCCTCCTGTAATGTCTGCTACCACCAGCACTGGAATACAGCAGAGAGCCTCCTGTAATGTCTGCTACCACCAGCACTGGATTACAGCAGAGAACCTCCTGTAATGTCTGGTACCACCAGCACTGGACTACAGCAGAGAGCCTCCTGTAATGTCTGGTACCACCAGCACTGGATTACAGCAGAGAGCCTCCTGTAATGTCTGGTACCACCAGCACTGGACTACAGCAGAGAGCCTCCTGTAATGTCTGGTACCACCAGCACTGGACTACAGCAGAGAGCCTCCTGTAATGTCTGGTACCACCAGCACTGGACTACAGCAGAGAGCCTCCTGTAATGTCTGGTACCACCAGCACTGGACTACAGCAGAGAGCCTCCTGTAATGTCTGGTACCACCAGCACTGGATTACAGCAGAGAGCCTCCTGTAATGTCTGGTACCACCAGCACTGGACTACAGCAGAGAGCCTCCTGTAATGTCTGGTACCACCAGCACTGGATTACAGCAGAGAGCCTCCTGTAATGTCTGGTACCACCAGCACTGGATTACAGCAGAGAGCCTCCTGTAATGTCTGGTACCACCAGCACTGGACTACAGCAGAGAGCCTCCTGTAATGTCTGGTACCACCAGCACTGGACTACAGCAGAGAGCCTCCTGTAATATTATAAATGCTTTGGTGGCCACCTCATCCCATTTGACCATGTTTGGCCCTCTGGCTCCAGTCATGTCGGTGAGTGGGGCGGCCACTGTGGCATAACTTGGGATGATCTTCCGGTAGTAACCGGTCAACCCTAGGAAGGCTCGATCCTGCTTCTTATTTACTGGTTTCGGCCATCCTCTAATTGCCTCGACCTTCTGACGTTGGGTGGTGACATCATTAAGACCTTTAACACATCCATCCATAACCTGAGTGGAAACCAGATTGCATACCAGAGAGAATACTATAGACATCAAGAAAGACAGCCAGTTGATTATTGACAGTCAGTTTATTATTTTCCAACACTTTTGATAAACGGGGCAAAATAGAAATTGGCCTATAACAGTTAGGATCAGCATGATCTCCGCCTCTAAATAAAGGACGAACCGTTGCTTGCCTTCGAAGCAATGGGAACCTCCCCAGAGAGAAGAGACAGGCTTGGCGATGATGGGGGACAGCAACCTTAAAGAAGAAAGGGTCTAAACCATCTGACCCAGATGTATTATTTTGGGGTCAAGTTTAAGGAGCTCATTTAGCACCTCAGACTCAGTGACCGCCTGCAGGGAGAAACTATGTCGCGGGGCAGGGGGAAAAGAGGGAGGAGCATCGGGGCTAGTCGCATTAGAAGGGGTGGGAGATGAGGAAATGTTGGACGGGCAAGTTGGCATGGCTGAGTCAAATAGGAACCCTGACTTAATGAAGTGGTGATTAAAGAGCTCAGCCATGTGCTTCTTGTCAGTAACAACCACATCATCAACATGAAGGGACATGGGCAGCTGTGAGGAGGAGGGTTTATTCTCCAGGTCTGTCACCGTTTTCCAGAACTTCTTGGGGTTAAACCCACAGAGAGAGAACTGCTCCTTAAAGTAACTAACTTTGGCCTTCTGGATAGCTTGAGTGCACTTATTTCTCATTTGCCTGAACGATAGCCAGTCAGCCTGATTATGTGAGTGCCGAGCCTTTCGCCAAATGGTATTCTTAAGGTGGAGTAACTCTGCCAGATCACGGTTAAAAATCAGGGGCTGAATCTGTTTTTAATTCTCATTTTCTTTATGGGGTATGTTTACCACAATAAAAAATAAAAATAATCTTTGACAGAGGGGATCTGCTGGTTCAGACATTATAGATCAGGACATGATAGATCAGGACATGATAGATCAGAAAATTATAGATCAGGACATTATAGATCAGGACATGATAGATCAGGAACATTATAGATCAGGATGTTATAGATCAGGAACATTATAGATCAGGACATTATAGATCGGAACATTATAGATATGGACATTATAGATCGGAAAATTATAGATCGGGACATTATAGATCGGGACATGATAGATCGGGACATGATAGATCGGGACATGATAGATCGGGACATTATAGATCGGGACATTATAGAACGGGACATGATAGATCGGGACATGATAGATCAGGACATTATAGATCTGGACATTACAGATCAGGACATCAGACTAATTTGATGATCTATAACAGATGCATCTCCATCAACACAAGGTGAATCTGTCTGTCTCTGCGTAGGAGCTGAAGGGTCGGTTCATCGTCAAGGGGAAACGTCTGAACAAGCTGGATGCCGTCTTCAGCAATACTAGTCCTGGAGTAGAGGAAGACTGTGTCTCAGAGGAGGACGAGGCTGCAGAGACCAACAACTCCAAGACAGACTCCAACGGACAGAAGGCCAAAGCCAAGGTATGGTAACACGCTGCTGTGGCGCCAAGGTAGTTAAAGACTTGGTGTCCCAGATGGCACCTATTCCCTAATAGTGCACTACCAGGGCCCATGGGACTTTGGTCAAAAGTAGCGCACTATAATTATACATGGAACTTATATATCACTTTTCAAGGACCCAAAGTTGCTAAAAAGAACAAAACGTGGGTCAAAACACAACATCAGACTAAACAAGACATGAATAAATAGAGGGGTGGACTCAGAGACATCAGACTAAACAAGACATGAATAAATAGAGGGGTGGACTCAGAGACATCAGACTAAACAAGACATGAATAAATAGAGGGGTGGACTCAGAGACATCAGACTAAACAAGACATGAATAAATAGAGGGGTGGACTCAGAGACATCAGACTAAACAAGACATGAATAAATAGAGGGGTGGACTCAGAGACATCAGACTAAACAAGGGACAAGAACCCGGTTTAGGATAAGGGGTGGGATTGGAGTTAGGATACGAACCCGGTTTACGGTAAGGGGTGGGATTGGAGTTAGGATAGGAACCCGGTTTAGGGTAAGGGGTGGGATTGGAGTTAGGATACGAACCCGGTTTAGGATAAGGGGTGGGATTGGGGTTAGGATAGGAACCCGGTTTAGGGTAAGGGGTGGGATTGGAGTTAGGATACGAACCCGGTTTAGGATAAGGGGTGGGATTGGGGTTAGGATAGGAACCCGGTTTAGGGTAAGGGGTGGGATTGGGGTTAGGATACGAACCCGGTTTACGGTAAGGGGTGGGATTGAGGTTAGGATACGAACCCGGTTTACGGTAAAGAGGGGAATTGGGGTTAGGAAACGAACCCGGTTTACGGTAAGAAGGGGAATTGGGGTTAGGAAACAAACCCGGTTTAGGATAAGGGGCAGGGTAAGGGTGTTATTTCTGACATAGTCATGCTACTGTGTTCCTTTGCACATACACCCCCAACAGGGCCAAGGCATGCTGGATTAGCTGCACAACTGTCCTCAGAAGAACTAGTGCCGTTTCAACTATCCTCAGAAGAACTAGTATTTCAAATGACAAGCCCTATGCCAAGGAAATCCCATATGCGAATACGTTGACAGAAATTAATTCATAACATCTCTATTTCTGTAGATATTATAAACATGATGTCTGTCTTATTGCTTTTCAGAAGTCAAAGATCAAGCTAGCCAAGCAGCTGTCTGACCTGGTGATCTACTGTAAGAGTGTCCACTTCTCAGGGTTTGAGCACGCTGAAGACAACCAGGCCTTCTATGAGATGTCCTCCTTTAAAGAGAGCAAGGCTGTTAACCTGGCTGAGACAGCAGGTAAAACCCTCTGTTCTTTCACAGCAAGCCTGAATAACAGCAAGCTTGAATAACAGCAAGCCTGAATAACAGCAAGCCTGAATAACAGCAAGCCTGAATAACATCAAGCCTGAATAACATCAAGCCTGAATAACTTAAAGCCTGAATAACATCAAGCCTGAATAACATCAAGCCTGAATAACTTCAAGCCTGAATAACATCAAGCCTGAATAACTTCAAGCCTGAATAACATCAAGCCTGAGTAACATCAAGCCTGAATAACAGCAAGCCTGAATAACAGCAAGCCTGAATAACAGCACATGTACTATAGACATGCTTACATTATGCATATTCTAGAGAACAGCTTCCATTATGCATATTCTAGAAATCAGCTTTCATTATGCATATTCTAGAAATCAGCTTTTATTATGCATATTCTAGAGAACAGCTTTCATTATGCATATTCTAGAAATCAGCTTTCATTATGCATATTCTAAAAATCAGTTTTCATCATGCATATTCTAGAAAACCGCTTTTTACAATGATTGCACCACTAACCTGTCTGGTTTACCTCTCTCCAAGTGAACGCCTTTATCCACCACAACATGACCAAGCTGAGCCGTATCTACCCAGCTGGCTCCAGAACAGACTCCTCCAACTACAACCCTGTTCCCCTGTGGAACGCAGGCTGTCAGATAGGTACTGTAGACCTACTAACATAGTTGGGGAGGTTACTTCTAAATGGAATCCCTTACAGTTAGTAGTCACCTGTTGTAATCAGTAATGTAACTTTTTGGATTACCCAAACTCAGTAATGTAATCTTATTACTTTCGCCTTAAGGGGCACAGGTTATTTGTATTTATTATGGATCTCCATTAGTTCCTGCTAAGGCAGCAGCTACACTTCCTGGGATTAATTATGGATCCCCGTTAGTTCCTGCCAAGGCAGCAGCTACTCTTGCTGGGGTTTATTATGGATCCCCATTAGTTCCTGCCGAGGCAGCAGCTCCTCTTCCTGGGGTTTATTAAGGATCCCCATTAGTTCCTGCCAAGGCAGCAGCTACTCTTCCTGGGGTCCAAACACATTAAGGGACTTACATTAGACATAAAACAAAAGATAAAACAGTACATCATATAACATTATTACACCACTACATATCTATAACACAAAATGTATAATACCACCATACAACAATATTGCAATGTATGTGTGTGTAGAGTGTTAGTAGCTGGCACACCCACAAAGTCATACATTCTGATATTAAAACTATTTTGACTTTTCTGCTGGCCCACCTAGCTGAAATCCCTCAGTTCTCAAGTCTCATTCCAATAAACGCTTTCGCTTGGTTCTTAAACAGTAAACGGTTTCCGTGTTGAATACACCCCTGGTCCCAAAAACAATAATTGATAGGCAGCTTACACTTTTAAAATTCAAACATTATTGGGTTAAAATACACGTATACAGTTGAAGGTGGAAGTTTACAGACACTTAGGTTGGAGTCATTAAATCTCATTTTTCAACCACTTCCACAAATTGTTAACAAACTTATTTTTAGCAAGTCGGTTAGGACATCTACTTTGTGTATGACACAAGCAATTTTTCCAAAACATTTTTACAGACAGATTATTTTACTTATAATTCACTGTATCACAATTCCAGTGGGTCAGAAGTTTACATACACTAAGTTGACAGTGCTTTTAAACAGCTTGGAAAATTCCCAAAAATTATGTAACGGCTTTAGAAGCTTCTCATAGGCTAAATGACATCATTTGAGTCAATTGGAGGAGTACCTGTGGATGTATTTCAAGGCCTACCTTCAAACTCAGTGATTCTTTGCTTGACATCATGGGAAAATCAAAAGAAATCAGCCAAGACCTCAGAAAGAAATTGTAGACCTCCTCAAGTCTGGATCATCCTTGGGAGCAATTTCCAAACGCCTGAAGGTACCACGTTCATCTGTACAAACAATAGTACGCAAGTATAAAATGCATGGGATCACGCAGCCGTCATACCGCTCAGGAAGGAGACGCGTTCTGTCTCCTAGAGATGAACGTACTGTGGTGTGCGAAAAGTGCAAATCAATCCCAGAACAACAGCAAAGGACCTAGTTACAGTAGACCTACTACCATCTGTCAGATAATTACAGTAGACTTACTACCATCTGTCAGATAATTACAGTAGACCTACTACCATCTGTCAGAGAGTTACAATAGACCTACTACCATCTGTAAGATAGTTACAGTAGACCTACTACCATCTGTCAGATAATTACAGTAGACCTACTACCATCTCCCCTGTCAGATAGTTACAGTAGACCTACTGACATCTGTCAGATAATTACAGTAGACCTACTACCATCTGTCAGGTAGTTACAGTAGACCTACTACCATCTGTCAGATAATTACAGTAGACCTACTACCATCTGTCAGATAGTTACAGTAGACCTACTGCCATCTGTCAGATAGTTACAGTAGACCTACCACCATCTGTCAGATAGTGACAGTAGACCTACTGCCATCTGTCAGATAGTTACAGTAGACCTACTGCCATCTGTCAGATAGTTACAGTAGACCTACTACCATCTGTCAGATAATTACAGTAGACCTACTACCATCTGTCAGATAGTTACTGTAGACCTACTACCATCTGTCAGACAGTTACAGTAGACGTACTACCATCTCCCCTGTCAGATAGTTACAGTAGACCTACTACCATCTGTCAGATAGTTACAGTAGACCTACTGCCATCTGTCAGATAGTTACAGTAGACCTACTACCATCTGTCAGATAGTTACAGTAGACCTACTGCCATCTGTCAGATAGTTACAGTAGACCTACTACCATCTGTCAGATAGTTACAGTAGACCTACTACCATCTGTCAGATAGTTACAGTAGACCTACTACCATCTGTCAGTTAGTTACAGTAGACCTACTACCATCTGTCAGATAATTACAGTAGACCTACTACCATCTGTCAGATAGTTACTGTAGACCTACTACCATCTGTCAGATAGTTACAGTAGACCTACTGCCATCTGTCAGATAGTTACAGTAGACCTACTACCATCTGTCAGATAATTACAGTAGACCTACTACCATCTGTCAGATAGTTACTGTAGACCTACTACCATCTGTCAGATAGTTACAGTAGACCTACTACCATCTGTCAGATAGTTACAGTAGACCTACTACCATCTCCCCTGTCAGATAGTTACAGTAGACCTACCACCATCTGTCAGATAGTGACAGTAGACCTACTGCCATCTGTCAGATAGTTACAGTAGACCTACTGCCATCTGTCAGATAGTTATAGTAGACCTACTACCATCTGTCAGATAATTACAGTAGACCTACTACCATCTGTCAGATAGTTACTGTAGACCTACTACCATCTGTCAGATAATTACAGTAGACCTACTACCATCTGTCAGATAGTTACTGTAGACCTACTACCATCTGTCAGACAGTTACAGTAGACGTACTACCATCTCCCCTGTCAGATAGTTACAGTAGACCTACTACCATCTGTCAGATAGATACAGTAGACCTACTACCATCTGTCAGATAATTACAGTAGACCTACTACCATCTCCCTTGTCAGATAGTTACAGTAGACCTACTACCATCTGTCAGATAATTACAGTAGACCAACTACCATCTGTCAGATAGTTACTGTAGACCTACTACCATCTGTCAGATAGTTACAGTAGACCTACTACCATCTCCCCTGTCAGATAGTTACAGTAGACCTACTACCATCTGTCAGATAGATAGAGTAGACCTACTACCATCTGTCAGATAATTACAGTAGACCTACTACCATCAGTCAGATAGTTACAGTAGACCTACTACCATCTGTCAGATAGTTACAGTAGACCTACTACCATCTGTCAGATAGTTACAGAAGACCTACTGCCATCTGTCAGATAGTTACAGTAGACCTACTACCATCTGTCAGACAGTTACTGTAGACCTACTACCATCTGTCAGATAGTTACAGTAGACCTATTACCATCTGACAGATAGTTACAGTAGACCTACTACCATCTGTCAGATAGTTACAGTATACCTACTGCCATCTGCCAGACAGTTACTGTAGACCTACTACCATCTGTCAGATAGTTACAGTAGACCTACTACCATCTTCCCTGTCAGATAATTACAGTAGACCTACTACCATCTGTCAGATAGTTACAGTAGACCTACTAGCATCTCCCCTGTCAGATAATTACAGTAGACCTACTACCATCTGTCAGATAGTTACAGTAGACCTACTACCGTCTCCCCTGTCAGATAGTTACAGTAGACCTACTACCATCTCCCCTGTCAGATAGTTACAGTAGACCTACTACCATCTGTCAGATAGATAGAGTAGACCTACTACCATCTGTCAGATAATTACAGTAGACCTACTACCATCAGTCAGATAGTTACAGTAGACCTACTACCATCTGTCAGATAGTTACAGTAGACCTACTACCATCTGTCAGATAGTTACAGTAGACCTACTGCCATCTGTCAGATAGTTACAGTAGACCTACTACCATCTGTCAGACAGTTACTGTAGACCTACTACCATCTGTCAGATAGTTACAGTAGACCTATTACCATCTGACAGATAGTTACAGTAGACCTACTACCATCTGTCAGATAGTTACAGTATACCTACTGCCATCTGCCAGACAGTTACTGTAGACCTACTACCATCTGTCAGATAGTTACAGTAGACCTACTACCATCTTCCCTGTCAGATAATTACAGTAGACCTACTACCATCTGTCAGATAGTTACAGTAGACCTACTACCATATGTCAGATAGTTATAGTAGACCTACTACCATCTGTCAGACAGTTACAGTAGACCTACTACAATCTGTCAGACAGATAAAGTAGACCTACTACCAACTGTCAGATAGTTACTGTAGACCTACTACCATCTGTCAGACAGTTACAGTAGACCTACTACCATCTGTCAGACAGTTACAGTAGACCTACTACCATCTGTCAGATAGTTACAGTAGACCTACTACCATCTGTCAGATAGTTACAGTAGACCTACTACCATCTCCCCTGTCAGATAATTACAGTAGACCTACTACCATCTGTCAGATAGTTACAGTAGTCCTACTACCATCTGTCAGATAGTTACAGTAGACCTACTACCATCTGTCAGGTAGTTAAAGTAGACCGACTACCATCTCCACTGTCAGATAATTACAGTCGACCTACTCCCATCTGTCAGATAGTTACAGTAGACCTACTACCATCTGTCAGATAGTTACAGTAGACCTACTACCATCTGTCAGATAGTTACAGTAGACCTACTACCATCTGTCAGATAGTTACAGTATACCTTCTACCATCTCCCCTGTCAGATAGTTACAGTAGACCATCTACCATCTCCCCTGTCAGACAGTTACAGTAGACCTACTACCATCTGTCAGATAGTTACAGTAGACCTACTACCATCTGTCAGATAGTTACAGTAGACCTACTACCATCTGTCAGACAGTTACAGTAGACCTAATACCATCTGTCAGATAGTTACAGTAGACCTACTACCATCTGTCAGATAGTTACAGTAGACCTACTACCATCTGTCAGATAGTTACAGTAGTCCTACTACCATCTGTCAGATAATTACAGTAGACCTACTACCATCTGTCAGATAGTTACAGTATACCTACTACCATCTGTCAGATAGTTACAGTAGACCTACTACCATCTGTCAGATAGTTACAGTAGACCTACTACCATCTGTCAGATAGTTACAGTAGACCTTCTACCATCTGTCAGACAGTAACAGTAGACCTAATACAATCTGTCAGATAGTTACAGTAGACCTACTACCATCTGTCAGATAGTTACAGTAGACCGATTACCATCTGTCAGATAGTTACAGTAGACCTACTACCATCTGTCAGATAGTTACAGTATACCTACTGCCATCTGCCAGATAGTTACAGTATACCTATTACCATCTGTCAGACAGTTTCTGTAGACCTACTACCATCTGTCAGATAGTTACAGTAGACCTACTACCATCTGTCAGATAGTTACAGTAGACCTACTACCATCTGTCAGGTAGTTAAAGTAGACCTACTACCATCTCCACTGTCAGATAATTACAGTAGACCTACTACCATCTGTCAGATAGTTACAGTAGACCTACTACCATCTGTCAGATAGTTACAGTAGACCTACTACCATCTGTCAGATAGTTACAGTAGACCTACTACCATCTGTCAGATAATTACAGTAGACCTACTACCATCTGTCAGATAGATACAGTAGACCTACTACCATCTGTCAGATAGTTACAGTAGACCTACTACCATCTTCCCTGTCAGATAATTACATTAGACCTACTACCATCTGTCAGATAGTTACAGTAGACCTACTAGCATCTCCCCTGTCAGATAATTACAGTAGACCTACTACCATCTGTCAGATAGTTACAGTAGACCTACTACCATATGTCAGATAGTTACAGTAGACCTACTACCATCTGTCAGACAGTTACAGTAGACCTACTACAATCTGTCAGACAGATAAAGTAGACCTACTACCTTCTGTCAGATAGTTACTGTAGACCTACTACCATCTGTCAGACAGTTACAGTAGACCTACTACCATCTGTCAGACAGTTACAGTAGACCTACTACCATCTGTCAGATAGTTACAGTAGACCTACTACCGTCTCCCCTGTCAGATAGTTACAGTAGACCTACTACCATCTCCCCTGTCAGATAATTACAGTAGACCTACTACCATCTGTCAGATAGTTACAGTAGTCCTACTACCATCTGTCAGATAGTTACAGTAGACCTACTACCATCTGTCAGGTAGTTAAAGTAGACCTACTACCATCTCCACTGTCAGATAATTACAGTCGACCTACTCCCATCTGTCAGATAGTTACAGTAGACCTACTACCATCTGTCAGATAGTTACAGTAGACCTACTACCATCTGTCAGATAGTTACAGTAGACCTACTACCATCTGTCAGATAGTTACAGTATACCTTCTACCATCTCCTGTCAGATAGTTACAGTAGACCATCTACCATCTCCCTGTCAGACAGTTACAGTAGACCTACTACCATCTGTCAGATAGTTACAGTAGACCTACTACCATCTGTCAGATAGTTACAGTAGACCTACTACCATCTGTCAGACAGTTACAGTAGACCTAATACCATCTGTCAGATAGTTACAGTAGACCTACTACCATCTGTCAGATAGTTACAGTAGACCTACTACCATCTGTCAGATAGTTACAGTAGTCCTACTACCATCTGTCAGATAATTACAGTAGACCTACTACCATCTGTCAGATAGTTACAGTATACCTACTACCATCTGTCAGATAGTTACAGTAGACCTACTACCATCTGTCAGATAGTTACAGTAGACCTACTACCATCTGTCAGATAGTTACAGTAGACCTTTTACCATCTGTCAGACAGTAACAGTAGACCTAATACAATCTGTCAGATAGTTACAGTAGACCTACTACCATCTGTCAGATAGTTACAGTGGACCTACTACCATCTGTCAGATAGTTACAGTAGACCTACTACCATCTGTCAGATAGTTACAGTAGACCTACTACCATCTGTCAGATAATTACAGTAGACCTACTACCATCTGTCAGATAGTTACTGTAGACCTACTACCATCTGTCAGATAGTTACAGTAGACCTACTACCATCTCCCCTGTCAGATAGTTACAGTAGACCTACTACCATCTGTCAGATAGTTACAGTAGACCTTCTACCATCTGTCAGACAGTAACAGTAGACCTAATACAATCTGTCAGATAGTTACAGTAGACCTACTACCATCTGTCAGATAGTTACAGTAGACCGATTACCATCTGTCAGATAGTTACAGTAGACCTACTACCATCTGACAGATAGTTACAGTATACCTACTGCCATCTGCCAGATAGTTACAGTATACCTATTACCATCTGTCAGACAGTTTCTGTAGACCTACTACCATCTGTCAGATAGTTACAGTAGACC
This sequence comes from Brachymystax lenok tsinlingensis, assembly GCA_030435695.1. Lineage (NCBI taxonomy): Eukaryota > Metazoa > Chordata > Actinopteri > Salmoniformes > Salmonidae > Brachymystax > Brachymystax lenok. Next base: position 1,365,113 of record CM059814.1, on the reverse strand, counting down.
TACTACCATCTGTCAGATAGTTACAGTAGACCTACTACCATCTGTCAGGTAGTTAAAGTAGACCTACTACCATCTCCACTGTCAGATAATTACAGTCGACCTACTCCCATCTGTCAGATAGTTACAGTAGACCTACTACCATCTGTCAGATAGTTACAGTAGACCTACTACCATCTGTCAGATAGTTACAGTAGACCTACTACCATCTGTCAGATAGTTACAGTATACCTTCTACCATCTCCCCTGTCAGATAGTTACAGTAGACCATCTTCCATCTCCCCTGTCAGACAGTTACAGTAGACCTACTACCATCTGTCAGATAGTTACAGTAGACCTACTACCATCTGTCAGATAGTTACAGTAGACCTACTACCATCTGTCAGACAGTTACAGTAGACCTAATACCATCTGTCAGATAGTTACAGTAGACCTACTACAATCTCTCAGATAGTTACAGTAGACCTACTACCATCTGTCAGATAGTTACAGTAGTCCTACTACCATCTGTCAGATAATTACAGTAGACCTACTACCATCTGTCAGATAGTTACAGTATACCTACTACCATCTGTCAGATAGTTACAGTAGACCTACTACCATCTGTCAGATAGTTACAGTAGACCTACTACCATCTGTCAGATAGTTACAGTAGACCTTCTACCATCTGTCAGACAGTAACAGTAGACCTAATACAATCTGTCAGATAGTTACAGTAGACCTACTACCATCTGTCAGATAGTTACAGTGGACCTACTACCATCTGTCAGAAAGTTACAGTAGACCTACTACCATCTGTCAGATAGTTACAGTAGACCTACTACCATCTGTCAGATAATTACAGTAGACCTACTACCATCTGTCAGATAGTTACTGTAGACCTACTACCATCTGTCAGATAGTTACAGTAGACCTACTACCATCTCCCCTGTCAGATAGTTACAGTAGACCTACTACCATCTGTCAGATAGTTACAGTAGACCTTCTACCATCTGTCAGATAGTTACAGTAGACCTACTACCATCTGTCAGATAGTTACAGTAGACCTACTACCATCTGTCAGATAGTTACAGTAGACCTACTACCATCTGTCAGATAGTTACAGTAGACCTACTACCATCTGTCAGATAGTTACAGTAGACCTACTGCCATCTGTCAGATAGTTACAGTATACCTATTACCATCTGTCAGATAGTTACAGTAGACCTACTACCATCTGTCAGATAGTTACAGTAGACCTACTACCATCTGTCAGATAGTTACAGTAGACCTACTACCATCTGTCAGATAGTTACAGTAGACCTACTACCATCTGTCAGATAGTTACAGTAGACCTACTACCATCTGTCAGATAGTTACAGTAGACCTACTACCATCTGTCAGATAGTTACAGTAGACCTACTACCATCTGTCAGATAGTTACAGTAGACCTACTACCATCTGTCAGATAGTTACAGTAGACCTACTACCATCTGTCAGATAGTTACAGTAGACCTACTACCATCTGTCAGATAGTTACAGTAGACCTACTACCATCTCCCTGTCAGATAGTTACAGTAGACCTACTACCATCTGTCAGATAGTTACAGTAGACCTACTACCATCTGTCAGATAGTTACAGTAGACCTACTACCATCTGTCAGATAGTTACAGTAGACCTACTACCATCTGTCAGATAGTTACAGTAGACCTACTACCATCTCCCCTGTCAGATAGTTACAGTAGACCTACTACCATCTGTCAGATAGTTACAGTAGACCTACTACCATCTGTCAGATAGTTACAGTAGACCTACTACCATCTGTCAGATAGTTACAGTAGACCTACTACCATCTGTCAGATAGTTACAGTAGACCTACTACCATCTGTCAGATAGTTACAGTAGACCTACTACCATCTGTCAGGATAGTTACAGTAGACCTACTACCATCTCCACTGTCAGATAGTTACAGTAGACCTACTACCATCTGTCAGATAGTTACAGTAGATACAGTAGACCTACTACCATCTGTCAGATAGTTACAGTAGACCTACTACCATCTGTCAGATAGTTACAGTAGACCTACTACCATCTGTCAGATAGTTACAGTAGACCTACTACCATCTCCCTGTCAGATAGTTACAGTAGACCATCTACCATCTCCCCTGTCAGACAGTTACAGTAGACCTACTACCATCTGTCAGATAGTTACAGTAGACCTACTACCATCTGTCAGATAGTTACAGTAGACCTACTACCATCTGTCAGATAGTTACAGTAGACCTACTACCATCTGTCAGATAGTTACAGTAGACCTACTACCATCTGTCAGATAGTTACAGTAGACCTACTACCATCTGTCAGATAGTTACAGTAGACCTACTACCATCTGTCAGATAGTTACAGTAGACCTACTACCATCTGTCAGATAGTTACAGTAGACCTACTACCATCTGTCAGATAGTTACAGTAGACCTACTACCATCTGTCAGATAGTTACAGTAGACCTACTACCATCTGTCAGATAGTTACAGTAGACCTACTACCATCTGTCAGATAGTTACAGTAGACCTACTACCATCTGTCAGATAGTTACAGTAGACCTACTACCATCTGTCAGATAGTTACAGTAGACCTACTACCATCTGTCAGATAGTTACAGTAGACCTACTACCATCTGTCAGATAGTTACAGTAGACCTACTACCATCTGTCAGATAGTTACAGTAGACCTACTACCATCTGTCAGATAGTTACAGTAGACCTACTACCATCTGTCAGATAGTTACAGTAGACCTACTACCATCTGTCAGATAGTTACAGTAGACCTACTACCATCTGTCAGATAGTTACAGTAGACCTACTACCATCTGTCAGATAGTTACAGTAGACCTACTACCATCTGTCAGACAGTTACAGTAGACCTACTACCATCTGTCAGATAGTTACAGTAGACCTACTACCATCTGTCAGATAGTTACAGTAGACCTACTACCATCTGTCAGATAGTTACAGTAGACCTACTACAATCTGTCAGATAGTTACAGTAGACCTACAGTAGACCTACTACCATCTGTCAGATAGTTACAGTAGACCTACTACCATCTGTCAGATAGTTACAGTAGACCTACTACCATCTGTCAGATAGTTACAGTAGACCTACTACCATCTGTCAGATAGTTACAGTAGACCTACTACCATCTGTCAGATAGTTACAGTAGACCTACTACCATCTGTCAGATAGTTACAGTAGACCTACTACCATCTGTCAGATAGTTACAGTAGACCTACTACCATCTGTCAGATAGTTACAGTAGACCTACTACCATCTGTCAGATAGTTACAGTAGACCTACTACCATCTCCCTGTCAGATAGTTACAGTAGACCTACTACCATCTGTCAGATAGTTACAGTAGACCTACTACCATCTGTCAGATAGTTACAGTAGACCTACTACCATCTGTCAGATAGTTACAGTAGACCTACTACCATCTGTCAGATAGTTACAGTAGACCTACTACCATCTGTCAGATAGTTACAGTAGACCTACTACCATCTGTCAGTTACAGTAGACCTACTACCATCTGTCAGATAGTTACAGTAGACCTACTACCATCTGTCAGATAGTTACAGTAGTCTACAGTAGACCTACTACCATCTGTCAGATAGTTACAGTAGACCTACTACCATCTGTCAGATAGTTACAGTAGACCTACTACCATCTGTCAGATAGTTACAGTAGACCTACTACCATCTGTCAGATAGTTACAGTAGACCTACTACCATCTGTCAGATAGTTACAGTAGACCTACTACCATCTGTCAGATAGTTACAGTAGACCTACTACCATCTGTCAGATAGTTACAGTAGACCTACTACCATCTCCCTGTCAGATAGTTACAGTAGACCTACTACCATCTGTCAGATAGTTACAGTAGACCTACTACCATCTGTCAGATAGTTACAGTAGACCTACTACCATCTCCCTGTCAGATAGTTACAGTAGACCTACTACCATCTCCACTGTCAGATAGTTACAGTAGACCTACTACCATCTGTCAGATAGTTACAGTAGACCTACTACCATCTGTCAGATAGTTACAGTAGACCTACTACCATCTGTCAGATAGTTACAGTATACCTTCTACCATCTCCCTGTCAGATAGTTACAGTAGACCATCTACCATCTCTGTCAGACAGTTACAGTAGACCTACTACCATCTGTCAGATAGTTACAGTAGACCTACTACCATCTGTCAGATAGTTACAGTAGACCTACTACCATCTGTCAGACAGTTACAGTAGACCTACTACCATCTGTCAGATAGTTACAGTAGACCTACTACCATCTCTGTCAGATAGTTACAGTAGACCTACTACCATCTGTCAGATAGTTACAGTAGACCTACTACCATCTGTCAGATAGTTACAGTAGACCTACTACCATCTGTCAGATAGTTACAGTATACCTACTACCATCTGCCAGATAGTTACAGTAGACCTATTACCATCTGTCAGATAGTTACAGTAGACCTACTACCATCTGTCAGATAGTTACAGTAGACCTACTACCATCTGTCAGATAGTTACAGTAGACCTACTACCATCTGTCAGATAGTTACAGTAGACCTACTACCATCTGTCAGATAGTTACAGTAGACCTACTACCATCTGTCAGATAGTTACAGTAGACCTACTGCCATCTGTCAGATAGTTACAGTAGACCTACTACCATCTGTCAGATAAGTACAGTAGACCTACTACCATCTGTCAGATAGTTACAGTAGACCTACTACCATCTGTCAGATAGTTACAGTAGACCTACTACCATCTCCCCTGTCAGATAGTTACAGTAGACCTACTACCATCTGTCAGATAGTTACAGTAGACCTACTACCATCTGTCAGACAGTTACAGTAGACCTACTACCATCTGTCAGATAGTTACAGTAGACCTACTACCATCTGTCAGATAGTTACAGTAGACCTACTACCATCTGTCAGATAGTTACAGTAGACCTACTACCATCTGTCAGATAGTTACAGTAGACCTACTACCATCTGTCAGATAGTTACAGTAGACCTACTACCATCTGTCAGACAGTTACAGTAGACCTACTACCATCTGTCAGATAGTTACAGTAGACCTACTACCATCTGTCAGATAGTTACAGTAGACCTACTACCATCTGTCAGATAGTTACAGTAGACCTACTACCATCTGTCAGATAATTACAGTAGACCTACTACCATCTGTCAGATAGTTACAGTAGACCTACTACCATCTGTCAGATAGTTACAGTAAACCTATTACCATCTGTCAGATAGTTACAGTAGACCTACTACCATCTCTGTCAGATAGTTACAGTAGACCTACTACCATCTGTCAGATAGTTACAGTAGACCTACTACCATCTGTCAGATAGTTACAGTAGACCTACTACCATCTGTCAGATAGTTACAGTAGACCTACTACCATCTGTCAGATAGTTACAGTAGACCTACTACCATCTGTCAGATAGTTACAGTAGACCTACTACCATCTGTCAGATAGTTACAGTAGACCTACTACCATCTGTCAGATAGTTACAGTAGACCTACTACCATCTGTCAGATAGTTACAGTAGACCTACTACCATCTGTCAGATAGTTACAGTAGACCTACTACCATCTGTCAGATAGTTACAGTAGACCTACTACCATCTGTCAGATAGTTACAGTAGACCTACTACCATCTGTCAGATAGTTACAGTAGACCTACTACCATCTGTCAGATAGTTACAGTAGACCTACTACCATCTGTCAGATAGTTACAGTAGACCTACTACCATCTGTCAGATAGTTACAGTAGACCTACTACCATCTGTCAGATAGTTACAGTAGACCTACTGCCATCTGTCAGATAGTTACAGTAGACCTACTACCATCTGTCAGATAGTTACAGTAGACCTACTACCATCTGTCAGATAGTTACAGTAGACCTACTACCATCTGTCAGATAGTTACAGTAGACCTACTACCATCTGTCAGATAGTTACAGTAGACCTACTACCATCTGTCAGATAGTTACAGTAGACCTACTACCATCTGTCAGATAGTTACAGTAGACCTACTACCATCTGTCAGATAGTTACAGTAGACCTACTACCATCTCTGTCAGATAGTTACAGTAGACCTACTACCATCTGTCAGATAGTTACAGTAGACCTACTACCATCTGTCAGATAGTTACAGTAGACCTACTACCATCTGTCAGATAGTTACAGTAGACCTACTACCATCTGTCAGATAGTTACTACAGTAGACCTACTACCATCTGTCAGATAGTTACAGTAGACCTACTACCATCTGTCAGATAGTTACAGTAGACCTACTACCATCTGTCAGATAGTTACAGTAGACCTACTACCATCTGTCAGATAGTTACAGTAGACCTACTACCATCTGTCAGATAGTTACAGTAGACCTACTACCATCTGTCAGATAGTTACAGTAGACCTACTACCATCTCCCCTGTCAGATAGTTACAGTAGACCTACTACCATCTGTCAGATAGTTACAGACCTAGATAACCATCTGTCAGACAGTTACTGTAGACCTACTACCATCTGTCAGATAGTTACAGTAGACCTATTACCATCTGTCAGATAGTTACAGTAGACCTACTACCATCTGTCAGATAGTTACAGTATACCTACTGCCATCTGCCAGATAGTTAAAGTAGACCTATTACCATCTGTAAGAGAGTTACTGTAGACCTACTACCATCTGTCAGATAGTTAAAGTAGACCTACTGCCATCTGTCAGATAGTTACTGTAGATGTACTACCATCTCCCCTGTCAGGTAGTTACAGTAGACCTACTACCATCTGTCAGATAGTTACAGTAGACCTACTACCATCTCCTCTGTCAGATAATTACAGTAGACCTACTACCATCTGTCAGATTGTTACAGTAGACCTACTACCATGTGTCAGATAGTTACAGTAGACCTACTACCATCTCCCCTGTCAGATAGTTACAGTAGACCTACTACCATCTGTCAGATAGATACAGTAGACCTACTACCATCTCCCCTGTCAGATAGTTTCAGTAGACCTACTACCATCTGTCAGATAGATACAGTAGACCTACTACCATCTCCCCTGTCAGATAGTTACAGTAGACCTACTACCATCTGTCAGATAGTTACAGTATACCTACTACCATCTGTCAAATAGTTACAGTAGACCTACTACCATCTGTCAGATAGTTACAGTAGATGTACTACCATCTGTCAGATAGTTACAGTAGACCTACTACCATCTGTCAGATAGTTTCTGTAGACCTACTACCATCTGTCAAATAGTTACAGTAGACCTACTACCATCTGTCAGATAGTTACAGTAGATGTACTACCATCTGTCAGATAGTTACTGTAGACCTACTACCATCTGTCAGATAGTTTCTGTAGACCTACTACCATCTGTCAGATTATTACTGTAGACCTACTACCATCTGTCAGATAGTTACTGTAGACCTACTACCATCTGTCAGATAGTTACAGTAGACCTACTACCATCTGTCAGGTAGTTACAGTAGACCTACTACCATCTGTCAGATAGTTACAGTAGAAGAACTACCATCTGTCAGATTGTTACTGTAGACCTACTACCACCTGTCAGGTAGTTACAGTAGACCTACTACAGTCTGTCAGATAGTTACTGTAGATGTACTACCATCTGTCAGATTGTTACTGTAGACCTACTACCATCTGTCAGATAGTTACAGTAGACCTACTGCCATCTGCCAGATTGTTACAGTAGACCCACTACCATCTGTCAGGTAGTTACAGTAGACCTACTACCATCTGTCAGATAGTTACAGTAGCCCTACTGCCATCTGCCAGATAGTTACAGTAGACCTACTGCCATCTGTCAGATAGTTACAGTAGGCCTATTACCATCTGTCAAACAGTTACTGTAGACCTACTACCATCTGTCAGATAGTTACAGTAGACCTACTACCATCTGTCAGATAGTTACAGTCGATGTACTACCATCTCCCCTGTCAGATAATTACAGTAGACCTATTACCATCTGTCAGATAGTTACAGTAGACCTACTACCATCTGTCAGATAGTTACAGTAGACCTTCTACCATCTCCCCTGTCAGGTAGTTACAGTAGACCCACTACCATCTGTCAGATAGTTACAGTAGACCTACTTCCATCTCCCCTGTCAGATAATTACAGTAGACCATCTACCATCTCCCCTGTCAGATAGTTACAGTAGACCATCTACCATCTCCCCTGTCAGATAGTTACAGTAGACCTACTACCATCTGTCAGATAGTTACAGTAGACCTACTACCATCTGTCAGATAGTTACAGTAGACCTGCTACCATCTGTCAGATAGTTACAGTAGACCTACTACCATCTGTCAGATAGTTACAGTAGACCTATTACCATCTGTCAGATAGTTACAGTAGACCTACTACAATCTGTCAGATAGTTACAGTAGACCTATTACCATCTGTCAGACAGTTACAGTAGACCTACTACCATCTGTCAGATAATTACTGTAGACCTACTACCATCTGTCAGATAGTTACACTAGACCTACTACCATCTGTCAGATAATTACAGTAGACCTACTACCATCTGTCAGAGAGTTACAGTAGACCTACTACCATCTGTCAGATAGTTACAGTAGACCTACTACCATCTCCCCTGTCAGATAGTTACAGTACACCTACTACCATCTGTCAGATAGATACAGTAGACCTACTACCATCTGTCAGATAGTTACAGTAGACCTACTACCATCTATAAGATAATTACAGTAGATGTACTACCATCTGTCAGATTGTTACTGTAGACCTACTACTATCTCTCAGGTAGTTACAGTAGACCTACTACCATCTGTCAGATAGTTACTGTAGATGTACTACCATCTGTCAGATTGTTACTGTAGACCTACTACCACCTGTCAGGTAGTTACAGTAGACCTACTACAGTCTGTCAGATAGTTACTGTAGATGTACTACCATCTGTCAGATTGTTACTGTAGACCTACTACCATCTGTCAGATAGTTACAGTAGACCTATTACCATCTGTCAGACAGTTACTGTAGACCTACTACCATCTGTCAGATAGTTACAGTAGACCTACTACCATCTGTCAGATAGTTACAGTATACCTACTGCCATCTGCCAGATAGTTACAGTAGACCTATTACCATCTGTCAGAGAGTTACTGTAGACCTACTTCCATCTGTCAGATAGTTAAAGTAGACCTACTGCCATCTGTCAGATAGTTACAGTAGATGTACTACCATCTCCCCTGTCAGGTAGTTACAGTAGACCTACTACCATCTGTCAGATAGTTACAGTAGACCTACTACCATATCCTCTGTGAGATAATTACAGTAGACCTACTACCATCTGTCAGATAGTTACAGTAGACCTACTACCATCTGTCAGATAGATACAGTAGACATACTACCATCTCCCATGTCAGATAGTTACAGTAGACCTACTACCATCTGTCAGATAGATACAGTAGACCTACTACCATCTCCCCTGTCAGATAGTTACAGTAGACCTACTACCATCTGTCAGATAGTTACAGTATACCTACTACCATCTGTCAAATAGTTACAGTAGACCTACAACCATCTGTCAGATAGTTACAGTAGATGTACTACCATCTGTCAGATAGTTACTGTAGACCTACTACCATCTGTCAGATAGTTACTGTAGACCTACTACCATCTGTCAGATTATTACTGTAGACCTACTACCATCTGTCAGATAGTTACTATAGACCTACTACCATCTGTCAGATAGTTACAGTAGACCTACTACCATCTGTCAGGTAGTTACAGTAGACCTACTACCATCTGTCAGACAGTTACACTAGACCTACTACCATCTGTCAGATAGTTACTGTAGACCTACTACCATCTGTCAGATAGTTACAGTAGACCTACTACCATCTGTCAGATAATTACAGTAGACCTACTACCATCTGTCAGATAGTTACAGTAGACCTACTACCATCTGTCAGATAGTTACAGTAGACCTACTACCATCTCCCATGTCAGATAGTTACAGTACATCTGCTACCATCTGTCAGATAGATACAGTAGATGTACAACCATCTGTCAGATAGTTACAGTAGACCTACTACCATCTGTCAGACAGTTACACTAGACCTACTACCATCTGTCAGATAGTTACTGTAGACCTACTACCATCTGTCAGATAGTTACAGTAGACCTACTACCATCTGTCAGATAATTACAGTAGACCTACTACCATCTGTCAGATAGTTTCAGTAGACCTACTACCATCTGTCAGAAAGTTACAGTAGACCTACTACCATCTGTCATATAGTTACAGTAGACCTACTACCATCTGTCAGATAGTTACTGTAGATGTACAACCATCTGTCAGATAGTTACTGTAGACCTACTACCACCTGTCAGGTAGTTACAGTAGACCTACTACCATCTGTCAGATAGTTACAGTAGACCTACTGCCATCTGCCAGATTGTTACAGTAGACCCACTACCATCTGTTAGGTAGTTACAGTAGACCTACTACCATCTGTCAGATAGTTACAGTAGACCTACTGCCATCTGCCAGATAGTTACTGTAGACCTACTTGCCATCTGTCAGATAGTTACAGTAGACGTATTACCATCTGTCAGGTAGTTACAGTAGACCTACTACCATCTGTCAGATAGTTACAGTAGACCTACTGCCATCTGTCAGATAGTTACAGTAGACCTATTACCATCTGTCAGACAGTTACTGTAGACCTACTACCATCTGTCAGATAGTTACAGTAGACCTACTGCCATCTGTCAGATAGTTACAGTCGATGTACTACCATCTCCCCTGTCAGATAATTACAGTAGACCTATTACCATCTGTCAGATAGTTACAGTAGACCTACTACCATCTGTCAGATAGTTACAGTAGACCTTCTACCATCTCCCCTGTCAGGTAGTTACAGTAGACCTACTACCATCTGTCAGATAGTTACAGTAGACCTACTACCATCTCCCCTGTCAGATAATTACAGTAGACCATCTTCCATCTCCCCTGTCAGATAGTTACAGTAGACCTTCTACCATCTCCCCTGTCAGATAGTTACAGTAGACCTACTACCATCTGTCAGATAGTTACAGTAGACCTACTACCATCTGTCAGATAGTTACAGTAGACCTGCTACCATCTGTCAGATAGTTACAGTAGACCTACTACCATCTGTCAGATAGTTACAGTAGACCTATTACCATCTGTCAGATAGTTACAGTAGACCTACTACAATCTGTCAGATAGTTACAGTAGACCTACTACCATCTGTCAGACAGTTACACTAGACCTACTACCATCTGTCAGATAGTTACTGTAGACCTACTACCATCTGTCAGATAGTTACAGTAGACCTACTACCATCTGTCAGATAATTACAGTAGACCTACTACCATCTGTCAGATAGTTACAGTAGACCTACTACCATCTGTCAGATAGTTACAGTAGACCTACTACCATCTCCCCTGTCAGATAGTTACAGTACATCTGCTACCATCTGTCAGATAGATACAGTAGATGTACAACCATCTGTCAGATAGTTACAGTAGACCTACTACCATCTGTCAGACAGTTACACTAGACCTACTACCATCTGTCAGATAGTTACTGTAGACCTACTACCATCTGTCAGATAGTTACAGTAGACCTACTACCATCTGTCAGATAATTACAGTAGACCTACTACCATCTGTCAGATAGTTACAGTAGACCTACTACCATCTGTCAGAAAGTTACAGTAGACCTACTACCATCTGTCATATAGTTACAGTAGACCTACTACCATCTGTCAGATAGTTACAGTAGATGTACAACCATCTGTCAGATAGTTACTGTAGACCTACTACCACCTGTCAGGAAGTTACAGTAGACCTACCATCTGTCAGATAGTTACAGTAGACCTACTGCCATCTGCCAGATTGTTACAGTAGACCCACTACCATCTGTCAGGTAGTTACAGTACACCTACTACCATCTGTCAGATAGTTACAGTAGACCTACTGCCATCTGCCAGATAGTTACTGTAGACCTACTTGCCATCTGTCAGATAGTTACAGTAGACGTATTACCAACTGTCAGACAGTTACTGCAGACCTACTACCATCTGTCAGATAGTTACAGTAGACCTATTACCATCTGTCAGATAGTTACAGTAGACCTACTACCATCTGTCAGATAGTTACAGTATACCTACTGCCATCTGCCAGATAGTTAAAGTAGACCTATTACCATCTGTCAGACAGTTACTGTAGACCTACTACCATCTGTCAGATAGTTACAGTAGACCTACTGCCATCTGTCAGATAGTTACAGTAGATGTACTACCATCTCCCCTGTCAGATAATTACAGTAGACCTATTACCATCTGTCAGATAGTTACAGTAGACCTACTACCATCTGTCAGATAGTTACAGTAGACCTTCTACCATCTCCCCTGTCAGGTAGTTACAGTAGACCTACTACCATCTGTCAGATAGTTACAGTAGAACTACTACCATCTCCCCTGTCATATAATTACAGTAGACCATCTACCATCTCCCCTGTCAGATAGTTACAGTAGACCTTCTACCATCTCCCCTGTCAGATAGTTACAGTAGACCTACTACCATCTGTCAGATAGTTACAGTAGACCTACTACCATCTGTCAGATAGTTACAGTAGACCTACTACCATCTGTCAGATAGTTACAGTAGACCTATTACCATCTGTCAGATAGTTACAGTAGACCTACTACAATCTGTCAGATAGTTACAGTAGACCTACTACCATCTGTCAGACAGTTACACTAGACCTACTACCATCTGTCAGATAGTTACTGTAGACCTACTACCATCTGTCAGATAGTTACAGTAGACCTACTACCATTTGTCAGATAATTACAGTAGACCTACTACCATCTGTCAGATAGTTACAGTAGACCTACTACCATCTGTCAGATAGTTACAGTAGACCTACTACCATCTCCCCAGTCAGATAGTTACAGTACACCTACTACCATCTGTCAGATAGATACAGTAGACCTACTACCATCTGTCAGATAGTTACAGTAGACCTACTACCATCTGTCAGATAATTACAGTAGACCTACTACCATCTCCCCAGTCAGATAGTTACAGTACACCTACTACCATCTGTCAGAAAGTTACAGTAGACCTACTACCATCTGTCATATAGTTACAGTAGACCTACTACCATCTGTCAGATAGTTACTGTAGATGTACAACCATCTGTCAGATAGTTACTGTAGATCTACTACCACCTGTCAGGTAGTTACAGTAGACCTACTACCATCTGTCAGATAGTTACAGTAGACCTACTGCCATCTGCCAGATTGTTACAGTAGACCCACTACCATCTGCCAGATTGTTACAGTAGACCCACTACCATCTGTTAGGTAGTTACAGTAGACCTACTACCATCTGTCAGATAGTTACAGTAGACCTACTGCCATCTGCCAGATAGTTACTGTAGACCTACTTGCCATCTGTCAGATAGTTACAGTAGACGTATTACCATCTGTCAGGTAGTTACAGTAGACCTACTACCATCTGTCAGATAGTTACAGTAGACCTACTGCCATCTGTCAGATAGTTACAGTAGACCTATTACCATCTGTCAGACAGTTACTGTAGACCTACTACCATCTGTCAGATAGTTACAGTAGACCTACTGCCATCTGTCAGATAGTTACAGTCGATGTACTACCATCTCCCCTGTCAGATAATTACAGTAGACCTATTACCATCTGTCAGATAGTTACAGTAGACCTACTACCATCTGTCAGATAGTTACAGTAGACCTTCTACCATCTCCCCTGTCAGGTAGTTACAGTAGACCTACTACCATCTGTCAGATAGTTACAGTAGACCTACTACCATCTCCCCTGTCAGATAATTACAGTAGACCATCTTCCATCTCCCCTGTCAGATAGTTACAGTAGACCTTCTACCATCTCCCCTGTCAGATAGTTACAGTAGACCTACTACCATCTGTCAGATAGTTACAGTAGACCTACTACCATCTGTCAGATAGTTACAGTAGACCTGCTACCATCTGTCAGATAGTTACAGTAGACCTACTACCATCTGTCAGATAGTTACAGTAGACCTATTACCATCTGTCAGATAGTTACAGTAGACCTACTACCATCTGTCAGACAGTTACACTAGACCTACTACCATCTGTCAGATAGTTACTGTAGACCTACTACCATCTGTCAGATAGTTACAGTAGACCTACTACCATCTGTCAGATAATTACAGTAGACCTACTACCATCTGTCAGATAGTTACAGTAGACCTACTACCATCTGTCAGATAGTTACAGTAGACCTACTACCATCTCCCTGTCAGATAGTTACAGTACATCTGCTACCATCTGTCAGATAGATACAGTAGATGTACAACCATCTGTCAGATAGTTACAGTAGACCTACTACCATCTGTCAGACAGTTACACTAGACCTACTACCATCTGTCAGATAGTTACTGTAGACCTACTACCATCTGTCAGATAGTTACAGTAGACCTACTACCATCTGTCAGATAATTACAGTAGACCTACTACCATCTGTCAGATAGTTACAGTAGACCTACTACCATCTGTCAGAAAGTTACAGTAGACCTACTACCATCTGTCATATAGTTACAGTAGACCTACTAACATCTGTCAGATAGTTACAGTAGATGTACAACCATCTGTCAGATAGTTACTGTAGACCTACTACCACCTGTCAGGTAGTTACAGTAGACCTACTACCATCTGTCAGATAGTTACAGTAGACCTACTGCCATCTGCCAGATTGTTACAGTAGACCCACTACCATCTGTCAGGTAGTTACAGTACACCTACTACCATCTGTCAGATAGTTACAGTAGACCTACTGCCATCTGCCAGATAGTTACTGTAGACCTACTTGCCATCTGTCAGATAGTTACAGTAGACGTATTACCAACTGTCAGACAGTTACTGCAGACCTACTACCATCTGTCAGATAGTTACAGTAGACCTACTACCATCTGTCAGATAGTTACAGTAGACCTACTGCCATCTGCCAGATAGTTACTGTAGACCTACTTGCCATCTGTCAGATAGTTACAGTAGACGTATTACCATCTGTCAGGTAGTTACAGTAGACCTACTACCATCTGTCAGATAGTTACAGTAGACCTACTGCCATCTGTCAGATAGTTACAGTAGACCTATTACCATCTGTCAGACAGTTACTGTAGACCTACTACCATCTGTCAGATAGTTACAGTAGACCTACTGCCATCTGTCAGATAGTTACAGTCGATGTACTACCATCTCCCCTGTCAGATAATTACAGTAGACCTATTACCATCTGTCAGGTAGTTACAGTAGACCTACTACCATCTGTCAGATAGTTACAGTAGACCTACTACCATCTCCCCTGTCAGATAATTACAGTAGACCATCTTCCATCTCCCCTGTCAGATAGTTACAGTAGACCTTCTACCATCTCCCCTGTCAGATAGTTACAGTAGACCTACTACCATCTGTCAGATAGTTACAGTAGACCTACTACCATCTGTCAGATAGTTACAGTAGACCTGCTACCATCTGTCAGATAGTTACAGTAGACCTACTACCATCTGTCAGATAGTTACAGTAGACCTATTACCATCTGTCAGATAGTTACAGTAGACCTACTACCATCTGTCAGACAGTTACACTAGACCTACTACCATCTGTCAGATAGTTACTGTAGACCTACTACCATCTGTCAGATAGTTACAGTAGACCTACTACCATCTGTCAGATAATTACAGTAGACCTACTACCATCTGTCAGATAGTTACAGTAGACCTACTACCATCTGTCAGGTAGTTACAGTAGACCTACTACCATCTGTCAGATAGTTACAGTAGACCTACTGCCATCTGCCAGATTGTTACAGTAGACCCACTACCATCTGCCAGATTGTTACAGTAGACCCACTACCATCTGTTAGGTAGTTACAGTAGACCTACTACCATCTGTCAGATAGTTACAGTAGACCTACTGCCATCTGCCAGATAGTTACTGTAGACCTACTTGCCATCTGTCAGATAGTTACAGTAGACGTATTACCATCTGTCAGGTAGTTACAGTAGACCTACTACCATCTGTCAGATAGTTACAGTAGACCTACTGCCATCTGTCAGATAGTTACAGTAGACCTATTACCATCTGTCAGACAGTTACTGTAGACCTACTACCATCTGTCAGATAGTTACAGTAGACCTATTACCATCTGTCAGATAGTTACAGTCGATGTACTACCATCTCCTGTCAGATAATTACAGTAGACCTATTACCATCTGTCAGATAGTTACAGTAGACCTACTACCATCTGTCAGATAGTTACAGTAGACCTTCTACCATCTCCCCTGTCAGGTAGTTACAGTAGACCTACTACCATCTGTCAGATAGTTACAGTAGACCTACTACCATCTCCCCTGTCAGATAATTACAGTAGACCATCTTCCATCTCCCCTGTCAGATAGTTACAGTAGACCTTCTACCATCTCCCCTGTCAGATAGTTACAGTAGACCTACTACCATCTGTCAGATAGTTACAGTAGACCTACTACCATCTGTCAGATAGTTACAGTAGACCTGCTACCATCTGTCAGATAGTTACAGTAGACCTACTACCATCTGTCAGATAGTTACAGTAGACCTATTACCATCTGTCAGATAGTTACAGTAGACCTACTACCATCTGTCAGACAGTTACACTAGACCTACTACCATCTGTCAGATAGTTACTGTAGACCTACTACCATCTGTCAGATAGTTACAGTAGACCTACTACCATCTGTCAGATAATTACAGTAGACCTACTACCATCTGTCAGATAGTTACAGTAGACCTACTACCATCTGTCAGATAGTTACAGTAGACCTACTACCATCTCCCCTGTCAGATAGTTACAGTACATCTGCTACCATCTGTCAGATAGATACAGTAGATGTACAACCATCTGTCAGATAGTTACAGTAGACCTACTACCATCTGTCAGACAGTTACACTAGACCTACTACCATCTGTCAGATAGTTACTGTAGACCTACTACCATCTGTCAGATAGTTACAGTAGACCTACTACCATCTGTCAGATAATTACAGTAGACCTACTACCATCTGTCAGATAGTTACAGTAGACCTACTACCATCTGTCAGAAAGTTACAGTAGACCTACTACCATCTGTCATATAGTTACAGTAGACCTACTAACATCTGTCAGATAGTTACAGTAGATGTACAACCATCTGTCAGATAGTTACTGTAGACCTACTACCACCTGTCAGGTAGTTACAGTAGACCTACTACCATCTGTCAGATAGTTACAGTAGACCTACTGCCATCTGCCAGATTGTTACAGTAGACCCACTACCATCTGTCAGGTAGTTACAGTACACCTACTACCATCTGTCAGATAGTTACAGTAGACCTACTGCCATCTGCCAGATAGTTACTGTAGACCTACTTGCCATCTGTCAGATAGTTACAGTAGACGTATTACCAACTGTCAGACAGTTACTGCAGACCTACTACCATCTGTCAGATAGTTAGAGTAGACCTATTACCATCTGTCAGATAGTTACAGTAGACCTACTACCATCTGTCAGATAGTTACAGTATACCTACTGCCATCTGCCAGATAGTTAAAGTAGACCTATTACCATCTGTCAGACAGTTACTGTAGACCTACTACCATCTGTCAGACAGTTACAGTAGACCTACTGCCATCTGTCAGATAGTTACAGTAGATGTACTACCATCTCCCCTGTCAGATAATTACAGTAGACCTATTACCATCTGTCAGATAGTTACAGTAGACCTACTACCATCTGTCAGATAGTTACAGTAGACCTTCTACCATCTCCCCTGTCAGGTAGTTACAGTAGACCTACTACCATCTGTCAGATAGTTACAGTAGAACTACTACCATCTCCCCCCGTCATATAATTACAGTAGACCATCTACCATCTCCCCTGTCAGATAGTTACAGTAGACCTTCTACCATCTCCCCTGTCAGATAGTTACAGTAGACCTACTACCATCTGTCAGATAGTTACAGTAGACCTACTACCATCTGTCAGATAGTTACAGTAGACCTGCTACCATCTGTCAGATAGTTACATTAGACCTGCTACCATCTGTCAGATAGTTACAGTAGACCTACTACCATCTGTCAGATAGTTACAGTAGACCTATTACCATCTGTCAGATAGTTACAGTAGACCTACTACAATCTGTCAGATAGTTACAGTAGACCTACTACCATCTGTCAGACAGTTACACTAGACCTACTACCATCTGTCAGATAGTTACTGTAGACCTACTACCATCTGTCAGATAGTTACAGTAGACCTACTACCATTTGTCAGATAATTACAGTAGACCTACTACCATCTGTCAGATAGTTACAGTAGACCTACTACCATCTGTCAGATAGTTACAGTAGACCTACTACCATCTCCCCAGTCAGATAGTTACAGTACACCTACTACCATCTGTCAGATAGATACAGTAGACCTACTACCATCTGTCAGATAGTTACAGTAGACCTACTACCATCTGTCAGATAATTACAGTAGACCTACTACCATCTGTAAGATAATTACAGTAGATGTACTACCATCTGTCAGATTGTTACTGTAGACCTACTACTATCTGTCAGGTAGTTACAGTAGACCTTCTACCATCTGTCAGATAGTTACTGTAGATGTACTACCATCTGTCAGATTGTTACTGTAGACCTACTACCACCTGTCAGGTAGTTACAGTAGACCTACTACAGTCTGTCAGATAGTTACTGTAGATGTACTACCATCTGTCAGATTGTTACTGTAGACCTACTACCATCTGTCAGATAGTTACAGTAGACCTATTACCATCTGTCAGACAGTTACTGTAGACCTACTACCATCTGTCAGATAGTTACAGTAGACCTATTACCATCTGTCAGATAGTTACAGTAGACCTACTACCATCTGTCAGATAGTTACAGTATACCTACTGCCATCTGCCAGATAGTTAAAGTAGACCTATTACCATCTGTCAGACAGTTACTGTAGACCTACTACCATCTGTCAGATAGTTACAGTAGACCTACTGCCATCTGTCAGATATTTACAGTAGATGTACTACCATCTCCCCTGTCAGATAATTACAGTAGACCTATTACCATCTGTCAGATAGTTACAGTAGACCTACTACCATCTGTCAGATAGTTACAGTAGACCTTCTACCATCTCCCCTGTCAGGTAGTTACAGTAGACCTACTACCATCTGTCAGATAGTTACAGTAGACCTACTACCATCTCCCCTGTCAGATAATTACAGTAGACCATCTACCATCTCCCCTGTCAGATAGTTACAGTAGACCTTCTACCATCTCCCCTGTCAGATAGTTACAGTAGACCTATTACCATCTGTCAGATAGTTACAGTAGACCTATTACCATCTGTCAGATAGTTACAGTAGACCTACTACAATCTGTCAGATAGTTACAGTAGACCTACTACCATCTGTCAGACAGTTACACTAGACCTACTACCATCTGTCAGATAGTTACTGTAGACCTACTACCATCTGTCAGATAGTTACAGTAGACCTTCTACCATCTCCCCTGTCAGATAGTTACAGTAGACCTTCTACCATCTCCCCTGTCAGATAATTACAGTAGACCTATTACCATCTGTCAGATAGTTACAGTAGACCTACTACCATCTGTCAGATAGTTACAGTAGACCTTCTACCATCTCCCCTGTCAGGTAGTTACAGTAGACCTACTACCATCTGTCAGATAGTTACAGTAGACCTACTACCATCTCCCCTGTCAGATAATTACAGTAGACCATCTACCATCTCCCCTGTCAGATAGTTACAGTAGACCTTCTACCATCTCCCCTGTCAGATAGTTACAGTAGACCTACTACCATCTGTCAGATAGTTACAGTAGACCTACTACCATCTGTCAGATAGTTACAGTAGACCTGCTACCATCTGTCAGATAGTTACAGTAGACCTGCTACCATCTGTCAGATAGTTACTGTAGACCTATTACCATCTGTCAGATAGTTACAGTAGACCTATTACCATCTGTCAGATAGTTACAGTAGACCTACTACAATCTGTCAGATAGTTACAGTAGACCTACTACCATCTGTCAGACAGTTACACTAGACCTACTACCATCTGTCAGATAGTTACTGTAGACCTACTACCATCTGTCAGATAGTTACAGTAGACCTACTACCATCTGTCAGATAATTACAGTAGACCTACTACCATCTGTCAGATAGTTACAGTAGACCTACTACCATCTGTCAGATAGTTACAGTAGACCTACTACCATCTCCCCTGTCAGATAGTTACAGTACACCTACTACCATCTGTCAGATAGATACAGTAGACCTACTACCATCTGTCAGATAGTTACAGTAGACCTACTACCATCTGTCAGATAATTACAGTAGACCTACTACCATCTGTAAGATAATTACAGTAGATGTACTACCATCTGTCAGATTGTTACTGTAGACCTACTACTATCTGTCAGGTAGTTACAGTAGACCTACTACCATCTGTCAGATAGTTACTGTAGATGTACTACCATCTGTCAGATTGTTACTGTAGACCTACTACCACCTGTCAGGTAGTTACAGTAGACCTACTACAGTCTGTCAGATAGTTACTGTAGATGTACTACCATCTGTCAGATTGTTACTGTAGACCTACTACCATCTGTCAGATAGTTACAGTAGACCTATTACCATCTGTCAGACAGTTACTGTAGACCTACTACCATCTGTCAGATAGTTACAGTAGACCTATTACCATCTGTCAGATAGTTACAGTAGACCTACTACCATCTGTCAGATAGTTACAGTATACCTACTGCCATCTGCCAGATAGTTACAGTAGACCAATTACCATCTGTCAGAGAGTTACTGTAGACCTACTTCCATCTGTCAGATAGTTAAAGTAGACCTACTGCCATCTGTCAGATAGTTACAGTAGATGTACTACCATCTCCCCTGTCAGGTAGTTACAGTAGACCTACTACCATCTGTCAGATAGTTACAGTAGACCTACTACCATATCCTCTGTGAGATAATTACAGTAGACCTACTACCATCTGTCAGATAGTTACAGTAGACCTACTACCATCTGTCAGATAGATACAGTAGACCTACTACCATCTCCCCTGTCAGATAGTTACAGTAGACCTACTACCATCTGTCAGATAGATACAGTAGACCTACTACCATCTCCCCTGTCAGATAGTTACAGTAGACCTACTACCATCTGTCAGATAGTTACAGTATACCTACTACCATCTGTCAAATAGTTACAGTAGACCTACTACCATCTGTCAGATAGTTAAAGTAGATGTACTACCATCTGTCAGATAGTTACTGTAGACCTACTACCATCTGTCAGATAGTTACAGTAGACCTATTACCATCTGTCAGATTATTACTGTAGACCTACTACCATCTGTCAGATAGTTACTATATACCTACTACCATCTGTCAGATAGTTACAGTAGACCTACTACCATCTGTCAGGTAGTTACAGTAGACCTACTACCATCTGTCAGATAGTTACTGTAGATGTACTACCATCTGTCAGATTGTTACTGTAGACCTACTACCACCTGTCAGGTAGTTACTGTAGACCTACTACAGTCTGTCAGATAGTTACTGTAGATGTACTACCATCTGTCAGATTGTTACTGTAGACCTACTACCATCTGTCAGATAGTTACAGTAGACCTACTGCCATCTGCCAGATTGTTACAGTAGACCCACTACCATCTGTCAGGTAGTTACAGTAGACCTACTACCATCTGTCAGATAGTTACAGTAGACCTACTGCCATCTGCCAGATAGTTACAGTAGACCTACTGCCATCTGTCAGATAGTTACAGTAGACCTATTACCATCTGTCAGACAGTTACTGTAGACCTACTACCATCTGTCAGATAGTTACAGTAGACCTACTGCCATCTGTCAGATAGTTACAGTCGATGTACTACCATCTCCCCTGTCAGATAATTACAGTAGACCTATTACCATCTGTCAGATAGTTACAGTAGACCTACTACCATCTGTCAGATAGTTACAGTAGACCTTCTACCATCTCCCCTGTCAGGTAGTTACAGTAGACCTACTACCATCTGTCAGATAGTGACAGTAGACCTACTACCATCTCCCCTGTCAGATAATTACTGTAGACCATCTACCATCTCCCTGTCAGATAGTTACAGTAGACCTTCTAACATCTCCTGTCAGAGAGTTACAGTAGACCTACTACCATCTGTCAGATAGTTACAGTAGACCTACTACCATCTGTCAGATAGTTACAGTAGACCTGCTACCATCTGTCAGATAGTTACAGTAGACCTATTACCATCTGTCAGATAGTTACAGTAGACCTATTACCATCTGTCAGATAGTTACAGTAGACCTACTACAATCTGTCAGATAGTTACAGTAGACCTACTACCATCTGTCAGACAGTTACACTAGACCTACTACCATCTGTCAGATAGTTACTGTAGACCTACTACCATCTGTCAGATAGTTACAGTAGACCTACTACCATGTGTCAGATAATTACAGTAGACCTACTACCATCTGTCAGATAGTTACAGTAGACCTACTACCATCTGTCAGATAGTTACAGTAGACCTACTACCATCTCCCCTGTCAGATAGTTACAGTACACCTACTACCATCTGTCAGATAGATACAGTAGACCTACTACCATCTCCCCTGTCAGATAGTTACAGTAGACCTACTACCATCTGTCAGATAGTTACAGTAGACCTGCTACCATCTGTCAAATAGTTACAGTAGACCTACTACCATCTGTCAGATAGTTACAGTAGACCTGCTACTATCTGTCAGATAGTTACAGTAGACCTACTACCATCTGTCAGATAGTTACAGTAGACCTACTACCATCTCCCCTGTCAGATAATTACAGTAGACCATCTACCATCTCCCCTGTCAGATAGTTACAGTAGACCTTCTACCATCTGTCAGATAGTTACAGTAGACCTACTACCATCTCCCCTGTCAGATAATTACAGTAGACCATCTACCATCTCCCCTGTCAGATAGTTACAGTAGACCTTCTCCCATCTCAAATGTCAGATAGTTACAGTAGACCTACTACCATCTGTCAGACAGTTACAGTAGATGTACTACCATCTGTCAGATAGTTACAGTAGACCTACTACCATCTGTCAGACAGTTACACTAGACCTACTACCATCTGTCAGATAGTTACTGTAGACCTACTACCATCTGTCAGATAGATACAGTAGACCTACTACCATCTGTCAGATAGTTACAGTAGACCTACTACCATCTGTCAGATAATTACAGTAGACCTACTACCATCTGTAAGATAATTACAGTAGATGTACTACCATCTGTCAGATTGTTACTGTAGACCTACTACTATCTGTCAGGTAGTTACAGTAGACCTACTACCATCTGTCAGATAGTTACTGTAGATGTACTACCATCTGTCAGATTGTTACTGTAGACCTACTACCACCTGTCAGGTAGTTACAGTATACCTACTACAGTCTGTCAGATAGTTACTGTAGATGTACTACCATCTGTCAGATTGTTACTGTAGACCTACTACCATCTGTCAGATAGTTACAGTAGACCTATTACCATCTGTCAGACAGTTACTGTAGACCTACTACCATCTGTCAGATAGTTACAGTAGACCTATTACCATCTGTCAGATAGTTACAGTAGACCTACTACCATCTGTCAGATAGTTACAGTATACCTACTGCCATCTGCCAGATAGTTACAGTAGACCAATTACCATCTGTCAGAGAGTTACTGTAGACCTACTTCCATCTGTCAGATAGTTAAAGTAGACCTACTGCCATCTGTCAGATAGTTACAGTAGATGTACTACCATCTCCCTGTCAGGTAGTTACAGTAGACCTACTACCATCTGTCAGATAGTTACAGTAGACCTACTACCATATCCTCTGTGAGATAATTACAGTAGACCTACTACCATCTGTCAGATAGTTACAGTAGACCTACTACCATCTGTCAGATAGATACAGTAGACCTACTACCATCTCCCTGTCAGATAGTTACAGTAGACCTACTACCATCTGTCAGATAGATACAGTAGACCTACTACCATCTCCCCTGTCAGATAGTTACAGTAGACCTACTACCATCTGTCAGATAGTTACAGTATACCTACTACCATCTGTCAAATAGTTACAGTAGACCTACTACCATCTGTCAGATAGTTAAAGTAGATGTACTACCATCTGTCAGATAGTTACTGTAGACCTACTACCATCTGTCAGATAGTTACAGTAGACCTATTACCATCTGTCAGATTATTACTGTAGACCTACTACCATCTGTCAGATAGTTACTATATACCTACTACCATCTGTCAGATAGTTACAGTAGACCTACTACCATCTGTCAGGTAGTTACAGTAGACCTACTACCATCTGTCAGATAGTTACTGTAGATGTACTACCATCTGTCAGATTGTTACTGTAGACCTACTACCACCTGTCAGGTAGTTACTGTAGACCTACTACAGTCTGTCAGATAGTTACTGTAGATGTACTACCATCTGTCAGATTGTTACTGTAGACCTACTACCATCTGTCAGATAGTTACAGTAGACCTACTGCCATCTGCCAGATTGTTACAGTAGACCCACTACCATCTGTCAGGTAGTTACAGTAGACCTACTACCATCTGTCAGATAGTTACAGTAGACCTACTGCCATCTGCCAGATAGTTACAGTAGACCTACTGCCATCTGTCAGATAGTTACAGTAGACCTATTACCATCTGTCAGACAGTTACTGTAGACCTACTACCATCTGTCAGATAGTTACAGTAGACCTACTGCCATCTGTCAGATAGTTACAGTCGATGTACTACCATCTCCCCTGTCAGATAATTACAGTAGACCTATTACCATCTGTCAGATAGTTACAGTAGACCTACTACCATCTGTCAGATAGTTACAGTAGACCTTCTACCATCTCCCCTGTCAGGTAGTTACAGTAGACCTACTACCATCTGTCAGATAGTGACAGTAGACCTACTACCATCTCCCCTGTCAGATAATTACTGTAGACCATCTACCATCTCCCCTGTCAGATAGTTACAGTAGACCTTCTAACATCTCCCCTGTCAGAGAGTTACAGTAGACCTACTACCATCTGTCAGATAGTTACAGTAGACCTACTACCATCTGTCAGATAGTTACAGTAGACCTGCTACCATCTGTCAGATAGTTACAGTAGACCTACTACCATCTGTCAGATAGTTACAGTAGACCTATTACCATCTGTCAGATAGTTACAGTAGACCTACTACAATCTGTCAGATAGTTACAGTAGACCTACTACCATCTGTCAGACAGTTACACTAGACCTACTACCATCTGTCAGATAGTTACTGTAGACCTACTACCATCTGTCAGATAGTTACAGTAGACCTACTACCATGTGTCAGATAATTACAGTAGACCTACTACCATCTGTCAGATAGTTACAGTAGACCTACTACCATCTGTCAGATAGTTACAGTAGACCTACTACCATCTCCCCTGTCAGATAGTTACAGTACACCTACTACCATCTGTCAGATAGATACAGTAGACCTACTACCATCTCCCCTGTCAGATAGTTACAGTAGACCTACTACCATCTGTCAGATAGTTACAGTAGACCTACTACCATCTGTCAAATAGTTACAGTAGACCTACTACCATCTGTCAGATAGTTACAGTAGACCTGCTACCATCTGTCAGATAGTTACAGTAGACCTACTACCATCTGTCAGATAGTTACAGTAGACCTACTACCATCTCCCCTGTCAGATAATTACAGTAGACCATCTACCATCTCCCCTGTCATATAGTTACAGTAGACCTTCTACCATCTGTCAGATAGTTACAGTAGACCTACTACCATCTCCCCTGTCAGATAATTACAGTAGACCATCTACCATCTCCCCTGTCAGATAGTTACAGTAGACCTTCTCCCATCTCAAATGTCAGATAGTTACAGTAGACCTACTACCATCTGTCAGACAGTTACAGTAGATGTACTACCATCTGTCAGATAGTTACAGTAGACCTACTACCATCTGTCAGACAGTTACACTAGACCTACTACCATCTGTCAGATAGTTACTGTAGACCTACTACCATCTGTCAGATAGTTACAGTAGACCTACTACCATCTGTCAGATAATTACAGTAGACCTACTACCATCTGTCAGATAGTTACAGTAGACCTACTACCATCTGTCAGATAGTTACAGTAGACCTACTACCATCTCCCCTGTCAGATAGTTACAGTAGACCTACTACCATCTCCCCTGTCAGATAGTTACAGTACACCTACTACCATCTGTCAGATAGATACAGTAGACCTACTACCATCTCCCCTGTCAGATAGTTACAGTAGACCTACTACCATCTGTCAGATAGTTACAGTAGACCTACTACCATCTGTCAAATAGTTACAGTAGACCTACTACCATCTGTCAGATAGTTACAGTAGATGTACTACCATCTGTCAGATAGTTACAGTAGACCTACTACCATCTGTCAGATAGTTATTGTAGACCTACTACCATCTGTCAGATTGTTACTGTAGACCTACTACCATCTGTCAGATAGTTACTGTAGACCTACTACCATCTGTCAGAAAGTTACAGTAGACCTACTACCATCTGTCATATAGTTACAGTAGACCTACTACCATCTGTCAGATAGTTACAGTAGATGTACAACCATCTGTCAGATAGTTACTGTAGACCTACTACCACCTGTCAGGTAGTTACAGTAGACCTACTACCATCTGTCAGATAGTTACAGTAGACCTACTGCCATCTGCCAGATTGTTACAGTAGACCCACTACCATCTGTCAGGTAGTTACAGTAGACCTACTACCATCTGTCAGATAGTTACAGTAGACCTACTGCCATCTGCCAGATAGTTACTGTAGACCTACTTGCCATCTGTCAGATAGTTACAGTAGACGTATTACCATCTGTCAGACAGTTACTGCAGACCTACTACCATCTGTCAGATAGTTACAGTAGACCTATTACCATCTGTCAGATAGTTACAGTAGACCTACTACCATCTGTCAGATAGTTACAGTAGACCTACTGCCATCTGTCAGATAGTTACAGTAGATGTACTACCATCTCCCCTGTCAGATAATTACAGTAGACCTATTACCATCTGTCAGATAGTTACAGTAGACCTACTACCATCTGTCAGATAGTTACAGTAGACCTTCTACCATCTCCCCTGTCAGGTAGTTACAGTAGACCTACTACCATCTGTCAGATAGTTACAGTAGACCTAATACCATCTCCCCTGTCAGATAATTACAGTAGACCATCTACCATCTCCCCTGTCAGATAGTTACAGTAGACCTTCTACCATCTCCCCTGTCAGATAGTTACAGTAGACCTACTACCATCTGTCAGATAGTTACAGTAGACCTACTACCATCTGTCAGATAGTTACAGTAGACCTGCTACCATCTGTCAGATAGTTACAGTAGACCTACTACCATCTGTCAGATAGTTACAGTAGACCTACTACCATCTCCCCATGTCAGATAATTACAGTAGACCATCTACCATCTCCCCTGTCAGATAGTTACAGTAGACCTTCTACCATCTCAAATGTCAGATAGTTACAATAGACCTACTACCATCTGTCAGACAGTTACAGTAGATGTACTACCATCTGTCAGATAGTTACAGTAGACCTACTACCATCTGTCAGATAGTTATTGTAGACCTACTACCATCTGTCAGATTGTTACTGTAGACCTACTACCATCTGTCAGATAGTTACTGTAGACCTACTACCATCTGTCAGAAAGTTACAGTAGACCTACTACCATCTGTCATATAGTTACAGTAGACCTACTACCATCTGTCAGATAGTTACAGTAGACCTACTACCATCTGTCAGATAGTTACAGTAGACCTACTACCATCTCCCCTGTCAGATAGTTACAGTAGACCTACTACCATCTCCCCTGTCAGATAGTTACAGTACACCTACTACCATCTGTCAGATAGATACAGTAGACCTACTACCATCTCCCCTGTCAGATAGTTACAGTAGACCTACTACCATCTGTCAGATAGTTACAGTAGACCTACTACCATCTGTCAAATAGTTACAGTAGACCTACTACCATCTGTCAGATAGTTACAGTAGATGTACTACCATCTGTCAGATAGTTACAGTAGACCTACTACCATCTGTCAGATAGTTATTGTAGACCTACTACCATCTGTCAGATTGTTACTGTAGACCTACTACCATCTGTCAGATAGTTACTGTAGACCTACTACCATCTGTCAGAAAGTTACAGTAGACCTACTACCATCTGTCATATAGTTACAGTAGACCTACTACCATCTGTCAGATAGTTACAGTAGATGTACAACCATCTGTCAGATAGTTACTGTAGACCTACTACCACCTGTCAGGTAGTTACAGTAGACCTACTACCATCTGTCAGATAGTTACAGTAGACCTACTGCCATCTGCCAGATTGTTACAGTAGACCCACTACCATCTGTCAGGTAGTTACAGTAGACCTACTACCATCTGTCAGATAGTTACAGTAGACCTACTGCCATCTGCCAGATAGTTACTGTAGACCTACTTGCCATCTGTCAGATAGTTACAGTAGACGTATTACCATCTGTCAGACAGTTACTGCAGACCTACTACCATCTGTCAGATAGTTACAGTAGACCTATTACCATCTGTCAGATAGTTACAGTAGACCTACTACCATCTGTCAGATAGTTACAGTAGACCTACTACCATCTGTCAGATAGTTACAGTAGACCTACTACCATCTCCCCTGTCAGATAATTACAGTAGACCATCTACCATCTCCCCTGTCAGATAGTTACAGTAGACCTTCTACCATCTCAAATGTCAGATAGTTACAATAGACCTACTACCATCTGTCAGACAGTTACAGTAGATGTACTACCATCTGTCAGATAGTTACAGTAGACCTACTACCATCTGTCAGATAGTTATTGTAGACCTACTACCATCTGTCAGATTGTTACTGTAGACCTACTACCATCTGTCAGATAGTTACTGTAGACCTACTACCATCTGTCAGAAAGTTACAGTAGACCTACTACCATCTGTCATATAGTTACAGTAGACCTACTACCATCTGTCAGATAGTTACAGTAGACCTACTACCATCTGTCAGATAGTTACAGTAGACCTACTACCATCTCCCCTGTCAGATAGTTACAGTAGACCTACTACCATCTCCCCTGTCAGATAGTTACAGTACACCTACTACCATCTGTCAGATAGATACAGTAGACCTACTACCATCTCCCCTGTCAGATAGTTACAGTAGACCTACTACCATCTGTCAGATAGTTACAGTAGACCTACTACCATCTGTCAAATAGTTACAGTAGACCTACTACCATCTGTCAGATAGTTACAGTAGATGTACTACCATCTGTCAGATAGTTACAGTAGACCTACTACCATCTGTCAGATAGTTATTGTAGACCTACTACCATCTGTCAGATTGTTACTGTAGACCTACTACCATCTGTCAGATAGTTACTGTAGACCTACTACCATCTGTCAGAAAGTTACAGTAGACCTACTACCATCTGTCATATAGTTACAGTAGACCTACTACCATCTGTCAGATAGTTACAGTAGATGTACAACCATCTGTCAGATAGTTACTGTAGACCTACTACCACCTGTCAGGTAGTTACAGTAGACCTACTACCATCTGTCAGATAGTTACAGTAGACCTACTGCCATCTGCCAGATTGTTACAGTAGACCCACTACCATCTGTCAGGTAGTTACAGTAGACCTACTACCATCTGTCAGATAGTTACAGTAGACCTACTGCCATCTGCCAGATAGTTACTGTAGACCTACTTGCCATCTGTCAGATAGTTACAGTAGACGTATTACCATCTGTCAGACAGTTACTGCAGACCTACTACCATCTGTCAGATAGTTACAGTAGACCTATTACCATCTGTCAGATAGTTACAGTAGACCTACTACCATCTGTCAGATAGTTACAGTAGACCTACTGCCATCTGTCAGATAGTTACAGTAGATGTACTACCATCTCCCCTGTCAGATAATTACAGTAGACCTATTACCATCTGTCAGATAGTTACAGTAGACCTACTACCATCTGTCAGATAGTTACAGTAGACCTTCTACCATCTCCTGTCAGGTAGTTACAGTAGACCTACTACCATCTGTCAGATAGTTACAGTAGACCTAATACCATCTCCTGTCAGATAATTACAGTAGACCATCTACCATCTCCCCTGTCAGATAGTTACAGTAGACCTTCTACCATCTCCCCTGTCAGATAGTTACAGTAGACCTACTACCATCTGTCAGATAGTTACAGTAGACCTACTACCATCTGTCAGATAGTTACAGTAGACCTGCTACCATCTGTCAGATAGTTACAGTAGACCTACTACCATCTGTCAGATAGTTACAGTAGACCTACTACCATCTCCCCTGTCAGATAATTACAGTAGACCATCTACCATCTCCCCTGTCAGATAGTTACAGTAGACCTTCTACCATCTCAAATGTCAGATAGTTACAATAGACCTACTACCATCTGTCAGACAGTTACAGTAGATGTACTACCATCTGTCAGATAGTTACAGTAGACCTACTACCATCTGTCAGATAGTTATTGTAGACCTACTACCATCTGTCAGATTGTTACTGTAGACCTACTACCATCTGTCAGATAGTTACTGTAGACCTACTACCATCTGTCAGAAAGTTACAGTAGACCTACTACCATCTGTCATATAGTTACAGTAGACCTACTACCATCTGTCAGATAGTTACAGTAGATGTACAACCATCTGTCAGATAGTTACTGTAGACCTACTACCACCTGTCAGGTAGTTACAGTAGACCTACTACCATCTGTCAGATAGTTACAGTAGACCTACTGCCATCTGCCAGATTGTTACAGTAGACCCACTACCATCTGTCAGTTAGTTACAGTAGACCTACTACCATCTGTCAGATAGTTACAGTAGACCTACTGCCATCTGCCAGATAGTTACTGTAGACCTACTTGCCATCTGTCAGATAGTTGCAGTAGACGTATTACCATCTGTCAGACAGTTACTGCAGACCTACTACCATCTGTCAGATAGTTACAGTAGACCTATTACCATCTGTCAGATAGTTACAGTAGACCTACTACCATCTGTCAGATAGTTACAGTAGACCTACTGCCATCTGTCAGATAGTTACAGTAGATGTACTACCATCTCCCCTGTCAGATAATTACTGTAGACCTATTACCATCTGTCAGATAGTTACAGTAGACCTACTACCATCTGTCAGATAGTTACAGTAGACCTTCTACCATCTCCCCTGTCAGGTAGTTACAGTAGACCTACTACCATCTGTCAGATAGTTACAGTAGACCTACTACCATCTCCCCTGTCAGATAATTACAGTAGACCATCTACCATCTCCCCTGTCAGATAGTTACAGTAGACCTTCTACCATCTCCCCTGTCAGATAGTTACAGTAGACCTACTACCATCTGTCAGATAGTTACAGTAGACCTACTACCATCTGTCAGATAGTTACAGTAGACCTGCTACCATCTGTCAGATAGTTACAGTAGACCTACTACCATCTGTCAGATAGTTACAGTAGACCTACTACCATCTCCCCTGTCAGATAATTACAGTAGACCATCTACCATCTCCCCTGTCAGATAGTTACAGTAGACCTTCTACCATCTCAAATGTCAGATAGTTACAGTAGACCTACTACCATCTGTCAGACAGTTACAGTAGATGTACTACCATCTGTCAGATAGTTACAGTAGACCTACTACCATCTGTCAGATAGTTATTGTAGACCTACTACCATCTGTCAGATTGTTACTGTAGACCTACTACCATCTGTCAGATAGTTACTGTAGACCTACTACCATCTGTCAGAAAGTTACAGTAGACCTACTACCATCTGTCATATAGTTACAGTAGACCTACTACCATCTGTCAGATAGTTACAGTAGATGTACAACCATCTGTCAGATAGTTACTGTAGACCTACTACCACCTGTCAGGTAGTTACAGTAGACCTACTACCATCTGTCAGATAGTTACAGTAGACCTACTGCCATCTGCCAGATTGTTACAGTAGACCCACTACCATCTGTCAGGTAGTTACAGTAGACCTACTACCATCTGTCAGATAGTTACAGTAGACCTACTGCCATCTGCCAGATAGTTACTGTAGACCTACTTGCCATCTGTCAGATAGTTACAGTAGACGTATTACCATCTGTCAGACAGTTACTGCAGACCTACTATCATCTGTCAGATAGTTACAGTAGACCTATTACCATCTGTCAGATAGTTACAGTAGACCTACTACCATCTGTCAGATAGTTACAGTAGACCTACTGCCATCTGTCAGATAGTTACAGTAGATGTACTACCATCTCCCCTGTCAGATAATTACAGTAGACCTATTACCATCTGTCAGATAGTTACAGTAGACCTACTACCATCTGTCAGATAGTTACAGTAGACCTTCTACCATCTCCCCTGTCAGGTAGTTACAGTAGACCTACTACCATCTGTCAGATAGTTACAGTAGACCTACTACCATCTCCCCTGTCAGATAATTACTGTAGACCATCTACCATCTCCCCTGTCAGATAGTTACAGTAGACCTTCTACCATCTCCCCTGTCAGATAGTTACAGTAGACCTACTACCATCTGTCAGATAGTTACAGTAGACCTACTACCATCTGTCAGATAGTTACAGTAGACCTGCTACCATCTGTCAGATAGTTACAGTAGACCTACTACCATCTGTCATATAGTTACAGTAGACCTACTACCATCTGTCAGATAGTTACAGTAGATGTACAACCATCTGTCAGATAGTTACTGTAGACCTACTACCACCTGTCAGGTAGTTACAGTAGACCTACTACCATCTGTCAGATAGTTACAGTAGACCTACTGCCATCTGCCAGATTGTTACAGTAGACCCACTACCATCTGTCAGGTAGTTACAGTAGACCTACTACCATCTGTCAGATAGTTACAGTAGACCTACTGCCATCTGCCAGATAGTTACTGTAGGCCTACTTGCCATCTGTCAGATAGTTACAGTAGACGTATTACCATCTGTCAGACAGTTACTGCAGACCTACTACCATCTGTCAGGTATTTACAGTAGACCTACTACCATCTGTCAAATAGTTACAGTAGACCTACTACCATCTGGCAGATGGTTACAGTAGATGTACTACCATCTGTCAGATAGTTACAGTAGACCTACTACTATCTGTCAGATAGTTACTGTAGACCTACTACCATCTGTCAGATTGTTTCTGTAGACCTACTACCATCTGTCAGATAGTTACTGTAGACCTACTACCATCTGTCAGAAAGTTACAGTAGACCTACTACCATCTGTCAGGTATTTACAGTAGACCTACTACCATCTGTCAGATAGTTACATTAGATGTACTACCATCTGTCAGACAGTTACTGTAGACCTACTACCACCTGTCAGGTAGTTACAGTAGACCTTCTACCATCTCCCCTGTCAGGTAGTTACAGTAGACCTTCTACCATCTGTCAGATAGTTACAGTAGACCTAGTACCATCTGTCAAATAGTTACAGTAGACCTACTACCATCTGTCAGAAAGTTACAGTAGACCTACTACCATCTGTCAGGTAGTTACAGTAGATCTACTACCATCTGTCAGATAGTTACAGTAGATGTACTACCATCTGTCAGATTGTTACTGTAGACCTATTACCACCTGTCAGGTAGTTACAGTAGACCTACTACCGTCTGTCAGATTGTTACTGTAGACCTACTACCATCTGTCAGATAGTTACAGTAGACCTACTGCCATCTGCCAGATAGTTACAGTAGACCTATTACCATCTGTCAGACAGTTACTGTAGACCTAATAACATCTGTCAGATAGTTACAGTAGACCTACTGCCATCTGTCAGATAGTTACAGTAGATGTACTACCATCTCCCCTGTCAGATAATTACAGTAGACCTATTACCATCTGTCAGATAGTTACAGTAGACCTACTACCATCTGTCAGATAGTTACAGTAGACCTTCTACCATCTCCCCTGTCAGATAGTTACAGTATTCCTTCTACAATCTCCCCTGTCAGATAGTTACAGTAGACCTACTACCATCTGTCAGATAGTTACAGTAGACCTACTACCATCTGTCAGATAGTTACAGTAGACCTGCTACCATCTGTCGGATAGTTACAGTAGACCTACTACCATCTGTCAGATAGTTACAGTAGACCTATTACCATCTGTCAGATAGTTACAGTAGACATACTACCATCTGTCAGATAGTTACAGTAGACATACTACCATCTGTCAGATAGTTACAGTAGACCTACTACCATCTCCTTTCAGATAGTTACAGTAGACCTACTACCATCTGTCAGATAGATACAGTAGACCTACTACCATCTCCCTATCTGACAGATGGTAGTAGGTCTACTGTAACTATTTGACAGATGGTACTAGGTCTACTGTAACTATCTGACAGATGGTAGTTGGTCTACTGTAACTATCTGACATGGGAGATGGTAGTAGGTCTACTGTATCTGTCAGATAGTTACAGTAGACCAACTACCATCTGTCAGATAGTTACAGTAGACCTAGTACCATCTGTCAAATAGTTACAGTAGACCTACTACCATCTGTCAGAAAGTTACAGTAGACCTACTACCATCTGTCAGGTAGTTACAGTAGACCTACTACCATCTGTCAGATAGTTACATTAGATGTACTACCATCTGTCAGATAGTTACAGTAGATGTACTACCATCTGTCAGATTGTTACTGTAGACCTATTACCACCTGTCAGGTAGTTACAGTAGACCTACTACCGTCTGTCAGATAGTTACTATAGATGTACTACCATCTGTCAGATAGTTACAGTAGACCTACTACCATCTGTCAGATAATTACAGTAGACCATCTACCATCTCCTGTCAGATAGTTACAGTAGACCTTCTACCATCTCAAATGTCAGATAGTTACAGTAGACCTACTACCATCTGTCAGATAGTTACAGTAGACCTACTACCATCTGTCAGATAGTTACAGTAGACCTATTACCATCTGTGAGATAGTTACAGTAGACCTACTACAATCTGTCAGATAGTTACAGTAGACCTACTACCATCTGTCAGACAGTTACACTAGACCTACTACCATCTGTCAGATAGTTTCAGTAGACCTACTACCATCTGTCAGATAGTTACAGTAGACCTACTACCATCTGTCAGATAATTACAGTAGACCTACTACCATCTGTCAGATAGTTACAGTAGACCTACTACCATCTGTCATATAGTTACAGTAGACCTACTACCATCTGCCAGATAGTTACAGTAGACCTATTACCATCTGTCAGACAGTTACTGTAGACCTAATAACATCTGTCAGATAGTTACAGTAGACCTACTGCCATCTGTCAGATAGTTACAGTAGATGTACTACCATCTCCCCTGTCAGATAATTACAGTAGACCTATTACCATCTGTCAGATAGTTACAGTAGACCTACTACCATCTGTCAGATAGTTACAGTAGACCTTCTACCATCTCCCCTGTCAGATAGTTACAGTATTCCTTCTACAATCTCCCCTGTCAGATAGTTACAGTAGACCTACTACCATCTGTCAGATAGTTACAGTAGACCTACTACCATCTGTCAGATAGTTACAGTAGACCTGCTACCATCTGTCGGATAGTTACAGTAGACCTACTACCATCTGTCAGATAGTTACAGTAGACCTATTACCATCTGTCAGATAGTTACAGTAGACATACTACCATCTGTCAGATAGTTACAGTAGACATACTACCATCTGTCAGATAGTTACAGTAGACCTACTACCATCTCCCCTTTCAGATAGTTACAGTAGACCTACTACCATCTGTCAGATAGATACAGTAGACCTACTACCATCTCCCCTATCTGACAGATGGTAGTAGGTCTACTGTAACTATTTGACAGATGGTACTAGGTCTACTGTAACTATCTGACAGATGGTAGTTGGTCTACTGTAACTATCTGACATGGGAGATGGTAGTAGGTCTACTGTATCTGTCAGATAGTTACAGTAGACCAACTACCATCTGTCAGATAGTTACAGTAGACCTAGTACCATCTGTCAAATAGTTACAGTAGACCTACTACCATCTGTCAGAAAGTTACAGTAGACCTACTACCATCTGTCAGGTAGTTACAGTAGACCTACTACCATCTGTCAGATAGTTACATTAGATGTACTACCATCTGTCAGATAGTTACAGTAGATGTACTACCATCTGTCAGATTGTTACTGTAGACCTATTACCACCTGTCAGGTAGTTACAGTAGACCTACTACCGTCTGTCAGATAGTTACTATAGATGTACTACCATCTGTCAGATAGTTACAGTAGACCTACTACCATCTGTCAGATAATTACAGTAGACCATCTACCATCTCCCCTGTCAGATAGTTACAGTAGACCTTCTACCATCTCAAATGTCAGATAGTTACAGTAGACCTACTACCATCTGTCAGATAGTTACAGTAGACCTACTACCATCTGTCAGATAGTTACAGTAGACCTATTACCATCTGTGAGATAGTTACAGTAGACCTACTACAATCTGTCAGATAGTTACAGTAGACCTACTACCATCTGTCAGACAGTTACACTAGACCTACTACCATCTGTCAGATAGTTTCAGTAGACCTACTACCATCTGTCAGATAGTTACAGTAGACCTACTACCATCTGTCAGATAATTACAGTAGACCTACTACCATCTGTCAGATAGTTACAGTAGACCTACTACCATCTGTCATATAGTTACAGTAGACCTACTACCATCTCCCCTGTCAGATAGTTACAGTAGACCTACTACCATCTGTCAGATAGATACAGTAGACCTACAACCATCTCCCCTGTCAGATAGTTACAGTAGACCTACTACCATCTGTCAAATAGTTACAGTAGACCTACTACCATCTGTCAAATAGTTACAGTAGACCTACTACCATCTGGCAGATGGTTACAGTAGATGTACTACCATCTGTCAGATAGTTACAGTAGACCTACTACCATCTGTCAGATAGTTACAGTAGACCTGCTACCATCTGTCGGATAGTTACAGTAGACCTACTACTATCTGTCAGATAGTTACAGTAGACCTATTACCATCTGTCAGATAGTTACAGTAGACCTACTACAATCTGTCAGATAGTTACAGTAGACCTATTACCATCTGTCAGATAGTTACAGTAGACCTACTACAATCTGTCAGACAGTTACACTAGACCTACTACCATCTGTCAGATAGTTACATTAGATGTACTACCATCTGTCAGATTGTTACTGTAGACCTACTACCACCTGTCAGGTAGTTACAGTAGACCTTCTACCATCTCCCCTGTCAGATAGTTACAGTAGACCTTCTACCATCTCCCCTGTCAGATAGTTACAGTAGACCTACTACCATCTGTCAGATAGTTACAGTAGACCTACTACCATCTGTCAGATAGTTACAGTAGACCTGCTACCATCTGTCAGATAGTTACAGTAGACCAACTACCATCTGTCAGATAGTTACAGTAGACCTATTACCATCTGTCAGATAGTTACAGTAGACCTACTACAATCTGTCAGATAGTTACAGTAGACCTACTACCATCTGTCAGACAGTTACACTAGACCTACTACCATCTGTCAGATAGTTACAGTAGACCTACTACCATCTGTCAGATAGTTACAGTAGACATACTACCATCTGTCAGATAGTTACAGTAGACATACTACCATCTGTCAGATAGTTACAGTAGAAATACTACCATCTCCCCTTTCAGATAGTTACAGTAGACCTACTACCATCTGTCAGATAGATACAGTAGACCTACTACCATCTCCCCTGTCAGATAGTTACAGTAGACCAACTACCATCTGTCAGATAGTTACAGTAGACCTAGTACCATCTGTCAAATAGTTACAGTAGACCTACTACCATCTGTCAGAAAGTTACAGTAGACCTACTACCATCTGTCAGGTAGTTACAGTAGATCTACTACCATCTGTCAGATAGTTACAGTAGATGTACTACCATCTGTCAGATTGTTACTGTAGACCTATTACCACCTGTCAGGTAGTTACAGTAGACCTACTACCGTCTGTCAGATTGTTACTGTAGACCTACTACCATCTGTCAGATAGTTACAGTAGACCTACTGCCATCTGCCAGATAGTTACAGTAGACCTATTACCATCTGTCAGACAGTTACTGTAGACCTAATAACATCTGTCAGATAGTTACAGTAGACCTACTGCCATCTGTCAGATAGTTACAGTAGATGTACTACCATCTCCCCTGTCAGATAATTACAGTAGACCTATTACCATCTGTCAGATAGTTACAGTAGACCTACTACCTTCTGTCAGATAGTTACAGTAGACCTTCTACCATCTCCCCTGTCAGAAAGTTACAGTAGACCTTCTACAATCTCCCCTGTCAGATAGTTACAGTAGACCTACTACCATTTGTCAGATAGTTACAGTAGACCTACTACCATCTGTCAGATAGTTACAGTAGACCTGCTACCATCTGTCGGATAGTTACAGTAGACCTACTACTATCTGTCAGATAGTTACAGTAGACCTATTACCATCTGTCAGATAGTTACAGTAGACCTACTACAATCTGTCAGATAGTTACAGTAGACCTACTACCATCTGTCAGACAGTTACACTAGACCTACTACCA
This sequence comes from Brachymystax lenok tsinlingensis, assembly GCA_030435695.1. Lineage (NCBI taxonomy): Eukaryota > Metazoa > Chordata > Actinopteri > Salmoniformes > Salmonidae > Brachymystax > Brachymystax lenok. Next base: position 1,326,077 of record CM059814.1, on the reverse strand, counting down.
TCTGTCAGATAGTTACAGTAGACCTACTACCATCTGTCAGATAATTACAGTAGACCTACTACCATCTGTCAGAAAGTTACAGTAGACCTACTGCCATCTGTCAGATAGTTAGAGTAGATGTACTACCATCTCCCCTGTCAGATAATTACAGTAGACCTATTACCATCTGTCAGACAGTTACACTAGACCTACTACAATCTGCCAGATAGTTACAGTAGACCTACTACCATCTGTCAGACAGTTACACTAGACCTACTACCATCTGTCAGATAGTTACTGTAGACCTACTACCACCTGTCAGGTAGTTACAGTAGACCTTCTACCATCTCCCCTGTCAGGTAGTTACAGTAGACCTACTACCATCTGTCAGATAGTTACAGTACACCAACTACCATCTCCCCTGTCAGATAATTACAGTAGACCATCTACCATCTCCCCTGTCAGATAGTTACAGTAGACCTTCTACCATCTCCCCTGTCAGATAGTTACAGTAGACCTACTACCATCTGTCAGATAGTTAAAGTAGACCTACTACCATCTGTCAGATAGTTACAGTAGACCTGCTACCATCTGTCAGATAGTTACAGTAGACCAACTACCATCTGTCAGATAGTTACAGTAGACCTATTACCATCTGTCAGATAGTTACAGTAGACCTACTACAATCTGTCAGATAGTTACAGTAGACCTACTACCATCTGTCAGACAGTTACACTAGACCTACTACCATCTGTCAGATAGTTACAGTAGACCTACTACCATCTGTCAGATAGTTACAGTAGACATACTACCATCTGTCAGATAGTTACAGTAGACCTATTACCATCTCCCCTTTCAGATAGTTACAGTAGACCTACTACCATCTGTCAGATAGATACAGTAGACCTACTACCATCTCCCCTATCTGACAGATGGTAGTAGGTCTACTGTAACTATCTGAAAGGGGAGATGGTAGTAGGTCTACTGTAACTATCTGACAGATGGTAGTAGGTCTACTGTAACTATTTGACAGATGGTACTAGGTCTACTGTAACTATCTGACAGATGGTAGTTGGTCTACTGTAACTATCTGACATGGGAGATGGTAGTAGGTCTACTGTGTCTGTCAGATAGTTACAGTAGACCAACTACCATCTGTCAGATAGTTACAGTAGACCTAGTACCATCTGTCAGATAGTTACAGTAGACCTAGTACCATCTGTCAAATAGTTACAGTAGACCTACTACCATCTGTCAGAAAGTTACAGTAGACCTACTACCATCTGTCAGGTAGTTACAGTAGACCTACTACCATCTGTCAGATAGTTACATTAGATGTACTACCATCTGTCAGATAGTTACAGTAGATGTACTACCATCTGTCAGATTGTTACTGTAGACCTATTACCACCTGTCAGGTAGTTACAGTAGACCTACTACCGTCTGTCAGATAGTTACTATAGATGTACTACCATCTGTCAGATAGTTACAGTAGACCTACTACCATCTGTCAGATAATTACAGTAGACCATCTACCATCTCCCCTGTCAGATAGTTACAGTAGACCTTCTACCATCTCAAATGTCAGATAGTTACAGTAGACCTACTACCATCTGTCAGATAGTTACAGTAGACCTGCTACCATCTGTCAGATAGTTACAGTAGACCTACTACCATCTGTCAGATAGTTACAGTAGACCTATTACCATCTGTGAGATAGTTACAGTAGACTTACTACAATCTGTCAGATAGTTACAGTAGACCTACTACCATCTGTCAGACAGTTACACTAGACCTACTGCCATCTGTCAGATAGTTTCAGTAGACCTACTACCATCTGTCAGATAGTTACAGTAGACCTACTACCATCTGTCAGATAATTACAGTAGACCTACTACCATCTGTCAGATAGTTACAGTAGACCTACTACCATCTGTCATATAGTTACAGTAGACCTACTACCATCTCCCCTGTCAGATAGTTACAGTAGACCTACTACCATCTGTCAGATAGATACAGTAGACCTACTACCATCTCCCCTGTCAGATAGTTACAGTAGACCTACTACCATCTGTCAGATAGTTACAGTAGACCTACTACCATCTGTCAAATAGTTACAGTAGACCTATTACCATCTGGCAGATGGTTACAGTAGATGTACTACCATCTGTCAGATAGTTACAGTAGACCTACTACTATCTGTCAGATAGTTACTGTAGACCTACTACCATCTGTCAGATTGTTTCTGTAGACCTACTACCATCTGTCAGATAGTTACTGTAGACCTACTACCATCTGTCAGAAAGTTACAGTAGACCTACTACCATCTGTCAGGTATTTACAGTAGACCTACTACCGTCTGCCAGATAGTTACATTAGATGTACTACCATCTGTCAGACAGTTACTGTAGACCTACTACCACCTGTCAGGTAGTTACAGTAGACCTTCTACCATCTCCCCTGTCAGGTAGTTACAGTAGACCTACTACCATCTGTCAGATAGTTACAGTAGACCTAGTACCATCTGTCAAATTGTTACAGTAGACCTACTACCATCTGTCAGAAAGTTACAGTAGACCTACTACCATCTGTCAGGTAGTTACAGTAGATCTACTACCATCTGTCAGATAGTTACAGTAGATGTACTACCATCTGTCAGATTGTTACTGTAGACCTATTACCACCTGTCAGGTAGTTACAGTAGACCTACTACCGTCTGTCAGATTGTTACTGTAGACCTACTACCATCTGTCAGATAGTTACAGTAGACCTACTGCCATCTGCCAGATAGTTACAGTAGACCTATTACCATCTGTCAGACAGTTACTGTAGACCTAATAACATCTGTCAGATAGTTACAGTAGACCTACTGCCATCTGTCAGATAGTTACAGTAGATGTACTACCATCTCCCCTGTCAGATAATTACAGTAGACCTATTACCATCTGTCAGATAGTTACAGTAGACCTACTACCATCTGTCAGATAGTTACAGTAGACCTTCTACCATCTCCCCTGTCAGATAGTTACAGTAGACCTTCTACAATCTCCCCTGTCAGATAGTTACAGTAGACCTACTACCATCTGTCAGATAGTTACAGTAGACCTGCTACCATCTGTCGGATAGTTACAGTAGACCTACTACCATCTGTCAGATAGTTACAGTAGACCTATTACCATCTGTCAGATAGTTACAGTAGACCTACTACAATCTGTCAGATAGTTACAGTAGACCTACTACCATCTGTCAGACAGTTACACTAGACCTACTACCATCTGTCAGATAGTTACAGTAGACCTACTACCATCTGTCAGATAATTACAGTAGACCTACTACCATCTGTCAGAAAGTTACAGTAGACCTACTGCCATCTGTCAGATAGTTAGAGTAGATGTACTACCATCTCCCCTGTCAGATAATTACAGTAGACCTATTACCATCTGTCAGACAGTTACACTAGACCTACTACAATCTGCCAGATAGTTACAGTAGACCTACTACAATCTGTCAGACAGTTACACTAGACCTACTACCATCTGTCAGATAGTTACATTAGATGTACTACCATCTGTCAGATTGTTACTGTAGACCTACTACCACCTGTCAGGTAGTTACAGTAGACCTTCTACCATCTCCCCTGTCAGGTAGTTACAGTAGACCTACTACCATCTGTCAGATAGTTACAGTACACCTACTACCATCTCCCCTGTCAGATAATTACAGTAGACCATCTACCATCTCCCCTGTCAGATAGTTACAGTAGACCTTCTACCATCTCCCCTGTTAGATAGTTACAGTAGACCTACTACCATCTGTCAGATAGTTAAAGTAGACCTACTACCATCTGTCAGATAGTTACAGTAGACCTGCTACCATCTGTCAGATAGTTACAGTAGACCAACTACCATCTGTCAGATAGTTACAGTAGACCTATTACCATCTGTCAGATAGTTACAGTAGACCTACTACAATCTGTCAGATAGTTACAGTAGACCTACTACCATCTGTCAGACAGTTACACTAGACCTACTACCATCTGTCAGATAGTTACAGTAGACCTACTACCATCTGTCAGATAGTTACAGTAGACATACTACCATCTGTCAGATAGTTACAGTAGACATACTACCATCTGTCAGATAGTTACAGTAGACCTACTACCATCTCCCCTTTCAGATAGTTACAGAAGACCTACTACCATCTGTCAGATAGATACAGTAGACCTACTAATATCTCTCTCTATCTGACAGATGGTAGTAGGTCTACTGTAACTATCTGAAAGGAGATGGTAGTAGGTCTACTGTAATTCATCTGACAGATGGGTAGGTCTACTGTAACTATTTGACAGATGGCACTAGGTCTACTGTAACTATCTGACAGATGGTAGTTGGTCTACTGTAACTATCTGACATGGGAGATGGTAGTAGGTCTACTGTATCTGTCAGATAGTTACAGTAGACCAACTTCCATCTGTCAGATAGTTACTGTAGACCTACTACCATCTGTCAGATTGTTACTGTAGACCTACTACCATCTGTCAGACAGTTACAGTAGACCTACTACCATCTGTCAGGTAGTTACAGTAGACCTACTACCATCTGCCAGATAGTTACAGTAGATGTACTACCATCTGTCAGATAGTTACAGTAGATGTACTACCATCTCTCAGATTGTTACTGTAGACCTATTACCACCTGTCAGGTAGTTACAGTAGACCTACTACCGTCTGTCAGATAGTTACTATAGATGTACTACCATCTGTCAGATTGTTACTGTAGACCTACTACCATCCGTCAGATAGTTACAGTAGACCTACTGCCATCTGCCAGATAGTTACAGTAGACCTATTACCATCTGTCAGACAGTTACTGTAGACCTACTACCATCTGTCAGATAGTTACAGTAGACCTACTGCCATCTGTCAGATAGTTACAGTAGATGTACTACCATCTCCTGTCAGATAATTACAGTAGACCTATTACCATCTGTCAGATAGTTACAGTAGACCTACTACCATCTGTCAGATAGTTACAGTAGACCTACTACCATCTGTCAGATAGTTACAGTAGACCTACTGCCATCTGCCAGATAGTTACAGTAGACCTACTGCCATCTGTCAGATAGTTACAGTAGACCTATTACCTACTGTCAGACAGTTACTGTAGACCTACTACCATTTGTCAGATAGTTACAGTAGACCTACTGCCATCTGTCAGATAGTTACAGTCGATTGACTACCATCTCCCTGTCAGATAATTACAGTAGACCTATTACCATCTGTCAGATAGTTACAGTAGACCTACTACCATCTCCCTGTCAGATAGTTACAGTAGACCTACTACCATCTCCTGTCAGATAGTTACAGTACACCTACTACCATCTGTCAGATAGATACATTAGACCTACTACCATCTCCCCTGTCAGATAGTTACAGTAGACCTACTACCATCTGTCAGAGAGTTAAAGTAAACCTACTACCATCTGTCAAATAGTTACAGTAAACCTACTACCATCTGTCAGATAGTTACAGTAGATGTACTACCATCTGTCAGATAGTTACAGTAGACCTACTACCATCTGTCAGATAGTTACTGTAGACCTACTACCATCTGTCAGATTGTTACTGTAGACCTACTACCATCTGTCAGACAGTTACTGTAGACCTACTACCATCTGTCAGAAAGTTACAGTAGACCTACTGCCATCTGACAGGTAGTTACAGTAGACCTACTACCATCTGTCAGATAGTTACAGTAGATGTACTACCATCTTTCAGATTGTTACTGTAGACCTACTACCATCTGTCAGATAGTTACAGTAGACCTACTGCCATCTGCCAGATTGTTACAGTAGACCCACTACCATCTGTCAGATAGTTACAGTAGACCTACTACCATCTGTCAGATAGTTACAGTAGACCTACTGCCATCTGCCAGATAGTTACAGTAGACCTACTACCATCTGTCAGATAGATACAGTAGACCTACTACCATCTCCCCTGTCAGATAGATACAGTAGACCTACTACCATCTCCCCTGTCAGATAGTTACTGTAGACCTACTACCATCTGTCAGATAGTTACAGTAGACCTACTACCATCTGTCAAATAGTTACAGTAGACCTACTACCATCTGTCAGAAAGTTACAGTAGATGTACTACCATCTGTCAGATAGTTACAGTCGACCTACTACCATCTGTCAGATTGTTAACGTAGACCTACTACCATCTGTCAGATAGTTACAGTAGACCTACTACCATCTGTCATAAAGTTACAGTAGACCTACTACCATCTGTCAGGTTGTTACAGTAGACCTAGTACCATCTGTCAGATAGTTACAGTAGATGTACTACCATCTGTCAGATTGTTACTGTAGACCTACTACCACCTGTCAGGTAGTTACAGTAGACCTACTACCATCTGTCAGATAGTTACTGTAGATGTACTACCATCTGTCAGATTGTTACTGTAGACCTACTACCATCTGTCAGATAGATCCAGTAGACCTACTGCCATCTGCCAGATTGTTACAGTAGACCCACTACCATCTGTCAGATAGTTACAGTAGACCTACTACCATCTGTCAGATAGTTACAGTAGACCTACTGCCATCTGCCAGATAGTTACAGTAGACCTACTGCCATCTGTCAGATAGTTACAGTAGACCTATTACCATCTGTCAGACAGTTACTGTAGACCTACTACCATCTGTCAGATAGTTACAGTAGACCTACTGCCATCTGTCAGATAGTTACAGTCGATGTACTACCCTATCTGACAGATGGTAGTAGGTCTACTGTAACTATCTGAAAGGAGATGGTAGTAGGTCTACTGTAACTTTCTGACAGATGGTAGTAGGTCTACTGTAACTATTTGACAGATGGCACTAGGTCTACTGTAACTATCTGACAGATGTGGTTGGTCTACTGTAACTATTCTGACATGGGAGATGGTAGTAGGTCTACTGTATCTGTCAGATAGTTACAGTAGACCAACTACCATCTGTCAGATAGTTACAGTAGACCTAGTACCATCTGTCAAATAGTTACAGTAGACCTACTACCATCTGTCAGAAAGTTACAGTAGACCTACTACCATCTGTCAGGTAGTTACAGTAGACCTACTACCATCTGTCAGATAGTTACAGTAGATGTACTACCATCTGTCAGATAGTTACAGTAGATGTACTACCATCTCTCAGATTGTTACTGTAGACCTATTACCACCTGTCAGGTAGTTACAGTAGACCTACTACCGTCTGTCAGATAGTTACTATAGATGTACTACCATCTGTCAGATTGTTACTGTAGACCTACTACCATCTGTCAGATAGTTACAGTAGACCTACTGCCATCTGCCAGATAGTTACAGTAGACCTATTACCATCTGTCAGACAGTTACTGTAGACCTACTACCATCTGTCAGATAGTTACAGTAGACCTACTGCCATCTGTCAGATAGTTACAGTAGATGTACTACCATCTCCACTGTCAGATAATTACAGTAGACCTATTACCATCTGTCAGATAGTTACAGTAGACCTACTACCATCTGTCAGATAGTTACAGTAGACCTACTACCATCTGTCAGATAGTTACAGTAGACCTACTGCCATCTGCCAGATAGTTACAGTAGACCTACTGCCATCTGTCAGATAGTTACAGTAGACCTATTACCTACTGTCAGACAGTTACTGTAGACCTACTACCATTTGTCAGATAGTTACAGTAGACCTACTGCCATCTGTCAGATAGTTACAGTCGATTTACTACCATCTCCCTGTCAGATAATTACAGTAGACCTATTACCATCTGTCAGATAGTTACAGTAGACCTACTACCATCTCCCTGTCAGATAGTTACAGTAGACCTACTACCATCTCCCCTGTCAGATAGTTACAGTACACCTACTACCATCTGTCAGATAGATACATTAGACCTACTACCATCTCCCTGTCAGATAGTTACAGTAGACCTACTACCATCTGTCAGATAGTTACAGTAAACCTACTACCATCTGTCAAATAGTTACAGTAAACCTACTACCATCTGTCAAATAGTTACAGTAGATGTACTACCATCTGTCAGATAGTTACAGTAGACCTACTACCATCTGTCAGATAGTTACTGTAGACCTACTACCATCTGTCAGATTGTTACTGTAGACCTACTACCATCTGTCAGACAGTTACTGTAGACCTACTACCATCTGTCAGAAAGTTACAGTAGACCTACTGCCATCTGACAGGTAGTTACAGTAGACCTACTACCATCTGTCAGATAGTTACAGTAGATGTACTACCATCTTTCAGATAGTTACTGTAGACCTACTACCACCTGTCAGGTAGTTACAGTAGACCTACTACCGTCTGTCAGATAGTTACTGTAGATGTACTACCTTCTGTCAGATTGTTACTGTAGACCTACTACCATCTGTCAGATAGTTACAGTAGACCTACTGCCATCTGCCAGATTGTTACAGTAGACCCACTACCATCTGTCAGATAGTTACAGTAGACCTACTACCATCTGTCAGATAGTTACAGTACACCTACTACCATCTCCTTTGTCAGATAATTACAGTAGACCATCTACCATCTCCCCTGTCAGATAGTTACAGTAGACCTTCTACCATCTCCCCTGTTAGATAGTTACAGTAGACCTACTACCATCTGTCAGATAGTTAAAGTAGACCTACTACCATCTGTCAGATAGTTACAGTAGACCTGCTACCATCTGTCAGATAGTTACAGTAGACCAACTACCATCTGTCAGATAGTTACAGTAGACCTATTACCATCTGTCAGATAGTTACAGTAGACCTACTACAATCTGTCAGATAGTTACAGTAGACCTACTACCATCTGTCAGACAGTTACACTAGACCTACTACCATCTGTCAGATAGTTACAGTAGACCTACTACCATCTGTCAGATAGTTACAGTAGACATACTACCATCTGTCAGATAGTTACAGTAGATGTACTACCATCTTTCAGATTGTTACTGTAGACCTACTACCATCTGTCAGATAGTTACAGTAGACCTACTGCCATCTGCCAGATTGTTACAGTAGACCCACTACCATCTGTCAGATAGTTACAGTAGACCTACTACCATCTGTCAGATAGTTACAGTAGACCTACTGCCATCTGCCAGATAGTTACAGTAGACCTACTACCATCTGTCAGATAGATACAGTAGACCTACTACCATCTCCCCTGTCAGATAGTTACTGTAGACCTACTACCATCTGTCAGATAGTTACAGTAGACCTACTACCATCTGTCAAATAGTTACAGTAGACCTACTACCATCTGTCAGAAAGTTACAGTAGATGTACTACCATCTGTCAGATAGTTACAGTCGACCTACTACCATCTGTCAGATTGTTAACGTAGACCTACTACCATCTGTCAGATAGTTACAGTAGACCTACTACCATCTGTCATAAAGTTACAGTAGACCTACTACCATCTGTCAGGTTGTTACAGTAGACCTAGTACCATCTGTCAGATAGTTACAGTAGATGTACTACCATCTGTCAGATTGTTACTGTAGACCTACTACCACCTGTCAGGTAGTTACAGTAGACCTACTACCGTCTGTCAGATAGTTACTGTAGATGTACTACCATCTGTCAGATTGTTACTGTAGACCTACTACCATCTGTCAGATAGATCCAGTAGACCTACTGCCATCTGCCAGATTGTTACAGTAGACCCACTACCATCTGTCAGATAGTTACAGTAGACCTACTACCATCTGTCAGATAGTTACAGTAGACCTACTGCCATCTGCCAGATAGTTACAGTAGACCTACTGCCATCTGTCAGATAGTTACAGTAGACCTATTACCATCTGTCAGACAGTTACTGTAGACCTACTACCATCTGTCAGATAGTTACAGTAGACCTACTGCCATCTGTCAGATAGTTACAGTCGATGTACAACCCCTATCTGACAGATGGTAGTAGGTCTACTGTAACTATCTGAAAGGGGAGATGGTAGTAGGTCTACTGTAACTATTCTGACAGATGGTAGTAGGTCTACTGTAACTATTTGACAGATGGCACTAGGTCTACTGTAACTATCTGACAGATGGTAGTTGGTCTACTGTAACTATCTGACATGGGAGATGGTAGTAGGTCTACTGTATCTGTCAGATAGTTACAGTAGACCAAATACCATCTGTCAGATAGTTACAGTAGACCTAGTACCATCTGTCAAATAGTTACAGTAGACCTACTACCATCTGTCAGAAAGTTACAGTAGACCTACTACCATCTGTCAGGTAGTTACAGTAGACCTACTACCATCTGTCAGATAGTTACAGTAGATGTACTACCATCTGTCAGATAGTTACAGTAGATGTACTACCATCTCTCAGATTGTTACTGTAGACCTATTACCACCTGTCAGGTAGTTACAGTAGACCTACTACCGTCTGTCAGATAGTTACTATAGATGTACTACCATCTGTCAGATTGTTACTGTAGACCTACTACCATCTGTCAGATAGTTACAGTAGACCTACTGCCATCTGCCAGATAGTTACAGTAGACCTATTACCATCTGTCAGACAGTTACTGTAGACCTACTACCATCTGTCAGATAGTTACAGTAGACCTACTGCCATCTGTCAGATAGTTACAGTAGATGTACTACCATCTCCACTGTCAGATAATTACAGTAGACCTATTACCATCTGTCAGATAGTTACAGTAGACCTACTACCATCTGTCAGATAGTTACAGTAGACCTACTACCATCTGTCAGATAGTTACAGTAGACCTACTGCCATCTGCCAGATAGTTACAGTAGACCTACTGCCATTTGTCAGATAGTTACAGTAGACCTATTACCTACTGTCAGACAGTTACTGTAGACCTACTACCATTTGTCAGATAGTTACAGTAGACCTACTGCCATCTGTCAGATAGTTACAGTCGATTTACTACCATCTCCCCTGTCAGATAATTACAGTAGACCTATTACCATCTGTCAGATAGTTACAGTAGACCTACTACCATCTCCCCTGTCAGATAGTTACAGTAGACCTACTACCATCTCCCCTGTCAGATAGTTACAGTACACCTACTACCATCTGTCAGATAGATACATTAGACCTACTACCATCTCCCCTGTCAGATAGTTACAGTAGACCTACTACCATCTGTCAGATAGTTACAGTAAACCTACTACCATCTGTCAAATAGTTACAGTAAACCTACTACCATCTGTCAGATAGTTACAGTAGATGTACTACCATCTGTCAGATAGTTACAGTAGACCTACTACCATCTGTCAGATAGTTACTGTAGACCTACTACCATCTGTCAGATTGTTACTGTAGACCTACTACCATCTGTCAGACAGTTACTGTAGACCTACTACCATCTGTCAGAAAGTTACAGTAGACCTACTGCCATCTGACAGGTAGTTACAGTAGACCTACTACCATCTGTCAGATAGTTACAGTAGATGTACTACCATCTTTCAGATAGTTACTGTAGACCTACTACCACCTGTCAGGTAGTTACAGTAGACCTACTACCGTCTGTCAGATAGTTACTGTAGATGTACTACCTTCTGTCAGATTGTTACTGTAGACCTACTACCATCTGTCAGATAGTTACAGTAGACCTACTGCCATCTGCCAGATTGTTACAGTAGACCCACTACCATCTGTCAGATAGTTACAGTAGACCTACTACCATCTGTCAGATAGTTACAGTACACCTACTACCATCTCCCCTGTCAGATAATTACAGTAGACCATCTACCATCTCCCTGTCAGATAGTTACAGTAGACCTTCTACCATCTCCCCTGTTAGATAGTTACAGTAGACCTACTACCATCTGTCAGATAGTTAAAGTAGACCTACTACCATCTGTCAGATAGTTACAGTAGACCTGCTACCATCTGTCAGATAGTTACAGTAGACCAACTACCATCTGTCAGATAGTTACAGTAGACCTATTACCATCTGTCAGATAGTTACAGTAGACCTACTACAATCTGTCAGATAGTTACAGTAGACCTACTACCATCTGTCAGACAGTTACACTAGACCTACTACCATCTGTCAGATAGTTACAGTAGACCTACTACCATCTGTCAGATAGTTACAGTAGACATACTACCATCTGTCAGATAGTTACAGTAGACATACTACCATCTGTCAGATAGTTACAGTAGACCTACTACCATCTCCCCTTTCAGATAGTTACAGAAGACCTACTACCATCTGTCAGATAGATACAGTAGACCTACTACCATCTCCCCTATCTGACAGATGGTAGTAGGTCTACTGTAACTATCTGAAAGGGGAGATGGTAGTAGGTCTACTGTAACTATCTGACAGATGGTAGTAGGTCTACTGTAACTATTTGACAGATGGCACTAGGTCTACTGTAACTATCTGACAGATGGTAGTTGGTCTACTGTAACTATCTGACATGGGAGATGGTAGTAGGTCTACTGTATCTGTCAGATAGTTACAGTAGACCAACTTCCATCTGTCAGATAGTTACTGTAGACCTACTACCATCTGTCAGATTGTTACTGTAGACCTACTACCATCTGTCAGACAGTTACAGTAGACCTACTACCATCTGTCAGGTAGTTACAGTAGACCTACTACCATCTGCCAGATAGTTACAGTAGATGTACTACCATCTGTCAGATAGTTACAGTAGATGTACTACCATCTCTCAGATTGTTACTGTAGACCTATTACCACCTGTCAGGTAGTTACAGTAGACCTACTACCGTCTGTCAGATAGTTACTATAGATGTACTACCATCTGTCAGATTGTTACTGTAGACCTACTACCATCTGTCAGATAGTTACAGTAGACCTACTGCCATCTGCCAGATAGTTACAGTAGACCTATTACCATCTGTCAGACAGTTACTGTAGACCTACTACCATCTGTCAGATAGTTACAGTAGACCTACTGCCATCTGTCAGATAGTTACAGTAGATGTACTACCATCTCCCCTGTCAGATAATTACAGTAGACCTATTACCATCTGTCAGATAGTTACAGTAGACCTACTACCATCTCCCCTGTCAGATAGTTACAGTAGACCTACTACCATCTCCCCTGTCAGATAGTTACAGTACACCTACTACCATCTGTCAGATAGATACATTAGACCTACTACCATCTCCCCTGTCAGATAGTTACAGTAGACCTACTACCATCTGTCAGATAGTTACAGTAAACCTACTACCATCTGTCAAATAGTTACAGTAAACCTACTACCATCTGTCAGATAGTTACAGTAGATGTACTACCATCTGTCAGATAGTTACAGTAGACCTACTACCATCTGTCAGATAGTTACTGTAGACCTACTACCATCTGTCAGATTGTTACTGTAGACCTACTACCATCTGTCAGACAGTTACTGTAGACCTACTACCATCTGTCAGAAAGTTACAGTAGACCTACTGCCATCTGACAGGTAGTTACAGTAGACCTACTACCATCTGTCAGATAGTTACAGTAGATGTACTACCATCTTTCAGATTGTTACTGTAGACCTACTACCATCTGTCAGATAGTTACAGTAGACCTACTGCCATCTGCCAGATTGTTACAGTAGACCCACTACCATCTGTCAGATAGTTACAGTAGACCTACTACCATCTGTCAGATAGTTACAGTAGACCTACTGCCATCTGCCAGATAGTTACAGTAGACCTACTACCATCTGTCAGATAGATACAGTAGACCTACTACCATCTCCCCTGTCAGATAGTTACTGTAGACCTACTACCATCTGTCAGATAGTTACAGTAGACCTACTACCATCTGTCAAATAGTTACAGTAGACCTACTACCATCTGTCAGAAAGTTACAGTAGATGTACTACCATCTGTCAGATAGTTACAGTCGACCTACTACCATCTGTCAGATTGTTAACGTAGACCTACTACCATCTGTCAGATAGTTACAGTAGACCTACTACCATCTGTCATAAAGTTACAGTAGACCTACTACCATCTGTCAGGTTGTTACAGTAGACCTAGTACCATCTGTCAGATAGTTACAGTAGATGTACTACCATCTGTCAGATTGTTACTGTAGACCTACTACCACCTGTCAGGTAGTTACAGTAGACCTACTACCGTCTGTCAGATAGTTACTGTAGATGTACTACCATCTGTCAGATTGTTACTGTAGACCTACTACCATCTGTCAGATAGATCCAGTAGACCTACTGCCATCTGCCAGATTGTTACAGTAGACCCACTACCATCTGTCAGATAGTTACAGTAGACCTACTACCATCTGTCAGATAGTTACAGTAGACCTACTGCCATCTGCCAGATAGTTACAGTAGACCTACTGCCATCTGTCAGATAGTTACAGTAGACCTATTACCATCTGTCAGACAGTTACTGTAGACCTACTACCATCTGTCAGATAGTTACAGTAGACCTACTGCCATCTGTCAGATAGTTACAGTCGATGTACAACCCCTATCTGACAGATGGTAGTAGGTCTACTGTAACTATCTGAAAGGGGAGATGGTAGTAGGTCTACTGTAACTATCTGACAGATGGTAGTAGGTCTACTGTAACTATTTGACAGATGGCACTAGGTCTACTGTAACTATCTGACAGATGGTAGTTGGTCTACTGTAACTATCTGACATGGGAGATGGTAGTAGGTCTACTGTATCTGTCAGATAGTTACAGTAGACCAACTACCATCTGTCAGATAGTTACAGTAGACCTAGTACCATCTGTCAAATAGTTACAGTAGACCTACTACCATCTGTCAGAAAGTTACAGTAGACCTACTACCATCTGTCAGGTAGTTACAGTAGACCTACTACCATCTGTCAGATAGTTACAGTAGATGTACTACCATCTGTCAGATAGTTACAGTAGATGTACTACCATCTCTCAGATTGTTACTGTAGACCTATTACCACCTGTCAGGTAGTTACAGTAGACCTACTACCGTCTGTCAGATAGTTACTATAGATGTACTACCATCTGTCAGATTGTTACTGTAGACCTACTACCATCTGTCAGATAGTTACAGTAGACCTACTGCCATCTGCCAGATAGTTACAGTAGACCTATTACCATCTGTCAGACAGTTACTGTAGACCTACTACCATCTGTCAGATAGTTACAGTAGACCTACTGCCATCTGTCAGATAGTTACAGTAGATGTACTACCATCTCCACTGTCAGATAATTACAGTAGTCCTATTACCATCTGTCAGATAGTTACAGTAGACCTACTACCATCTGTCAGATAGTTACAGTAGACCTACTACCATCTGTCAGATAGTTACAGTAGACCTACTGCCATCTGCCAGATAGTTACAGTAGACCTACTGCCATCTGTCAGATAGTTACAGTAGACCTATTACCTACTGTCAGACAGTTACTGTAGACCTACTACCATTTGTCAGATAGTTACAGTAGACCTACTGCCATCTGTCAGATAGTTACAGTCGATTTACTACCATCTCCCCTGTCAGATAATTACAGTAGACCTATTACCATCTGTCAGATAGTTACAGTAGACCTACTACCATCTCCCTGTCAGATAGTTACAGTAGACCTACTACCATCTCCCCTGTCAGATAGTTACAGTACACCTACTACCATCTGTCAGATAGATACATTAGACCTACTACCATCTCCTGTCAGATAGTTACAGTAGACCTACTACCATCTGTCAGATAGTTACAGTAAACCTACTACCATCTGTCAAATAGTTACAGTAAACCTACTACCATCTGTCAGATAGTTACAGTAGATGTACTACCATCTGTCAGATAGTTACAGTAGACCTACTACCATCTGTCAGATAGTTACTGTAGACCTACTACCATCTGTCAGATTGTTACTGTAGACCTACTACCATCTGTCAGACAGTTACTGTAGACCTACTACCATCTGTCAGAAAGTTACAGTAGACCTACTGCCATCTGACAGGTAGTTACAGTAGACCTACTACCATCTGTCAGATAGTTACAGTAGATGTACTACCATCTTTCAGATAGTTACTGTAGACCTACTACCACCTGTCAGGTAGTTACAGTAGACCTACTACCGTCTGTCAGATAGTTACTGTAGATGTACTACCTTCTGTCAGATTGTTACTGTAGACCTACTACCATCTGTCAGATAGTTACAGTAGACCTACTGCCATCTGCCAGATTGTTACAGTAGACCCACTACCATCTGTCAGATAGTTACAGTAGACCTACTACCATCTGTCAGATAGTTACAGTAGACCTACTGCCATCTGCCAGATAGTTACAGTAGACCTACTACCATCTGTCAGATAGATACAGTAGACCTACTACCATCTCCCCTGTCAGATAGTTACTGTAGACCTACTACCATCTGTCAGATAGTTACAGTAGACCTACTACCATCTGTCAAATAGTTACAGTAGACCTACTACCATCTGTCAGATAGTTACAGTAGATGTACTTCCATCTGTCAGATAGTTACAGTCGACCTACTACCATCTGTCAGATTGTTAACGTAGACCTACTACCATCTGTCAGATAGTTACAGTAGACCTACTACCATCTGTCAGAAAGTTACAGTAGACCTACTACCATCTGTCAGGTTGTTACAGTAGACCTACTACCATCTGTCAGATAGTTACAGTAGATGTACTACCATCTGTCAGATTGTTACTGTAGACCTACTACCACCTGTCAGGTAGTTACAGTAGACCTACTACCGTCTGTCAGATAGTTACTGTAGATGTACTACCATCTGTCAGATTGTTACTGTAGACCTACTACCATCTGTCAGATAGATCCAGTAGACCTACTGCCATCTGCCAGATTGTTACAGTAGACCCACTACCATCTGTCAGATAGTTACAGTAGACCTACTACCATCTGTCAGATAGTTACAGTAGACCTACTGCCATCTGCCAGATAGTTACAGTAGACCTACTGCCATCTGTCAGATAGTTACAGTAGACCTATTACCATCTGTCAGACAGTTACTGTAGACCTACTACCATCCGTCAGATAGTTACAGTAGACCTACTGCCATCTGTCAGATAGTTACAGTCGATGTACAACCATCTCCCCTGTCAGATAATTACAGTAGACCTATTACCATCTGTCAGATAGTTACAGTAGACCTACTACCATCTGTCAGATAGTTACAGTAGACCTTCTACCATATCCCCTGTCAGGTAGTTACAGTAGACCTACTACCATCTGTCAGATAGTTACAGTAGACCTACTACCATCTCCCCTGTCAGATAATTACAGTAGACCATCTACCATCTCCCCTCTCAGATAGTTACAGTAGACCTTCTACCATCTCCCCTGTCAGATAGTTACAGTAGACCTACTACCATCTGTCAGATAGTTACAGTAGTCCTACTACCATCTGTCAGATAGTTACAGTAGACCTGCTACCATCTGTCAGATAGTTACAGTAGACCTACTACCATCTGTCAGATAGTTACAGTAGACCTATTACCATCTGTCAGATAGTTACAGTAGACCTACTACAATCTGTCAGATAGTTACTGTAGACCTACTATCATCTGTCAGACAGTTACACTAGACCTACTACCATCTGTCAGATAGTTACAGTAGACCTACTACCATCTGTCAGATAGTTACAGTAGACCTACTACCATCTGTCAGATAATTACAGTAGACCTACTACCATCTGTCAGATAGTTACAGTAGACCTAGTACCATCTGTCAGATAGTTACAGTAGACCTAATACCATCTCCCTTGTCAGATAGTTACAGTACACCTACTACCATCTGTCAGATAGATACAGTAGACCTACTACCATCTCCCCTGTCAGATAGTTACAGTAGACCTACTACCATCTGTCAGATAGTTACAGTAGACCTACTACCATCTGTCAGATAGTTACAGTAGACCTACTACAATCTGTCAGATAGTTACAGTAGACCTACTACCATCTGTCAGACAGTTACACTAGACCTACTACCATCTGTCAGATAGTTACAGTAGACCTACTACCATCTGTCAGATAGTTACAGTAGACCTACTACCATCTGTCAGATAATTACAGTAGACCTACTACCATCTGTCAGATAGTTACAGTAGACCTACTACCATCTGTCAGATAGTTACAGTAGACCTACTACCATCTCCCCTGTCAGTTACAGTACACCTACTACCATCTGTCAGATAGATACAGTAGACCTACTACCATCTCCCCTGTCAGATAGTTACAGTAGACCTACTACCATCTGTCAGATAGTTACAGTAGACCTACTACCATCTGTCAAATAGTTACAGTAGACCTACTACCATCTGTCAGATAGTTACAGTAGATGTACTACCATCTGTCAGATAGTTACAGTAGACCTACTACCATCTGTCAGATAGTTACTGTAGACCTACTACCATCTGTCAGATTGTTACAGTAGACCTACTACCATCTGTCAGTTAGTTACAGTAGACCTACTACCATCTGTCAGATAGTTACTGTAGATGTACTACCATCTGTCAGATTGTTACTGTAGACCTACTACCATCTGTCAGATAGTTACAGTAGACCTACTGCCATCTGTCAGATTGTTACAGTAGACCCACTACCATCTGTCAGATAGTTACAGTAGACCTACTACCATCTGTCAGATAGTTACAGTATACCTACTGCCATCTGCCAGATAGTTACAGTAGACCTATTACCATCTGTCAGACAGTTACTGTAGACCTACTACCATCTGTCAGATAGTTACAGTAGACCTACTGCCATCTGTCAGATAGTTACAGTCGATGTACTACCATCTCCCCTGTCAGATAATTACAGTAGACCTACTACCATCTGTCAGATAGTTACAGTAGACCTACTACCATCTCCCCTGTCAGATAGTTACAGTAGACCTTCTACCATCTCCCCTGTCAGATAGTTACAGTAGACCTACTACCATCTGTCAGATAATTACAGTAAACCTTCTACCATCTCCCCTGTCAGATAGTTACAGTAGACCTACTACCATCTGTCAGATAATTACAGTAGACCTACTACCATCTCCCCTGTCAGATAATTACAATAGACCTACT
The DNA here is from genome assembly GCA_030435695.1 of Brachymystax lenok tsinlingensis. Taxonomy (NCBI): domain Eukaryota; kingdom Metazoa; phylum Chordata; class Actinopteri; order Salmoniformes; family Salmonidae; genus Brachymystax; species Brachymystax lenok. The sequence goes on along the minus strand of CM059814.1, from coordinate 1,307,024 downwards.
ACCATCTCCCCTGTCATATAGGTACTATCTTGTGAATTAGACTTATATTCATGAATCCTGTCCTAATATTGACATGACCAATCTCTCTTCATACTTGTTTCACATTATTCCTCTTTCTCAATTAATACATGATAGATGCTTTATTGATTATGATTTTTCTCTCCAGTGGCTCTGAACTTCCAGACTCCCTCTAAGGAGATGGACTTGAACCAGGGCCAGTTCCGGTCCAATGGGCAGAGTGGATACGTCCTGAAGCCTGACTTCCAGAGATATCCTGGGACAGAGTTTGACCCAACGACCCTCACCAAGGGACCCTGGCTCAAACGCAAAGCCTTCCACGTAATGGTGAGAAAAATAGTGTTTTATATAATGTGTTAATCAAAGTCACCATTATTAGTCAGTTGTACAACCAAATGCCTTCAACCGAAATGTGTCTCCTGCATTTAACCCAACCCCTCTGAATCAGAGAGGTGCGGGGGGCTGCCTTAATCGACATCCACGTCTTGGCGCCCGGGAACAGTGGGTTAACTGCCTTGTTCAGGGGCAGAAGGACAGATTTTTTTCCTTGTCAGCTTGGGGATTTGAACTTGCAACCCTCCGGTTACAAGTCCAACGCTCTAACCACTAGGCTCCCTTTTGCCCCCTAAAGATTATAATGTGCTATATATTACCATGTGTTATATAGTGTGTTATATATTAAAGTGTGTTATATATTATGGAGTGTCATATATTATGGTGTGTTATATATTATAGAGTGTTATATATTATAGTGTGTTATATGTTATAGTGTGTTATATATTATGGTGTGTTATATATTATAGTGTGTTATATATTATAATGTGCTACATATTACCATGTGTTATATAGTGTGTTATATATTAAAGTGTGTTATATATTATGGAGTGTTATATATTATGGTGTGTTATAAATCGTAGTGTGTTATATATTATAGTGTGTTATATATTATGGTGTGTTATATATTATAGTGTGTTATATATTATAATGTGCTACATATTACCATGTGTTATATAGTGTGTTATATATTAAAGTGTGTTATATATTATGGAGTGTTATATATTATGGTGTGTTATAAATCGTAGTGTGTTATATATTATAGTTTGTTATATATTATGGTGTGTTATATATTATAGTGTGTTGCATATTATAGTGTGTTATATATTATAGTGTGTTATATATTATAGTGTGTTATATATTATGGTGTGTTATATATTATGGTGTGTTATCTATTATGGTGTGTTATCTATTATAGTGTGTTATATATTATAGTGTGTTACATATTATAGTGTGTTATATATTATAGTGTGTTATATATTACGGTGTGTTATACATTATAGTGTGTTATATATTATAGTGTGTTATATATTATGGTGTGTTATATATTAAAGTGTGTTACATATTATAGTGTGTTTTATATTACGGTGTGTTATATATTACAGTGTGTTATATATTATAGTGTGTTATATATTATGGTGTGTTATATATTATAGTGTGTTATATATTATAGTGTGTTATATATTATGGTGTGTTATATATTATAGTGTGTTATATATTATAGTGTGTTATATATTATGGTGTGTTATCTATTATGGTGTGTTATCTATTATAGTGTGTTATATATTATAGTGTGTTACATATTATAGTGTGTTATATATTATACTGTGTTATATATTATAGTGTGTTATATATTATAGTGTGTTATATATTATGGTGTGTTATATATTATGGTGTGTTATCTATTATGGTGTGTTATCTATTATAGTGTGTTATATATTATAGTGTGTTACATATTATAGTGTGTTATATATTACGGTGTGTTATATATTATAGTGTGTTATATATTATGGTGTGTTATATATTATAGTGTGTTATATATTATAGTGTGTTATATATTATGGTGTGTTATATATTATAGTGTGTTATATATTATAGTGTGTTGCATATTATAGTGTGTTATATATTATAGTGTGTTATATATTATAGTGTGTTATATATTATGGTGTGTTATCTATTATGGTGTGTTATCTATTATAGTGTGTTATATATTATAGTGTGTTACATATTATAGTGTGTTATATTTTACACTGTGTTATATATTATAGTTTGTTATATATTATGGTGTGTTATCTATTATAGTGTGTTACATATTATAGTGTGTTATATATTATAGTGTGTTATATTTTATACTGTGTTATATATTATAGTGTGTTACATATTATAGTGTGTTATATAGTAGAGTGTGTTATATATTATAGTGTGTTATACATTATATTGTGTTATATATTATAGTGTGTTATATATTATGGTGTGTTATATATTATAGTGTGTTATATATTATAGTGTGTTATATATTATAGTGTGTTATATTATATTGTGTTATATATTATAGTGTGTTATATTATATTGTGTTATATATTATAGTGTGTTATATATTATATTGTGTTATATATTATAGTGTGTTATATTATATTGTGCTATATATTATAGTGTGTTATATATTATAATGTGCTATATATTACCATGTGTTATATAGTGTGTTATATATTAAAGTGTGTTATATATTATGGAGTGTTATATATTATAGTGTGTTATATATTATAGTGTGTTATATATTATGGTGTGTTATATATTATAGTGTGTTATATATTATAGTGAGTTATATATTATAGTGTGTTATATATTATGGTGTGTTATATATTATAGTGTGTTGCATATTATAGTGTGTTATATATTATAGTGTGTTATATATTATAGTGTGTTATATATTATGGTGTGTTATATATTATGGTGTGTTATCTATTATGGTGTGTTATCTATTATAGTGTGTTATATATTAGAGTGTGTTACATATTATAGTGTGTTATATATTACGGTGTGTTATATATTACAGTGTGTTATATATTATAGTGTGTTATATATTATAGTTTGTTATATATTATGGTGTGTTATATATTATGGTGTGTTATATATTATAGTGTGTTATATATTATAGTGTGTTGCATATTATAGTGTGTTATATATTACAGTGTGTTATATATTATAGTGTGTTATATATTATGGTGTGTTATCTATTATGGTGTGTTATCTATTATAGTGTGTTATATATTATAGTGTGTTACATATTATAGTGTGTTATATTTTATACTGTGTTATATATTATAGTTTGTTATATATTATGGTATGTTATCTATTATAGTGTGTTACATATTATAGTGTGTTATATATTATAGTGTGTTATATAGTAGAGTATGTTATATATTATAGTGTGTTATACATTATATTGTGTTATATATTATAGTGTGTTATATATTATGGTGTGTTATATATTATAGTGTGTTATATATTATAGTGTGTTATATATTATAGTGTGTTATATTATATTGTGTTATATATTATAGTGTGTTATATATTATAGTGTGTTATATTATATTGTGTTATATATTATAGTGTGTTATATTATATTGTGTTATATATTATAGTGTGTTATATATTATAATGTGCTATATATTACCATGTGTTATATAGTGTGTTATATATTAAAGTGTGTTATATATTATGGAGTGTTATATATTATGGTGTGTTATAAATCGTAGTGTGTTATATATTATAGTGTGTTATATATTATGGTGTGTTATATATTATAGTGTGTTATATATTATGGTGTGTTATATATTATGGTGTGTTATATATTATGGTGTGTTATATATTATAGTGTGTTATATATTAGAGTGTGTTACATATTATAGTGTGTTATATATTACGGTGTGTTACATATTACAGTGTGTTATATATTATAGTGTGTTATATATTATGGTGTGTTATATATTATAGTTTGTTATATATTATAGTGTGTTATATATTATGGTGTGTTATATATTATAGTGTGTTATATATTATAGTGTGTTGCATATTATAGTGTGTTATATATTATAGTGTGTTATATATTATAGTGTGTTATATATTATGGTGTATTATATATTATGGTGTGTTATCTATTATGGTGTGTTATCTATTATGGTGTGTTATCTATTATAGTGTGTTATATATTATAGTGTGTTACATATTATAGTGTGTTATATATTACGGTGTGTTATATATTATAGTGTGTTATATATTATAGTGTGTTATATATTATGGTGTGTTATATATTATAGTGTGTTATATATTATAGTGTGTTATATGTTATAGTTTGTTATATATTATGGTGTGTTATCTATTATAGTGTGTTACATGTTATAGTGTGTTATATATTATAGTGTGTTATATTTTATACTGTGTTATATATTATAGTGTGTTACATATTATAGTGTGTTATATAGTAGAGTGTGTTATATATTATAGTGTGTTATATGTTATATTGTGTTATATATTATAGTGTGTTATATATTATGGTGTGTTATATATTATAGTGTGTTACATATTATAGTGTGTTATATATTATAGTGTGTTATATTTTATACTGTGTTATATATTATAGTTTGTTATATATTATGGTGTGTTATCTATTATAGTGTGTTACATGTTATAGTGTGTTATATATTATAGTGTGTTATATTTTATACTGTGTTATATATTATAGTGTGTTACATATTATAGTGTGTTATATAGTAGAGTGTGGTATATATTATAGTGTGTTATATGTTATATTGTGTTATATATTATAGTGTGTTATATATTATGGTGTGTTATATATTATAGTGTGTTATATTATATTGTGTTATATATTATAGTGTGTTATATTATATTGTGTTATATATTATAGTGTGTTATATATTATAGTGTGTTACATATTATAGTGTGTTATATATTATAGTGTGTTATATTTTATACTGTGTTATATATTATAGTTTGTTATATATTATGGTGTGTTATCTATTATAGTGTGTTACATGTTATAGTGTGTTATATATTATAGTGTGTTATATATTATAGTGTGTTGCATATTATAGTGTGTTATATATTATAGTGTGTTATATATTATAGTGTGTTATATATTATGGTGTATTATATATTATGGTGTGTTATCTATTATGGTGTGTTATCTATTATGGTGTGTTATCTATTATAGTGTGTTATATATTATAGTGTGTTACATATTATAGTGTGTTATATATTACGGTGTGTTATATATTATAGTGTGTTATATATTATAGTGTGTTATATATTATGGTGTGTTATATATTATAGTGTGTTATATATTATAGTGTGTTATATGTTATAGTTTGTTATATATTATGGTGTGTTATCTATTATAGTGTGTTACATGTTATAGTGTGTTATATATTATAGTGTGTTATATTTTATACTGTGTTATATATTATAGTGTGTTACATATTATAGTGTGTTATATAGTAGAGTGTGTTATATATTATAGTGTGTTATATGTTATATTGTGTTATATATTATAGTGTGTTATATATTATGGTGTGTTATATATTATAGTGTGTTACATATTATAGTGTGTTATATATTATAGTGTGTTATATTTTATACTGTGTTATATATTATAGTTTGTTATATATTATGGTGTGTTATCTATTATAGTGTGTTACATGTTATAGTGTGTTATATATTATAGTGTGTTATATTTTATACTGTGTTATATATTATAGTGTGTTACATATTATAGTGTGTTATATAGTAGAGTGTGGTATATATTATAGTGTGTTATATGTTATATTGTGTTATATATTATAGTGTGTTATATATTATGGTGTGTTATATATTATAGTGTGTTATATTATATTGTGTTATATATTATAGTGTGTTATATTATATTGTGTTATATATTATAGTGTGTTATATATTATAGTGTGTTACATATTATAGTGTGTTATATATTATAGTGTGTTATATTTTATACTGTGTTATATATTATAGTTTGTTATATATTATGGTGTGTTATCTATTATAGTGTGTTACATGTTATAGTGTGTTATATATTATAGTGTGTTATATTTTATACTGTGTTATATATTATAGTGTGTTACATATTATAGTGTGTTATATAGTAGAGTGTGTTATATATTATAGTGTGTTATATGTTATATTGTGTTATATATTATAGTGTGTTATATATTATGGTGTGTTATATATTATAGTGTGTTATATTATATTGTGTTATATATTATAGTGTGTTATATTATATTGTGTTATATATTATAGTGTGTTATATATTATAGTTTGTTATATATTATAGTGTGTTATATTATATTGTGTTATATATTATAGTGTGTTATATGTTATATTGTGTTATATATTATAGTGTGTTATATATTATGGTGTGTTATATATTATAGTGTGTTATATTATATTGTGTTATATATTATAGTGTGTTATATTATATTGTGTTATATATTATAGTGTGTTATATATTATAGTTTGTTATATATTATAGTGTGTTATATTATATTGTGTTATATATTATAGTGTGTTATATTTTATAGTGTGTTATATATTATAGTGTGTTATATTATATTGTGTTATATATTATTGTCACGTCCAGGCCTGAGAGACAGGCTGGAGTGTTTTTGTTTTGTTTTTGGTGTAGGGTTTTTCTGTTCTAGGTGATATATTTCTATGTTGGGGTAATGGTTCCCAATTAGAGGCAGCTGAGTGTCGTTGTCTCTAATTGGGAACCATATATATGTTTGTACATAGCTTGTTGTCAGTTGTGTTCAACTTCACGATCTTCGTTTACATTTTGTTATTTTTTCCCAGTTACGTTCGTCGTGATTAAAATGTATACTGGAAGCATCGCTGCGTCTTGGTCTGTCCGTTATGAGGATCGTGACAATTATAGTGTGTTATATTATGGTGTGTAACATCACTAAATGTATTATAATAGCTAGTAGTATAACACAGTGAAGACTACAACGGAGATTGATTAATAAAATAGCAATATATAAATAACACGAACTAGATTAGTTTCTGTGCAGTACGTCTATGATGTGATATTCATTTTATACTGTATCTTACCCACATGGTTCCTATTGATCAAGTGGTTTTATTGTTACCCACATGGTTCCTATTGATCAAGTGGTTTTATTGTTGTTGCCCACATGGTTCCTATTGATCAAGTGGTTTTATTGTTGCCCACATGGTTCCTATTGATCAAGTGGTTTTATTGTTACCCACATGGTTCCTATTGATCAAGTGGTTTTATTGTTGCCCACATGGTTCCTATTGATCAAGTGGTTTTATTGTTACCCACATGGTTCCTATTGATCAAGTGGTTTTATTGTTACCCACATGGTTCCTATTGATCAAGTGGTTTTATTGTTACCCACATGGTTCCTATTGATCAAGTGGTTTTATTGTTACCCACATGGTTCCTATTGATCAAGTGGTTTTATTGTTGTTACCCACATGGTTCCTATTGATCAAGTGGTTTTATTGTTACCCACATGGTTCCTATTGATCAAGTGGTTTTATTGTTGTTGCCCACATGGTTCCTATTGATCAAGTGGTTTTATTGTTACCCACATGGTTCCTATTGATCAAGTGGTTTTATTGTTGCCCACATGGTTCCTATTGATCAAGTGGTTTTATTGTTGTTATCCACATGGTTCCTATTGATCAAGTGGTTTTATTGTTACCCACATGGTTCCTATTGATCAAGTGGTTTTATTGTTACCCACATGGTTCCTATTGATCAAGTGGTTTTATTGTTGTTACCTACATGGTTCCTATTGATCAAGTGGTTTTATTGTTGCCCACATGGTTCCTATTGATCAAGTGGTTTTATTGTTGCCCACATGGTTCCTATTGATCAAGTGGTTTTATTGTTGTTACCTACATGGTTCCTATTGATCAAGTGGTTTTATTGTTACCCACATGGTTCCTATTGATTAAGTGGTTTTATTGTTGTTGCCCACATGGTTCCTATTGATCAAGTGGTTTTATTGTTGCCCACATGGTTCTTATTGATCAAGTGGTTTTATTGTTACCCACATGGTTCCTATTGATCAAGTGGTTTTATTGTTGCTACCCACATGGTTCCTATTGATCAAGTGGTTTTATTGTTGTTACCTACATGGTTCCTATTGATCAAGTGGTTTTATTGTTGCTACCCACATGGTTCCTATTGATCAAGTGGTTTTATTGTTACCCACATGGTTCCTATTGATCAAGTGGTTTTATTGTTACCCACATGGTTCCTATTGATCAAGTGGTTTTATTGTTGTTACCTACATGGTTCCTATTGATCAAGTGGTTTTATTGTTGCCCACATGGTTCCTATTGATCAAGTGGTTTTATTGTTGCCCACATGGTTCCTATTGATCAAGTGGTTTTATTGTTGCCCACATGGTTCCTATTGATCAAGTGGTTTTATTGTTGCCCACATGGTTCCTATTGATCAAGTGGTTTTATTGTTGCCCACATGGTTCCTATTGATCAAGTGGTTTTATTGTTGCTACCCACATGGCTTCTAATTGAACTTTCATCAGGTTTTTTATCAACACACAATGGTGTGTCAAATGATAATACTTTGAATTGAGAGTTGAGATATCATAAAATCAAATCAAATTTATTGATAAAGCCCTTCTTACATCAGCTCATGTCACAGAGTGCTGTACAGAAACCCTGCCTAAAACCCCAAACAGCAAGCAATGCAGGTGTAAAAGCACGGTGGCTAGGAAAAACTCCCTAGAATGGCCAAAACCTAGGAAGAAACCTAGAGCGGAACCAGGCTGTGAGGGGTGGCCAGTCCTCTTCTGGCTGTGCCGGGTGTAGATTAAAACAGAACATGGACAAGATTTTAAAATGTTCATAAAACAGGCAGAACAGTTGAAACTGGAGAAGCAGCACGGCCAGGTGGACTCGGGACATCAAGGAGTCATCAGGCCAGGAATGGTCCTAATGCTCAGGTCCTCCGAGAGAGAGAGAGAGAGAGAGAGAGAGAGAGAGAGGCAGAGAGAGAGAGAGAGAGAGAGAGAGAGAGAGAGAGAGAGAGAGAGAGAGAGAGAGAGAAGAAGGAAAAGAGAAAGAAAAAGAGAGAGATAATTAGAGAGAGCATACTTAAATTCGCACAGGACACCAGATAAGAGAAGAAATACTCCAGATATAACAGACGGACCCTAGCCCCCCGACACATAAACTACTGCAGCATAAATACTGGAGGCTGAGACAGGAGGGGTCGGGAGACACTGTGGCCCCGTCCGACGATACCCCCGGACAGGGCCAAACAGGCAGGATATAACCCCACCCACTCTGCCGAAGCACAGCCCCCACACCACTAGAGGGATATCTTCAACCACCAACTTACCATCCTGAGACAAGGCCGAGTACAGCCGACAAGATCTCCGCCACGGCACCAGTAAGCCAGTGACTCAGCCTCTGTAATAGGGTTAGAGGCAGAGAATCCCAGTGGAGGGGAACCGGCCAGGCAAAGACAGCAAGGGTGGTTCGTTGCTCCAGTGCCTTTCCGTTCACCTTCACACTCCTGGGCCAGACTACACTCAGTCATAGGACCTACTGAAGAGATGAGTCTTCAATAAAGACTTAAAGGTTGAGACCGAGTCTGCGTCTCTCACATGGATAGGCAGACTATTCCATAAAATGGAGCTCTATAGGAGAAAGCCCTGCCTCCAGCTGTTTGCTTAGAAATTCTAGGGACAGTAAGGAGGCCTGCGTTTTGTGACCGTAGCGTACGTGTAGGTATGTACGGCAGGACCAAATCGGAAAGATAGGTAGGAGCAAGCCCATGTAATGCTTTGTAGGTTAGCAGTAAAACCTTGAAATCAGCCCTTGCCTTAACAGGAAGCCAGTGTAGAGAGGCTAGTACTGGAGTAATATGGGGTTCTAGTCAAGATTCTAGCAGCCGTGTTTAGCACTAACTGAAGTTTATTTAGTGCTTTATCCGGGGGTATCCGGTAAGTAAAGCATTGCAGTAGTCTAACCTAGAAGTTACAAATGCATGGATTAACTTTTCTGCATCATTTTTGGACAGAAAGTTTCAGATTTTTACAATGTTACGTAAATGGTTCATTATCTTGTGTACTGCACTACAGAACATCATATCAATGCTGCTTTGAAATATCCTTTGTCATGAGGGTTTCAGTCGTAGTTCTCAAATGTGTGTGTGTGTGTATGCCTACGTGTGTGTCTCCAGGTGATTTCAGCCCAGCAGCTACCCAAGTTGAACAAGGATAAGTGTAAATCCATTGTGGACCCGCTGGTTAAAGTGGAGATCTATGGTGTTCCAGCTGACACGTGCAGCAAGGAGACACGCTCCATCGAGAACAATGGTGAGACACACACAACCACACACACACACACACACACACACACAACCACACACACACACACAACTACTCACACTGCAGGTTTTAACCCCATGTGGAACGTTGTTCCTCTCTGCAGGTTTTAACCCCATGTGGAACGTTGTTCCTCTCTGCAGGTTTTAACCCCATGTGGAACGTTGTTCCTCTCTGCAGGTTTTAACCCATGTGGAACGTTGTTTCTCTCTGCAGGTTTTAAACCCATGTGGAACGAGACGTTCCAGTTTGACATCCAGGTACCAGAACTGGCCCTCGTCCGCTTCCTGGTCGAAGACTATGACTCCACCTCACATAACGACCTAATTGGACAGTTCTGCCTGCAACTCACCAGTCTACAGAATGGTAACGTCTCTCTCTCTCTCTCTCTCTCTCTCTCTCTCCCTCCTCATTGCTGACTTACTCAAACCTCACATTCTGTTTCCCAGGTTACCGCCACGTCCCTCTGCTCACCAAGCATGGTGATGTCATCCCCTCCGCCGGCTTGTTTGTTCACCTCATGCTGCTGGATGCCAAATAGACCTTGCCCACTTCACACGGACCCCTCCCACATCAAACAATCTCCTCCCACATACTACTGACTCCTCCCACACAACACAGAACCCTCACACACCACAAGGACTCCTCTGACATTGTAATGTCTCTTCTCACACCAAAAGGACTACTCCCACATCAAACTAACTCCTCCCACACCACACGGACCCCTGAAAACGTGTGTTTTTGCATCTATGCGGTGGGTGATTCTGACATGTTAAGATGCTTTTTAAAAGTGTTGTATGTGAATGAAGTAAAGGATCCTATTGAGAGTAGTTACTATGTTGCTAATCCTATAGAGAGTAGTTAGTATGTTGCTAATCCTATTGAGAGTAGTTAGTATGTTGCTAATCCTATTGAGAGTAGTTACTATGTTGCTAATCCTATAGAGAGTAGTTACTATGTTGCTAATCCTATTGAGAGTAGTTAGTATGTTGCTAATCCTATTGAGAGTAGTTAGTATGTTGCTAATCCTATTGAGAGTAGTTAGTATGTTGCTAATCCTATTGAGAGTAGTTAGTATGTTGCTAATCCTATTGAGAGTAGTTAGTATGTTGCTAATCCTATTGAGAGTAGTTTGTTTGTTGCTAATCCTATTGAGAGTAGTTAGTATGTTGCTAATCCTATTGAGAGTAGTTAGTATGTTGCTAATCCTATTGAGAGTAGTTAGTATGTTGCTAATCCTATTGAGAGTAGTTAGTATGTTGCTAATCCTATTGAGAGTAGTTAGTATGTTGCTAATCCTATTGAGAGTAGTTAGTATGTTGCTAATCCTATTGAGAGTAGTTCGTTTGTTGCTAATCCTATTGAGAGTAGTTAGTATGTTACTAATCCTATAGAGAGTAGTTAGTATGTTGCTGGTCCTATAGAGAGTAGTTAGTATGTTGCTGGTCCTATAGAGAGCAGTTAGTATGTTGCTAATCCTATTGAGAGTAGTTTGTTTGTTGCTAATCCTATTGAGAGTAGTTAGTATGTTACTAATCCTATAGAGAGTAGTTAGTATGTTGCTGGTCCTATAGAGAGTAGTTAGTATGTTGCTGGTCCTATAGAGAGCAGTTAGTATGTTGCTAATCCTATTGAGAGTAGTTCGTTTGTTGCTAATCCTATTGAGAGTAGTTAGTATGTTACTAATCCTATAGAGAGTAGTTAGTATGTTGCCGGTCCTATAGAGGGTAGTTAGTATGTTGCTGGTCCTATAGAGAGTAGTTAGTATGTTAGGGGTCCTATAGAGATGAGTTAGTATGTTCCCGGTTCTATAGAAAGTAGTTAGTATATTAATAGTCCTATAGAGGGTAGTTAGTATGTTGCCGGTCCTATAGAGGGTAGTTAGTATGTTGCTGGTCCTAAAGAGGGTAGTTAGTATGTTGCTGGTCCTATAGAGAGTAGTTAGTATGTTAGGGGTCCTATAGAGATGAGTTAGTATGTTCCCGGTTCTATAGAGAGTAGTCAGTAGGTTAATAGTCCTATAGAGAATGGTTAGTATGTTGCTGTTCCTATGGAGAGTAGTTAGTATGTTGTTGGTCCTATAGAGAGTAGTTAGTATGTTGCTGGTCCTATAGAGAGTAGTTAGTATGTTGTTGGTCCTATAGAGAGTAGTTAGTATGTTGCTGGTCCTATAGAGGGTAGTTAGTATGTTGCTGGTCCTATAGAGAGTAGTTAGTATGTTGCTGGTCCTATAGAGGGTAGTTAGTATGTTGCTGGTCCTATAGAGGGTAGTTAGTATGTTGCTGGTCCTATAGAGAGTAGTTAGTATGTTGCTGGTCCTATAGAGAGTAGTTAGTATGTTAGGGGTCCTATAGAGAGTAGTTAATATGTTGCTGGTCCTATAGAGGGCAGTTAGTATGTTGCTGGTCCTATAGAGAGTAGTTAGTATGTTGCTGGTCCTATAGAGAGTAGTTAGTTTGTTGCTGGTCCTATAGAGAGTAGTTAGTATGTTGCTGGTCCTATAGAGAGTAGTTAGTGTGTTGCTGGTTCTATAGAGAGTAGTTAGTATGTTAATAGTCCTATAGAGGGTAGTTAGTATGTTGCTGGTCCTATGGAGAGTAGTTAGTATGTTGCTGGTCCTATAGAGAGTAGTTAGTATGTTGCTGGTCCCATAGAGAGTAGTTAATGTTGCTGGTCCTATAGAGCGTAGTTAGTATGTTGCTGGTCCTATAGAGAGTACTTAGTATGTTGCTGGTCCTATAGAGAGTAGTTAGTATGTTGCTGGTTCTATAGAGAGTAGTTAGTATGTTGCTGGTCCTATAGAGGGTAGTTAGTATGTTAGGGGTCCTATAGAGAGTAGTTAGTATGTTGCTGGTCCTATAGAGGGCAGTTAGTATGTTGCTGGTCCTATAGAGGGTAGTTAGTATGTTGCTGGTCCTATAGAGAGTAGTTAGTATGTTGCTGGTCCTATGGAGAGTGGTTAGTTTGTTGCTGGTCCTATAGAGAGTAGTTAGTATGTTGCTGGTCCTATAGAGAGTAGTTAGTGTGTTGCTGGTTCTATAGAGAGTAGTTAGTATGTTAATAGTCCTGTAGAGGGTAGTTAGTATGTTGCTGGTCCTATTGAGAGTAGTTAGTATGTTGCTGGTCCTATTAAGAGTAGTTAGTATGTTGCTGGTCCTATAGAGGGTAGTTAGTATGTTGCTGGTCCTATAGAGGGTAGTTAGTATGTTGCTGGTCCTATAGAGGGTAGTTAGTATGTTTCTGGTCCTATAGAGGGTAGTTAGTATGTTGCTGGTCCTATGGAGAGTAGTTAGTATGTTGCTGGTCCTATAGAGAGTAGTTAGTATGTTGCTGGTCCCATAGAGAGTAGTTAATGTTGCTGGTCCTATAGAGCGTAGTTAGTATGTTGCTGGTCCTATAGAGAGTACTTAGTATGTTGCTGGTCCTATAGAGAGTAGTTAGTATGTTGCTGGTTCTATAGAGAGTAGTTAGTATGTTGCTGGTCCTATAGAGAGTAGTTAGTATGTTGCTGGTCCTGTAGAGAGTAGTTAGTATGTTGCTGGTCCTATAGAGAGTAGTTAGTATGTTGCTGGTCCTGTAGAGAGTAGTTAGTATGTTGCTGGTCCTATAGAGAGTAGTTAGTATGTTGCTGGTCCTATAGAGAGTAGTTAGTATGTTGCTGGTCCTATAGAGAGTAGTTAGTATGTTGCTGGTCCTGTAGAGAGTAGTTAGTATGTTGCTGGTCCTATAGAGAGTAGTTCTCATTCCTCCAGTCATGCGTTGAGTTGATTTCAAGAGCTATAGATTTAATACTGAAGTCTACTCGTGTTTTTTAATCGGAGGCTAAAGGGAATCTGGCAGACAAAACTATCTATGGATTGTTACGTAACTGGCCATTTTAAGAAAACCATACTTAAAAAAATAACATGACTAAAAAGTTAATCTGTGGTTTATTTTATAGGACAGAATGTTTGGCTTCCTAACTGATAGCATGACACAATATCACTGTTGCATGCTATTATTACATGGTACTTTAACCCTCTTTTGTCTCTTATGGTTCAATTGTAAAAACAGCATTGTCTGTCTTTATAAAATGTGCTTTTGTTGCAAAATGACAATGTTTTTTAAAAAATGTTTTAAATTATTATTCTGCCATCAATCGGCAAAATAAACAGCATTGGACAAATTACAAATACTTTTTCAGCATACCTCCATATTACATGATAATCATTACCTGCTCTTTTCCTGATGATGGCTCAGCACTCTTCGTACTTGGCAACTTCAACCTCCTGACGTCTGCATTCAATTCATTTCTTTCCCCTTTTGGCCTCACCCCTTCTCAATCTCCTCCAACTCACAAGGCAGACAATATGACCTCCTTTTTACTAGAGGCTCCTACTAATCTCACTACAACCCCCTTGCTTTTCAATTGTGGTTTATGAAATAGAAGGGAGTTCCATGCAATCATGGCACTGCATAATACTGTAAGCTTCCTTGAATTTATTCTGGACCTGAGGACTGTGAAGAGACCCCTGGTGGCATGTCTGGTGGGGTAAGTATGTCTGTCAGAGCTGTGTGTAAATTGATTATACAGACCTTTTTCCACTTTAATAATTATAATTGGATTAAATAAATGTATCACTAGCCCCTTTAAACGATGCATTTATAAATGTTTACATATCCTACATTACTCATCTCATATATATATGTGTATATACTGTACTCCATACCATCTACTGCATCTTGCCTACGCTGATCAGCCATCGCTCATCCATATATTTATGTGTACATACTCGTATTCATTCCTTTACTCTTGTGTGTATAAGGTAGTTGTTGTGAATTTGTTAGATTACTTGTTAGATACTACTGCATGGTCGGAACTAGAAGCACAAGCATTTCGCTACACTCGCATTAACATCTGCTAACCATGTGTATGTGACAAATAACATTTGATTTGATATTCAACACATTCATATTTCTCACAAAAACAAGAATTGATGCAGTCAGTCTCTCCTCTACCTTGAGCCAAAAGAAACTGACATGCATTCTACTGACATTAGCCCTCTGTGTACATTGAAGGGTAAGACGTGCTCATCTGATCTGGGCCAGCAGCAGCTTTTCTAGGACTTCTTTGCAGCACTTAAACATATCACTGGGGAATAGTCAAGATTAGACAAAACTAGCATGCAGGACATGTTTGGTCGACTGTGCTGTTAAAAAAGCAGACGTCGCCCCATCTTGAAAACAATAAAAAAATGCCTTGACTTCTGAATGTGGTTTGTTTTTCTCGTACTATATATACAGACATGGCTTCTTCCTCGACTAACCGACATATGTATTAATAGAGGAGGTGTTAACTATAGGACATATACAGACTGACCTACAATATGTAGAGGAGGTGTTAACTACAGGACATATACAGACTGACCTACAATATGTATTAATAGAGGAGGTGTTAACTATAGGACATATACAGACTGACCTACAATATGTATTAATAGAGGAGGTGTTAACTATAGGACATATACAGACTGACCTACAATATGTAGAGGAGGTGTTAACTATAGGACATATACAGACTGACCTACAATATGTAGAGGAGGTGTTAACTACAGGACATATACAGACTGACCTACAATATGTAGAGGAGGTGTTAACTATAGGACATATACAGACTGACCTACAATATGTATTAATAGAGGAGGTGTTAACTATAGGACATATACAGAATGACCTACAATATGTAGAGGAGGTGTTAACTACAGGACATATACAGACTGACCTACAATATGTAGAGGAGGTGTTAACTACAGGACATATACAGACTGACCTACAATATGTAGAGGAGGTGTTAACTACAGGACATATACAGACTGACCTACAATATGTAGAGGAGGTGTTAACTACAGGACATATACAGACTGACCTACAATATGTATTAATAGAGGAGGTGTTAACTACAGGACATATAAAGACTGACCTACAATATGTAGAGGAGGTGTTAACTATAGGACATATACAGACTGACCTACAATATGTAGAGGAGGTGTTAACTATAGGACATATACAGACTGACCTACAATATGTAGAGGAGGTGTTAACTATAGGACATATACAGACTGACCTACAATATGTATTAATAGAGGAGGTGTTAACTATAGGACATATACAGACTGACCTACAATATGTAGAGGAGGTGTTAACTATAGGACATATACAGACTGACCTACAATATGTATTAATAGAGGAGGTGTTAACTACAGGACATATACAGACTGACCTACAATATGTAGAGGAGGTGTTAACTACAGGACATATACAGACTGACCTACAATATGTATTAATAGAGGAGGTGTTAACTATAGGACATATACAGACTGACCTACAATATGTAGAGGAGGTGTTAACTACAGGACAGAAATAGCTTTTGGGCTTAAAATGGGTGACAGTTCTTTGTTGGGTTTCTAGGTCAGAAACAGTGTTTTGAGAAAACACGTTCTTAAATGTAATCTTCCGAAAAAGATTTTAAACAGATCGACTTTGTATCAAATGGTTTGTCCGTGCTTGTATGCATAAAAGAGAGACCCTTAGATAAGACTGAGACCTGTGCCACAGTGAGCTCTTTTTTGGAGAGATGAATTGCCGCATCCTGCTGTAGCTCCGTGTCCGCGGCCTGTTTCCCTGGTCCCCTCTTTGACCGCTTGCCTCTCTTACATCGTGGAGCCTTGTTGTGCTGCTTTCAGCTAAAAAAACAGTCTGTGTGCGATGCTAGCTAGAGTCGCTGTCTGTAAGGATTTCGCTCTCAGTGGATGCCTGTGTCTGCGTTTCCATGTCCTCCAGCTGCTGCGTATCTGCTTCCCCCGGGCAGTGGTCCGTCCCTACGTCGTCCTCTCAGTGCTCCCGTCCTTGGGCCTTCCCATGTGAAGACCTTGTTGAGCTGGTAGTCCTCTGTGTTTCACTTATATTTCTTGATGTTGCTTGTGGGAAGTCTCTGCATTTCTCAATGGACTGGTTGATTGAGTCGTCCTGCGGCTGTGAAGGTTGGGCCTAGAATCTCCTTCATTATGTTTGACCTATTGATCTAATCTGAACTTCAACCTTGTGTTGTGTTCTGTTCCTTCAGACAGTATAAAGACATTATGGAGTTGTGTTCTGTTCCTTCAGACAGTATAAAGACATTATGGAGTTGTGTTCTGTTCCTTCAGACAGTATTTAGACCCCTTGACTTTTTCCACATTTTGTTACATTACAGCCGTATTCTAAAATGGATTAAATAAATAAAATCGTCAGCAATCTACACACAATATCCCATAATGACATCACAATAGCCCATAATGCTATCACAATATCCCATATTGACATCCCGATAGCCCATAATGACATCACAATAGCCCATAATGACATCACAATAGCTCATAATGACAAAGCGAAAACATTTATTTAATTTTATTGCTATGAGTCTAGAAATTGAGCTCAGGTGCATCCTGTTTTCATTGATCATCCTTGAGATGTTTCTACAACTTCTATTGGAGTCCACCTGTGGTATATTCAATTGATTGGACATGATTTGAAAAGGCACACACCTGTCTATATAAGATCCCACAGTTGACAGTGCATGTCAGAGCAAAAACCAAACCATGAGGTGTAAGGAATTGTCCGTAGAGCTCCAAGACAGGATTGTGTTGAGGCACAGAGCTGGGGAAGGGTACCAAAACATGTTTGCAGCATTGTAGGTCCCCAAGAACACAGTGGCCTTCATCATTCTTAAATGGAAGAAGTTTGGAACCACCAAGACTCTTCCTAGAACTGGCCGCCTGGCCAATCGAGGGAGAAGGGCCATTGGTCAGGGAAGTGACCAAGAACCGGGTGGTCACTCTAACAGAGCTCTAGAGTTCTTCTGTGGAGATGGGAGAACCTTCTAGAAGGACAACCATCTCTGCAGCACTGAGTAGCCAGATGGAAGCCACTCCTCAGTAAAAGGCACATGACAGCCCACTTGGAGTTTGCCAAAAGGCACCTAAAGAATCTCAGACCATGAGAAACAAGATTCTCTGTGGTGATGAAACCAAGAATGAACTGCTTGGCCTGAATGCCAAGCGTCACGTCTGGAGGAAACCTGGCACCATCCCTACGGTGAAGCATGGTGGAGGCAGCATCATGCTGTGGGGATGTTTTTCAGCAGCAGGGACTCTGAGGCTAGTCAGGATTGAGGCAAAGATGAATGGAGCAAATTACAGAGAGATTCTTGATGAAAACCTGCTCCAGAGCGCTCAGGACCTCAGACTGGGGGCGAAGGATCACCTTCCAACAGGATGACAACCCTAAGCACACAGCCAAGACAACGCAGGAGTGTCAAGCTTGTAGCGTCAAACCTAAGAAGACTCAAGGCTGTAATCACTGCCAAAGGTGCTTCAACAAAGTACTGAGAAATATGTAAGTATTTCAGTTTTTTATTTGTAATACATTTGCTAAAAATTCTAAACACCTGTTTTTGCTTTGTCATTAAGGGGTATTGTGTGTAGATTGACGAGGGAATTTTGTTTTATAACAAATTGTGCAAAGTCAAGGGGTCTGAATACAAAGTCACTGTATATTGTAATATTTCTATATTTAGTTTTTCACCAAACTCCATTTGCACAAACTCTTGAGTAAAAGAAGAATCTGAAACAGAGATTTGATTGTGTATTGTTTTATTATTGGAGATCTGGTGACAGGCTTCATGATAATTAGCTTTGTGATTTTGAGAGTGTTTGTTCACTATGTTTGATCGTTAGAAAATACATTTAAAAAAAAAAAACTGTTTTAAAATCATAACTCATCTTTGAAATGTAGAGAAAAAAAATAACAAAAAAATCTAATAAAGCAACTGATCATGAGATAAAAAATGAAGACATGTTCCTCAAATCAATGCTGAAAAAGACACTGTCCTGCTGTTTATTCTGTTAAGCTGGTAGAACATATCAATGAAGGACTGGGCATAGTTTTGTTCAATTGTTCAATAAATAATGTATTTTTCTAAATGTATTTTTTTTTACTGCTCGTAACGTACTGTTAGTAATCAAGCATGGCACAAATTCAGCTGAAGTATGTATGAAGTACACTTCTATACAGCGCATCCACCTTGACCTGGATTTGAAACGTATGGCACCTTTTGTTTTGAGTTGTTCTCACAGTTTAGCACAGTGTCTCTGTTCCAGGTCTTCAGTTCAGCACGTTGCTGCCCACTTCTACACTGTTCTGTTGAAAACGATTTAAAAAAAAATAACATTCTCTCTCTCTCAACTTGAAAACAACTTGAACACAATCAAGGAACATGTTCAACTCTAATAAGCTATGTCCCGATGTCATCCCAACTTATTGACTGCCCACTTAGAACAGCCCCGCCTTCTTCTTCAGGTCGTTCTGCCGCCACTTGGGCAGCCGCTGGAAACCAGACCGAGAACAACCCAGCAGGTTCTCCAGTTCCACATCGGAGAGATAGTCCTGAGAACAGAGAGAGAGAGAGATTTATTGCACATTGTTACAACACTGTATATATAGACATAATATGACATTTCTAATGTCTTTATTCTTTTGGAACTTCTGTGAGTGTAATTTTTACTGTACATTTTTATTGTTTATTTCACTTTTGTTTATTATCTATTTCACTTGCTTTGGCAATGTTAACATATGTTTCCAATGCCAATAAAGCCCTTGAATTGAATGAAATTGATTTGAGAGCGAGCGAGAGACAGAGAGAGAGACGTACTTCATGTGTTATGCTGACCCCTGCTGGCCCCTGCTGGCCCCTGCTGGCCCCTGCTGACCCCTGCTGACCCCTGCTGGCCCCTGCTGGCCCCTGCTGGCCCCTGCTGGCAGTTCACCACCGTAACACTATTCTCGGTTCCCCAGAAGTAAAAGTATTTTGAGAAAGTTTGTAATTTCCTGTTATACTTCTGGGGTCAAAATGCCATTAACAATTTTGATTACCTTTGTGCAAAAGTCTCTTCCCTAGCAAATGGAAACTCTAAACCAAACCCCTCCCTTCTTCTAATTTCACCCATGTTTATCATTGCCAAAAATGAAATCTTTGTTTTCCTGAATTTTAACGATATAGGCAATTTTGACTTTGTGGCTGTAGAAACCATTTATCATCCGCACACGGGCTTTAAAATCACCAAACCAGTTTAAGAACCACCTTTTCCCAATTCTGATTTGTCCAAATAATAAACGACGAAAATATTACCATTCCCCTAATAACCTGCCGTACAGTACAGTCTCAGCAGTACTATTTGATAATAGCATCATCACCTCTCTCCTACTAGGGTCCACTCCCTTGGGCAGCTCCTTGGGGCTCTTGTTGAGCAGCAGCTCAGGGCTCAGGTACTCTCCGGTCCTGGGGCCTGGGGTGGTGCAGGGGGCCGGGTTAGTGGAGGGGCCCAGCAACTCTCCAGTCCTGGGGGCCGGGGTGGTGGAGGGGCCCAGAAACTCTCCAGTCCTGGGGGCCGGGGTCAGGTTGGTGGAGGGGCGCAGGGAGGGGGAGTACACGGTGGGGGACAGGCATTCCTGACCTCCAGGTGTGGCTGGGCTGGAAGGGCCACAGGAGCCCCCTCCTGCCCCAAGGTGGAGCTTGAAGGATGGTGGAGAGCTGAACTGGGCTGGGCCTCCTGGAGCACTGTCTCCACCACCTCCACTACTCCCCCCAGCAGAACCCTTACTCAGGTCTGTGTTGTTCAGATTCTACACATAACAAGAGGATGAGTGATTTAGATACTGATATCCCCTCTAACAGGTAAAAGCGGACATCCCCTCTAACAGGTGAAAGCGGACATCCCCTCTAACAGGTGAAAGCGGACATCCCCTCTAACAGGTGAAAGCGGACATCCCCTCTAACAGGTGAAAGCGGACATCCCCTCTAACAGGTGAAAGCGGACATCCCCTCTAACAGGTGAAAGCGGACATCCCCTCTAACAGGTGAAAGCGGACATCCCCTCTAACAGGTGAAAGCGGACATCCCCTCTAACAGGTGAAAGCGGACATCCCCTCTAACAGGTGAAAGCGGACATCCTCTAACAGGTGAAAGCGGACATCCTCTAACAGGTGAAAGCGGACATCCTCTAACAGGTGAAAGCGGATATCCCCTCTAACAGGTGAAAGCGGATATCCCCTCTAACAGGTGAAAGCGGATATCCCCTCTAACAGGTGAAAGCGGATATCCCCTCTAACAGGTGAAAACTTGTTGGAGGATTTAGAACACATGTCAATGAATGTTTCCTTGGTTACAGTCATGCATGTTTGATGCATGCAAAAGGTTAGGCTTGTATTGGTTATATCATAATGACAATACAAGGTGGTTAATGGTTATTTCTGTAACTTGGTTGAGTTAGTAACATTATTGCTAGAGTTTGTTAGTGAATCACTTACTAAAGTAATCTGAGAGATAGATGCAACATCTCCCAGCTTTTGTTTCATTTCCTCATAGGAGGAGCTTCCCTGTCGAGAAGAGAAGATCCACTAGTCTGTTAACCAGATTGGTCTGTTAAGAATCATAAATACATTTATTCAAACTCTACCTGACTGTAAGTAAATTCACAGAACACATTAACAAACACAGATTGACTCGAGTCCCCACCTCTTCCCCTAATAAATTCAATTCACTTTGCTGAAGTTATTCAATAAAACACATCCAATCACATTTCTAGCATTGCATCAAGTTTTCCCTCTAGTGGTGATGGCTGGTATGGTATCCAGCTCTACTCACGCTCCACTTGTGAGGGTCCCATGCGTTGAACCATCCGGTGAAGGTTAGTGGCTCGTAGCCCTGTTTGACGGAGATGATGGGTGTGTCAGGGTCCCGCCCCGCTGGGTGGGTCCTCAAGTACTCTAGGGCACTGTTACACGCTTCCTTGGTCTCATATTCGTTGGCAGACCTGCCAATCCACAGGAAGATCTGACGGGATTGGACAGATATGGAGTCAGGGTTGTTCAGTGGTAATGAAGATATGGTTCATCTGAACTGAACTGTGCTTTATGTAGAATCATGCTCTACATGGGTACTACATGATTCTTGCTTCATCTCTGTTTAAACATCACCTACTGGAATCATATGTTTGTAATGTTTTGTCTGAAGCCCCTTGACTTTACCACTAGATGGCGTTATGTCAACCCAGATTGATTCTCCTGTCTTAATTGTTGTTAGTAATGGCCTCACCTGTGTTGAATTACTTTTAATGACAAACCCTATTTAAGGCCCCACTGCCCTTTTGTTCATGTCGTTCCATGGTAGCTGCCTGGCTTGAAACCGCAGCTAAGATGCGTTCTGCTTTGGACAACGGTTGAGCTTCCTCTGCTGGGCCTGTATCCATGTTTCAGTCCTACTGTTACGAGCCAGCTGGGGATCAAACTCAGGTCCCCGATGGATGCGTGTGTCCTTGATGTTGACCACTCCACTACTGGAGGAGGTTGAGCCCAAGTGCAGAGGAATTAGAAAACAATGAGATCTCAAAAGTCTGGGTTTTATCTTTGGATCTTTACTTCAGAGAAAAAAGGCAAAACTTAGCAACAGTCTTAGGCAACACTTTAAATGATTGTGTCCCAGGGTAACTTAAACAACTCCGCTTGGGAGGCAATACAAAAAGGTAATCCAAAACAGAGAGAAATCTCTCAACATGAGTCCAGAAACATCTTTCCAAAAGTCCACAAAGGAAACAAAAAAACATAGAATCCAAGTTCAAATATTAGAAGTCAGAAAAATATCAGACACAAGGAATCCTAGAGAATGACAACACCTAGACCAACATCAGGACTGAACATGAACAAAAGGGCAGTGGGGCCTTAAATAGGGTTTGTCATTAAAAGTAATTCAACACAGGTGAGGCCATTACTAACAACAATTAAGACAGGAGAATCAATCTGGGTTGACATAACGCCATCTAGTGGTAAAGTCAAGGGGCTTCAGACAAAACATTACAATGTTACCTGGGGATTTGACAGAGCCCAGGTCCCATGACCCTGGTACCCATGGCAATGACCCCTCACCTCCTCCCAGGTAACTATAGTCATGACCCCTGACCCCTCACCTCCTCCCAGGTAACTATAGTCATGACCCCTGACCCCTCACCTCCTCCCAGGTAACTATAGTCATGGCCCCTGACCCCTCACCTCCTCCCAGGTAACTATAGTCATGGCCCCTGACCCCTAACCTCCTCCCAGGTAACTATAGTCGTGACCCCTGACCCCTCACCTCCTCCCAGGTAACTATAGTCCTGACACCTGACCCCTCACCTCCTCCCAGGTAACTATAGTCCTGACCCCTCACCTCCTCCCAGGTATCCAGCAGCATGACATCATCCTGGTCCAGGTCCTCCTGAGCCAAGTCCTCCACCTCTGTCATCCTGAACACACCAGTCTGATTGGAGCATTCAAACAACCGAGGGCTGTGGGGAGTCTCCTCCTTCTGCAGTCTGACAGACAGGATGTGATGTCAAATAGTCACATGACAGCATTTGATGTCACAGAGTCAAATGACATGTTCAGAACGATAGACTGACAAAAAGCAAGATTACATAGGGACATGAACATGAAAATTCTAAACCCTAGTTCTAGTGTCAATCTAGTTCTAGATTCATCCTAGTTCTAGTGTCATTCTAGTTCTAGTTTCATCCTAGTTCTAGATTCATCCTATTTCTAGTGTCATTCTAGTTCTAGAATCATCCTAGCTCTAATGTCATCCTAATTATAGTGTCATCCTAGTTCTAGAATCATCCTAGTTCTAGTGTCATCCCAGTTCTAATATAATTCTAGTTCTAGTGTAATCCTAGTTCTAGAATCATCCTAGCTCTAGTGTCATCTTAGTATCATCCTAGTTCGAGTTCTAGTATCATCCTATTTCTAGTATCATACTAGGCCTACTGTCATCCTAGTTCTAGAATCATCCTAGTTCTAGCATTATCCTATTTATAGTATCATTTACTTATAGTTTCATGCTAGTTCTAGTATCATCTTAGCTCTAGTCACATCCTAGCTCTAGTCACATTCTAGCTCTAGTCACATCCTAGTTCTAGTTTTAGTATCATCCTAGTTCTAGTATCATCCTAGTTCTAGTATCATCCTAGTTCTAATATCATCCTAGTTCCAGTGTCATCCTTGTTCTAGTATCATCCTAGTTCTAGTATCATCCTAGTTCTATTATCATCCTAGTTCGAGTGTCATCTTTGTTCTAGTATCATCCTAGTTCTAGTGTAATCCTTGTTCTAGTATCATCCTAGTTCTAGTATCATCCTAGTTCCAGTGTCATCCTTGTTCTAGTATCATCCTAGTTCTAGTATCATCCTAGTTCTAATATCATCTTAGTTCCAGTGTCATCTTTGTTCTAGTATCATCCTAGTTCTAGTATCATCCTAGTTCTAGCATCATCCTAGTTCTAGAATCATCCTAGTTCTAGCATTATCCTATTTCTAGCATTATCCTCGTTCTAGTATCATCCTAGTTATAGCATCATCCTAGTTTGTGTCATCCTAGTTCTACTTATAGTATCATCCTAGTTCTGATGTCATCCTAGTGCTAGTGTCATCCTTGTTCTAGTATCATCCTAGTTCTAGTATCATCCTAGTTCTATTATCATCCTAGTTCGAGTGTCATCTTTGTTCTAGTATCATCCTAGTTCTAGTGTAATCCTTGTTCTAGTATCATCCTAGTTCTAGTATCATCATCCTAGTTCCAGTGTCATCCTTGTTCTAGTATCATCCTAGTTCTAGTATCATCCTAGTTCTAATATCATCTTAGTTCCAGTGTCATCTTTGTTCTAGTATCATCCCTAGTTCTAGTATCATCCTAGTTCTAGCATCATCCTAGTTCTAGAATCATCCTAGTTCTAGCATTATCCTATTTCTAGCATTATCCTCGTTCTAGTATCATCCTAGTTATAGCATCATCCTAGTTTGTGTCATCCTAGTTCTACTTATAGTATCATCCTAGTTCTGATGTCATCCTAGTGCTAGTGTCATCCTAGTTCTGATGTCATCCTAGTGCTAGTGTCATCCTAGTTCTAGTATAATCCTAGTTCTAGCATAATGCTAGTTCTAGCATCATCCTAGTTCTAGCATTATCCTTGTTCTAGTATCATCCTAGTTCTATCATCATCCTAGTTCTAGTATCATCCTAATTCTAGTTTCATCCTAATTCTACTTATAGTATCACCCTAGTTCTGATGTCATCCTAGTGCTAGTGTCATCCTAGTTCTAGTTCTATTATCGTTCTAGTATCTTCCTAGTTCTAGCATCATCCTAGTTTATATTGTCATCCTAGTTCTAGTGTCATCCAAGTTCTAGTATCATCCTGGTTCTAGTATCATTATTGTTCTTGTGTCATCCTAGTTCAAGTTCTAGTGTCATCCCAGTTGTTGTATCATACTTGTTCTAGTATCATCCTAGTATCATCCTAGTTCTAGTATCATCCTAGTATCATCCTAGTTCTAGTATCATCCTAGTTCTAGTATCATCCTAGTTCTAGTATCATCCTAATTCTACTATCATCCTAGTTCTAGCATCATCCTAGTTCTAGTGCCATCCTAGTGTCATTCTAGTTCTAGTACCATCCTAGTCCTAGTATTATCCTAGTTCTAGTATCATCCTAGATCTAATTCTAGTATTGTCCTAGTTCTAGTATCATTCTAGTGCTACTATCATCCTAGTTCTACTATCAGCCTAGTTCTAGTGACATCCTAGTGTTATCCTAGTTATAGTACCATCCTAGTTCTAGAATCATCCTAGATCTATTGTCATTCTATTCATCCTTTTTCTAGTATCATCCTAGTTCCAGAATCATCCTACGTCTATTATCATCCTAGTTCTAGTTCTAGTTTCATCAAGTTTTAATGCTATCCTAGTTTTAGTGTCATCCTAGTTCTTGTGTCATCCTTGTTCTTGTTCTAGTATCATCCTAGTTCTAGTATCATCCTTTTCTAGTGTCATACTAGTTCTAGTTCTAGTATCATCCTAGGTCTACTGTCATCCCAATTCTAGTATCATCCTAGATCTATTGTCATCCTATTCATCATATATCTAGTATCATCCTAGTTCTAGTATCATTCTAGTTCTAGTATCATCCTAGTTCTAGCATCATCCTAGTTCTAGTATCATCCTAGTTCTAATATCATCCTAGTTCCAGTGTCATCCTTGTTCTAGTATCATCCTAGTTCTAGTATCATCCTAGTTCTAGTATCATCCTAGTTCTATTATCATCCTAGTTCGAGTGTCATCTTTGTTCTAGTATCATCCTAGTTCTAGTGTAATCCTTGTTCTAGTATCATCCTAGTTCTAGTATCATCCTAGTTCCAGTGTCATCCTTGTTCTAGTATCATCCTAGTTCTAGTATCATCCTAGTTCTAATATCATCTTAGTTCCAGTGTCATCTTTGTTCTAGTATCATCCTAGTTCTAGTATCATCCTAGTTCTAGCATCATCCTAGTTCTAGAATCATCCTAGTTCTAGCATTATCCTATTTCTAGCATTATCCTCGTTCTAGTATCATCCTAGTTATAGCATCATCCTAGTTTGTGTCATCCTAGTTCTACTTATAGTATCATCCTAGTTCTGATGTCATCCTAGTGCTAGTGTCATCCTTGTTCTAGTATCATCCTAGTTCTAGTATCATCCTAGTTCTATTATCATCCTAGTTCGAGTGTCATCTTTGTTCTAGTATCATCCTAGTTCTAGTGTAATCCTTGTTCTAGTATCATCCTAGTTCTAGTATCATCCTAGTTCCAGTGTCATCCTTGTTCTAGTATCATCCTAGTTCTAGTATCATCCTAGTTCTAATATCATCTTAGTTCCAGTGTCATCTTTGTTCTAGTATCATCCTAGTTCTAGTATCATCCTAGTTCTAGCATCATCCTAGTTCTAGAATCATCCTAGTTCTAGCATTATCCTATTTCTAGCATTATCCTCGTTCTAGTATCATCCTAGTTATAGCATCATCCTAGTTTGTGTCATCCTAGTTCTACTTATAGTATCATCCTAGTTCTGATGTCATCCTAGTGCTAGTGTCATCCTAGTTCTGATGTCATCCTAGTGCTAGTGTCATCCTAGTTCTAGTATAATCCTAGTTCTAGCATAATGCTAGTTCTAGCATCATCCTAGTTCTAGCATTATCCTTGTTCTAGTATCATCCTAGTTCTATCATCATCCTAGTTCTAGTATCATCCTAATTCTAGTTTCATCCTAATTCTACTTATAGTATCACCCTAGTTCTGATGTCATCCTAGTGCTAGTGTCATCCTAGTTCTAGTTCTATTATCGTTCTAGTATCTTCCTAGTTCTAGCATCATCCTAGTTTATATTGTCATCCTAGTTCTAGTGTCATCCAAGTTCTAGTATCATCCTGGTTCTAGTATCATTATTGTTCTTGTGTCATCCTAGTTCAAGTTCTAGTGTCATCCCAGTTGTTGTATCATACTTGTTCTAGTATCATCCTAGTATCATCCTAGTTCTAGTATCATCCTAGTATCATCCTAGTTCTAGTATCATCCTAGTTCTAGTATCATCCTAGTATCATCCTAGTTCTAGTATCATCCTAATTCTACTATCATCCTAGTTCTAGCATCATCCTAGTTCTAGTGCCATCCTAGTGTCATTCTAGTTCTAGTACCATCCTAGTCCTAGTATTATCCTAGTTCTAGTATCATCCTAGATCTAATTCTAGTATTGTCCTAGTTCTAGTATCATTCTAGTGCTACTATCATCCTAGTTCTACTATCAGCCTAGTTCTAGTGACATCCTAGTGTTATCCTAGTTATAGTACCATCCTAGTTCTAGAATCATCCTAGATCTATTGTCATTCTATTCATCCTTTTTCTAGTATCATCCTAGTTCCAGAATCATCCTACGTCTATTATCATCCTAGTTCTAGTTCTAGTTTCATCAAGTTTTAATGCTATCCTAGTTTTAGTGTCATCCTAGTTCTTGTGTCATCCTTGTTCTTGTTCTAGTATCATCCTAGTTCTAGTATCATCATTTCTAGTGTCATACTAGTTCTAGTTCTAGTATCATCCTAGGTCTACTGTCATCCCAATTCTAGTATCATCCTAGATCTATTGTCATCCTATTCATCATATATCTAGTATCATCCTAGTTCTAGTATCATTCTAGTTCTAGTATCATCCTAGTTCTAGCATCATCCTAGGTCTAGTGTCATCCCCATTCTAGTATCATCCTTGATCTATTGCCATTCTATTCATCCTAGTTCTAGTATCATCCTAGATCTATTTTCATCCTATTCATCCTATATCTAGTATCATCCTAGTTCTAGTATCATCCTAGTTCTAGCATCTTCCTAGTTTAGCATCATCCTAGTTCTAGCATTATCCTAGTTCTAGCATCATCCTAGTTCTAGCATCATCCTAGTTCTAGTATCATCCTAATTATTGTGTAATCTAAGTTCTGCTTATAGTATCATCCTAGATCTATTGTCATCCTATATCTAGTATCATCCTAGTTCTAGTATCATCCTAGTTCTAGTATCATCCTAGTTCTAGCATCATCCTAGGTCTAGTGTCATCCCAATTCCAGTATCATCCTTGATCTATTGCCATTCTATCCATCCTAGTTCCAGTATCATCCTAGATCTATTGTCATCCTATTCATCCTATACCTAGTATTATCCTAGTTCTAGTATCATCCTAGTTCTAGCATCATCCTAGTTCTAGCATCATCCTAGTTCTATTATCATCCTAGTTCTAGTATCATCCTAATTCTAGTATCATCCTAGTTCTGATGTCATCCTAGTGCTAGTGTCATCCTAGTTCTAGTTCTGTTATCGTTCTAGTATCTTCATAGTTCTAGCATCATTCTAGTTGTAATATCATCCTAGTTCTAGCATCATCCTAGTTATATTGTCATCCTAGTTCTAGTGTCATCCTAATTCTTTCTTCATTCTAGTTCAAGTTCTAGTGTCAACCCAGTTGTTGTATCATCCCAGTTCTAGTATCGTCCTAGTTCTGTTGTTGTCATAGTTTTAGTGTCATCCTAGTTCTAGTATCATCCATGTCCTAGTATCATCCTAGTTCTAGTATCATCCTGATATCATCCTAGTTCTAGTATCATCCTAGTTCTAGTATCATCCTGGTATAATCCTAGTATCGTCCTAGTTCTAGTATCATCCTTGTCCTAGTATCATCCTAGTTCTAGTATCATCCTAGTTCTAGTATCATCCTGGTATCATCAAAGTATCATTCTAGTTTTAGTATCATCCTAGTTCTAGTATCATCCTAGTTCTAGTATCATCCTGGTATCATCCTAGTATCATCCTAGTTCTAGTATCATCCTTGTCCTAGTATCATCCTAGTTCTTGTATCATCCTAGTATCATCCTAGTTCTAGTATCATCCTAGTTCTAGTATCATCCTGGTATCATCCTAGTATCATCCTAGTTCTAGTATCATCCTGGTATCATCCTAGTATCATCCTAGTTCTAGTATCATCCTAGTTCTAGTATCATCCTAGTTCTAGGATCATCCTAGTATCATCCTAGTTCTAGTATCATCCTGGTATCATCCTAGTATCATCCTAGTTTTAGTATCATCCTAGTTCTAGTATCACCCTAGTGTCTTCCTAGTTCTAGTATCATCCTAGCTCTAGCATCATCCTGGTATCATCCTTGTGTCATCCTAGTTATAGTATCATCCTGGTATCATCCTAGTATCATCCTAGTTTTAGTATCATCCTAGTTCTAGTATCACCCTAGTGTCATCCTAGTTCTAGTATCATCCTAGCTCTAGCATCATCCTGGTATCATCCTAGTATCATCCTAGTATCATCTTAGTATCATCCTAGTATCATCCTGGTATCATCCTGGTATCATCTGAGTTCTAGTATCATCCTTGTCCTAGTATCATGCTAGTTCTAGTATCATCCTAGTATCATCCTAGTTCTAGTATCATCCTAGTTCTAGTATCATCCAGGTATCATCCTAGTATCATCCTAGTTCTAGTATCATCCTAGTATCATCCTAGTTATAGTATAATCCTGGTATCATCCTAGTTATAGTATAATCCTGGTATCATCCTAGTTCTAGTATCATCCTAGTATCATCCTAGTTATAGTATAATCCTGGTATCATCCTAGTAATAGTATAATCCTGGTATCATCCTAGTTATAGTGTCATGGTAGTGCTTGTATCATCCTACTTTCAATCAAATTCTATTATTAATAGTCTGTGTGTACCGTTTCATCAGTCTGTGTTTACTGTGCCATCAGTCATCCTACTGCTAGTGTCATCCTAGTTCTAGTTCTGTTATTGTTCTGGTATCTTCCTAGTTCTAGCATCATTCTAGTTGTAGTATCATCCTAGTTATAGTATAATCCTGGTATCATCCTAGTTATAGTATAATCCTGGTATCATCCTAGTTATAGTATAATCCTGGTATCATCCTAGTTATAGTATAATCCTGGTATCATCCTAGTTATAGTATAATCCTGGTATCATCCTAGTTATAGTATAATCCTGGTATCATCCTAGTTATAGTGTCATGGTAGTGCTTGTATCATCCTACTTTCAATCAAATTCTATTATTATTAGTCTGTGTTTACTGTGCCATCAGTCTGTGTGTACCGTTTCATCAGTCTGTGTTTACTGTGCCATCAGTCTGTGTGTACCGTTTCATCAGTCTGTGTTTACTGTGCCATCAGTCTGTGTGTACCGTTTCATCAGTCTGTGTTTACTGTGCCATCAGTCTGTGTGTACCGTTTCATCAGTCTGTGTATACCGTGTTAGCAGTGTGTGTGTACCGTTTCATCAGTCTGTGTGTACCGTGTTAGCAGTGTGTGTGTACTGTGTCAGCAGTGTGTGTGTACCGTGTCAGCAGTGTGTGTGTGTACCTCTTGTCGCAGGCGTAGGGGGCCTTCCCTCCCAGAGCCACCCAGAACTCAGCAGGCTCCTGTCCCTCCATAACGACCTGTTTATCCTGCCTGGACAGAACGTCAGACACCGCCTTCGCCATCTCTCTCTCATCACCACTACAACCCTGAGACAGAACATGCAACATACAGGTACATGAAAACTGTTCCCTTCCCTCCTCTGCTCTATCAGTGATAATGCCCTTGAAGCCGGTGTTTGGAATATATATTGGCACGTGTGTGGTTATGCCCGAGACAAAGTCGAGGACTGGAAAACCGTGCCAATATATCCTCCAAACGCCGGCTTCAAGGACATATTCAATTTTATACAACGGGTGAACAACTTATTCAAATAATGATTGGCATATTTTTATTAAAGATGTTATTTTGATGAATTTATTTACACTATTTCATCCTTCCACAATATGTAGTCCCGATACAAATCTAGGGTTGCTACCCCAGCCCGGCTGGTTGTTTGTTCTATCGGTTTGGTTACTAGAGATGAAACCCAGTCGTTCAGTCTTTTTGTTCTGTATCTATGGGTGCGACCCAGTCGTTCGTTCCAAATGTTCCATTGCCATACTGGCTGGCAACGTTCTTATCCCTTGCTTG
The DNA here is from genome assembly GCA_030435695.1 of Brachymystax lenok tsinlingensis. NCBI lineage: Eukaryota > Metazoa > Chordata > Actinopteri > Salmoniformes > Salmonidae > Brachymystax > Brachymystax lenok. The sequence continues at coordinate 1,275,287 of CM059814.1, read as the reverse complement.
CTAGCTAGCCAACTACGGCTAACTTCAGTCACGTCAAAAAGTACAGCCAGAGTAACAGCAAAGTAGCCGCATTTGTTTAAGCTGTTTTCTAGTGACATTTATTTGGACACATCCACAACAACGAGCTGATGAGGCACGGGTTCGCCTGGCATAGAACATGTGTTCACTCGTCAGGACACTGTTGTTCAGAAGAGCTAGCCAACAACACAGCTAACACACTCACTTCAAACTGAAGCTGGAAAGACTGCCAACTATCTGCACTTCCTTTCATTTGACCTTTTTTCAATTTACATTTCCTTGTATATATCCATAAAAATGATGTCAACTGATTCATGATCTAGACTGGCTGAGAAACGCCTCCTGTCACGTTCATTACTATGTGACAGCTGGAAATCGAAGTTGAATATTGAAACAATGTTTCAAATGTCGATTTATTCAAATCTCCTGTCACGCCCTGATCTGTTTCACCTGTCCTTGTGATTGTCTCCACCTCCCTCCAGGTGTTGCTTATTTCCCCCGGTGTATTTATCCCTGTCTGTCTGTGTCAGTTCGTCTTGTATGTCCAAGTCAACCAGCGTGTTTTTCCCGTGCTTTTCTATTCTCTTACTAGTCCTCCCGGTTTTGACATTTGCCTGTTTTTCTGGACTCCATTCCCACCTGCCTGACCATTCTGCCTGCCCTGACCTCGAGCCTGCCTGACATTCTGCCTGCCCTGACTTCGAGCCTGCCTGACAATTCTGCCTGCCCTGACCTCGAGCCTGCCTGACATTCTGCCTGCCCTGCCCTGACCTCGAGCCTGCCTGACCATTCTGCCTGCCCTGACCTCGAGCCTGCCTGACCATTCTGCCTGCCCTGACCTCGAGCCTGCCTGACCATTCTGCCTGCCCTGACCTCGAGCCTGCCTGACATTCTGCCTGCCCTGCCCTGCCCTGACCTCGAGCCTGCCTGACATTCTGTACCTCTGAACTGGTTTTGACCTTTTGCCTGTCCGCGACCATTCTCTTGCCTGCCCCTTTTGGATTGTTATTAAACATCTTGGACTCTAACCATCCGCCTCCTGTGTCTGCATCTGTGTCTCGCCTTGTGCCCTGATATCTCCACCGTTGAAAACTAAATGTCAGTCTAAAAGAAATGTGAGATAATGTCTAGATGCTTTTTATAGTGGAGGTCAAGTTTATAAATTGCCTGGCTGGGCTGATGTATTGGTCAGATGGAACAGAGTGAATAGGCATTTTAGATTGAGCCGGAAGTAACTTGTGGAATAGACACCAGCTGGAATGCGGTAACATATTAGTATTCAGGATTAGACCCATCCGTTATATAATCCCTGTCAAACATCGTACCTTGCCGTAGCACAGGTAACAGTATAGTACCTTGAAATATCACAGGTAACAGTATAGTACCTTGAAATATCACAGGTAACAGTATAGTACCTTGAAATATCACAGGTAACAGTATAGCACCTTGCCGTACCACAGGTAACAGTATAGCACCTTGCCGTACCACAGGTAACAGTATAGCACCTTGCCGTACCACAGGTAACAGTATAGCACCTTGCCGTACCACAGGTAACAGTATAGCACCTTGCCGTACCACAGGTAACAGTATAGCACCTTGCCGTAGCACAGGTAACAGTATAGTACCTTGCCGTACCACAGGTAACAGTATAGTACCTTGCCGTACCACAGGTAACAGTATAGCACCTTGCCGTAGCACAGGTAACAGTATAGTACCTTGCCGTACCACAGGTAACAGTATAGCACCTTGCCGTACCACAGGTAACAGTATAGTACCTTGCCGTAGCACAGGTAACAGTATAGCACCTTGCCGTACCACAGGTAACAGTGTAGTACCTTGCCGTACCACAGGTAACAGTATAGCACCTTGCCGTACCACAGGTAACAGTATAGTACCTTGCCGTAGCACAGGTAACAGTATAGCACCTTGCCGTACCACAGGTAACAGTGTAGTACCTTGCCGTTACCACAGGTAACAGTATAGCACCTTGCCGTACCACAGGTAACAGTATAGTACCTTGCCGTTACCACAGGTAACAGTATAGCACCTTGCCGTACTCACAGGTAACAGTGTAGTACCTTGCCGTACCACAGGTAACAGTATAGCACCTTGCCGTACCACAGGTAACAGTATAGTACCTTGCCGTAGCACAGGTAACAGTATAGCACCTTGCCGTACCACAGGTAACAGTGTAGTACCTTGCCGTACCACAGGTAACAGTATAGCACCTTGCCGTGCCACAGGTAACAGTATAGTACCTTGCCGTGGCACAGGTAACAGTATAGCACCTTGCCGTTACCACAGGTAACAGTGTAGTACCTTGCCGTACCACAGGTAACAGTATAGCACCTTGCCGTACCACAGGTAACAGTATAGTACCTTGCCGTTACCACAGGTAACAGTATAGCACCTTGCCGTACCACAGGTAACAGTATAGTACCTTGCCGTAGCACAGGTAACAGTATAGCACCTTGCCGTGAGCACAGGTAACAGTATAGTACCTTGCCGTACCACAGGTAACAGTATAGCACCTTGCCGTTACCACAGGTAACAGTATAGTACCTTGCCGTGGCACAGGTAACAGTATAGTACCTTGCCGTTACCACAGGTAACAGTATAGCACCTTGCCGTAGCACAGGTAACAGTATAGTACCTTGCCGTACCACAGGTAACAGTATAGCACCTTGCCGTACCACAGGTAACAGTATAGCACCTTGCCGTAGCACAGGTAACAGTATAGTACCTTGCCGTACCACAGGTAACAGTGTAGCACCTTGCCGTACCACAGGTAACAGTGTAGTACCTTGCCGTACCACAGGTAACAGTATAGCACCTTGCCGTAGCACAGGTAACAGTATAGCACCTTGCCGTAGCACAGGTAACAGTATAGCACCTTGCCGTAGCACAGGTAACAGTGTAGTACCTTGCCGTACCACAGGTAACAGTATAGCACCTTGCCGTAGCACAGGTAACAGTATAGCACCTTGCCGTACCACAGGTAACAGTGTAGCACCTTGCCGTACCACAGGTAACAGTATAGCACCTTGCCGTAGCACAGGTAACAGTATAGCACCTTGCCGTACCACAGGTAACAGTATAGCACCTTGCCGTACCACAGGTAACAGTGTAGTACCTTGCCGTAGCACAGGTAACAGTATAGCACCTTGCCGTACCACAGGTAACAGTATAGCACCTTGCCGTACCACAGGTAACAGTATAGCACCTTGCCGTAGCACAGGTAACAGTATAGTACCTTGCCGTACCACAGGTAACAGTGTAGCACCTTGCCGTACCACAGGTAACAGTGTAGTACCTTGCCGTACCACAGGTAACAGTATAGCACCTTGCCGTAGCACAGGTAACAGTATAGCACCTTGCCGTAGCACAGGTAACAGTATAGCACCTTGCCGTAGCACAGGTAACAGTGTAGTACCTTGCCGTACCACAGGTAACAGTATAGCACCTTGCCGTAGCACAGGTAACAGTATAGCACCTTGCCGTACCACAGGTAACAGTGTAGCACCTTGCCGTACCACAGGTAACAGTATAGCACCTTGCCGTAGCACAGGTAACAGTATAGCACCTTGCCGTACCACAGGTAACAGTATAGCACCTTGCCGTACCACAGGTAACAGTGTAGCACCTTGCCGTACCACAGGTAACAGTATAGTACCTTGCCGTACCACAGGTAACAGTGTAGCACCTTGCCGTACCACAGGTAACAGTATAGTACCTTGCCGTACCACAGGTAACAGTATAGTACCTTGCCGTACCACAGGTAACAGTATAGCACCTTGCCGTAGCACAGGTAACAGTATAGTACCTTGCCGTACCACAGGTAACAGTGTAGTACCTTGCCGTAGCACAGGTAACAGTATAGTACCTTGCCGTACCACAGGTAACAGTGTAGCACCTTGCCGTACCACAGGTAACAGTGTAGCACCTTGCCGTAGCACAGGTAACAGTATAGTACCTTGCCGTACCACAGGTAACAGTGTAGTACCTTGCCGTACCACAGGTAACAGTATAGCACCTTGCCGTAGCACAGGTAACAGTATAGTACCTTGCCGTTACCACAGGTAACAGTGTAGCACCTTGCCGTACCACAGGTAACAGTATAGCACCTTGCCGTGGCACAGGTAACAGTATAGTACCTTGCCGTACCACAGGTAACAGTGTAGTACCTTGCCGTACCACAGGTAACAGTATAGCACCTTGCCGTAGCACAGGTAACAGTATAGCACCTTGCCGTAGCACAGGTAACAGTGTAGTACCTTGCCGTACCACAGGTAACAGTATAGCACCTTGCCGTAGCACAGGTAACAGTATAGCACCTTGCCGTACCACAGGTAACAGTATAGCACCTTGCCGTACCACAGGTAACAGTATAGCACCTTGCCGTACCACAGGTAACAGTATAGCACCTTGCCGTACCACAGGTAACAGTATAGTACCTTGCCGTAGCACAGGTAACAGTATAGTACCTTGCCGTACCACAGGTAACAGTATAGCACCTTGCCGTACCACAGGTAACAGTATAGCACCTTGCCGTACCACAGGTAACAGTATAGCACCTTGCCGTACCACAGGTAACAGTATAGCACCTTGCCGTACCACAGGTAACAGTATAGTACCTTGCCGTAGCACAGGTAACAGTGTAGCACCTTGCCGTACCACAGGTAACAGTATAGCACCTTGCCGTAGCACAGGTAACAGTATAGTACCTTGCCGTAGCACAGGTAACAGTATAGCACCTTGCCGTAGCACAGGTAACAGTGTAGTACCTTGCCGTAGCACAGGTAACAGTGTAGTACCTTGCCGTAGCACAGGTAACAGTGTAGTACCTTGCCGTACCACAGGTAACAGTATAGCACCTTGCCGTACCACAGGTAACAGTATAGTACCTTGCCGTACCACAGGTAACAGTATAGCACCTTGCCGTACCACAGGTAACAGTATAGCACCTTGCCGTACCACAGGTAACAGTATAGCACCTTGCCGTACCACAGGTAACAGTATAGTACCTTGCCGTAGCACAGGTAACAGTGTAGCACCTTGCCGTACCACAGGTAACAGTATAGCACCTTGCCGTAGCACAGGTAACAGTATAGTACCTTGCCGTAGCACAGGTAACAGTATAGCACCTTGCCGTAGCACAGGTAACAGTGTAGTACCTTGCCGTAGCACAGGTAACAGTGTAGTACCTTGCCGTAGCACAGGTAACAGTATAGCACCTTGCCGTAGCACAGGTAACAGTGTAGTACCTTGCCGTAGCACAGGTAACAGTATAGCACCTTGCCGTACCACAGGTAACAGTATAGCACCTTGCCGTAGCACAGGTAACAGTATAGCACCTTGCCGTAGCACAGGTAACAGTATAGCACCTTGCCGTACCACAGGTAACAGTATAGCACCTTGCCGTAGCACAGGTAACAGTGTAGTATCTTGCCGTACCACAGGTAACAGTGTAGTATCTTGCCGTACCACAGGTAACAGTGTAGTACCTTGCCGTACCACAGGTAAATCATGTGGTCAGTTTTTAGCAGGAACACATCGTTGGTGTTGAGTGATGAGGAGCGGGCTGGGACCTCAGTAGCCCTGGTGTTCATCTCATGAGTCCCTCGAACCTGGAACAGTCTGGCTCCTGGGCCTGGGTTAGTCACCCCCGCTCTGCCTGTACCACCCTGAACACACACACACACACATTCAATCATCTTAAAGGGATAGTTCATCAAAAATCTACATTTGGGTGACATTTCCTTTCCTTGAGTTTTGTCTGAAGGTCCATGGTGACAGAATCCACAATAATCCATGATTTGCTTCTGTCTACAGCCTGAAGTTAACATGTGAGCTACATTAGATTTCATCAGTGGTTCCAGGCGAACCGACGTTAGCAAAGCTGCAAAGAAAGAGGATCTCACCTCGAAGATGATGAGTTTTCCTTTAAAGATGGCCAGGAAGTGACGCGGCTCTTTTCCCATGACCACCCTGACTTGGACCGGCACTCCGCTGTACTTGTTGTCCATGGCAACAGCCTGATAGGCACACGCTGTGATCTCATCCTGAGTAGCATGGCGACCCTGCACCGTAAACCAAGACACACGTCAGTCACACACACCCAGCACAACAAACAGGTTAATAAACTATACACTGACTAGTCTCAGCTTCTAGTGGTTAATTAACTATACACTGACTAGTCTCAGCTTCTAGTGGTTAATTAACTATACACTGACTAGTCTCAGCTCCTAGTGGTTAATTAACTATACACTGACTAGTCTCAGCTCCTAGTGGTTAATTAACTATACACTGACTAGTCTCAGCTTCTACTGCTTAATTAACTATACACTGACTAGTCTCAGCTTCTAGTGGTTAATTAACTATACACTGACTAGTCTCAGCTTCTAGTGGTTAATTAACTATACACTGGCTAGTCTCAGCTTCTACTGGTTAATTAACTATACACTGACTAGTCTCAGCTTCTACTGGTTAATTAACTATACACTGACTAGTCTCAGCTTCTAGTGGTTAATTAACTATACACTGACTAGTCTCAGCTTCTTCTGTTTAATGAACTATACACTGACTAGTCTCAGGAGCACAGACTATCAACATTGACCAACACTAAAATGCTAGAACTCAAGACATTATATACACTAAAGACATGGTCAGAACCTTTTGTCAGTAGGGGGTGTGTTACCTGCCACATGTAAAGTATGTACTGCAGCTTGTTAGCTCTCTTGTAGGTGTAGAGCACCAGGTAACAGTCTCCTCCGTAGAACTGACCGAACGAGCTGGGGTGGAGCTCTCTCAACTCCAGGTCCTCTATACGCCAGATCTGGGCAAAGACCATTGCAAGTTTAAGTAAGTAAGTGTGTGACTAGGTGTGTGGTATTTCTTGAATTTGTTCTGTATTTTGGCTACTGTGAAAAGACCCCTGGTGGCATGTCTGGTGGAATAAGTGTTTGTGTCAGAGCTGTGTGTAAGTTGACTATGCAAACAATTTGGGATATTCAACACATGAATGTTTCTTATAAGAAGAAGAAGTGATGCAGTCAGTCTCTCCTCAACTCTTAGCCAAGAGAGACTGGCATACATAGTATTTATATCAGCCCTCTGATTACAATGAAGAGCAAAACGAGCCGCTCTGTTCTGGTCCAGCTGCATCTTATCTAGGCCTTTCCTTGCAGCACTCGACCACACGACTGGACAATAATCAAGATTAGACAAAACTAGAGCCTGCAGGACATGCTTTTTGGAGAGTGGTGTCGAAAAAAATATCTTTAATACATACAGACCTCTCCTTATCTTTACAACCATTGAATCTATATGTTTTGACCAATGACAGTTTACAATCTAAGGTATCACCAATTAATCAACTTGTTCAATAGCTGAGGTTTAAAACTTAGGGAATGATTTGTACCAAATACAATGCTCTTAATTTTAGAGATGTTGAGGACCAGTTTGTAACTGGCCACCCATTCCAAAACAGACTCAACCCTTTCTTAAGGCTTTTAGTGACTTCATTAGCTGTGGTTGCTGATGCGTATATGGTTGAGTCATCAGCATACATGGACACACATGCTTTGTTTAATGCCAATAGCAGGTCATTTGTAAAAATAGGAAAGAGTAGAGGGCCTAGAGAACTGCCCTGAAGTACACCACACTTTGTAGGTCTGCTGTTAGAACCAGTAAAGGCCGCTTTACCACTCGTGAGTAGAGGAATTACTTTGGCTTCCCTCCAGGCCTGAGGACAAAGACTTTCCTCTCGTCTCAGATTAAAGATATGACAGATAGGAGTGGATCAGTCAGCTACCATCCTCAGTAGCTTTCCATCGAAGTTGTCAATGCAAGGAGGTTTGTCATTATTGATCGATAACAATAATTGTTCCACCTCTCCCACACTAACTTTACAAAATTCAAAATTGCAATGCTTTTCTTTCATTACTTGTTTTTTAATGCATGAATACGATGGATCACTGTTTGTTGTTGGCATTTCCTGCCTAAGTTTGCCAACTTTGCCAATTGTTATGCGGAGTGACACAGGGGAACCCAAGAGCAGACTCAGATGAGGAAGCAGGGATGAATGAACCAAAATATTTATTGTACACAGAGAGATAAGGAGTGCAGATCCGGGGTAGCTCGGATGAGCTGCAGAAAAACCATAACGGTAACGGTTTTGGAGAGTCTGGCGTGCCCCAAGTAAAAAAAAGTGTTTTTGACACATTGCCTCATTTTGAACCCCTCCCTATTGAAAAAAAGACATATATGGGAGTAAGATTGAAGTACCTATTGCTTCCACTGGATGTCAACAGTCTCTAGACAGTGTTTGATGATGTTTAGTTGCTCTGGATGGTAATAGAAGAAGAATTTTTTAGTGGTCATCGGATGTAAACAGAAGAGGATGCGCGTTCACGGGCTCGCGCGCGCTGTGGTTTTTTCCTTTCCTATCGTCCAGTTTATAATCCGGTTTAAATATTATAATAAATATACATTAAAGTGTTCCTAAGGATACATTATCAATGTTGTTTGATTGTTCTTGGACAAGTGTATAGGTATAGGTTGAACGAGTTCTCTTCACGGTTCAATGGGCGAGTGGACGCTGTATTTTATGAGCATAATGCACCAACCAAACGGAGATTTATGGATATAATAAATGACTTTTTCTAACAAAAGAACCATTGGATGTCTTCGATGGACACTTGGGAAGCCCTCAGCAGAAGTTCTTCAAAAGGTAAGGGATTTGTTTTCGCTGTGAAATGTGTTTTGTGTGAACCGTGATGGTTGTGTTTTGTGTGAACCCAAATGTTGTGCTTTTGCCGTAAAGCCTTTTTGAAATCTGACAACGCTGTGATATTGCCAAGAAACAGAGCTTTTGATGACTATGCAACACTTGTATATTGATGAATGTTTAATAATTAAACTTTTGGATTTTGAATTTGGCGCCTTACATTTCACCAGGTAGTGTCGCCTCACTGCTAGCGCCCCAATCCCGACACTACCAGGTGAAATGCAAGACAAAATCCAAAAGTTGAATTATTAAAAATGCACCAATATACAAGTGTTTCATACTCATAAAAAGCTCTCCTTCTTGGCAATATCACAGCGTTGTCGGATTTCAAAAAGGCTTTACGGCGAAAGCACTACATTTGATTGTTTGAGGGTAGCACCTTCAATATTTTCCATAACCATGAAATCTTTAGCCAGCGTGGTCGATAGAAAATGCATTTCACAGGGAAAACCTGTGCCTTACCTTTTGTAGAACTTCTGCAGAGGGCTTCCTAAGTGTCAAACGAAGACAATCCATGGGTATTTGGTAATAAAAAGTCATTTATTATATCCTTAAATCTCCGTTTGGTTGGCACCTTGTGTTCAGAAAATCCAACGTGAAGTGAACGCGTTCATTTAAACCTATAAACTTTCCCTCAACAAAACAAAAACCAATTAAAATGCAACCTTAGCTTATCTTTTATGAATAAAAGTGATAATCTTTCACTTGGATGGTCACCTAAACGTTATATAAGTCAAATAAAGTGGATCGCTCAGCCAAAAGTGCGCCCAAAAACGTGCAACTGAAAAATAGCTCCCCTGACTAAAACCACTGCCGATTGAACACAATGGTTCCGATTTCCATTAAACTTTACCTATACACTGCTGACATCCAGTGGAAGCAATAGGTACTACGTTCAGTGTCCTGGTATAAATACTTTTCAATAGGTAGTCTCTCTAAGTGAGCCATAAACCATCAGAATGACATTTCCGGATGGAATTTTCTCTGGTTTTTGCCTGCCAAATGAGTTCTATTACACTCACAGACAAAATGTTAACACTTTTGGAAACCTCAGAGTGTTTCCTATCCAATAGTACTAATTATGTGCACATCCTATTTTCTGAGCCTGAGTGGAAAGCATTTTACTTTAGGCACACCAGACTCTCCAAAACCGACCCCTCAGCTGCTCATCCCCAACAAGCTAGCCACATAGGTTACGCTGTTACTCCTCGCAGTTCCAGACAGGGCAGGTCACAGGGAATATTGAAAACAAAAAACAGCAGGGATCTAGACAGCCGTAAACCCGGGACAATCCGCGGTCCCAGCCACAATGGCTAACCGCATTGCGGGCTGCTTCTCAAGAAAACCTTGCTAGCTTGATAGGCCAAATAGCTCATCAAACTCGGCCTTGGTTGGCAGGATCACTTATTTAAAGTTCCGTTTAGTTTCAGTTAGTTTTCAGACCTGATTTGCTAGTATTTATTTAGTTGAAGTTGTATAAAAATATTTCTATTTGGTTTTTAAATTATTTAGTTTCCGTTTTAGTGTTCGGACAGAAAGCACGTGTGGGAGGCTAGGAGGCATTTGGGTTGTATAGTTCAAACAACTTTAACACCAGTCCAATGTGTTTTAACATTTTAACATTAGTAGTACATGTAAGGAGAATCAAGTTAGCTACCTAGGAATTTATGTTTGAAACTTCGCCCTCTCCTGACAGCATTTACCTCATATGTTTAGTAGCTTGAAATCCCAAAAAAGATTGAAAACTCCATTGAAAACAATATTAGATTTTTTGCCCAAATTAAAAGATAATAGCCTTGGTGTGGGCGTGTCTCACCTGAACCTGTCCAGAGGCGTCGTCCACCATGCGTTGCTGTGCTGCCAGTTCAGGACGAGCATGAAGCTCCATCACATCAAACTTCACCTGCTCAACCTTAGCTACAGGACAGGACACAACAGTGTTGAGATGGAACCAAAAGCCTGCACGTCTACGATCAGGGTTGATAAGGATGTATTTACAGTGTACAGAAGTTGCTCATTGTGAAGAAGTTGTTGTTTAGTTAGTTACCTATCATCTTTGTTTCATGTAGCTAGTTAGATACAGCACCTTCAGAAAGTATTCATACCCCTTGACTTATTGCACATTTTGTTGTGTTTTACAGCCTGAATTTTAAATCTACACAACACCCATCCACACAACAATAGGTGTATTTTTCCGGGTGTGCACGTGCAGGACAGAGGAATAGCAATTCTTACACTACTGTTCTAAATTCAATCACCTTCTTCATCCTCATCATTCAGTTCACTGAAATTCAATTTTGAAGTCGTGCACAATTATCAGTTTCTATTTGGTTTATATCACCCATTCATTGTCAGTTAGAGGCACAGTAGGCCTTGGGACCCAAAAGCATAATCAGTGCTCTAACTCCCCCTTGTGGTGGTCTGGAGCAATGAAGTAGTGACGCAGGGTACCGTTCTAAACCACAAATTACCTTTAAGTCCCACACCATAATCTCAAAACTTTTAGTTGAGCAACCACTGTACCTATCTTGGCTAGTTAATAGTAGTTACCTACCTTGTTTAGTTAGTACAAGTTACATATATTGGTTAGTTAAGAGTAGCTACCGAATTGAGTTAGTAGTAGTTACCTATACTGGGTAGTTAATAGTATTTACCTAGTTAGTTAGTTAGTTAGTTAGTTAGTAGTTACCTATCTTAGTTTGTGAATAGTAGTTACCATGACTGTAGAGTAGGGTAGTAGTTACATATCATGGTTAGTTAATAGTAGTTACCATGACTGCAGAGTAGAGTAGTAGTTACATATCATGGTTAGTTAATAGTAGTTACCATGACTGTAGAGTAGAGTAGTAGTTACATATCATGGTTAGTTAATAGTAGTTACCATGACTGTAGAGTAGGGTAGTAGTTACATATCATGGTTAGTTAATAGTAGTTACCATGACTGTAGAGTAGAGTAGTAGTTACATATCATGGTTAGTTAGTAGTAGTTACCATGACTGTAGAGTAGAGTAGTAGTTACATATCATGGTTAGTTAATAGTAGTTACCATGACTGTAGAGTAGAGTAGTAGTTACATATCATGGTTAGTTAATAGTAGTTACCATGACTGCAGAGTAGAGTAGTAGTTACATATCATGGTTAGTTAATAGTAGTTACCATGACTGCAGAGTAGAGTAGTAGTTACATATCATGGTTTGTGAATAGTAGTTACCATGACTGTAGAGTAGGGTAGTAGTTACATATCATGGTTAGTTAATAGTAGTTACCATGACTGTAGAGTAGGGTAGTAGTTACATATCATGGTTAGTTAATAGTAGTTACCATGACTGTAGAGTAGAGTAGTAGTTACATATCATGGTTAGTTAATAGTAGTTACCATGACTGTAGAGTAGAGTAGTAGTTACATATCATGGTTAGTTAATAGTAGTTACCATGACTGTAGAGTAGAGTAGTAGTTACATATCATGGTTAGTTAGTAGTAGTTACCATGACTGTAGAGTAGGGTAGTAGTTACATATCATGGTTAGTTAATAGTAGTTACCATGACTGTAGAGTAGGGTAGTAGTTACATATCATGGTTAGTTAATAGTAGTTACCATGACTGTAGAGTAGAGTAGTAGTTACATATCATGGTTAGTTAATAGTAGTTACCATGACTGTAGAGTAGAGTAGTAGTTACATATCATGGTTAGTTAATAGTAGTTACCATGACTGTAGAGTAGAGTAGTAGTTACATATCATGGTTAGTTAATAGTAGTTACCATGACTGCAGAGTAGAGTAGTAGTTACATATCATGGTTAGTTAGTAGTAGTTACCATGACTGTAGAGTAGGGTAGTAGTTACATATCATGGTTAGTTAATAGTAGTTACCATGACTGTAGAGTAGAGTAGTAGTTACATATCATGGTTAGTTAATAGTAGTTACCATGACTGTAGAGTAGGGTAGTAGTTACATATCATGGTTAGTTAATAGTAGTTACCATGACTGTAGAGTAGGGTAGTAGTTACATATCATGGTTAGTTAATAGTAGTTACCATGACTGTAGAGTAGAGTAGTAGTTACATATCATGGTTAGTTAATAGTAGTTACCATGACTGTAGAGTAGAGTAGTAGTTACATATCATGGTTAGTTAATAGTAGTTACCATGACTGTAGAGTAGGGTAGTAGTTACATATCATGGTTAGTTAATAGTAGTTACCATGACTGTAGAGTAGAGTAGTAGTTACATATCATGGTTAGTTAATAGTAGTTACCATGACTGCAGAGTAGAGTAGTAGTTACATATCATGGTTAGTTAGTAGTAGTTACCATGACTGCAGAGTAGAGTAGTAGTTACATATCATGGTTAGTTAGTAGTAGTTACCATGACTGTAGAGTAGGGTAGTAGTTACATATCACGGTTAGTTAATAGTAGTTACCATGACTGTAGAGTAGGGTAGTAGTTACATATCATGGTTAGTTAATAGTAGTTACCATGACTTTAGAGTAGAGTAGTAGTTACCTATCTTGGTTAGTTAGTAGTAATGACATTTCTTGGTTAGTTAGCAGTTACCTATCTAAGTTAGTTAATAGTAGTTACCAATCTTAGTCAGTTAGTAGTAGTATCATGGTTAATTAATAGTAGTTACTTATCTGGGTTAATTAGTAACATTTACCTGTCTTAGTTAGGCATTAGGATTTACCTATATTGATTAGTTAACAGTAGTTACCTATATTTGTTAGTACATACTAGTTACCTTGACTGTAGAGTACAGTAGTAGTTCCCTATGTTGGTTAGTTAGTAGTAGTTCCCCATGCTGGTTAGTTAGTAGTCGTTACCTATCTTGTTTAGTTAGTAGTAATTACCTATCTTGGTTAGTTAATAGTAGTTACCTATCTTGTTTAGTTAATAGTAGTTACCTATCTTGTTTAGTTAATAGTAGTTACCTATCTTGTTTAGTTAATAGTAGTTACCTATCTTGGTTAGTTAATAGTAGTTACCTATCTTGTTTAGTTAATAGTAGTTACCTATCTTGTTTAGTTAATAGTAGTTACCTATCTTGGTTAGTTAATAGTAGTTACCTATCTTGTTTAGTTAATAGTAGTTACCTATCTTGGTTAGTTAATAGTAGTTACCTATCTTGGTTAGTTAATAGTAGTTACCTATCTTGTTTAGTTAATAGTAGTTACCTATCTTGGTTAGTTAATAGTAGTTACCTATCTTGGTTAGTTAGTAGTCATTACCTATCTTGTTTAGTTAATAGTAGTTACCTATCTTGGTTAGTTAATAGTAGTTACCTATCTTGGTTAGTTAATAGTAGTTACCTATCTTGTTTAGTTAATAGTAGTTACCTATCTTGGTTAGTTAATAGTAGTTACCTATCTTGGCTAGTTAATAGTAGCCACCTATCTTGTTTAGTTAATAGTAGTTACCTATCTTGGTTAGTTAATAGTAGTTACCTATCTTGTTTAGTTAATAGTAGTTACCTATCTTGTTTAGTTAATAGTAGTTACCTATCTTGTTTAGTTAATAGTAGTTACCTATCTTGTTTAGTTAATAGTAGTTACCTATCTTGGTTAGTTAATAGTAGTTACCTATCTTGTTTAGTTAATAGTAGTTACCTATCTTGTTTAGTTAATAGTAGTTACCTATCTTGTTTAGTTAATAGTAGTTACCTATCTTGTTTAGTTAATAGTAGTTACCTATCTTGTTTAGTTAATAGTAGTTACCTATCTTGTTTAGTTAATAGTAGTTACCTATCTTGTTTGAATTAATAGTAGTTACCTATCTTGGTTAGTTAATAGTAGTTACCTATCTTGTTTAGTTAATAGTAATTTACCTATCTTGGTTAGTTAATAGTAGTTACCTATCTTGTTTAGTTAATAGTAGTTACCTATCTTGTTTAGTTAATAGTAGTTACCTATCCTTGTTTAGTTAATAGTAGTTACCTATCTTGTTTAGTTAATAGTAGTTACCTATCTTGGTTTAGTTAATAGTAGTTACCTATCTTGTTTAGTTAATAGTAGTTACCTATCTTGTTTAGTTAATAGTAGTTACCTATCTTGGTTAGTTAATAGTAGTTACCTATCTTGTTTAGTTAATAGTAGTTACCTATCCTTGTTTAGTTAATAGTTATCAATAGTAGTTACCTATCTTAGTTACCTATCTTGGTTAGTTAATAGTAGTTACCTATCTTGGTTAGTTAATAGTAGTTACCTATCTTGGTTAGTTAATAGTAGTTACCTATCTTGTTTAGTTAATAGTAGTTACCTATCTTGTTTAGTTAATAGTAGTTACCTATCTTGGTTAGTTAATAGTAGTTACCTATCTTGTTTAGTTAATAGTAGTTACCTATCTTGTTTAGTTAATAGTAGTTACCTATCTTGGTTAGTTAATAGTAGTTACCTATCTTGGTTAGTTAATAGTAGTTACCTATCTTGTTTAGTTAATAGTTGTTACCTATCTTGTTTAGTTAATAGTAGTTACCTATCTTGGTTAGTTAATAGTAGTCACCTATCTTGGTTAGTTAATAGTAGTTACCTATCTTGGTTAGTTAATAGTAGTTACCTATCTTGTTTAGTTAATAGTAGTTACCTATCTTGGTTAGTTAATAGTAGTTACCTATCTTGGTTAGTTAATAGTAGTCACCTATCTTGGTTAGTTAATAGTAGTTACCTATCTTGGTTAGTTAATAGTAGTCACCTATCTTGGTTAGTTAATAGTAGTTACCTATCTTCCCAGTGGAGTACACATTCCCCAGGCCCTTTGTCTGTCCCTTCTCTGTCCATGATATGAAGAGTTGTTTGAACATGGCTGATTCTCCTCCCTCAGCCATCACCTCCACATTAGTGCTGCTGGAGTAGTTCTTAGCCTTGATGAAGCCCTACAGAGGATAGAGGATGAGGGATGTTTTCTCTGCATTGAGGTTTGAATCCTAACTTGAGATGTACATGTACAGTTGAAGTCGAAAGATTACAGACACTTAGGTTGGAGTCATTAAAACTAATTTTTCAACCACTCCACACATTTCTTGTTAACAAACTATAGTTTTGGCAAGTCAGTTAGGACATCTACTTTGTGCATGACACAAGTAATTCTTCCAACAATTGTTTACAGACAGATTATTTCACTTATAATTCACTGTATCACAATTCCAGTGGGTCAGAAGTTTACATACACTAAGTTGACTGTGCCATTAAACATCTGGGAAAATTCCAGAAAATGATGATAGGCTTTAGAAGCTTCTGATAGGCTACTTGACATCATTTGAGTCAATTGGAGGTGTACCTGTGGATGTATTTCAAGGCCTACCTTCAAACTCAGTGCCTCTTTGCTTGACATCATGGGAAAATCAAAAGATATCAGCCAAAAATTGTACTCCAAAACCACCATAAAAAATCCAGACTACGGTTTGCAACTGCACACGGGGACAAAGATCGTACTTTTTGGAGAAATGTCCTCTGGTCTGATGAAACAAAAATCAAACTGTTTGGCCATAATGACCATCGTTATGTTTGGAGGAAAAAGGGGGAAGCCTGCAAGCCGAAGAACACCATCCCAACAGCGAAGCACGGGGGTGGCAGTTTCATGTTGTGGGGGTGCTTTGCTGCAGGAGGGACTGGTGCACTTCACAAAATAGATGGCATTATGAGGAAGGGAAATTATGTGGATATATTGAAGCAACATCTCAAGACATCAGTCAGGAAGTTAAAGCTTGGTCGCAAATGAGTCTTCCAAATGGACAATGACCCCAAGCATACTTCCAAAGTTGTGGCAAAATGGCTTAAGGACAGCAAAGTCAAGGTATTGGAGTGGCCATCACAAAGCCCTGACCTCAATCCTATGGAAAATTTGTGGGAGAAACTGAAAAAGCGGATGCGAGCAAGGAGGCCTACAAACCTGACTCAGTTACACCAGCTCTGTCAGGAGGAATGGGCCACAATTCACCCAACTTATTGTGGGAAGCTTGTGGAAGGCTACCCGAAACGTTTGACCAAAGTTAAACAATTTAAAGGCAATGCTACCAAATACTAATTGAGTGTATGTAAACTTCTGACCCACTGGGAATGTGATGAAATAAAATAAAGTGGTGATCCTAACTGACCTAAGACAGGGAATCTTTACTAGGATTAAATGTCAGGAATTGTAAAAAAAACAAAATAGTTTAAATATGTTTGGCTAAGGCGTATGTAAACTTCCAACTTCAACTGTAATCTCCATGTGTTCCTGTTCTAGTTGGTCAACTGTGACTCACCACTGCCCTGCCCAGTGCCGAGCGACGCTCCTCTATAGACGCCTCCTTTCCCTTCCACACCAGCACACTAAAACCACCCTGGTCCACAATATAGCAGTCCTGACAGGGAGGGAGAGAGTGAGAGAGCATGAGAGAGAGCGTGAGAGCGAGAGAGCGAGAGAGAGAGGATGGAAAAGCTGAACAGGCCATGCAAAATCAAATCAAATGTATTTATAAAGCCCTTCTTACATCAGCTGATGAGTGCTGTACAGAAACCCAGCCTAAAACCCCCAACAGCAAGCAATGCAGGTGTAGAAGCACAGTGGTTAGGAATAACTCCCTAGAAAGGCCAGAACCTAGGAAGAAACCTAGAGAGGAACCAGGCTGTGAGGGGTGGCCAGTCCTCTTCTGGCTGTGCCGGGTGCAGATTATAACAGAACGTGGACAAGATTTTAAAATGTTCATAAAACAGGCAGAACAGTGCAGACTAAGGCCTTCTGTTAAGCACTGTGTGGCAAACTGCACAGTGAAAATGATTAGTTATACGAATAAAAGGAAATGCAAGTTAGAATGCAGTTATTCTGGCAACATGAGGCCATTATAAAGTAGTTGTACCGTGGAGTGCAGCAGGTCTTGAGTCAGAGGCTGCATGGCTACCTCCTGCACGACCAGTTTGCCACTCTTATCAGACACACTGGGAGACAGACAGACAGTATCAGGAGATAAGATCCACACACATCAGATCACCTTTGTTACACTCACACACACACCAACGAGTGAGAAGATAATTTAGAGACAATCGGGAGCATTAGCCTTGGTGTCAGTCTGGAACAGTAGCCTTGGTGTCAGTCTGGAACAGTAGCCTTGGTGTCAGTCTGCAGCATTAGCCTTGGTGTCAGTCTGGAACAGTAGTCTTGGTGTCAGTCTGGAACAGTAGCCTTGGTGTCAGTCTGCAGCATTAGCCTTGGTGTCAGTCTGGAACAATAGCCTTGGTGTCAGTCTGGAACAATAGCCTTGGTGTCAGTCTGGAACAATAGCCTTGGTGTCAGTCTGGAACAATAGCCTTGGTGTCAGTCTGGAACAATAGCCTTGGTGTCAGTCTGGAACAATAGCCTTGGTGTCAGTCTGGAACAATAGCCTTGGTGTCAGTCTGGAACAATAGCCTTGGTTGTCAGTCTGGAAAAATAGCCTTGGTGTCAGTCTGGAACAATAGCCTTGGTGTCAGTCTGGAACAGTAGCCGTGGTGTCAGTCTAGAACAATAGCCTCGGTGTCAGTCTGGAACAATAACCTCGGTGTCAGTCTGGAACAATAGCCTTGGTGTCAGTCTGGAACAGTATCCTTGGTGTCAGTCTGGAACGGTAGCCGTGGTGTCAGTCTGGAACAGTATCCTTGGTGTCAGTTTGGAACAATAGCTTTGGTGTCAGTCTGGAACAATAGCCTTGGTGTCAGTCTGGAACAATAGCCTTGGTGTCAGTTTGGAACAATAGCTTTGGTGTCAGTCTGGAACAATAGCCTTGGTGTCAGTCTGGAACAATAGCCTTGGTGTCAGTTTGGAACAATAGCTTTGGTGTCAGTCTGGAACTATAGCCTTGGTGTCAGTTTGGAACAATAGCTTTGGTGTCAGTCTGGAACAATAGCCTTGGTGTCAGTCTGGAACAATAGCCTTGGTGTCAGTTTGGAACAATAGCTTTGGTGTCAGTCTGGAACTGTAGCCTTGGTGTCAGTCTGGAACAATAGCCTTGGTGTTGGAGAGTTAGTCTACGTACTTGTAGAGCCTGATGTTGGCGGTCTGCTGATAGTGGTCTGGTGTGTCATCAGGCTCCGCCTCCTTCAGCTTGCCTGACCTCTGACCCAGTACGGCCTTCATGATCTTCATCAGCTCAGGGGAGTCTTCCTCATCTCCCCCCTCCACCACCCCGATCTGAGCACGCCCCCCTCGCTCCCTGTCACGGATATCCTGGGCCAGCAGCATCGCCTGCAGGGATGGGAGAATATTACATTGATTGTTTGGTGGGTAAACAACTAAACCTAACCAGTAAATACATAGAAACCAAACCTGGCATTGTAAATGGAAGGGTGTAAAGGGGCGGTCATTAAAGATGAACAGTCATTTGATCATCATTATCATGACGTGTACACTAAACACACGGCCGTGGGGTTCACTAGGACTACCTGGAGTTTCTCCCTCCTGTTGCTCTGAATGTCAGAGTCAGGGGTTAGCGGTTAAGGGTCAGGGTTAGAGGTCAGGGGTTAATAAGGGTTCGATGCCTTGATTTTCTCTCTCCTGTTGCGCTGAGGGTTAAGGTTAGAGGACAGGTCAGGGTTTGGTGATGAGGTTAAGCGTTCAGAGTTAGGGTAAGGGGTTTAGGGATAGAGGTCGGGGGTCAGGATTGAGAACCTTGAGTTTCTCTCTCCGGTTGCTCTGAGGGCCGTTCCACTGAACGATGACCTTCCCCATGTCCAGAAGGAAGACGTCTCCACTGTTGAAGCTGCTCCACGACACCTCCACCTGGAAACACAACATACACACTCAGTACACTGCTCACCTGGAAACACAATACACACTCAGTACACTGCTCACCTAGAAACACAATACACACTCAGTACACTGCTCACCTGGAAACACAACACACACTCAGTACACTGCTCACCTGGAAACACAATACACACTCAGTACACTGCTCACCTGGAAACATAACATACACACTCAGTACACTGCTCACCTGGAAACACAACATACACACTCAGTACACTGCTCACCTGGAAACACAACATACACACTCAGTACACTGCTCACCTGGAAACACAACATACACACTCAGTACACTGCTCACCTGGAATCACAACATACACACTCAGTACACTGCTCACTTGGAAACACAACATACACACTCAGAACACTGCTCACCTGGAAACACAACATACACACTCAGAACACTGCTCACCTGGAAACACAACATACACACTCAGTACACTGCTCACCTGGAAACACAATACACACTCAGTACACTGCTCACCTGGAAACACAATACACACTCAGTACACTGCTCAACTGGAAACACAATACACACTCAGAACACTGCTCACCTGGAAACACAATACACACTCAGTACACTGCTCACCTGGAAACACAACATACACACTCAGTACACTGCTCACCTGGAAACACAACATACACACTCAGAACACTGCTCACTTGGAAACACAACATACACACTCAGTACACTGCTCACCTGGAAACACAATACACACTCAGTACACTGCATTCTTCCACCCAGGGATAAAAGACAGGCAGCGGTTGGCCACAGTGTGGGTTACTGAGGCTGGGCTAGAGGGACTGAGGCTGGTTTAGAGGGACTGAGGCTGGGCTAGAGGGACTGAGGCTGGGCTAGAGGGACTGAGGCTGGGCTAGTGGGACTGAGGCTGGTTTAGTGGGACTGAGGCTGGGCTAGAGGGACTGAGGCTGGGCTAGAGGGACTGAGGCTGGGTTAGAGGGACTGAGATTGGGTTAAAAGAAGTGGAGCCTTCTACTGCCGCATACCTCTGTGGCGGAGACATGCTTCCTTCCTTTAATGTGCAGCAGCCGCAGGATGTTGTACACATTGGACTCGACATGACGGAACCCCGACTCCACACCGCCCTTCTTATAGCTGAAGGAGAGGACAGGGGTTAGTCAGGTAGAGATATGAGGAGAGGACAGGGGTTAGTCAGGAAAAGATATGAGGAGAGGACAGGGGTTAGTCAGGTAGAGATATGAGGAGAGGACAGGGGTTAGTCAGGTAGAGATATGGGGAGAGGACAGGGGATAGTCAGGTAGAGATATGAGGAGAGGACAGGGGTTAGTCAGGTAGAGATATGAGGAGAGGACAGGGGTTAGTCAGGTAGAGATATGTGGAGAGGTCAGGGGTTAGTCAGGTAGAGATATGGGGAGAGGACAGGGGTTAGTCAGGTAGAGATATGAGGAGAGGACAGGGGTTAGTCAGGTTGAGATATGGGGAGAGGACAGGGGTTAGTCAGGTAGAGATATGAGGAGAGGACAGGGGTTAGTCAGGTAGAGATATGAGGAGAGGACAGGGGTTAGTCAGGAAAAGATATGAGGAGAGGACAGGGGTTAGTCAGGTAGAGATATGAGGAGAGGACAGGGGTTAGTCAGGTAGAGATATGAGGAGAGGACAGGGGTTAGTCAGGCAGAGATATGAGGAGAGGACAGGGGTTAGTCAGGTAGAGATATGAGGAGAGGACAGGGGTTAGTCAGGCAGAAATACAGAATTACAGGTATAATTAAAATTATGACATTGACATATTTTGTCAATACCATGAAGTGTGTATTTATGAATTAAATGTACCACACATTGAACAACAACAACACATTGTGAATGGGAGAGTGAGTTGAGAGAATGCGGCAGACACAGTGGAACTGACGAGACCAGTATCAAGATGTTTTCATACATTAGTGAGGTAATACACCCCCCTACCCCTACTACTGTTCTATAGGAATACACCCCCCTACCCTACTACTGTTCCATAGGAATACACCCCCTACCCCTACTACTGTTCTATAGGAATACACCCCCTACCCCTACTACTGTTCTATAGGAATACACCCCCTACTCCCTACTACTGTTCCATAGGAATACACCCCCTACCCCTACTACTGTTCTATAGGAATACACCCACCCCTACCCCTACTACTGTTCTATAGGAATACACCCTCCTACCCCTACTACTGTTCTATAGGAATACCCCCTACCCCTACTACTGTTCTATAGGAATACACTCCCCTACCAATACTACTACTGTTCTATAGGAATACACCCCCACCACCCCTACCCCTACTACTGTACTATAGGAATACACCCCCTACTGCTACTACTGTTCTATAGGAATACACACACCCCCTACCCCTACTACTGTTCTATAGGAATACACACACCCTACCCCTACTACTGTTCTATAGGAATACACCCCCTACCCCTACTAATGTTCTATAGGATTACACCCCCTACCCATACTACTGTTCTATAGGAATACCCCCACACCCCTACTACTGTTCAATAGGAATACACCCCCACCACCCCTACCCCTACTACTGTTCTATAGGAATACACCCCCTACATTACTACTGTTCTATAGGAATACACACACCCCCTACCCCTACTACTGTTCTATAGGAATACACCCCCTACCCCTACTACTGTTCTATAGGAATACACCCCCTACCCTACTAATGTTCTATAGGATTACACCCCCTACCCCTACTACTGTTCTATAGGAATACCTCCCCCTACCCCTACTACTGTTCTATAGGAATACACCCCCTACCCCTACTACTGTTCTATAGGAATACACCCCCTACCCCTACTACTGTTCTATAGGAATACACCCCCATACCCCTACTACTGTTCTATAGGAATACACCCCCATACCCCTACTACTGTTCTATAGGAATACACCCCCTACCCCTACTACTGTTCTATAGGAATACACCCCCTACCCCTACTAATGTTCTATAGGATTACACCCCCTACCCCTACTACTGTTCTATAGGAATACCCCCTACCCTACTACTGTTCTATAGGAATACACCCCCCCCACCCCTAATACTGTTCTATAGGAATACACCCCCTACCCCTACTACTGTTCTATAGGAATACACCCCCTACCCCTACTACTGTTCTATAGGAATACCCCGCCCTACCCCTACTACTGTTCTATAGGAATACACCCCCTACATTACTACTGTTCTATAGGAATACACACACCCCTACCCCTACTACTGTTCTATAGGAATACACCCCCTACCCCTACTACTGTTCTATAGGAATACCCCCTACCCCTACTACTGTTCTATAGGAATACACCCCCTACCCCTACTACTGTTCTATAGGAATACACCCCCTACCCCTACTACTGTTCTATAGGAATACACCCCCATACCCCTACTACTGTTCTATAGGAATACACCCCCATACCCCTACTACTGTTCTATAGGAATACACCCCCTACCCCTACTACTGTTCTATAGGAATACACCCCCTACCCCTACTAATGTTCTATAGGATTACACCCCCTACCCCTACTACTGTTCTATAGGAATACCCCCTTACCCCTACTACTGTTCTATAGGAATACACCCCCCCACCCCTAATACTGTTCTATAGGAATACACCCCCCCACCCCTACTACTGTTCTATAGGAATACACCCCCTACCCCTACTACTGTTCTATAGGAATACCCCGCCCTACCCCTACTACTGTTCTATAGGAAAACACCCCCTACCCCTCTACTACTGTTCTGTAGGAATACACCCTGCACCCTACTACTGTTCTATAGGAATACACCCCCCTTTCCCTACTACTGTTCTATAGGAATACACCCCCTACCCCTACTACTGTTCTATCGGAATACACCCCCTACCCCTACTACTGTTCCATAGGAATACACCCCCTCTACCCCTACTACTGTTCTATAGGAATACACCCCCTACCCCTACTACTGTTCTATAGGAATACACCCCCTACCCCTACTACTGTTCTATAGGAATACACCCCCTACCCCTACTACTGTTCTATAGGAATACACCCCCTAACCCTACTACTGTTCTATAGGAATACACCCCCCCCTACCCCTACTACTGTTCTATAGGAATACACCCCCTACCCTAATACTGTTCTATAGGAATACACCCCCTACCCCTACTACTGTTCTATAGGAATACACCCCCTACCCCTAACTACTGTTCTATAGGAATACACCCCCTACCCCTACTACTGTTCTATCGGAATACACCCCCCCTACTCCCTACTACTGTTCCATAGGAATACACCCCCTCTACCCCTACTACTGTTCTATAGGAATACACCCCCTACCCCTACTACTGTTCTATAGGAATACACCCCCTACCCCTACTACTGTTCTATAGGAATACACCCCCTACCCCTACTACTGTTCTATAGGAATACACCCCCTAACCCTACTACTGTTCTATAGGAATACACCCCTACCCCTACTACTGTTCTATAGGAATACACCCCCTACCCCTAATACTGTTCTATAGGAATACACCCCCTACCCCTACTACTGTTCTATAGGAATACACCCCCTACCCCTAACTACTGTTCTATAGGAATACACCCCCTACCCCTACTACTGTTCTATAGGAATACACCCCCTACCCCTACTACTGTTCTATAGGAATACACCCCCTACCCCTACTACTGTTCTATAGGAATACACCCCCTACCCCTACTACTGTTCTATAGGAATACACCCCCTAACCCTACTACTGTTCTATAGGAATACACCCCCCCCCACCCCTACTACTGTTCCATAGGAATACACCCCCCACTACTGTCTACTGTTCCATAGGAATACACCCCTACTACTGTTCTATAGGAATACACCCCCTACCCTACTACTGTTCCACAGGAATACACCCCCTATTTCTGTTCTATAGGAATACACCCCCCCACTACTGTTCTATAGGAATACACCCCCCCTACCCCACCTACTGTTCTATAGGAATACACCCCCTACCCCTACTACTGTTCTATAGGAATACACCCCCCTACTACTGTTCTATAGGAATACACCCCCCACCCCTACTACTGTTCCATAGGAATACACCCCCTACTACTGTCTACTGTTCCATAGGAATACACCCCCTACTTCTGTTCTATAGGAATACACCCCCCTACCCCTACTACTGTTCTATAGGAATACACCCCCCACCCCACCTACTGTTCTATAGGAATACACCCCCTACCCCTAATACTGTTCTATAGGAATACACCCCCTACCCCTACTACTGTTCTATAGGAATACACCCCCTACCCTAACTACTGTTCTATAGGAATACACCCCCTACCCCTACTACTGTTCTATAGGAATACACCCCCTACCCCTACTACTGTTCTATAGGAATACACCCCCTACCCCTACTACTGTTCTATAGGAATACACCCCCTACCCCTACTACTGTTCTATAGGAATACACCCCCTAACCCTACTACTGTTCTATAGGAATACACCCCCCCCCCACCCCTACTACTGTTCCATAGGAATACACCCCCACTACTGTCTACTGTTCCATAGGAATACACCCCCTACTACTGTTCTATAGGAATACACCCCCTACCCCTACTACTGTTCCACAGGAATACACCCCCTATTTCTGTTCTATAGGAATACACCCCCCCACTACTGTTCTATAGGAATACACCCCCCTACCCCACCTACTGTTCTATAGGAATACACCCCCTACCCCTACTACTGTTCTATAGGAATACACCCCCTACTACTGTTCTATAGGAATACACCCCCCCACCCCTACTACTGTTCCATAGGAATACACCCCCTACTACTGTCTACTGTTCCATAGGAATACACCCCCTACTTCTGTTCTATAGGAATACACCCCCTACCCCTACTACTGTTCTATAGGAATACACCCCCCCACCCCACCTACTGTTCTATAGGAATACACTCCCCCTACCCCTACTACTGTTCTATAGGAATACACCCCCTACTACTGTTCTATAGGAATACACCTCCCCCCCCCCCACCCCTACTACTGTTCCATAGGAATACACCCCCCACTACTGTCTACTGTTCCATAGGAATACACCCCCTACTACTGTTCTATAGGAATACACCCCCCCCCACCCACCCCTACTACTGTTCCATAGGAATACACCCCCTACTTCTGTTCTATAGGAATACCCCCTACCCCTACTACTGTTCTATAGGAATACACCCCCCCACCCCTACTACTGTTCTATAGGAATACACCCCCCCACCCCTACTACTGTTCTATAGGAATACACCCCTACTTCTGTTCTATAGGAATACACCCCCCCCTACCCCTACTACTGTTCTATAGGAATACACCCCCTACCCCTACTACTGTTCTATAGGAATTCACCCCCTACCCCTACTACTGTTCTATAGGAATACACCCCCTAACCCTACTACTGTTCTATAGGAATACACCCCCTACCCCTACTACTGTTCTATAGGAATACACCCCCTACCCCTACTACTGTTCCATAGGAATACACCCCCCTATTTCTGTTCTATAGGAATACACCCCCCCACTACTGTTCTATAGGAATACACCCCCTACCCCACCTACTGTTCTATAGGAATACACCCCCTACCCCTACTACTGTTCCATAGGAATACACCCCCTACTTCTGTTCTATAGGAATACACCCCCTACCCCTACTACTGTTCTATAGGAATACACCCCCCTACCCCACCTACTGTTCTATAGGAATACACTCCCTACCCCTACTACTGTTCTATAGGAATACACCCCCTACTACTGTTCTATAGGAATACACCCCCCCACCCCTACTACTGTTCCATAGGAATACACCCCCCACTACTGTCTACTGTTCCATAGGAATACACCCCCTACTTCTGTTCTATAGGAATACACCTCCCCCTACCCCTACTACTGTTCTATAGGAATACACCCCCTACCCCTACTACTGGTCCATAGGAATACACCCCCTATTTCTGTTCTATAGGAATACACCCCCTATTTCTGTTCTATAGGAATACACCCCCTATTTCTGTTCTATAGGAATACACCCCCTACCCCAACTACTGTTCTATAGGAATACACCCCCTACCCTACTACTGTTCTATAGGAATACACCCCCCTACCCCTACTTCTGTTCTATAGGAATACACCCCCCTACCACCAGTAGTCAAGCTGCTGATGTTGAAAAGCCTTGTTAGTGCATAGGTCAAATTAGCTTTTGAATTTCCTGTTTTTTTTCAGCTTCATACAAAAGCTAATGTTTCCAGGGCTTTTTCCCAGAAGGTGTGATAACGGGGCGGCAGGTAGCCTAGTGGTTAGAGCGTTGGACTTGTTACCAGAAGGTTGCAAGGTCAAATCCCCGAGCTGACAGGGTAAAAATCTGTCGTTCTGCCCCTGAACAAGGCAGTTAACCTACTGTTCCTAGGCCATCATTGAAAAACAGAATTTGTTCTTAACTGACTTGCCTAGTAAAATAACTGGGGTAATGGTGGCACCCATTTTACTGCGATAGAATATAATGAGAATGAGTCAAAGTTACGTACAGTGCTACATGCATGTTCTTCATGCACGCACATTGGAGTGAGACAGACTTTCCTGATAAAGCACCCACAATAAGATCAATGAGGACCCTGGCTGTCTAATACCCATCTACTGCCACACAAGGCACAACTGTAGAATGAGGAGGAAGAGGAGTCTACTGTGTCCAGAAGAGACTACACCTTTCATGTCCTGTATTCAGGGTTCACTCAAACATTGTGTTGAGCTTTGTTTTACTACTGACAGTTACAGCTGATTTCTAGATTGTATATCGATTCGCTCTCCTTAAATATTTTACTTCTGAAGTCTTTGTTTGAATTGTTTAATCAAACTTGACGCTCCTGATATCAGGGAATAAAAGCTTCAATCTGTGTCCTGAATTAACCTAGTGAGCAATGTGTGCCCAGCTATATACTGTCCCGAGGTTGTTTTTCCCAGGTTTTCCCTGGCTAAACTAGCTGGCTAGTTGAAATATGCTAGTTTTTGTCTTCCTTGCCAAACTTCATAAATACTGCACCCTCAACTTCTAAACTCCTTTGCTAGTTATACAATCATGTAGCTATGAAATTTGCTGCAATAAAAACTTGACAATTATTTATTGTTTTCTTGAATAATCATGACTGGTTAGAGTTATCTGAATTAGCTAGCTTAAAATGTTACCATAATCCCAACTCATGACGTTACTATCCTTCACGAATCTGCAGGTAGCTAACCAACCAGGTTCCATGTTACCTAGCTAACATTAGGCTATAGCTAGCCAAGAAAATGGCTCTGATACGAATAATACACTTAATGTTAGCTAGGGAGCAGTAGCTAACAGTAGCTTGAAATGAAAGCACTTTCTGTCTAAATTAGAAACGTGTAATTTCTGAACATTTTGCTAGCTAGACTATTTTACCATTGCCTTAGCTATCATTCTCGAAGTCCACTGACTTGAAAACTCGGTCCTCCAGAAAACTGAGAGCAACACTTATGCAGTTTTACTACACAATACATTTTTTTAAAAGCTGCGTTAGACAGGATTACCTACACATACTGACCAGCTCAAATAGACAGAAGCGTGCTACATGGTAGACCAATCCAAACTCATCTCTCGGCATGTCCAGCCCAATCATTATCTCAGCCAATCATGGCTAGCGGGAAGGTAGTCATTTTCTGTGGTTGAAACCAACTAGGCTCGTAAAATGTGTGGCTATCTACTATGACATTATTATGAATAAGAGTGATATAATTTGGATTTGTCAAACATGCATCAATCATCATGTCACCAGAATAAGACGCTCAATATTTATTAGGAAGGAGCACCCTGTGAAGTTGATTTAATCTATAGCCTAATAAACTGCCTGCTTTCCCGAGTCGTAGTGGGAGGACACACGCAACATATCGCCTGATTCCAAGTTCAACTTTGATTTGACGGTTATTATATCAATATTTGCTCATAATGGAGTTTTCACTGCCATTTCTCGCATAATTAATTTACACGACACAAAAAACGTCCCACCATGTCGAACAAACAAATGTCCGTAGGCATTTATAAAAATGTACTGGCATTTCATATTTCCTCAGCCCGGGCCGTGACTTTTTTTTAATGCGGCAGGTAATTCATCTGCATGAAATGGTTGGATGGAAACCTTGTTAGTGTAAATGAACCTATGAGCCCCAAGCCCAAGTTAATGGAAGATGTAGGTATCAAACAGGGAGTTGATTGATGTAAATGGATATGAAAAATACAAAATAAAATGTGTGTGATGGCATTGTCAGTGTAGCACAAGTCCTCATATTTTTAAATCAAATCATATCTCTAACAGGCTGGGACCAACATTGCTGAGTACCTGCACCAGGCGGAGGTGACCAGACCATATTAATTTGTGTTGACGCTTGGGGACTGCTCACAGGTGTTCACAGTCATTAGTGGAACGGCATTAGAGCAAGGCACACTGCTTGGTGGCACTGGACATGTGCTTCAAGTCCTATTATGTGTTTTATATCAACTTCCCCACTGTGTCCCAGCATGGGAATTCCTACAGACCACGGTGAGTCAGCTGCTAGGAACAGAATCCTCCATAGTAGTTCTGTTGAGAGCATGTCTTCTTTCCACTGAACAATAGTGGATAAGTATCTGCTCTTGTATGTAGTGTGAGAAGTGATAGGAGAAAGCACAGCCCTCCTTCCGGCTGATGTGTTCCTGTGAATTAATGGATGGATGAGCCATAAGTGTTTCATTCCAATGCTAATATGCTTAAGGCGCTATTTATAGCTCTGTTAAATTGATTTTTAGTTAGTTTTTTTAATGCGTTTGGTTGTTGCCTACAGTTCGGTTTATGGCTCGTTTGCCTTTAGTTCAACTACTGAAGCGTGTTCTGGTACACTTTCATTCTATCACAACAATTATTTTAAATACAAATGTTTTAGGGATTGTGAAAAGCTCTTTCTGAACAAAATACAGTTATTAAGTAATGAGTCATTAGTCCATCTCCTTAGTAGAGCGACCTTCATATATAATATTTTGCTCTGTGTAACAATGTTTTAACTCAACCCAAATGTAGACCGTTATTGTATGGCAAGACAGCCTGACGTGTGTGTGCTGTCACCTAAAATAGCCGAAGTGTGTTAATAACACTTAAGACAGACAGTGTCACACTCACACATGCTTTGTTTTTCTCAGATTACAATCTGCGTGTGCACATCAAGTTCAGCTGAGGCTTTAGTCTGATGTTTGGACTCTTTGATTCAATAAATAATATAAATCAATTCTAATAATCAATCTTACCTTATGAAATCTTATCTTGTTAAGTAATACATATTCTAGTGTCAGTGTGTGTGAGTGAGTGTGTAGAGTCCTGTGAGTGTGTAGAGTCCTGTGAGTGTGTAGAGTCCTGTGTAGAGTCCTGTGAGTGTGTAGAGTCCTGTGTAGAGTCCTGTGAGTGTGTAGAGTCCTGTGTAGAGTCCTGTGAGTGTGTAGAGTCCTGTGAGTGTGTAGAGTCCTGTGAGTGTGTAGAGTCCTGTGTAGAGTCCTGTGAGTGTGTAGAGTCCTGTGAGTGTGTAGAGTCCTGTGTAGAGTCCTGTGAGTGCCAGACTTGTTGCTGCGGTAACGCTCGCCGTGCGGAAGCAGTTAGAACATTCTGTGGCTTCTCAGTCCCCTCGTGCTGTGGAGATGGCCTTGGAGTTGCCATACCGAGCAGTGATGCAGTCAGTCAAGATGCTCTCACTAGTGCATAACTTTTTTATGATTTGAGGTCCCATGCGCTGTCATGCCTTCTTCACGACTATGTGCGTGTATTTGAACCATTTTAAGTCCTTAGGGATTTGGACACCGAGGAACTTGAAGTAATCACAGGACTACTCGTTGAAGTAATCCAACAATGTGTATGCCGCTATCTTGTCTATTTCAGTTCTCATTGATTGACAGGTGGGTGTCATCATGACAGGTGTGTCCTCCCCAAAGTGCCGCATGTCTCCATCAATGAGAGAAGTTTTGAAATAGACAAGGCAGCGGCATTCACATTGTTGGATTACTTCATGGCGCCGCTATGGCTGGAGCCTGGCTAGATAGCTAGCTAGCAACTAAAACGTCAACTAACAGAAACAATTTCAATAATTCAGGCTATCTGGCATGAATTCAATTTGGAATATGGCTGAGAACAAAAATATATATATTTATTGATTGTCAATGTTGTCAGGATATACGTTAGCTAGCTAGCTAGCTACTCATTACGAGAGAGTGGCTAAGTTTCCATGGTTTTCAGTTTCATACGTCACAGCCCCGAACATACTGTAGATCAAATAGATAACCAATCAAGACATGCTATATTTTCACTTTGAATGAGACTGTATGATCTGTAATCCAAATTCTGTCTATCTTTTTCTGTTTCTCCTTCAACAAAAATGTATGAATGATTAGCAGTTAGAAAATGTGTATACTGAACAAAAATGTAAACGCACCATGCATATAATATAAATCAGTTAATTTAAAGAAATAAATTAGGCCCCCGTCTCTGGATTTCACATGACTGGGCAGGGGTGCAGCCATGGGTAGCCAGGCCCAGCCAATCAGAATGAGTTTTTCACGACAAAATGACTTGATTACAGACAGAAATACTCCTCAGTTTCATCGGCTGTCCGGGTGGCTGGTCTCAGACAATCCTGCAGGTTACATGTGGTATGCGGTTGTGAGGCAAGTTGGACAAATTCTCCAAAACAACATTGGAGGCGGATTATGGTAGAGAAATGAACACTCAATTCTCTGGCAACAGCTTTGGTGGACATTACTGCAGTCAGCATGCCAATTGCACGTTCCCTAAAAACTTGAAATATCTGTGGCATTGTGTTATGTGACAAAACTGCACATTTTAGAGTGGCCTTTTATTGTCCCCAGCACAAGGTGCACCTGTGTAATGATCAGGCTGTTTAATCAATGTATTGATATGCCACACCTGTCAGGTGTATTGATTTTCTTGGCAATG
Organism: Brachymystax lenok tsinlingensis; assembly: GCA_030435695.1. Classification (NCBI taxonomy): domain Eukaryota; kingdom Metazoa; phylum Chordata; class Actinopteri; order Salmoniformes; family Salmonidae; genus Brachymystax; species Brachymystax lenok. The sequence goes on along the minus strand of CM059814.1, from coordinate 1,243,713 downwards.
GAGAAATGCTCACTAACAGGGATGAAAACATAACATAATTTTAGAGATTTTATTTTTTGGTGTATGGAACATTTGGAGGATTGTATATTTTAGATCATGAAAAATGGGACCAAGAGTTTACATGTTGCGTTTATATTTTTTGTTCAGTATAATTTTGTATTATACTGGAAAATACTATACCACACGCTATAGCCTTCCTTCATTTTTTAATGGAAAAATATCAGAGAAAAGATTGGCATTTCTGATGTTGAATGTTGAGCGGAATTTCTTACCAGATGGTGCTGAGACCTCACCTAATGCCATAATGCACGTGTTCTATCCATCCTTCCTGCAAGAAAACTAGCAGAAGGATCTCAGCACCATCTGGTGACCAATTAGGGTTGATGGAGGATGATGAAGGAAAGATTCTAATCTATAGTATCATCTATAATTATCACTTCTGTCTCTGGTCACTCGTGTGTGTGTGTGTGTGTGTGTGTGTGTGTCTGTGTCTGTGTCTGTGTGTGTGTGTGTGTGTGTGTGTGTGTGTGTGTGTGTGTGTGTGTGTGCAGTGTAATATATTAGTTATATTATTTCCATCCCCCTTGGTCACTCACATGAGTCCGTTCTTGAAGTAGCTCCTGAACTTGGAGGACTCTGCGGCCTGCACCTCCCTGTGCTGGACAGGACTGCCCCCCAGGAACTCATCCAGCTGAGTCACTAGGATGGCCGCCGCTTCCTGCTCATCCTGAGAGGAGGAGTTACCGATCCAGTAGTGGACGTCCATGGAGTTACTGGAGCCCTGACTCCTCTGGACACACACACACGTACAACACCAGTCAGAAGTTTGGACACACCTACTCATTCCAGGGTTTTTCTTTATTTTTACTATATTCTACATTGCAGAATAATAGTGAACATCAAAATTATAAAATAACATATGGAATCATGTAGTAACCAAAAAAAGTGTTAAAACAAATATATTTGACAATCTTCAAAGTAGCCACCCCCTCGCCTTGATGACAACTTTGCACGCTCTTGGCATTGACGGGTGCTGTATATAGTATTTACATATTGTATTCTGTTACACACATACATGTACATGACATAGATACACATCGGGGTAATTCTTGAGGGGTCATTCTTCAATTGCGTTGGTAAATGCTGTCTCCTGACTTTGGCACCATGTAAAAACACCATGACCCAAATCAAATCAAATGTTATTTGTCACATACGCCGAACACAACAGGTGTAGACCTTACAATGAAATGCTTACTTACACACCCTTAACCTTAACAATGCAGTTTTAAGAAAAAAAACTACAAAAATAAGAAACAAAGAAACAAATAATTAAAGAGGTAAAAGGTACAGGAAAAGGAGGACCGAGCACGCCCCAATTCTCATCGACGGGGCTGCAGTGGAGCACGTTGAGCGCTTCAAGTTCCTTGGTGTCACCATCAACAACAAACTATCATGGTCCGAACACACTAAGACAGTCGTGAAGAGGGCACGACAAAGCCTCCAGGAGACTGAAAAGATTTGCCATGGGTCCTCAGATCCTCAAAAGGTTCTACAGCTGCACCATGGAGAGCATCCTGGCTGGTTGCATCACTGTATTGCAACTGCTCGGCGTCTGACTGCAAGGCACTACAGAGGGTAGTGCGAACGGCCCAGTACATTACAGGGGCCAAGCTTCCTGCCATCCAGGACCACTATACCAGGCGGTGTCAGAGGAAGACCCTAAAAATTGTCAAAGACTCCAGCTACTATAGTTATAGACTCTTCTCTCTGCTAAAGCACGGCAAGCAGTACCAGAGCGCCAAGTCTAGGTCCAAAAGGCTTCTAAATAGCTTCTACCCCCAAGCCATAAGACTCCTGATCAGCTAATCAAATGGCTACCCAGACCCCTCTCTGTTTATTATCTATGCATAGTCGCTTTAACTCTACCTCCATGTACATATTACCTAAATTACCTCGACTAACCTGTACCCCCACACATTGACTGTGTACCGGTACCCCCTGTATATAGCCTCGCTATTGTTTTATTTACTGCTGCTGTTTAATGATTTGTTACTTATATTTTATATTTTTTACTTAATACTTTTTTTTTTTACTTCTTAAAGCATTAAAGTTAAGGGCTTGTAAGTAAGCATTTCACTGTAAGGTCTACACCTGTTGTATTCAGCATTTCACTGTAAGGACTACACCTGTTGTATTCAGCATTTCACTGTAAGGTCTACACCTGTTGTATTCAGCATTTCACTGTAAGGACTACACCTGTTGTATTCAGCATTTCACTGTAAGGTCTACACCTGTTGTATTCTGAGCATGTGACAAATAACATTGATTTGATTTGATTTTGGATGGGGAGTGTTGCTGCACAGCTATTTTCAGGTCTCTCCAGAGATGTTCAATCGGGTTCAAGTCCGGGCTCTGGCTGGGCCACTCAAGGACATTCAGAGACTTGTCCAGAAGCCACTCCTGCATTGTCTTGGCTGTGTGCTTAGGGTCGTTGCCCTGTTGGAAGGTGAACCTTCGCCCCAGACTGAGGTCCTGGGTTTTCATGAAGGATCTCTCTGTACTTTGCTCCGTTCATCTTTGCCTCGATCTTGACTAGTCTCCCAGTCCCTGCTGCTGAAAAACATCCCCACAGCATGATGCTTCACCGTAGGGATGGTGTCAGGTTTCCTCCAGACGTTACGCTTGGCATTCAGGCCAAAGAGTTCAATCTGGGTTTCATCAGACCAAAGAATCTCATGGTCTGAGAGTCTTGAGGTGCCTTTTGGCCCTTCTGCCCCTGATTGCTCAGTTCGGCCCGGCTCTAGGAAGAGTCTTGGTGGTTCCAAACTTCTTCCAATTAAGAATGATGGAGGCCACTGTGTTCTTGGGGACCTTCAATGCTGCATGAAGGTTTTTGTACCGTTCCCCAGATCTGTGCCTCGACAGAATCCTGTATCAGAGCTCTACGGACAATTCCTTCGACCTCATGGCTTGGTTTTTGCTCTGACATGCACTGTCAACTGTGGGACCTTATATAGACAGGTGTGTGCCTTTCCAAATCATGTCCAATCAATTGAATTTACCACAGGTGGACTCCAATCAACTTGTAGAAACTTCTCAAGGATGATCAATGGAAACTTTTCACCTTGTCATTACGGGGTATTGTGTGTAGATTACTGAGATTTATTTTATTTTATCATTTTTGGAATAAGGCTGTAACATAACATGTTGAAAAGGTCAAGGGGTTTCAATACTTTCTGAAGGCTCTGTATATTACTATTCAAGAGATCAAATGTACACATTATACAGCACAACGGCAGAGTCATGTCTCAAGTGTAAAACTAATAAGGAATCAATAATCCATGCTTTCTGGGAATGCTATGAAGTTCGGAAGTTGTGGGCGGAGCTTGAAAGTCGGCTGATAGAAGTATTACAATGTACATTTGCATAATTCAATACATATGGGATTGTTGTAAGATACCCAATGGGCTGGATGATTCTATTCACATCACTCATTTTGAAAAAACGTATACTAGAAGCTTGGAAGTCAATCAAACCGCCATCATTAACACAATGGAAATATCAAATTATTTATTATTTAAATATTTAAATAGCATGGGCGACTTAGAAAAACAAATTGATGCAATTTAAGTCCAAGTGGAAAACAATAATGCAAGCAATAGGGATGGAAGTGTGAGCAGGCAGGTCTGGGCAGAGGAGATGGAGTCGTGGTCTGGGCAAGGGAGGTCACCGCTCCTCTGGGTATGGTGACGCAGGGGGATCACAAGGAGAGAATTAGTCTCTTCCTCATTGATTCTCCTGCGTTTCCTGTGGTGCTAGGCCTACCCTGGTTAGCTTGTCATGACCCCTCTGTTTCTTGGCAATGGAGGGCTCTCACAGGGTGGTCGCGAGAGTGCTCGGGGAGGTGTTTAGGGGTTTCCATTGGTGCTACCACGGTGAAAAGTTCAGACCAGGTCTCCACCGTGCGCATTCACCCTGAATATGCCGATTTGACTCTCGCCTTCTGTAAGAAGAAGGCGACTCAATTACCACCCCATCGACAGGGGGGTTGTGCGATAAATCTCCTGGTAGACGCTGCACTTCCCTGGAGTCACGTGTATCCCCTGTCACAAGCGGAGACGGTGGCTATGGAAACATATGTCTCCGAATCCCTGCATCAGGGGTACATTCGGTCCTCCACATCCCCCGCCTCCTCGAGTTTCTTTTTTGTGAAGAAGAAGGATGGAGGTCTGCGCTCGTGTATTGGTGTAAATCAGATTACGGTGAGGTACAGTTACCCGCTACCTCTAATCGCCACGGCGACTGAGTCAATGCACGGGGCACGCTTCTTCACCAAATTGGATCTCAGGAACGCTTACAACCTGGTGCGTATCTGGGAGGGAGACGAGTGGAAGACGGCATTCAGTACCACCTCAGGGCATCATGAGTACCTCGTCATGCCGTACAGGTTGATGAAACCTCCATCAGTCTTCCAAGGCTTTGTAGACGAGATTTTCAGGCATCTGCACGGGCAGGGTGTAGTGGTGTATATTGATGACATTCTGATATACTCCGCTACACGAGCCGAGCATGTGTCCCTGGTGCGCAGGGTGCTTGGACGATTATTGGAGCATGACCTGTACGTCAAGGCTGAGAAGTGTCTGTTCTTCCAGCAGTCTGTCTCCTTCCTTGGGTACCGCATTTCCACCTCGGGGGTGGAGATGGAGAGTGACCGCATTGTAGCCGTGCGTAATTGGTCGACTCCCACAACGGGAAAGGAGGTGCAGCGGTTTCTTGGGTTTGCCAATTACTACCGGAGGTTTATCCAGGGTTTTGGTCAGGTAGCGGCTCCCATTACGTCACTGCTGAAGGGGGGTCCGGTGAGTTTGCAGTGGTCGGCTGAGGCAGACAGGGCTTTTGGTCACCTGAAGGCTCTGTTTACCTCGGCTCCCGTGCTGGCTCATCCGGATCCCTCTTTGGCGTTCATAGTGGAGGAGGACGCGTCCGACGCTGGGATAGGAGCCGTGCTCTCTCAGCGCTCGGGTACGCCACTGAAGCTCCACCCCTGTGCCTTCTTCTCGAAGAAGCTCAGCCTGGCGGAGCGAAACTATGACGTGGGGGACCGGGAGCTTTCGGCTGTCGTAAAGGCTCTGAAGACGTGGAGACATTGGCTTGAGGGGGCTAAACACCCTTTTCTCATCTGGACTGACCACCGCAATCTGGAGTACATCCGGGCAGCAAGGAGACTGAACCCTCGCCAGGCAAGGTGGGCCATGTTTTTCACCCGTTTTGTGTTCACCCTTTTCTACAGACCAGTACCAGCCTTGGCATCAGGTCACCGCAGTGAGGCACCAGGTCACCGGGTCTGGCGCATGACCCAAAACCTGCCCCTCCGCCTGCCCTGCCGGAAGCTGGGCCCGCAGTTTGTAGGGCCATTTAAAGTCCTGAGGAGAGTGAACGAGGTTTGTTGTAGGTTACAGCTTCCCCCCGATTACCGTATTAACCCCTTGTTCCATGTGTCTCTCCTCAGGCCGATGGTGGCTGGCCCGCTCCAGGAGTCTGAGGTGCGGGAGGTTCCTCCGCCCCCCTCTGGACATCGAGGGGTCCCCGGCGTACTCCGTTCGACAAATACTGGATTTTGGTGTCGGGCGAGGAGCCTTCAGTATCTCGTGGAGTGGGAAGTGCACGATCCAGAGGAGAGGTGCTGGGTTCCGGTTGAGGACATTTTGGACCTGTCAATGCTGCAGGAGTTCCACCGTCTTCGTCCGGATCGCCCTGCGCCTCGCCCTGCACCTCGCCCTCCGGGTCGTCCTCGAGGCCGGTGTCGGCGTGCTGCTGGAGCCGTGCGTCAAGGGGGGGGTACTGCCATGACTTCCGCCGAAGTTGGTGCCTCTCCTTGTTCGGGTGGCGCTCGGCGCTCGGCGGTCTTCTAGCCATTATCCATTTTTAATTTTCCATTTGTTTTGTCTTGTCTTCCCACACACCTGGTTTCAATTCCTTCATTACATGTTGTGTATTTAACCCTCTGTTTCCCCCCTGTCTGGAATTGTTTATTTTTGTAAGTGCTTGTGTACGTTGTTCATGGTGTGCGAAGGGTTATGTTACCCATTTATTCTGTTTTCCGGTGGGTTTTATTATTAAACTGCTCCGTTGTGAAAACACAGTTCTGCTCTCCTGCGCCTGACTTCTCGGCCGCCAGTACGCACCCCTTACACGTTCATATTAGTTGATTTATAATGTGAAGATATACCCAAATTTTATGTCGATTAAGGCAGCCCCCCGTACCTCTCTGATTCAGAGGGGTTGGGTTAAATGCGGAAGACACATTTCAACACCATCCATATTAGATTCTATTTGCCATATATATATATTTCAACTGTGCTGTGATGCTTCAAAAAAGTACTGAACCTTTCCATTCTCATAGCTTCTACAGATTGTAAATTAAAAATAAATGATTTTGCTAAAATAATTATTATATTATTGATTGATTGACTATGGCTTTTCAAATCACCCAGTATTGCTATCTGCAGCATTAGTTCTAGGCAAATGTTACAATTCTTCATCCATTCCTGGACCTGTGACCAAAAACGAGCTAAATATGGACAATACCAAAATAAATGATCTGATGACTCTGTCTCCTCACAGCAAAATCTGCAGAGCTGGGAAGATTGTATCCCCCATATATATAACATTCTATTGGTTGCAATTTAAATAGAAAAATTTGAAGTTTTGAATGTAGCAATACTTACATAGAGGACAATGTAGAAATACTTACAGAAGACAATGTAGCAATACTCACATAGAGGACAATGTAGCAATACTCACATAGAGGACAATGTAGCAATACTCACATAGAGGACAATGTAGCAATACTCACATAGAGGACAATGTAGCAATACTCACATAGAGGACAATGTAGCAATACTCACACAGAGGACAATGTAGCAATACTCACATAGAGGACAATGTAGCAATCTCCCTCAAAGAAGTTCCCAAAAGCTTGGTCCGGTACTGGAACCATCTCCATGTTCTTAAAAACAACAACATACTTTCAGAATATTCTATTTCAAGAACAGCATGACAGAACACCAAAGAAAACTGCCACAATAGTCCCATCTCAGCGTTGGATCTGAGACTAAGGCAGTGTAATATACCCAGTGGAGACCGCTGTATAACCCAGTGGAGACTCCTGTATAACCCAGTGGAGACCGCTGTATAACCCAGTGGAGACCCCTGTATAACCCAGTGGAGACCCCTGTATAACGCAGTGGAGACCCCTGTATAACCCAGTGGAGACCGCTGTATAAACCAGGGGAGACCCCTGTATAACCCAGTGGAGACCCCTGTATAACCCAGTGGAGACCCCTGTATAACCCAGTGGAGACCGCTGTATAAACCAGGGGAGACCGCTGTATAAACCAGGGGAGACCGCTGTATAACCCAGTGGAGACCCCTGTATAACCCAGTGGAGACCCCTGTATAACCCAGTGGAGACCGCTGTATAACCCAGTGGAGACCCCTGTATAAACCAGGGGAGACCCCTGTATAACCCAGTGGAGACCCCTGTATAAACCAGGGGAGACCCCTGTATAACCCAGTGGAGACCCCTGTATAACCCAGTGGAGACCGCTGTATAAACCAGGGGAGACCGCTGTATAACCCAGTGGAGACCCCTGTATAACCCAGTGGAGACCGCTATATAAACCAGGGGAGACCGCTGTATAACCCAGTGGAGACCGCTGTATAAACCAGGGGTGACCCCTGTATAACCCAGTGGAGACCCCTGTATAGCCCAGTGGAGACCGCTGTATAACCCAGTGGAGACCGCTGTATAACCCAGTGGAGACCGCTGTATAACCCAGTGGAGACCCCTGTATAACCCAGGGGAGACTGCTGTATAACCCAGTGGAGACCGCTGTATAACCCAGTGGAGACCGCTGTATAACCCAGTGGAGACCACTGTATAACCCAGTGGAGACCCCTGTATAACCCAGTGGAGACCCCTGTATAACCCAGTGGAGACCACTGTATAACCCAGTGGAGACCGCTGTATAACCCAGTGGAGACCGCTGTATAAACCAGGGGAGACCCCTGTATAACCCAGTGGAGACCCCTGTATAACCCAGTGGAGACCACTGTATAAACCAGGGGAGACCCCTGTATAACCCAGTGGAGACCCCTGTATAACCCAGTGGAGACCACTGTATAAACCAGGGGAGACCCCTGTATAACCCAGTGGAGACCCCTGTATAACCCAGTGGAGACCACTGTATAACCCAGTGGAGACCCCTGTATAACTCAGTGGAGACTGCTGTATAACCCAGTGGAGACCGCTGTATAAACCAGGGGAGACCCCTGTATAACCCAGTGGAGACCGCTGTATAAACCAGGGGAGACCCCTGTATAACCCAGTGGAGACCCCTGTATAACCCAGTGGAGACCGCTGTATAACCCAGTGGAGACCACTGTATAACCCAGTGGAGACCACTGTATAACCCAGTGGAGACCCCTGTATAACCCAGGGGAGACTGCTGCATAACCCAATGGAGACCAGTTTGCTGTGCCAGTTTGCTGCAGCAACAGGAAATGTGAATTATTAAGTGGATTAAAATGTATTAACATTTGTATTGGGGGTTGATACATTTCTCATATGGGAAAATCAAGTCTACAATTTCAAAGTGGAAATTCCAAACTTTAGAAGCCTTTTTAAACCTCAAGTAAACTACAGGTTTAAAATGCCCAGCATTGCAGAAATGTTATCCTGCTACAGGGTGATCAAATGAAGATCTCACATCTGTACAGTATATTACAATATGTAGTATTTAGAATGACTTGTGACTTACATTGATGGTCCAGATCTGTAGGCCAGACTTCCTGCTGACATGCTGAAAGGCTTCTGGAGTTTCTTCAGTCATTCTGCACAACTAACAACACAGTAGAGAGCATGCTGAATGTATTGTGAATCACCTCAGAAAGCTTGCTGCATGTTTACTGAAAAGTGCCTATCTTCCACAGAGTCTTTAACCCCCAAGCTACCAACTTATTTTACATACACTGTAAAAAAAATAAAATGTTGTTTCGCATTTAGTTGTTTCAACTAATTATTATTAAGTAACTGGTTCCACGGCTTTTCTTTTGTTACCTGAACCACCAAAAAATTGTTGGCCCGACTTTTTCTCCAACTTGAAAAAACATTTAGTCAATTTAAAATTATGTGCTTGCTCAACCTGTCTCGTGTTTATTCAAGGAAAAATTATTATTTGGGCATCTTAAATTAAAAAGGCTGTGCAACTGGTTATACACACCAATAATAATTTCTAGTTGAATGAACATACTAGACAATTTGAGCAAACAGATCATTTTAAAGTTGATAGAATTTTTATCTACATTTTCTCATGTTGGAGCTGTTTGGGCCAGCTAAAAATGTTAAGTTCAGGTAACACTTTGACCGAAAAGTTGAGTAAACTAAAAAAGTCTGTTGAACTAAAGGTTATTTTCTCAAAAGTGGGGTTACACGTTGAAAAAGCAGAATGACTTCATCATTTGTTCCTGAACTGTAGTGTTTGATAAACCATTTTCTACCGCTGAGTCTCTACTTTTATCCAATTTTTGAGGACGGTCACATTTGAGCAGAATTTTCATATTCTGTAAAACAAAAATATACATTTGACTTTTATATAAAGTGCAGCTTTGTTCCATAGTACAGTCCATATTAGTACTAACAAGCTCATTTACTAAAAACAAGCTCATTTTCTTGACAAAGAAATTATTCAATTCACTTCAAAAGGTGACCTTGAGAGATATTGACCAAAAATATGGCTTAGTTTTCTGTTAGCGAAACAATGGGAGAGGTAGGGGCTATGGTTGTAACAAACGAGACTCCCGAGGTTCCTCCTGCTCACCACCAGAGGGAACCCTCTCCTGAATATTAAGCCCTGGACTACAACTCCCACATACCTGGTTCCAATCACCGTTGCACCTGTCTCCCATTAATAGACTATTTAGGCTCTCTCTCCCTTTCTCTCCTTGCAGTCTTGCTTTCCTGGTGATCAATTCTGAGCGCTTTCTCCCGTGTCTGTCATATCGTGGTTATACTCTGGACTGTTTTCCCGCTTTGATTCTTGCTGCCTGCCCTGGACTATATTCTTTACTGGACTGATTTTTGTAAGCTTGCTGCCTGCCCTGACCTCATGCCTGTACCTGGATTACGATTTGCCTTATCCCTGCTGTTGTGTTTGCTGGCGATTGACCCTGTTAAATGCGACCAAGATTGTAATAAAACTGCAAATGGATCCTCACTCTCAGGGTGCTTCATTACAGAAGACTTCGCCACTTCGCGATCCAGCAGCTCTGGTCCAAATGTCCACGGAGATCTCCACTCAAGCAAACCAGCTCGCCGTTCATCAACAGCAGCTAACCCATCTAACTACGGTAACGGAGGAGCTCGTCCGACGCTACAGAGGTTACAGATGTCGCCCGAACTCAGCCCCTCCTCAGCCGAACGCAGGTATGGGCACCTCTCCACCACCGGCACCCACAGTTAACCCACGCCTGGCTCTCCCTGATAAATTCGACGGTAACCCCACTAAGAGTAAGGGATTTCTACTGCAATGTTCATTATTCATTGATCAACAACCAGCGATGTATGTCACTGACACTAGCAAGATTTCCTGGTATGTTCTCTCCTCACTGGCAGAGCGTTAGAGTGGGTAACAGCGGTTTGGAGAGAGGATGGCACGGCTTTTCCCTCGTTCGGTGCCTTTCTACAACGCTTCCGGGAGGTATTTGAACACCCGGAGGAGGCATGAGAGCTGGTGACCGACTACTCGCATTGAACCAGGGCGGAAATACTGCAGCAGAATATGCCTTGACATTTCACACTCTGGCAGCTCAAACCGACTGGGTTGAGAGCACGCTTAAACTGCTCTTTCGCAAGGGACTCAGCTTGGAATTACAGTCTGAACTGGCCTGCCGAGATGAGGGAGATCGCTGAATCAATTCATCGAACTCACCATACAGCTTGACAATCTGATTCGATCACGGCGCCCACTCAGAACGGGACCCACCAGCACACAATGTCCCGTGACTCTGCCTCCAACCGAACCCATGCAGCTCGGATATACTCACCTGACTCGGAGGAACGTGAACGCCGCATACGCCAACATCTCTGCCTCTATTGTGGTCAACCTGGCCATCTAAGAGCGTTCTGCCCCACAAGACCACCTCCTCGTAATCCCTCTTCGGTGAGTCCGTGCGTCCAAGCACACCACTCCAGTTCTTGTATCAAAGTGCCGATTGTATTATCTCTAGAGGACAATCATATAACCACATCAGCACTATTAGACTCCGGAGCAGCCGGCAACTTTATGTCTCACGAGTTTGCCCAACAACAACAAATTCCATTAATCACCTGTGACTCTCAATTGGCAGTGGAGGCGCTAGATGGACGACCTCTCGGCGATGGGAGGGTCCTGCACACCACCGTGGACCTCCGACTCCAGACCGGGACCCGCCACACGGAGGTAATTCGCTTCTACGTCATCACATCACCCCATAACCCGGTAATCCTTGGGCTTCCCTGGCTACGGCAACATAACCCGCTCATCTCATGGAGGGAGTCGCATGGACGAGAAGAAGGTCAAGGCCGTTCTAGACTGGCCCCTGCCAGTAACCTTAAAGGAGTTACAGCGCTTCTTGGGATTTGCTAACTTTTACCGACGCTTCATCAGGAATTTCAGCTCGGTAGCCGCTCCCTTAACCTCTATGACTAAAAGAAACTCATCACACCTCACCTGGTCAACTACAGCACAGGAGGCTTTCGCAGAACTCAAGGCACGCTTTCACATCGGCTCCCATCCTCCACCACCCTAATCCTGAACTCCCGCTTACAGTTGAAGTAGACGCATCTAATACGGGCATTGGAGCTATTCTTTCACAGCGCACGGATCCCCACTCAAGCTCTATCCGTGCGCCTATTACTCCCGCAAACTTAGTCCAGCCGAGCAGAACTACGACGCCGGAAACCGGGAACTGTTGGCCATGAAAGCAGCTATGGAAGAGTGGCGTCATTGGCTGGAGGGAGCTAAACATCCCTTCGTGATTCTAACGGACCACAAGAACCTGGAATACTTGAGGTCTGCCAAGAGACTGAACCCCAGACAAGCGAGGTGGGCACTCTTCTTCACACGATTTGACTTCACTGTTACCTATCGCCCCGGTTCCAAGAACACCAAGGCAGACGCATTATCACGCCAACACGACGGTATAGCGCCCACTGAACCCAAGGAAACCCTGCTTCCTGAATCGTTAATCGTGGCCCGATTCAGTGGGACATCATGACAGAGCTCACCCAAGCCAACTCACAAAGGACCCTCCGCCCGAATGCCCTCCTAACAAAACGTTTGTACCTCAGGACCTCTGTCAGAAAGTGCTAAAGCAAGTTCACTCCGCACTCAGCTCCGGTCATCCGGGAATCGCGCCACGGTTCACCTGCTTCAGAACAGCTTCTGGTGGCCAACCTTGCGGGCAGACGCAATAAAGTTCATTAACGACTGCACCATCTGTAACACAAATAAACATCTCAGACAACTACCATCGGGCCTACTGCAACCACTACCAGTTCCCCACCGACCATGGTCCCATCTCGCCATAGACTTCATTACCGATCTCCCCAAGTCCAATGGGAATACCACAATACTCACTGTCATAGATCGCTTCTCCAAGGCTTGCCGGTTGATTCCACTCCCCAAACTGCCTACAGCATTGGAAACTGCCGAACTCATGTGCAACCTGGTGTTCCGCTTCTATGGTCTGCCAGAGGACATCGTGGTCGGACCGAGGGCCCCAATTCACATCCAGAGTATGGTCAGCATTCTTCCAACAACTCAACATCAACATTAGCCTCACTTCTGGGTATCACCCACAATCTAACGGTCAAACAGAACGCCTCAATCAAGAAATCACCCGGTTTCTCAGATCCTACTGTCATCAGAACCAAGCAGACTGGAGTCGATTCCTCATGTGGGCGGAGTATGCACAGAACTCACTCCAGAAACCCTCCACCGGTTTAACCCCATTCCAGTGTGTAATGGGCTTCCAACCTCCCCTGTTTCCCTGGTCAGGGGAACCCACCGAGGTACCCTCTGTCAATGACTGGCTCCAGAGAAGCGAGGACATCTGGAGTCAGGCCCATACCCACTTACTACATGCAGTCAGGAGACAGAGGGTGCAGGCCAATCGCCACCGCCGCCCCAACCCCGAATATACTCCAGGTCAATGGGTTTGGCTATCCACTGAGACCTACGCCTCAAACTCCCTGCAAGAAACTCAGTCCCAGGTATGTGGGTCCTTTCCAAATAGTCAAACAAATCACACCAGTTTCCTTCGCTTGGCATTACCCGCTAATTACCGTATCTCTCCTACTTTCCATGTATCTCTTCTCAAACCCGCTGGTGGTCCGAGAGCGGAGGAGGAGGAGCAGACCAGTGAGCAGGGCCCCCCACCCATCCTGGTGGACGGCGAGGAGGTATATCGGCCGAGATCTACTCGATTCCAGACGCCGGGGCAGGCTCCTCCAATATCTGGTAGATTGGGAGGGGTACGGACCGGAGGAGCGATCCTGGGTTAATGCAGAGGACATACTCGACCCCGCACTCATGACTGAGTTCCATAGGACGCACCCGAGAAACCGCCCCGACCTCGAGGAAGACCCCGGCGTCGTTCGCCTCTTCGCGTCAGGAGCCGCTCACAGGGGGGGGGCTCTGTAACAAACGAGACTCCCGCGGTTCCTCCTGCTCACCACCAGAGGGAACCCTCTCCTGAATATTAAGCCCTGGACTACAACTCCCACATACCTGGTTCCAATCACCGTTGCACCTGTCTCCCATTAATAGACTATTTAGGCTCTCTCTCCCTTTCTCTCCTTGCGAAGTCTTGCTTTCCCTGGTGATCAATTCTGAGCGTTTTTCTCCGTGTCTGTCATATCGTGGTTATACTCTGGACTGTTTTCCCGTTTTGATTCTTGCTGCCTGCCCTGGACTATATTCTTTACTGGACTGATTTTTGTAAGCTTGCTGCCTGCCCTGACCTCATGCCTGTACCTGGATTACGATTTGCCTTATCCCTGCTGTTGTGTTTGCTGGCGATTGACCCTGTTCGTACGACCAAGATTGTAATAAAACTGCAAATGGATCCTCACTCTCAGGGTGCTTCATTACAATGGTAGCATGCTTCAAATAACATAACATTTCCTGTAGAATATATTTTTTCTGAGAATAGACCCCAGTACAGCACTAAATGCCCATTTAGAGGGTAGCTGGTTTCTGTAGTACAGTTCTACCTAGTAATCATACCACTGGCAGACCTTATGAGCTGTTTTGACTTGAACTAAGTATATATGCCAGTTCATTTGGATTTTGTACACGGTCAAACCTAGTTATAACCAGTTATATACCAGAGGCAGACTGTCTCTACCAGAGGCAGACTGTATATACCAGAGGCAGACTGTGTATACCAGAGGCAGACTGTATATACCAGAGGCAGACTGTATATACCAGAGGCAGACTGTGTATACCAGAGGCAGACTGTGTATACCAGAGGCAGACTGTGTATACCAGAGGCAGACTGTATATACCAGAGGCAGACTGTGTATACCAGAGGTAGACTGTGTATACCAGAGGCAGACTGTGTATACCAGAGGCAGACTGTGTATACCAGAGGCAGACTGTATATACCAGAGGCAGACTGTATATACCAGAGGCAGACTTTTATGAGGTCATGTTGGTGTTGTATCCAGGTATACAATACAGTGCCTTCGGGAAAATATTCAGACCCTTTCACTTTTTCCACATTTTGTTTTTGTTACAGCCTTATTCTAGAATGGATTGCATTATTTTTCCCCTCATCAATCTACACACAACGCCCCATTATGACAAAAACAAAAATAGGTTTTTAGAAATTTAAGCAAATGTATTAAAAATACTAAACAGAAATAGCTTATTTACATAAGTATTCAGAATCTTTGTTAATACACTCAAAATTGAGCTCAGGTGCATCCTATTTCCAATGATCATCCTTGAGATGTTTCCACAACTTGATTTGGAGTCCACTTATCGTCAATTCAATTGATTGGATATGATTTGTCTATATAAGGTCCCACTGTTGACAGTGCATGTCAGAGCAAAAACCAAGCCATGAGGTTGAAGGAATTGTCCGTAGAACTCCGAGACAGGATTGTGTCGAAGCACAGATCTGGGGAAGGGTACCAAAATATTTCTGCAGCATTGAAGGTCCCCAAGAACACTGTGGTCTCCATCATTCTTAAATTTAAGAAGTTTAGAACCACTAAGATTCTTCTTAGAACTGGCCTCCCTGCCAAACTGAGCAATCAGGGGAGAAGGGCCTTGGTCAGGGAGGTGACCATGAACCCGATGGTCACTCTGACAGAGCTCCAGAGTTCTTCTGTGGAGATGGGAGAAACTTCCAGAAGGACAACCATCTTTGCAGCACTCCACCAATCAGGCCTTTATGGTAGACTGGCCAGACGGAAACCTCTCCTCAGTAAAAAGTAAAAAGCACATGAGTTTGCCAAAAGGCACCTAAGGGACTCTCAGACCATGAGAAACAAGATTCTCCGGTCTGATGAATCCCAGATTGAAGTCTTTGGCTTGAATTCCAAGCGTCACGTCTGGAGGAAACCTGGCACCATCCCTACGGTGAAGTGCTGTGGGGATGTTTTTCAGTGGCAGGGACTGGGAGACTAGTCAAGATCGAAGCAAAGATGAACGGAGCAAAGTACAGAGAGACCATTGATGAAAACCTGCGCCTGAGTGCTCAGGACCTCAGACTGGGGTGAACGTTCACCTTCCAACAGGTCAACGACCATAAGTACATAGCCAAGACAATGCAGGATTGGCTTCGGGACAAGTCTCTGAATGTCCTTGAGTGGCCCAGCCAGAGCCCGGACTTGAACCCGATCGAACATCTCTGGAGAAAACTGAAAATAGCTGTGCAACAATGCTCCCCATCCAACCTGACAGAGATTGAGAGGATCTGCAGAGAAGAATGGGAGAAACTCTCTAAATACAGGTGTGCCAAGCTTGTAGCGTCATACCCAAGAAGACTCCAGGCTGTAATCGCTGCCAAAGGTGCTTCAACAAACTACTAAGTAAAGGGTTTGAATATTTATGTAAATGTATATATATATATATTTTTTTATCTGTTTTTGCTTTGTCATTATGTGATAAAAAGTCAAGAGGTCTGAATATTTCATAAGGCACTGAACGTGATATAGAACCTCAGGCAGGTACATGGGGTGCTACATCTCTGCAGATGGTACAGAACCTCAGGCAGGTACATGGGGTGCTACATCTCTGCAGATGGTACAGAACCTCAGGCAGGTACTTGGGGTGATACATCTCTGCAGATGGTACAGAACCTCAGGCAGGTACATGGGGTGCTACATCTCTGCAGATGGTACAGAACCTCAGGCAGGTACATGGGGTGCTACATCTCTGCAGATGGTACAGAACCTCAGGCAGGTACATGGGGTGATACATCTCTGCAGATGGTACAGAACCTCAGGCAGGTACATGGGGTGATACATCTCTGCAGATGGTACAGAACCTCAGGCAGGTACATGGGGTGATACATCTCTGCAGATGGTACAGAACCTCAGGCAGGTACATGGGGTGATACATCTCTGCAGATGGTATAGATCCTCAGGCAGGTACATGGGGTGAAACATCTCTGCAGATGGTATAGAACCTCAGGCAGGTACATGGGGTGTTACATCTCTGCAGATGGTATAGATCCTCAGGCAGGTACATGGGGTGAAACATCTCTGCAGATGGTATAGATCCTCAGGCAGGTACATGGGGTGATACATCTCTGCAGATGGTACAGAACCTCAGGCAGGTACATGGGGTGAAACATCTCTGCAGATGGTATAGAACCTCAGGCAGGTACATGGGGTGATACATCTCTGCAGATGGTACAGAACCTCAGGCAGGTACATGGGGTGAAACATCTCTGCAGATGGTACAGAACCTCAGGCAGGTACATGGGGTGATACATCTCTGCAGATGGTACAGAACCTCAGGCAGGTACATGGGGTGCTACATCTCTGTAGATGGTACAGAACCTCAGGCAGGTACATGGGGTGATACATCTCTGCAGATGGTACAGAACCTCAGGCAGGTACATGGGGTGATACATCTCTGCAGATGGTATAGATCCTCAGGCAGGTACATGGGGTGAAACATCTCTGCAGATGGTATAGAACCTCAGGCAGGTACATGGGGTGTTACATCTCTGCAGATGGTATAGATCCTCAGGCAGGTACATGGGGTGAAACATCTCTGCAGATGGTATAGAACCTCAGGCAGGTACATGGGGTGATACATCTCTGCAGATGGTACAGAACCTCAGGCAGGTACATGGGGTGAAACATCTCTGAAGATGGTACAGAACCTCAGGCAGGTACATGGGGTGAAACATCTCTGCAGATGGTACAGAACCTCAGGCAGGTACATGGGGTGATACATCTCTGCAGATGGTACAGAACCTCAGGCAGGTACATGGGGTGCTACATCTCTGCAGATGGTACAGAACCTCAGGCAGGTACATGGGGTGATACATCTCTGCAGATGGTACAGAACCTCAGGCAGGTACATGGGGTGATACATCTCTGCAGATGGTACAGAACCTCAGGCAGGTACATGGGTGATACATCTCTGCAGATGGTACAGAACCTCAGGCAGGTACATGGGGTGATACATCTCTGCAGATGGTACAGAACCTCAGGCAGGTACATGGGGTGATACATCTCTGCAGATGGTACAGAACCTCAGGCAGGTACATGGGGTGATACATCTCTGCAGATGGTACAGAACCTTAGGCAGGTACATGGGGTGCTACTACATCTCTGCAGATGGTCTGTCTCTCTGGTCTAAATCACTGATTCAGGTCCCCCTCCACCCTCTGCTGGTATGGATAACTTGGCATTACGTCTCCAGAGGATCCTAGATTCAGATAAAGATCATATCTACTGTAGGACTGTAGGTTGAGTTAGATGTTTTTGGGCTGGGGTCAAAACACATTTTATGTCCATATTGATACAGAAACCCTAAACAATTACTTAGATTTGGTAAGAACAAGTTGAATGAAGAATTTAATAAACCACCTTTGGGCTGTGAACAGGAATATGCCTCTGGGGTCAAAATGACCCGTCGGTAGTTTTAAGGTTAAAGGCAATATACAGTAGAAGTTCTGCATGAAAGACCTATTATGAAAGCAGGTAATCTCATTACTATTCTCTCTGTTCTGGAGAACAGGTGGCCTAAGAACAGACAGGCCTGTCAACTTGGCCTCAACTAGGCGCTATGGCAACAAACAACTTCCTCAATCAGGGGCGTGTAATTGTCCCTTCGGACAGATATCAGCACTGCCAGCCAAACACACAGGGTGTCACTGAGCAAACACTGCGACATATCACTATCAAATTAGAGTCACGGTAGGACTATAAAATATACCTGACTGTAAGACTACAGCCTGCTGTACTGTATGAGAACGCAAAGGCAAAACCAAAGCAGAGAACTATGGGTGAGCTTTGATTTATGAGAACACAGCTACATGACAGCTTTATAGCAAGATAGAGGGAGTTTAGTTACTGATTTATGCACAATCATTCAGTGGTCATACTTACCATATATAGATAGCAATAGATAGAGGAAGTCATACTTACTATATATAGATAGTAATAGATAGAGGAAGTCATACTTACTATATATAGATAGCAATAGATAGAGGAAGTCATACTTACTATATATAGATAGTAATAGATAGAGAAAGTCATACTTACTATATATAGATAGTAATAGATAGAGGAAGTCATACTTACTATATATTAAGATAGAGGAAGTAATACTTACTATATATAGATAGTAATATAGAGAAAGTCATACTTACTATATATAGATAGTAATAGATAGAGGAAGTCATACTTACTATATATAGATAGTAATAGATAGAGGAAGTCATACTTACTATATATTAAGATAGAGGAAGTCATACTTACTATATATAGATAGTAAGATAGAGGAAGTCATACGTACTATATATAGATAGTAATAGATAGAGGAAGTCATACTTACTATATATAGATAATAATAGATAGAGGAAGTCATACTTACTATATATAGATAGTAAGATAGAGGAAGTCATACTTACTATATATAGATAGTAATAGATAGAGGAAGTCATACTTACTATATATAGATAGTAATAGATAGAGGAAGTCATACTTACTATATATAGATAGTAATAGATAGAGGAAGTCATACTTACTATATATAGATAGTAATAGATAGAGGAAGTCATACTTACTATTATCAAAATGTCAGTAAGAGTACTATTATAACCTTCTCTTTTTAGAAACAGGATTGAGTGTTGCTGGGCAACAGCTGATTGACAGGTCCAAGGTGTAGTGAAGACGGGGAGTGAGTGGAGCTTGGCGACCTCAAACAGGATATGAGCCGGCTGCCTGCAAAAATTTCTAACTAACTATCCCCAGCCTTTATTCAAACCTGCTCAGTCGTGGTACCAGGGATGTGTCCCAAATGGCACCCTACTCCCTACATATTGAACTATGGGGCCCTCTAACACCAACCCTCTATGGGTCCTGGCCAATAGTAGTTCATTACGTAGGGAGTAGTGTGCCGTTTTGGGACGGAAACCTGATCTCAGATAAAGGCCTGACTCATTTAAAAC
This sequence comes from Brachymystax lenok tsinlingensis, assembly GCA_030435695.1. Taxonomy (NCBI): domain Eukaryota; kingdom Metazoa; phylum Chordata; class Actinopteri; order Salmoniformes; family Salmonidae; genus Brachymystax; species Brachymystax lenok. The sequence continues at coordinate 1,223,967 of CM059814.1, read as the reverse complement.
AAACACGAATGTCACTACAGTATTCAAGTCAACTTAAACAATAGGGTTGGTACTAACAGTGATTTCACTGGCAACGCCCCAGTGGTTCTGAAGGCCAAACCAGGATGCCTGTCACCTATCAAATGTGGAGTCAGGTCAAATTGTAATGCAGGGTTTATCCAGCATACACACGTCTCATCATCATCATCACCCTCTCTTTTTAAAACTATCTGCTGCCATTGTTGCAACTCCTATTACCAGTCTGCTCAACCTCTCTTTGGTGTCGTCCGAGATCCCAAAAGATTGGAAAGCTGCCGCGGTCATCCCTCTCTTCAAAGGGGGTGACACCCTAGACCCAAATTGCTATAGACCTATATCAATCCTGCCCTGCCTCTCTAAAGTCTTTGAAAGCCTAGTTAATAAACAGATCATTGACCACTTCGAATCCCACCGTACCTTCTCCGCTGTGCAATCTGGTTTCAGGGCTGGTCACGGGTGCACCTCAGCCACGCTCAAGGTACTAAACAATATCATAACCGCCATCGATAAGAGGCATTACTGTGCAGCCATATTCATCGACCTGGCCAAGGCTTTCGACTCTGTCAATCACCACATCCTTATCGGCAGACTCAACAGCCTTGGTGTCTCTAATGATTGCCTCGCCTGGTTCACCAACTACTTTGCCGACAGAGTTCTGTGTGTTAAATCGGAGGGCCTGTTGTCCGGGCCTCTGGCAGTCTCTATGGGGGTGCCACAGGGTTCAATTCTTGGGCCGACTCTCTTCTCCGTATACATCAATGATGTCGCTCTTGCTGCTGGTGATTCTCTGATCCACCTCTACGCAGACGACACCATTCTGTATACTTCTGGCCCTTCTTTGGACACTGTGTTAACTAACCTCCAAACGAGCTTCAATGCCATACAACACTCCTTCCGTGGCCTCCAACTGCTCTTAAACGCTAGTAAAACCAAATGCATGCTTTTCAACCGTTCGCTGCCTGCACCTGCCCGCCCGACTAGCATCATTACCCTGGACGGCTATAAACTAGAATATGTGGACAACTACAAATACCTAGGTGTCTGGATGAACTGTAAACTCTCCTTCCAGACTCACATTAAACATCTCCAATCCAAAATCAAATCTAGAATCGCAACAAAGCCTCCTTCACTCATGCTGCCAAACTTACAGTAGTAAAACTGACTATCCTACTGATCCTCGACTTCGGCGATGTCATCTACAAAACAGCTTCCAATACTCTACTCAGCAAACTGGATGCAGTCTATCACAGTGCCATCAGCTTTGTCACCAAAGCCCCTTATACCACCCACCACTGCGACCTGTATGCTCTAGTCGGCTGGCCCTCGCTACATACTCGTCGCCAGACCCACTGGCTCCAGATCATCTACAAGTCCCTGCTAGGTAAAGCCCAACCTTATCTCAGCTCGCTGGTAACCATAGCAGCACGAGCTCCAGCAGGTATATCTCACTGGTCATCCCCAAAGCCAATTCCTCATTTGGCCGCCTTTCCTTCCAGTTCTCTGCTGCCAATGACTGGAACGAACTACAAAAATCATTGAAACTGGAGACACTTCCCTCACTAGTTTTAAGCACCAGCTGTCAGAGCAGTTCACAGATCACTGCACCTGTACATAGCCCAACCAACTACCTCATCCCCTACCATAGTCATTTATTTATCTTGCTCCTTTGCACCCCAGTATTTTTACTTTGCACATTCATCTACTGCACATCTACCATTCCAGTGTTAAATTGCTATACTGTAATTACTTCGCCACCATGGCCTATTCATTGCCTTATGTTCCTTATCTTACCTCATTTGCACACATTTTGTATAGATTTGTTTTTTTCCCTACTGTATTGACTGTATGTTTGTTTACTCCAATGTGTAACTCTGTGTTGTTGTATGTGTCGAACTGCTGTGCTTTATCTTGGCCAGGTCGCAGTTGTAAATGAGAACTTGTTACCTGGTTAAATACAGGGGAAATAAATAAAATAATAAAATAAAATGTCGACTGAAGGTCAACATTCCAAATAAAAAATGTGTTATGATTAATCTAACCTGAACTAATTCGTTTACTACTATCCCATACTTTTTTACCACTACCTAACTACTACAGGATTCTGGAAGTGACAAGAAGTGATTAGAAGTGACTGAGTCAACGCGGTTCTGCTGGCAGACTGGCATTTGAAGGACAACTCCTTTAGTACATAAAAGGGTGCTGTTTATATGTCTGTTGACAGTATCAAAATGATCCCAATATACTGCAGCACTAGCTTAGTGGTTATGTGTGATGGAACCAGAAGAAATGTCTGGCGTAATGTGACTTTGTACAGTTCCAACTGCTAGTTCAGCTGATGACTACAGCTTGTCCTACCAGGCTTCTAGGTTCTCCTCAGACAAACAGATAGTGAACAAGTCCATGAACTAACCTCCACCCACCAAGAGTTTAGTTTCACATGAGAAGTAACAACTGCAATACTTAAAAGTCATGATCAGGCTTACTAAAACAGCACTGATGGAGCTCTCACTTCCTATGCAATAACCTTAACTTATCCTTTCCTATACCCACCTAACCCTTCCTAACCTCTCCTAACCCTTCCTAACCCCTCCTAACCGTTCCTAACCCTTCCTAACCTCTCCTAACCGTTCCTAACCCTTCCTAACCTCTCCTAACCCTTCCTAACCCCTCCTAACCGTTCCCAACCCTTCCTAACCTCTCCTAACCCTTCCTAACCCCTCCTAACCTCTCCTAACCCTTCCTAACCCCTCCTAACCGTTCCTAACCCTTCCTAACCTCTCCTAACCCTTCCTATGCCCTAACCTCTCCTAACCCTTCCTATGCCCTAACCTCTCCTAACCCCTCCTAACCCTTCCTAACCTCTCCTAAACCTTCCTAACCTCCTAACCCGTCCTATACCCACATAACCTCTCCTAACCCTTCCTAACCCCTCCTAACCGTTCCTAACCCTTCCTAACCTCTCCTAACCCTTCCTATGCCCTAACCTCTCCTAACCCTTCCTATGCCCTAACCTCTCCTAACCCCTCCTAACCCTTCCTAACCTCTCCTAAACCTTCCTAACCTCCTAACCTGTCCTATACCCACATAACCTCTCCTAACCCTTCCTAACCCCTCCTAACCGTTCCTAACCCTTCCTAACCTCTCCTAACCCTTCCTATGCCCTAACCTCTCCTAACCCTTCCTATGCCCTAACCTCTCCTAACCCCTCCTAACCCTTCCTAACCTCTCCTAAACCTTCCTAACCTCCTAACCCGTCCTATACCCACATAACCTCTCCTAACCCTTCCTAACCCCTCCTAACCGTTCCTAACCCTTCCTAACTTCTCCTAACCCTTCCTATGCCCTAACCTCTCCTAACCCATCCTATGCCCTAACCTCTCCTAACCCCTCCTAACCCTTCCTAACCTCTCCTAAAACTTCCATCACCTTCTAACCCGTCCTATACCCACATAACCTCTCCTAACCCTTCCTAACCCCTCCTAACCATTCCTAACCCTTCCTAACCGTTCCTAACCGTTCCATCACCTATTAACCCGTCCTATACACACCTAACCTCTCCTAACCATTCCCAGCGCCTCCTAACCCGTCCTATCCCCTCCTACCACCTCGTAACCCTTCCCATTCCATCCTAACTCTTCCTAACCCCTCCTAACCCCTCCCTAACCTCTACTAACCCCTCCCTAACCCCTCCTAACCCCCTCCCTAACCTCTACTAACCCCTCCCTAACCTCTACTAACCCCTCCCTAACCCCTCCCTAACCTCTACTAACCCCCTCCTAACCCCTCCTAACCCCCTCCCTAACCTCTACTAACCCCTCCCTAACCCCTCTCTAACCTCTACTAACCCCCTCCTAACCCCCTCCCTAATCTCTACTAACCCCTCCCTAACCTCTACTAACCCCTCCCTAACCTCTACTAACCCCTCCCTAACCCCTCCCTAACCTCTACTAACCCCCTCCTAACCCCTCCTAACCCCCTCCCTAACCTCTACTAACCCCTCCTAACCCCTCCCTAACCTCTACTAACCCCTCCCTAACCTCTCCTAACCCCTCCCTAACCTCTCCTAACCCCTCCCTAACCTCTACTAACCCCTTCCTAACCTCTTCTAACCCCTCCCTAACCCCTCCTAACCCCTCCCTAACCCCTCCTAACCCCTCCCTAACCTCTACTAACCCCTCCCTAACCTCTACTAACCCCTCCCTAACCTCTACTAACCCCCTCCTAACCCCTCCCTAACCTCTCCTAACCCCTCCCTAACCCCTCCCTAACCCCTCCCTAACCCCTCCTAACCCCTCCCTAACCTCTACTAACCCCTCCCTAACCCCTCCTAACCCCTCCCTAACCTCTACTAACCCCTCCCTAACCTCTACTAACCCCTCCCTAACCTCTACTAACCCCTTCCTAACCTCTACTAACCCCTCCTAACCCCTCCCTAACCTCTCCTAACCCCTCCCTAACCCCTCCTAACCCCTCCCTAACCTCTACTAACCCCTCCCTAACCCCTCCTAACCCCTCCCTAACCCCTCCTAACCCCTCCCTAACCTCTAATAACCCCTCCCTAACCTCTACTAACCCCTTCCTAACCTCTTCTAACCCCCTCCTAACCCCTCCCTAACCTCTCCTAACCCCTCCCTAACCCCTCCTAACCCCTCCCTAACCTCTACTAACCCCTCCCTAACCCCTCCTAACCCCTCCCTAACCCCTCCTAACCCCTCCCTAACCTCTACTAACCCCTCCCTAACCTCTACTAACCCCTCCTTAACCTCTACTAACCCCTCCCTAACCTCTACTAACCCCTTCCTAACCTCTACTAACCCCTTCCTAACCCTTCTTAACCCCTCCTAACCCCTCCCTAACCTCTCCTAACCCCTCCCTAACCCCTCCTAACCCCTCCCTAACCTCTACTAACCCCTTCCTAACCTCTACTAACCCCTTCCTAACCTCTACTAACCCCTTCCTAACCCCTCTTAACCCCTCCTAACCCCTCCCTAACCTCTCCTAACCCCTCCCTAACCCCTCCTAACCCCTCCCTAACCCCTCCTAACCCCTCCCTAACCTCTACTAACCCCCTCCTAACCCCTCTTAACCCCTCCTAACCCCTCCTAACCCCTCCTGTTGTGGCCTACTGCTGATGGAAAAACTGGTTCCACATCTATTAAGCACTATTATTATCAGACAATGGTCAAAGAGTGCACACCTTACTAAGCACATAGAACTACCTCAAAATATACTTCCAACTCCCTGGTGAAATCACAAAGAAAGCTTTACGTGCCAGTTCACAGAGAATGAACTAAACAGTCGACAATACCTGGAAGAACACTGACTGAAGAGCAATATATCAACCTTCTCAATCTCAACATGAAAATGGACTGTTTTAACAGTAGTAAAAGAGTAACACTGTCTGAGATGAAATAACTACCATACTGCATGAATCTTACCTATGGCAGGTGAGTGATACAGGATGGTCCAGGTATAAGAGAAGCAGTGATATCTCCTGTGGTCTGGTCTGGATACAACTCTGAGTGAGAACTAAACAATCTCCTCCTCTCTCTCCCTCTGTGTGAATATGAGTGTGTGTGGCCGTCAAAGTGTATGTGTGTGTTTGTGTGTGTGTGTATGTGTGTGTGTTAGGAGGCGACGGTAAGGTAGGGTGTGTTAATGTATGTCCTCTCCACCCACTGTTCTGAAAACACTTACTTTCCCTCACTACCTACTCTCCCTTCCTACTTACCTACCTACCTCTCTAACTACCTCTGTACCAACCTACCACTCTATCTACCAACCTACCTCTCAACCTCTACCTACCTCTCTATCTACCAACCTACCTCTCAACCTCAACCTACCTCTCTACCTACCTACCTCTCTACCAACCTACCTCTCAACCTCAACCTACCTCTCTACCTACATACCTACCTCTCTACCTACATACCTACCTCTCTTCCACTCTACCTACCTACCTCTCTAAATACCTACCTCTCTACCTACATCTCTTCCTCTCTACCTACTTTTCTACATCTCTTCCTCCCACCCACCCACCCACCCACCTCTCCACCTCTCCACCCACCCACCCACCCACCCACCCACCTCCCCACCCACCCACCTCTCCACCCACCCACCCACCCACCTCTCCACCCACCTCTCCACCCACCTCTCCACTCCACCCACCCACCCACCCACCCACCTCTCCACCCACCCACCCACCTCTCCACCCACCCACCCACCCACCCACCTCTCCACCCACCCACCCACCCACCCACCTCTCACCTTTCACCTCTCCACCCACCCACCCACCTCTCCACCTCCCCACCCACTCCACCTCCCCACCCACCCACCCACCCACCTCTCCACCCACCCACCCACCCACCCACCTCTCTACCTCCCCACTCCACCTCCCACCCACCCACCCACCCACCCACCCACCCACCCACCCACCCACCCACCTCTCCACCCACCCACCCACCCACCTCTCCACCCACCTACCTACCTACCTACCTACATCTCTACCTACCTACCTACCTCTCTACCTACCTACCTACCTACCTACCTACCTACATCTCTACCTCCCCAACTATCTACAGTACATCTCTCTCTTCAAACCTCCCTCCCTCCCTCTACCTCCTTCTACCTACCTCCCCACCTACCTACAGTACCTTTCTCTCTTTCTACCTCCCTCCCTCCCTCCCTACCTACAGTACCTGCCCCTTCCTCTCTTTCTCCCTCCCAATCTCTAGCTCTCTCTCTCTCTGTCTCTTTCTCTCCCTCTCCCTGCGTCACTGTCACGCCCTGCACAAACAATACCACTAGAATACATGCTGAGGCTACCACCAGACCAGCCTTCAGCCTAAACACGAGTCTAGCCACCACAATACCAGCCTTCAGCCTAAAACCAGCCTGTTGACTACACTTCCCAGCCTTCAGGATAACCACCAGCCTGTTGAAAACACTTCCCAGCCTTCAGCCTAAACACCAGCTTGTTGACTCCAGTTCCCAGACTACAGACTAACCACCAGAATGTTGACTACACGTCCCAGCCTTCAGCCTAAACACCAGACTAGCCACCACCAGTCAACAGGCTGGTGGTTAGGCTGATGGCTGGGAAGTGTAGTCAACAGGCTGGTGGTTAGGCTGATGGCTGGGAAGTGGAGTCAACAGGCTGGTGGTTATCCTGAAGGCTGGGAAGTGTAGTCAGCAGGCTGGTGTTTAGGCTGAAGGCTGGGAAGTGTAGTCAACAGGCTGGTGGTTAGGCTGATGGCTGGGAAGTGTAGTCAACAGGCTGGTGGTTATCCTGAAGGCTGGGAAGTGAGGTCAACAGGCTGGTGTTTAGGCTGAAGGCTGGGAAGTGTAGTCAACAGGCTGGTGGTTAGGCTGATGGCTGGGAAGTGTAGTCAACAGGCTGGTGGTTATCCTGAAGGCTGGGAAGTGAGGTCAACAGGCTGGTGGTTATCCTGATGGCTGGGAAGTGTTTTCAACAGGCTGGTGGTTATCCTGAAGGCTGGGAAGTGTAGTCAACAGGCTGGTGGTTATCCTGAAGGCTGGGAAGTGTTTTCAACAGGCTGGTGGTTATCCTGAAGGCTGGGAAGTGTAGTCAACAGGCTGGTGGTTATCCTGATGGCTGGGAAGTGTAGTCAACAGGCTGGTGGTTATCCTTATGGCTGGGAAGTGTAGTCAACAGGCTGGTGGTTATCCTTATGGCTGGGAAGTGTAGTCAACAGGCTGGTGGTTATCCTGAAGGCTGGGAAGTGTAGTCAACAGGCTGGTGGTTATCCAGCCTAACCAATTAATATCCTCGGCCTTCGAGACGCTCCAAGGGGGCCACTGTGTTTTCCAAGTTGGATTTACAGAACGCCTACCACCTGGTGCGGATATGAGAGGGGGACGAGTGGAAGACCACCTTCAACACAGCCAGTGGCCACTAATAGTATCTGGTAATGCCCTTTGGCCTCACCAACACCCCTGCTGTGTTCCAGTCTCTGGTGAAGGATGTCCTCCGTGACATGTTGAACCGGTTCGTCTTCGTCTACATTGATGGCATCCTCGTCTTCTCCCGCTCCCTTCAAGAACATGTGCTCCACATCCGGCAGGTCCTTCAACGCCTTCAGCTCATCCTGGTCATGACCCTCTCTCCCCTGTTTAAGCTCATCCTGGCCATGACCCTCTCTCCCCTGTTTCAGCTCATCCTGGCCATGACCCTCTCTCCCCTGTTTCAGCTCATCCTGGCCATGTCCCTCTCTCCCCTGTTTCAGCTCATCCTGGTCATGACCCTCTCTCCCCTGTTTCAGCTCATCCTGGCCATGACCCTCTCTCCCCTGTTTCAGCTCATCCTGGTCATGACCCTCTCTCCCCTGTTTCAGCTCATCCTGGCCATGACCCTCTCTCCCTTGTTTCAGCTCATCCTGGCCATGACCCTCTCTCCCCTGTTTCAGCTCATCCTGGTCATGACCCTCTCTCCCCTGTTTCAGCTCATCCTGGCCATGACCCTCTCTCCCCTGTTTCAGCTCATCCTGGTCATGTCCCTCTCTCCCCTGTTTCAGCTCATCCTGGCCATGTCCCTCTCTCCCCTGTTTCAGCTCATCCTGGTCATGACCCTCTCTCCCCTGTTTCAGCTCATCCTGGTCATGACCCTCTCTCCCCTGTTTCAGCTCATCCTGGCCAGGACCCTCTCTCCCCTGTTTCAGCTCATCCTGGTCATGACCATCTCTCCCCTGTTTCAGCTCATCCTGGCCAGGACCCTCTCTCCCCTGTTTCAGCTCATCCTGGCCATGTCCCTCTCTCCCCTGTTTCAGCTCATCCTGGTCATGACCCTCTCTCCCCTGTTTCAGCTCATCCTGGCCATGACCCTCTCTCCCCTGTTTCAGCTCATCCTAGAGATATGACGGTGAGCTACAGTTACCACTATATTTTATTTTGACAGGCACTATAACGGGTCCGCCCCCTCTGAAAAACAAATAAATCCATCCGCAGCTGTAATTGTTGGCAGCTCCCTCCCCAGGAGTCAGTGGTCCCGCGCGTCGACCACACCACTGGACCGATAACGACACTGCCGATGCACTAGACTGCTTTCTTTCACCCCTTGATTTTACATTTTGTCTTCTTATTTAGTTTTAAGGGGTATTTTATTTCCTTTGTTGACTTGTTTGGCGTTACAGCTACTTTGCCTCCTCAAGGTCAGTACAGCAACAGGTGCTGCTATTAAAAGCCGCAATAAGGTTCCAAATTGCAGTGCATGACCATGTGACATTTAACCGGCTAACATCACAGAGAAGTGATTTTAATAGCAGGAATAGTTTTCATTATGGAAATCAAATATGCATGTTTAATGGAATGTAGGCTATTATTCCTAGCAAGCAGAATAAAGTAACCTAATACAAGTATTTAATAGTCATTAGAAATGTATGTGATTTTCCATGGCTTCTTTTCAGATCAGTGTTATGAATGTCTGTCACCTTACCTACATTTCAGCACAACTGAACAGGACATTTGATTCAATAAATAGTTTTAATCGCATGTTGTTGTTTTTACTTGAATTAATTCCCGTTAACTTTCTAAGAGTGGAAAAGACATGGAAGGGGCCTCATTATCATATTTCCCAGCATGCTTTGTTGCAGGTTGGTATGTAGAATAGTTTGTTTTAATATCTATCTTTTCCTCATGCATGTTGATTCATTTATTGATCTTTTACTATACAAAGATAAATAATTATTGAAAAATTCTAAAATAATCCAATCTGTAAGGGGTTGGATATATTGCACCCGAAAAACGAATCCAATCTGAAAGAGGTTGGATTTATAGCAAACTGTTATTGAGATGGCTGTTCCAGTTGAGAGGGTTTAGCTAGTACTGTTTGTTTAGGCATTCACCATAGCAGCAATACTGAGTGCAGATTGTGGGAGATAGAAATATTCCAATTGTTGGATATTCTCTCTTTGGCTGGATTCCGATAGGAATTTCTAATCACTTCACGAAGCAGTGTATTTTGACTTGTTGATCTAATGTGGCCCTTGATGCTGGATTTTTAGACCACAATGTCAAGGATAACTAGGACATAACTAAAGGCTGAGGACAACTAGGACATAACTAAAGGCTGAGGACAACTAGGACATAACTAAAGGCTGAGGATTACTAGGACATAACTAAAGGCTGAGGACAACTAGGACATAACTAAAGGCTGAGGACAACTAGGACATAACTAAAGGCTGAGGACAACTAGGACATAACTAAAGGCTGAGGACAACTAGGACATAACTAAAGGCTGAGGACAACTAGGACATAACTAAAGGCTGAGGACAACTAGGACATAACTAAAGGCTGAGGATTACTAGGACATAACTAAAGGCTGAGGATTACTAGGACATAACTAAAGGCTGAGGACAACTAGGACATAACCAAAGGCTGAGGACAACTAGGACATAACTAAAGGCTGAGGACAACTAGGACATAACTAAAGGCTGAGGACAACTAGGACATAACTAAAGGCTGAGGACAACTAGGACACAACTAAAGGCTGAGGATTACTAGTACATAACTAAAGGCTGAGGATTACTAGGACATAAGTAAAGGCTGAGGACTACTAGGACATAACTAAAGGCTGAGGACAACTAGGACATAACTAAAGGCTGAGGACTACTAGGACATAACTAAAGGCTGAGGACAACTAGGACATAACTAAAGGCTGAGGATTACTAGGACATAACTAAAGGCTGAGGATTACTAGGACATAACTAAAGGCTTAGGACAACTAGGACATAACTAAAGGCTGAGGACTACTAGGACATAACTAAAGCCTGAAGACAACTAGGACATAACTAAAGGCTGAGGACTACTAGGACATAACTAAAGGCTGAGGACAACTAGGACATAACTAAAGGCTGAGGACAACTAGGACATAACTAAAGGCTGAGGACTACTAGGACATAACTAAAGGCTGAGGATTACTAGGACATAACTAAAGGCTGAGGATTACTAGGACATAACTAAAGGCTGAGGACTACTAGGATATAACTAAAGGCTGAGGATTACTAGTACATAACTAAAGGCTGAAGATTACTAGGACATAACTAAAGGCTGAGGACTACTAGGACATAACTAAAGGCTGAGGACAACTAGGACATAACTAAAGGCTGAGGACTACTAGGACATAACTAAAGGCTGAGGACAACTAGGACATAACTAAAGGCTGAGGACAACTAGGACATAACTAAAGGCGGAGGACAACTAGGACATAACTAAAGGCTGAGGACAACTAGGACATAACTAAAGGTTGAGGACAACTAGGACATAACTAAAGGCTGAGGATTACTAGGACATAACTAAAGGCTGAGGATTACTAGGACATAACTAAAGGCTGAGGACAACTAGGACATAACTAAAGGCTGAGGATTACTAGGACATAACTAAAGGCTGAGGACTACTAGGACATAACTAAAGGCTGAGGACAACTAGGACATAACTAAAGGCTGAGGATTACTAGGACATAACTAAAGGCTGAGGACAACTAGGACATAACTAAAGGCTGAGGACAACTAGGACATAACTAAAGGCTGAGGATTACTAGGACATAACTAAAGGCTGAGGACTACTAGGACATAACTAAAGGCTGAGGACTACTAGGACATAACTAAAGGCTGAGGATTACTAGGACATAACTAAAGGCTGAGGACTACTAGGACATAACTAAAGGCTGAGGATTACTAGGACATAACTAAAGGCTGAGGATTACTAGGACATAACTAAAGGCTGAGGACTACTAGGACATAACTAAAGGCTGAGGACTACTAGGACATAACTAAAGGCTGAGGATTACTAGGCCATAACTAAAGGCTGAGGATTACTAGGACATAACTAAAGGCTGAGGACTACTAGGACATAACTAAAGGCTGAGGACTACTAGGACATAACTAAAGGCTGAGGATTACTAGGCCATAACTAAAGGCTGAGGATTACTAGGACATAACTAAAGGCTGAGGACAACTAGGACATAACTAAAGGCTGAGGATTACTAGGACATAACTAAAGGCCTTATGACATGTCTAATATGTGGTCATAAAGGGTTATCTTTTCATTTAAACACATTCACCTTACTTGTTAAAGGCTTTAGATGTTACTAAATGCAACAACCATGACTCTGTCACTAACAAACACAGTCATGGGTGGGTATCTCTCACATTCACTCGAAAGGAAAGCTTGGAAACACAGCGTGGCACCCTACAGTGTTAAAACAACACCCGCAGTATTTAGTGTTTAACATTGAAATGGCTTGTGCTGAATAAACGTGTTCATGTGTTTAAAAATTGCTACATGTTCTGGTGTTTACAGTCTAAACACTGTGACGTGTTTTGATTGAAATTCTAAATGCCTTGACACATTTAAAAAGAGTTTCCTGAAAGCGTTTAGTTATCTGTTCAGATCCTGAACACTTGGTTTAGCAGTTCAGGCAGTTCCATATATCTTACCATGTCATTTGAGATAAAATAATCACTAATAATTAATGTAATGAACATACACTACCGTTCAAAAGTTTCGGGTCACTTAGAAATGTCCTTGTTTTCCATAAAAGCATGCATGAAATGAGTTGCAAAATAAATAGGAAATATAGCCAAGACGTTGACAAGGTTAAAACTAATGATTTTTAATTGAAATAATAATTGTGTCCTTCAAGACTTTGCTTTCGTCAAAAGAATCCTCCATTTGCAGCAATTACAGCCTTGCAGACCTTTGGCATTCTAGTTGTCAATTTGTTGAGGTAATCTGAAGAGATTTCACCCCATGCTTCCTGAAGCACCTCCCACAAGTTGGATTGGCTTGATGGGCACTTCTGACGTACCATACGGTCAAGCTGCTCCCACAACAGCTCAATAGGGTTGAGATCCGATGACTGTGCTGGCCACTCCATTATAGACAGAATACCAGCTGCCTGATTCTTCCCTAAATAGTTCTTGCATAGTTTGGAACTGTGCTTTGGGTCATTGTCCTGTTGTAGGAGGAAATGTGCTCCAATTAAGCACAGTCCACAGGATCCCATTTACCCTGTACAAATCTCCCACTTTACCACCACCAAAGCACCCCCAGACCATCACATTGCCTCCACCATGCTTGAAAGAAGGTGACAAGTACTCCTCCAGCATCTTCGAATTTCTTCTGCGTCTCACGAATATTCTTCTTTGTGATCCGAACACCTCAAACTTAGATTAGTCTGTCCATAACACTTTTTTCAAATCTTCCTCTGTCCAGTGTCTGTGTTCTTTGCCCATCTTAATCTTTTATTTTTATTGGTTAGTCTAAGATATGGCTTTTTCTTTGCAACTCTGCCTAGAAGGCCAGCATCCCGGAGTTGCCTCTTCACTGTTGACGCTGAGACTGGTGTTTTGAAGGTACTATTTAATGAATCTGCCAGTTGAGGACTTGTGAGGCATCTGTTTCTCAAACTAGACACTAATGTACTTGTCCTCTTGCTCAGTTGTGCACCGGGGCCTCCAACTCCTCTTTCTATTCTGGTTAGAGCCAGTTTGCGCTGTTCTGTGAAGGGAGTAGTACACAGCGTTGTACGAGATCTTCAGTTTCTTGGCAATTTCTCTCATGGAATAGCCTTCATTTCTCAGAATAAGAATAGACTGACGAGTTTCAGAAGAAAGGTCTTTGTTTCTGGCCATTTTGACCCTGTAATCGAACCCACAAATGCTGATGCTCCAGATACTCAACTAGTCTAAAGAAGGCCAGTTTAATTGTTTCTTTAATCTGGACAACAGTTTTCAGCTGTGCTAACATTATTGCAAAAGGGTTTTCTAATGATCTATTAGCCTTTTAAAATGATCAACTTGGATTAGCCAACGCAACGTGCCATTGGAACACAGTGATGGTTGCTGATAATGGGCCTCTGTACTCCTATGTAGATACTCCATAAAGAATCAGCCGTGTCCAGCTACAATAGTCATTTACAACATTAGCAATGTCTACACTGTATTTCTGATCAATTTGATGTTATGGACAATTTTAGACAATTTATTTTACTTTTCTTTCAAAAACAAGGACATTTCTAAGTTACCCCAAACTTTTGAAAGGTTGTATATATATATATATATATCAAATCAGTGTCAGAAATGTTCAGCAGTAGCTCTAAATAGGCAACAGCTGCTGCTGTATAGAAATAGATGACCTCTCAGAGTCATCATCTGTCCCGTTGTTCTCTCCTTTTAGATACACACGAAACACAAAGACATTATATTCTCAGTCAGATACATACGCTGATGACAGCCTACCCGTCCTGTGTCTGGACAAGTGATCGGTATCTTGTGGTAATAATATGGTAATTGTAATGAAGCACCATGAGAGTGAGGATCCATTTGCAGTTTTATTACAATCTTGGTCGTACGAACAGGGTCAATCGCCAGCAAACACAACAGCAGGGATAAGGCAAATCGTAATCCAGGTACAGGCATTAGGTCAGGGCAGGCAGCAAGCTTACAAAAATCAGTCCAGTAAAGAATATAGTCCAGGGCAGGCAGCAAGAATCAAAAAGGGAAAAACAGTCCAGAGTAATACCACGAAATGACAGACACGGGAGGAAACGCTCAGAAATGATCACAGGGAAACAAGACTTCGCAAAGAGAGAAAGGGAGAGAGAGCCTAAATAGTCTACTAATGGGAGACAGGTGTAACGGTGATTTGGAACCAGGTATGTGGGAGTTGTAGTTCAGGGCTTAATATTCAGGAGAGGGTTCCCTCTGGTGGTGAGCAGGAGGAACCGCGGGAGTCTCGTTTGTTACAGAGCCCCCCCCCTGTGAGCGGCTCCTGACGCGAAGAGGCGAACGACGCCGGGGTCTTCCTCGAGGTCGGGGGGCCGGTTTCTCCGGGTGCGTCCTATGGAACTCAGTCATGAGTGCGGGTCAGTATGTCCTCTGCATTAACCCAGGATCGCTCCTCCGGTCCGCACCCTCCCAGTCTACCAGATATTGGAGGAGCCTGCCCGGCGTCTGGAATCGAGTAGATCTCGGCCGATATACCTCCTCGCCGTCCACCAAGATGGGTGGGGGGCCCTGCTCACTGGTCTGCTCCTCCTCCTCCGCTCTCGGACCACCAGCGGGTTTGAGAAGAGATACATGGAAAGTAGGAGAGATACGGTAATTAGATGGTAATGCCAAACGGAAGGAAACTGGTGTGATTTGTTTGACTATTTGGAAGGGACCCACATACCTGGGACTGAGTTTCTTGCAGGGGAGTTTGAGGCGTAGGTCTCGAGTGGATAGCCAGACCCATTGACCTGGAGTATATTCGGGTTGGGGCGGCGGTGGCGATTGGCCTGCAACCTCTGTCTCCTGACCGCATGTAGCAAGTGGGTATGGGCCTGACTCCAGATGTCCTCGCTTTTCTGGAGCCAGTCGTTGACAGAGGGTACCTCAGTGGGTTCCCCTGACCATGGAAACAGGGGAGGTTGGAAGCCCATTACACACTGGAATGGGGTTAAACCGGTGGAGGGTTTCTGGAGTGAGTTCTGTGCATACTCCGCCCACATGAGGAAACGACTCCAGTCTGCTTGGTTCTGATGACAGTAGGATCTGAGAAACCGGGTGATCTCTTGATTGAGGCGTTCTGTTTGACCGTTAGATTGTGGGTGATACCCTGAAGTGAGGCTAATGTTGATGTTGAGTTGTTGGAAGAATGCTGACCATACTCTGGATGTGAATTGGGGCCCTCGGTCCGACCACGATGTCCTCTGGCAGGCCATAGAAGCGGAACACCAGGTTGCACATGAGTTCGGCAGTTTCCAATGCCGTAGGCAGTTTGGGGAGTGGAATCAGCCGGCAAGCCTTGGAGAAGCGATCTATGACAGTGAGTATTGTGGTATTCCCATTGGACTTGGGGAGGTCGGTAATGAAGTCTATGGCGAGATGGGACCATGGTCGGTGGGGAACTGGTAGTGGTTGCAGTAGGCCCGATGGTAATTGTCTGAGATGTTTATTTGTGTTACAGGTGGTGCAGTCGTTGATGAATTTTATTGTGTCTGCCCGCAAGGTTGGCCACCAGAAGCTGTTCTGAAGCAGATGAACAGTGGCAGCGATTCCCGGATGACCGGAGCTGAGTACGGAGTGAACTTGCTTTAGCACTTTCTGACAGAGGTCCTGAGGTACAAACGTTTTGTTGGGGGGGCATTCGGGCGGAGGGGTCCTTTGTGAATTGGCTTGGGTGAGCTCTGTCATGATGTCCCATTGAATAGGGGCCACGATTAACGATTCTGGAAGCAGGGTTTCCTTGGGTTCAGTGGGAGCTACACCGTCGTGTTGGCGTGATAGTGCGTCTGCTTTGGTGTTCTTAGAACCGG
Organism: Brachymystax lenok tsinlingensis; assembly: GCA_030435695.1. Taxonomy (NCBI): domain Eukaryota; kingdom Metazoa; phylum Chordata; class Actinopteri; order Salmoniformes; family Salmonidae; genus Brachymystax; species Brachymystax lenok. The sequence continues at coordinate 1,207,637 of CM059814.1, read as the reverse complement.
GACGATAGGTGACCGTGAAGTCAAATCGCGTGAAGAAGAGTGCCCACCTCGCTTGTCTAGGGTTTAGTCTCTTGGCAGACCGCAAGTATTCCAGATTCTTGTGGTCCGTTAGAATCACAAAGGGATGTTTAGCTCCTCCAGCCAATGACGCCACTCCTCCATAGCTGCTTTCATGGCCAACAGTTCCCGGTTTCCGACGTCGTAGTTCTGTTCGGCTGGACTAAGTTTGCGGGAATAATAGGCACGGATAGAGCTTGAGTGGGGATCCGTGCCGCTGTGACAGAATAGCTCCAATGCCCGTGATAGATGCGCCCACCTCAACTGTAAACGGGAGTTCAGGATTAGGGTGGTGGAGGATGGGAGCCGATGTAAACGTGCCTTGAGTTCTGCGAAAGCCTCTTGTGCTGTAGTTGACCAGGTGAGGTGTGATGAGTTCCTCTTAGTCATAGAGGTTAAGGGGGCGGCTACCGAGCTGAAATTCCTGATGAAGCGTCGGTAGAAGTTAGCGAATCCCAAGAATCGTTGTAACTCCTTTAAGGTTACTGGCAGTGGCCAGTCTAGAACGGCCTTGACCTTCTTCTCGTCCATGGCGACTCCCTCCTGGTTGATGATGTAGCCCAAAAAGGATGTGGAAGTCTGGTGAAATTCGCACTTCTCTGCTTTGGCGTATAGCTGGTGGTCTATGAGTCGTTGCAATACTGTTCTCACATGTTGCACGTGTTCCTCATAGGTGTTGGAATAGATGAGAATGTCATCAATGTACACAATTACCCAGCGATTCAGCATGTCCCGAAAGACGTCATTGATAAATGATTGAAACACGGAGGGACTATTAGACAGCCCGAAAGGCATAACCAGATACTCATAGTGCCCAGTGCTGGTGGAAAAGGCTGTCATCCATTCATCACCGTCCCGGATGCGAATGAGGTTGTAGGCGCTATGGAGGTCCAGTTTGGAGAAGTACTTGGCTTGGCGGAGTTGTTCTAGGGCAGCTGGAACCAGCGGTAAAGGATATCGAAACTTGACTGTGATGTCGCTTGAGACCCGGTAGTCGATACAGGGAGTAAACCACCGTCTTTCTTTTTAACAAAGAAGAAGCCCGCGGCTGCAGGTGATGTCGATGCTCTAATGAACCCCTTCGACAGTTCTTCCTCGATGTAGTCTTTCATGGCTTCTGATTCGGGTTGAGATAGGGGGAAGATTCGGCCCTTGGGTGGCTTTGTACCTGGTAGTAGCTCAATGGCACAGTCGCTTGATCGGTGAGGGGGTAGTTCCATCGCTTTGGTCTTGCTGAAAGCTTCGATGAGGTCAGAGTATTCAATGGGTAGAGTGGGGAAAGAGCTGGCTCGTCCTTTAGCGTAACGGCCTGAATGGGGAGTGAAGGGCTGCCAGTTAAGCAGTTGGAGTGGCATGACGGGTCCCATTTGATGATACGACCCTCCCTCCATGAGATGAGCGGGTTATGTTGCCGTAGCCAGGGAAGCCCAAGGATCACCGGGTTATGGGGTGATGTGATGACGTAGAAACGAATTACCTCCGTGTGGAGGGTCCCGGTCTGTAGTCGAAGGTCCACGGTGGTGTGCAGGACCCTCCCATCGCCGAGAGGTCGTCCATCTAGCGCCTCCACTGCCAATTGAGAGTCACAGGTGATTAATGGAAATTGTTGTTGTTGGGCAAACTCATGAGACATAAAGTTGCCGGCTGCTCCGGAGTCTAATAGTGCTGATGTGGTTATATGATTGTCCTCTAGAGATAATACTATCGGCACTTTGATGCAAGAACTGGAGTGATGTGCTTGAACACAAGGACTCACCGAAGAGGGATTACGAGGAGGTGGTCTTGTGGGGCAAAACGCCCTTAGATGGCCCGGTTGACCACAATAGAGGCAGAGATGTTGACGTATGCGGCGTTCACGTTCCTCCGGAGTCAGGTGAGTATATCCGAGCTGCATGGGTTCGGTTGGAGGCAGAGTCCCTGGGCATTGTGTGCTGGTGGGTCCCGTTCTGAGTGGGCGCCGTGACCGAATCAGATTGTCAATCTGTATGGTGAGTTCGATGAATTGATTCAGCGATCTCCCTTCATCTCGGCAGGCCAGTTCAGACTGTAATTCCAAGCTGAGTCCCTTGCGAAAGAGCAGTTTAAGCGTGCTCTCAACCCAGTCGGTTTGAGCTGCCAGAGTGCGAAATGTCAAGGCATATTCTGCTGCAGTATTCCTGCCCTGGTTCAACGCGAGTAGTCGGTCATCAGCTCTCATGCCTCCCTCCGGGTGTTCAAATACTTCCCGGAAGCGTTGAAGAAAGGCACCGAACGATGGAAACGCCGTGCCATCCTCTCTCCAAACCGCCGTTACCCACTCTAACGCTCTGCCAGTGAGGAGAGAACATACCAAGGAAATCTTGCTGGTGTCAGTGACATACATCGCTGGTTGTTGATCAATGAATAATGAACATTGCAGTAGAAATCCCTTACTCTTAGTGGGGTTACCGTCGAACTTATCAGGGAGAGCCAGACGTGGGTTAACTGTGGGTGCCGGTGGTGGAGAGGTGCCCATACTTGCGTTCGGGCTGAGGAGGGGCTGAGATCGAAGCGACATCTGCAACCTCTGTAGCGTCGGACGAGTTCCTCCGTTACCGTAGTTAGATGGGTTAGCTGCTGTTGATGAACGGCGAGCTGGTTTGCTTGAGTGGAGATCTCCGTGGACATTTGGACCAGAGCTGCTGGATCGCGAAGTGGCGAAGTCTTCTGTAATGAAGCACCATGAGAGTGAGGATCCATTTGCAGTTTTATTACAATCTTGGTCGCATTTAACAGGGTCAATCGCCAGCAAACACAACAGCAGGGATAAGGCAAATCGTAATCCAGGTACAGGCATTAGGTCAGGGCAGGCAGCAAGCTTACAAAAATCAGTCCAGTAAAGAATATAGTCCAGGGCAGGCAGCAAGAATCAAAAAGGGAAAAACAGTCCAGAGTAATACCACGAAATGACAGACACGGGAGGAAACGCTCAGAAATGATCACAGGGAAACAAGACTTCGCAAAGAGAGAAAGGGAGAGAGAGCCTAAATAGTCTACTAATGGGAGACAGGTGTAACGGTGATTTGGAACCAGGTATGTGGGAGTTGTAGTTCAGGGCTTAATATTCAGGAGAGGGTTCCCTCTGGTGGTGAGCAGGAGGAACCGCGGGAGTCTCGTTTGTTACAGTAATATAATCCAGTATCTACACAACATCTAAATGGAGGAAGAAGCGCTGTACATCGGACCATATGCACGTCAGGTAAAACAACAACCCCACGTTCATCTCCCAGGACAAAATAGCAAATGCTAGCTGGCAAGAAATGTCCATCAGCGATTCTGATCCTACCGTAAAATCCATTGTGCCCCTGGACTGAGGTTCTCTACCATCTCTGATAACACTACTGTATATAACTCCAGAGAGAGAGAGAGAGGTCTCTAGGTTCTCTACCATCTCTGATAACACTACTGTATATAACTCCAGAGAGAGAGAGAGAGAGAGAGAGAGGTCTCTAGGTTCTCTACCATCTCTGATAACACTACTGTATATAACTCCAGAGAGAGAGAGAGAGAGGTCTCTAGGTTCTCTACCATCTCTGATAACACTACTGTATATAACTCCAGAGAGAGAGAGAGAGAGAGAGAGAGAGGTCTCTAGGTTCTCTACTATCTCTGATACCACTACTGTATATAACTCCAGAGAGAGAGAGAGAGGTCTCTAGGTTATCTACCATCTCTGATAACACTACTGTATATAACTCCAGAGAGAGAGAGAGAGAGAGAGAGGTCTCTAGGTTATCTACCATCTCTGATCACACTACTGTATATAACTCCAGAGAGAGAGAGAGAGAGGTCTCTAGGTTATCTACCATCTCTGATAACACTACTGTAAATAACTCCAGAGAGAGAGAGAGGTCTCTAGGTTCTCTACCATCTCTGATAACACTACTGTATATAACTCCAGAGAGAGAGAGAGAGGTCTCTAGGTTATCTACCATCTCAGATAACTTTACTGTATATCTGTATATAACTCCAGAGAGAGAGAGAGAGAGAGAGAGAGGTCTCTAGGTTATCTACTATCTCTGATAACACTACTGTAAATAACTCCAGAGAGAGAGAGAGGTCTCTAGGTTCTCTACCATCTCTGATAACACTACTGTATATAACTCCAGAGAGAGAGAGAGGTCTCTAGGTTCTCTACCATCTCTGATAACACTACTGTATATAACTCCAGAGAGAGAGAGAGAGGTCTCTAGGTTATCTACCATCTCAGATAACTTTACTGTATATCTGTATATAACTCCAGAGAGAGAGAGAGAGAGAGAGAGAGGTCTCTAGGTTATCTACTATCTCTGATAACACTACTGTATATAACTCCAGAGAGAGAGAGAGGTCTCTAGGTTCTCTACCATCTCTGATAACACTACTGTATATAACTCCAGAGAGAGAGAGAGAGGTCTCTAGGTTCTCTACCATCTCTGATAACACTACTGTATATAACTCCAGAGAGAGAGAGAGGTCTCTAGGTTCTCTACCATCTCTGATAACACTACTGTATATAACTCCAGAGAGAGAGAGAGGTCTCTAGGTTCTCTACCATCTCTGATAACAATACTGTATATAAATTACCGCTTTTTGTTGACTCAGAGGGAGAGTTACTGTGAATACAGATGTCATTAGTCTACTAGTACTGTAGTCAAATACAGTAGTTTGTCCAAATGTGACACTGACCTGAATGTAAACTGGAGGGCGAGGGACTATTTTTAGGTCATAGCCTGCCGCTGCATCACATTGAAATCTGACTCTGATTGAAATAGTGGTAACTATAGACCAGGCCTGACTGCATCCCAAATGGGACCCTATTCCATATTTAGTGCACAACTTTTGACCAAGGCCTTTAGGAAATAGGGTGCCATTTGGGACACACAGCCTTAGTATGTTGACGGCATGGGGCTGGTGCTAACAGAGAGAATTGCTAGCTTTACAAATAGCTGAGCTACAATGTGACATTTGTTCACTTTGAGAGAGAGAGAGAGAGACTCGTGGCTCTATTCAACCGGGATCACTGAAGCATTATAGATTGCCATTTAGAAATGTAAAGGTAATTTCCCATTGAGCTGACATATGCAGCATTTACCGTGAATGTACAGTAGTCTCCGCAACCACGGGAACATTGCCAATAATTGTCAATTTTACTATGAAGCTGAATTCATACAGATTGAGTAGAGCCCTAAGGTCAGAAAAGGTTTTAGGGAAGAGGAAGACCAATCAAATCAACGTTTATTGGTCGCCTACACAGATTTACAAATCATATCAAAGTAACCTGTTATCGCAGATGCTGTGTTATGCTAATGTTTCTGGCTCCAATCGAGCAATAATATACATCAACACAAAAACAATACACACTGAATACACAAAGTTACAAATATCAGAAAATATCATCAGGAGTGATATCAGAGTCTGGAATAGATATACAGGACCAGTCAATAGTTTGGACGCCGACTCATTCCAGGGTTTGTCTTTATTTGTACTATTTTCTACATTGTAGAATAACAGTGAAGACATCAACACTATGAAATAACACATGTGGAATCATGTAGTAACCAAAAAAGTGTTAAACAAATCCAAATATATTTTAGACTTTAGATTTGTCAACGTAGTCACCCTTTGCCTTGATGACAGCTTTGCACACTCTTGGCATTCTCTCAACCAGCTTCATGCGGTAGTCACCTGGAATACATCCAGCTTCACAGTGGAGGGTGTCTGTCCCTACCCTACAGGTTCTGAGTGGGTGTCTGTCCCTACCCTACAGGTTTTGAGAGGGTGTCTGTCCCTACCCTACAGGTTCTGAGAGGGTGTCTGTCCCTACCCTACAGGTTCTGAGAGGGTGTCTGTCCCTACCCTACAGGTTCTGAGAGGGTGTCTGTCCCTACCCTACAGGTTCTGAGAGGGTGTCTGTCCCTACCCTGCAGGTTCTGAGAGGGTGTCTGTCCCTACCCTACAGGTTCTGAGAGGGTGTCTGTCCCTACCCTACAGGTTCTGAGAGGGTGTCTGTCCCTACCCTACAGGTTCTGAGAGGGTGTCTGTCCCTACCCTACAGGTTCTGAGAGGGTGTCTGTCCCTACCCTACAGGTTCTGAGTGGGTGTCTGTCCCTACCCTACAGGTTCTGAGTGGAGGGTGTGCGTTCCACCAGCTGATCGGTCACCATGGGGATCAAGGCAGCCCTGCCAAGATATGAGCTGTACTTCTATAACACAGTGGTCTATCTGGGCTTGTTGTGGGCTGCCAGCTGGATCTTTGACGTGTCCAGCTGTAAGTATACACACACAGACACACACGCATTCGCACACACACACACACACACACACACACACACACACACACACACACACACACACACACACACACACACAAACTCTTGAGGATTCAGAATGGCGTATTGCCATCAAAGATCATAATTAGCTTCATTACAGCATTGAAATAACATGCTGACATTTTCAATCTGTACATGTGCATGTATGAAGGCGTCAGGTAGCCTAGTGGTTAGAGCGTTGGACTAGTAACCGGAAGGTTGCAAGATCGAATCCCAAAGCTGACAAGGTAAAAATCTGTCATTCTGCCCCTGAACAAGGCAGTTAACCCACTGTTCCCAGTAGGCCGTCATTGTAAATAAGAATTTGTTCTTAACTGACTTAGTTAAATACAGGTAAAATAAAACAAAAGATTCTGTTTATGAAGTGAGTCTCTGTACACTTCATATCTGTTCTCCATCAACATGATCTATAGCTGGGCACTGTACAGTATGTAGGTGTAAGGCGGTAAACAGCGCAGGGGAGTTACAGTAGAATACAGTGTAGGGGGAGATACAGTAGAATACAGTACAGGGGGAGTTACAGCAGAATACAGTGCAGGGGGAGTTACAGTAGAATACAGTACAGGGGGAGATACAGCAGAATACAGTGCAGGGGGAGTTACAGTAGAATACAGTACAGGGGGAGTTACAGTAGAATACAGTGCAGGGGGAGTTACAGTAGAATACAGTACAGGGGGAGTTACAGTAGAATACAGTGCAGGGGGAGTTACAGTAGAATACAGTACAGGGGGAGTTACAGTAGAACACAGTGCAGGGGGAGTTACAGTAGAATACAGTGCAGGGGGAGTTACAGTAGAATACAGTACAGGGGGAGTTACAGTAGAATACAGTGCAGGGGGAGATACAGTAGAATACAGTGCAGGGGGAGTTAGGGTAGAAAACAGCGCAGGGGGAGTTACAGTAGAATACAGTACAGGGGGAGTTACAGTAGAATACAGTGCAGGGGGAGTTACAGTAGAACACAGTGTAGGGGGAGTTACAGTAGAATACAGTGAAGAGGGAGTTACAGTAGAACACAGTGAAGAGGGAGTTACAGTAGAATACAGTGCAGGGGGAGTTACAGTAGAACACAGTGTAGGGGGAGTTACAGTAGAATACAGTGAAGAGGGAGTTACAGTAGAACACAGTGAAGAGGGAGTTACAGTAGAATACAGTGCAGGGGGAGTTACAGTAGAATACAGTGAAGGGGGAGTTACAGTAGAACACAGAGAAGGGGGAGTTACGGTAGAATACAGTGTAGGGGGAGTTACAGTAGAATACAGTGTAGGGGGAGTTACAGTAGAATACAGTGCAGGGGGAGTTACAGTAGAATACAGTGAAGGGGGAGTCACAGTAGAACACAGAGAAGAGGGAGTTACAGTAGAATACAGTGTAGGGGGAGTTACAGTAGAATACAGTGTAGGGGGAGTTACAGTAGAATACAGTGTAGGGGGAGTTAGGGTAGAACACAGTGTAGGGGGAGTTACAGTAGAATACAGTGCAGGGGGAGTTAGGGTAGAACACAGTGTAGGGGGAGTTACAGTTGAACACAGTGTAGGGGAGTTAGGGTAGAACACAGTGTAGGGAGTTACAGTAGAATACAGTGCAGGGGAGTTAGGGTAGAACACAGTGTAGGGGGAGTTACGGTAGAACACAGTGTAGGGGGAGTTACAGTAGAACACAGTGTAGGGGGAGTTACAGTTGAACACAGTGAAGAGGGAGTTACAGTAGAATACAGTGTAGGGGGAGTTAGGGTAGAACACAGTGTAGGGGGAGTTACAGTAGAACACAGTGTAGGGGGAGTTACAGTAGAACACAGTGTAGGGGGAGTTACAGTTGAACACAGTGTAGGGGGAGTTACAGTTGAACACAGTGCAGGGGGAGTTACAGTTGAACACAGTGCAAGGGGAGTTACAGTAGAATACAGTGCAGGGGGAGTTACAGTAGAATACAGTACAGGGGGAGATACAGTAGAATACATTGCAGGGGAGTTACAGTAGAATACAGTGCAGGGGGAGTTACAGTAGAATACAGTTCAGGGGAGTTACAGTAGAATACAGTTCAGGGAGTTACAGTAGAATACAGTACAGGGGAGATACAGCAGAATACAGTACAGGAGTTACAGTAGAATACAGTGTAAGGAGTTACAGTAGAACACAGTGTAGGGGAGTTAGTAGAATACAGTGTAGGGGGAGTTACAGTAGAACACAGTGTAGCGGGAGTTAGTAGAATACAGTGTAGGGGGAGTTACAGTGGAATACATTGTAGGGGGAGTTACAGTAGAATACAGTGCAGGGGGAGTTACAGTTGAACACAGTGTAGGGGGAGTTACAGTAGAACACAGTGAAGAGGGAGTTACAGTAGAACAAAGTGTAGGGGGAGTTACTGTAGAATACAGTGTAGGGGGAGTTACAGTAGAATACAGTGAAGAGGGAGTTACAGTAGAATACAGTGTAGGGGGAGTTACAGTAGAATACAGTGTAGGGGGAGATACAGTAGAATACAGTGAAGAGGGAGTTACAGTAGAATACAGTGCAGGGGGAGTTACAGTAGAATACAGTGTAGGGGAGTTACAGTAGAATACAGTGTAGGGGAGTTACAGTAGAATACAGTACAGGGGGAGATACAGTAGAATACAGTGAAGAGGGAGTTACAGTAGAATACAGTGCAGGGGGAGTTACAGTAGAATACAGTGTAGGGGGAGTTACAGTAGAATACAGTGAAGGAGGAGTTACAGTAGAATACAGTGCAGGGGGAGTTACAGTAGAATACAGTGTAGGGGGAGTTACAGTAGAATACAGTGAAGAGGGGAGTTACAGTAGAATACAGTGAAGAGGGAGTTACAGTAGAATACAGTGTAGGGGAGTTACAGTAGAATACAGTGTAGGGGAGTTACAGTAGAATACAGTGTAGGGGGAGTTACAGTAGAATACAGTGCAGGGGGAGTTACAGTAGAATACAGTGAAGGGGGAGTCACAGTAGAACACAGAGAAGAGGGAGTTACAGTAGAATACAGTGTAGGGGGAGTTACAGTAGAATACAGTGTAGGGGGAGTTACAGTAGAATACAGTGTAGGGGGAGTTAGGGTAGAACACAGTGTAGGGGGAGTTACAGTAGAATACAGTGCAGGGGGAGTTAGGGTAGAACACAGTGTAGGGGGAGTTACAGTTGAACACAGTGTAGGGGGAGTTAGGGTAGAACACAGTGTAGGGGGAGTTACAGTAGAATACAGTGCAGGGGGAGTTAGGGTAGAACACAGTGTAGGGGGAGTTACGGTAGAACACAGTGTAGGGGGAGTTACAGTAGAACACAGTGTAGGGGGAGTTACAGTTGAACACAGTGAAGAGGGAGTTACAGTAGAATACAGTGTAGGGGGAGTTAGGGTAGAACACAGTGTAGGGGAGTTACAGTAGAACACAGTGTAGGGGGAGTTACAGTAGAACACAGTGTAGGGGGAGTTACAGTTGAACACAGTGTAGGGGGAGTTACAGTTGAACACAGTGCAGGGGGAGTTACAGTTGAACACAGTGCAAGGGGAGTTACAGTAGAATACAGTGCAGGGGGAGTTACAGTAGAATACAGTACAGGGGGAGATACAGTAGAATACATTGCAGGGGAGTTACAGTAGAATACAGTGCAGGGGGAGTTACAGTAGAATACAGTTCAGGGGAGTTACAGTAGAATACAGTTCAGGGGAGTTACAGTAGAATACAGTACAGGGGGAGATACAGCAGAATACAGTACAGGGGGAGTTACAGTAGAATACAGTGTAGGGGGAGTTACAGTAGAACACAGTGTAGGGGGAGTTAGTAGAATACAGTGTAGGGGGAGTTACAGTAGAACACAGTGTAGCGGGAGTTAGTAGAATACAGTGTAGGGGGAGTTACAGTGGAATACATTGTAGGGGGAGTTACAGTAGAATACAGTGCAGGGGGAGTTACAGTTGAACACAGTGTAGGGGGAGTTACAGTAGAACACAGTGAAGAGGGAGTTACAGTAGAACAAAGTGTAGGGGGAGTTACTGTAGAATACAGTGTAGGGGGAGTTACAGTAGAATACAGTGAAGAGGGAGTTACAGTAGAATACAGTGTAGGGGGAGTTACAGTAGAATACAGTGTAGGGGGAGATACAGTAGAATACAGTGAAGAGGGAGTTACAGTAGAATACAGTGCAGGGGGAGTTACAGTAGAATACAGTGTAGGGGGAGTTACAGTAGAATACAGTGTAGGGGGAGTTACAGTAGAATACAGTACAGGGGGAGATACAGTAGAATACAGTGAAGAGGGAGTTACAGTAGAATACAGTGCAGGGGGAGTTACAGTAGAATACAGTGTAGGGGGAGTTACAGTAGAATACAGTGAAGGAGGAGTTACAGTAGAATACAGTGCAGGGGGAGTTACAGTAGAATACAGTGTAGGGGGAGTTACAGTAGAATACAGTGTAGGGGGAGTTACAGTAGAATACAGTGAAGAGGGAGTTACAGTAGAATACAGTGCATGGGGAGTTACAGTAGAATACAGTGTAGGGGGAGTTACAGTAGAATACAGTGAAGAGGGAGTTACAGTAGAATACAGTGCAGGGGGAGTTACAGTAGAATACAGTGAAGAGGGAGTTACAGTAGAACACAGTGAAGAGGGAGTTACAGTAGAATACAGTGCAGGGGGAGTTACAGTAGAATACAGTGAAGAGGGAGTTACAGTAGAATACAGTGCAGGGGGAGTTACAGTAGAATACAGTGTAGGGGGAGTTACAGTAGAATACAGTGTAGGGGGAGTTACAGTAGAATACAGTGTAGGGGGAGTTACAGTAGAATACAGTGTAGGGGGAGTTACAGTAGAATACAGTGAAGAGGGAGTTACAGTAGAATACAGTGCAGGGGGAGTTACAGTAGAATACAGTGAAGAGGGAGTTACAGTAGAATACAGTGAAGAGGGAGTTACAGTAGAATACAGTGCAGGGGGAGTTACAGTAGAATACAGTGAAGAGGGAGTTACAGTAGAATACAGTGAAGAGGGAGTTACAGTAGAATACAGTGTAGGGGGTGTTACAGTAGAATACAGTGAAGAGGGAGTTACAGTAGAATACAGTGCAGGGGGAGTTACAGTAGAACACAGTGTAGGGGGAGTTACAGTAGAACACAGTGAAGAGGGAGTTACAGTAGAACACAGTGTAGGGGGAGTTACAGTAGAACACAGTGTAGGGGGAGTTACAGTAGAACACAGTGTAGGGGGAGTTAGTAGAATACAGTGTAGGGGGAGTTACAGTAGAATACAGTGTAGGGGGAGTTACAGTAGAATACAGTGCAGGGGGAGTTACAGTAGAATACAGTGTAGGGGAGTTACAGTAGAACACAGTGTAGGGGGAGTTACAGTAGAATACAGTGTAGGGGGAGTTACAGTAGAATACAGTGTAGGGGAGTTACAGTAGAATACAGTGTAGGGGGAGTTACAGTAGAACACAGTGTAGGGGAGTTACAGTTGAACACAGTGTAGGGGGAGTTACAGTAGAACACAGTGAAGGGGGAGTTACAGTAGAACACAGTGTAGGGGGAGTTACAGTAGAATACAGTGAAGGGGGAGTTACAGTAGAACACAGTGTAGGGGGAGTTACAGTAGAATACAGTGTAGGGGAGTTACAGTAGAACACAGTGAAGAGGGAGTTACAGTAGAACACAGTGTAGGGGGAGTTACAGTAGAACACAGTGTAGGGGGAGTTACAGTAGAACACAGTGTAGGGGGAGTTACAGTAGAACACAGTGTAGGGGGAGTTACAGTAGAATACAGTGAAGAGGGAGTTACAGTTGAACACAGTGTAGGGGGAGTTACAGTAGAATACAGTGTAGGGGGAGTTACAGTAGAGTACAGTGAAGAGGGAGTTACAGTAGAATACAGTGTAGGGGGAGTTAGGGTAGAACACAGTGTAGGGGGAGTTACAGTAGAACACAGTGTAGGGGGAGTTACAGTAGAACACAGTGTAGGGGGAGTTACAGTTGAACACAGTGAAGAGGGAGTTACAGTAGAATACAGTGTAGGGGGAGTTAGGGTAGAACACAGTGTAGGGGGAGTTACAGTAGAACACAGTGAAGAGGGAGTTACAGTAGAATACAGTGTAGGGGGAGTTAGGGTAGAACACAGTGTAGGGGGAGTTACAGTAGAACACAGTGTAGGGGGAGTTACAGTAGAACACAGTGTAGGGGGAGTTACAGTTGAACACAGTGTAGGGGGAGTTACAGTTGAACACAGTGCAGGGGGAGTTACAGTTGAACACAGTGCAAGGGGAGTTACAGTAGAATACAGTGCAGGGGGAGTTACAGTAGAATACAGTACAGGGGGAGATACAGTAGAATACATTGCAGGGGAGTTACAGTAGAATACAGTGCAGGGGGAGTTACAGTAGAATACAGTTCAGGGGAGTTACAGTAGAATACAGTTCAGGGGAGTTACAGTAGAATACAGTACAGGGGGAGATACAGCAGAATACAGTACAGGGGGAGTTACAGTAGAATACAGTGTAAGGGGAGTTACAGTAGAACATAGTGTAGGGGGAGTTAGTAGAATACAGTGTAGGCGGAGTTACAGTGGAATACATTGTAGGGGGAGTTACAGTAGAATACAGTGCAGGGGGAGTTACAGTTGAACACAGTGTAGGGGGAGTTACAGTAGAACACAGTGAAGAGGGAGTTACAGTAGAACACAGTGTAGGGGGAGTTACTGTAGAATACAGTGTAGGGGGAGTTACAGTAGAATACAGTGAAGAGGGAGTTACAGTAGAATACAGTGTAGGGGGAGTTACAGTAGAATACAGTGTAGGGGGAGATACAGTAGAATACAGTGAAGAGGGAGTTACAGTAGAATACAGTGCAGGGGGAGTTACAGTAGAATACAGTGTAGGGGGAGTTACAGTAGAATACAGTGTAGGGGGAGTTACAGTAGAATACAGTACAGGGGGAGATACAGTAGAATACAGTGAAGAGGGAGTTACAGTAGAATACAGTGCAGGGGGAGTTACAGTAGAATACAGTGTAGGGGGAGTTACAGTAGAATACAGTGTAGGGGGAGTTACAGTAGAATACAGTGAAGAGGGAGTTACAGTAGAATACAGTGCAGGGGGAGTTACAGTAGAATACAGTGTAGGGGGAGTTACAGTAGAATACAGTGAAGAGGGAGTTACAGTAGAATACAGTGCATGGGGAGTTACAGTAGAATACAGTGTAGGGGGAGTTACAGTAGAATACAGTGTAGGGGGAGTTACAGTAGAATACAGTGAAGAGGGAGTTACAGTAGAATACAGTGCAGGGGGAGTTACAGTAGAATACAGTGAAGAGGGAGTTACAGTAGAACACAGTGAAGAGGGAGTTACAGTAGAATACAGTGCAGGGGGAGTTACAGTAGAATACAGTGAAGAGGGAGTTACAGTAGAATACAGTGTAGGGGGAGTTACAGTAGAATACAGTGTAGGGGGAGTTACAGTAGAATACAGTGTAGGGGGAGTTACAGTAGAATACAGTGAAGAGGGAGTTACAGTAGAATACAGTGCAGGGGGAGTTACAGTAGAATACAGTGAAGAGGGAGTTACAGTAGAATACAGTGAAGAGGGAGTTACAGTGGAATACAGTGCAGGGGGAGTTACAGTAGAATACAGTGAAGAGGGAGTTACAGTAGAATACAGTGTAGGGGGTGTTACAGTAGAATACAGTGAAGAGGGAGTTACAGTAGAATACAGTACAGGGGGAGTTACAGTAGAACACAGTGAAGAGGGAGTTACAGTAGAATACAGTGAAGAGGGAGTTACAGTAGAATACAGTGCAGGGGGAGTTACAGTAGAATACATTGCAGGGGGAGATACAGTAGAATACAGTGCAGGGGGAGTTACAGTAGAATACAGTACAGGGGGAGATACAGCAGAATACAGTACAGGGGGAGTTACAGTAGAACACAGTGCAGGGGGAGTTACAGTAGAATACAGTGAAGAGGGAGTTACAGTAGAATACAGTGTAGGGGGAGTTACAGTAGAATACAGTGAAGGGGGAGTTACAGTAGAATACAGTGAAGAGGGAGTTACAGTAGAATACAGTTCAGAGGGAGTTACAGTAGAATACAGTTCAGGGGAGTTACAGTAGAATACAGTACAGGGGGAGATACAGCAGAATACAGTACAGGGGGAGTTACAGTAGAATACAGTGTTGGGGGAGTTACAGTAGAATACAGTGAAGAGGGAGTTACAGTAGAATACAGTTCAGGGGAGTTACATTAGAATACTGTACAGGGGGAGATACAGCAGAATACAGTACAGGGGGAGTTACAGTAGAATACAGTGTAGGGGGAGTTACAGTAGAATACAGTGTAGGGGGAGTTACAGTAGAATACAGTGCAGGGGGAGATACAGTAGAATACAGTGCAGGGGGAGATACAGTAGAATACAGTGCAGGGGGAGTTACAGTAGAACACAGTGTAGGGGGAGTTACAGTAGAATACAGTGTAGGGGGAGTTACAGTAGAACACAGTGTAGGGGAGTTACAGTAGAATACAGTGTAGGGGAGTTACAGTAGAACACAGTGTAGGGGAGTTAGTAGAATACAGTGTAGGGGAGTTACAGTAGAACACAGTGTAGGGGAGTTACAGTAGAACACAGTGTAGGGGAGTTACAGTAGAATACAGTGTAGGGGAGTTACAGTAGAACACAGTGTAGGGGAGTTAGTAGAATACATTGTAGGGGGAGTTACAGTAGAACACAGTGTAGGGGGAGTTACAGTAGAATACAGTGTAGGGGGAGTTACAGTAGAACACAGTGTAGGGGGAGTTACAGTAGAATACAGTGTAGGGGGAGTTACAGTAGAATACAGTGTAGGGGGAGTTACAGTAGAACACAGTGAAGAGGGAGTTACAGTAGAATACAGTGTAGGGGGAGTTAGTAGAATACAGTGTAGGGGGAGTTACAGTAGAATACAGTGCAGGGGGAGATACAGTAGAATACAGTGCAGGGGGAGATACAGTAGAATACAGTGCAGGGGGAGTTACAGTAGAACACAGTGTAGGGGGAGTTACAGTAGAATACAGTGTAGGGGGAGTTACAGTAGAACACAGTGTAGGGGGAGTTACAGTAGAACACAGTGTAGGGGGAGTTACAGTAGAATACAGTGTAGGGGGAGTTACAGTAGAACACAGTGTAGGGGGAGTTAGTAGAATACAGTGTAGGGGGAGTTACAGTAGATCACAGTGTAGGGGGAGTTACAGTAGAACACAGTGTAGGGGGAGTTACAGTAGAATACAGTGTAGGGGGAGTTACAGTAGAACACAGTGTAGGGGGAGTTACAGTAGAATACAGTGTAGGGGGAGTTACAGCAGAACACAGTGTAGGGGGAGTTACAGTAGAATACAGTGAAGTACATTGCAAGGGGAGTTACAGTGGTGTGTTGGGTTAGCAGTGTGAGATTGGGCTAGGGCCAGGCGAATAGCAGGAGATATATAGCAGGGCCTGCAGCAGGAGGCAGGGAGCTATGAGGAGGCAGGAAGCTATGAGGAGGAGGAGGCAGGGAGCTATGAGGAGGAGGAGGCAGGGAGCTGTGAGTAGGAGGAGGCAGGGAGCTATGAGGAGGAGGAGGCAGGGAGCTATGAGGAGGAGGAGGCAGGGAGCTATGAGGAGGCAGGGAACTTTGAGGAGGAGGAGGCAGGAAGCAATTTTTTATTAAATGTTTTATTTCACCTTTATTTAACCAGGTAGACCAGTTGAGAACAAGTTCTCACTTACAACTGCGACCTGGCCAAGATAAAGCACAGCAGTGCAACACAAACAACAGCAGAGTTACACGCGGAATAAACAATCATACAGTCAATAACACAATAGAAAAGTCTATATACAGTGTGTGCAAATGAGGTAGGATTAGGGAGGCTAGGCAATAAATAGAACATAGTGGTGAAATAATTACAATTTAGCAATTAAACAGACGAATGAAAATGAATGTGCAAGTAGAGATACTGGGGTGCAAATGTGCAGTAGGATGGGCTATTTACAGATGGGCTATGTACAGATGGGCTATGTACAGATGGGCTATTTACAGATGGGCTATGTACAGATGGGCTATGTACAGATGGGCTATGTACAGGTGCAGTGATCTTTGAGCTGCTCTGACAGCTGGTGCTAATCAAAGTATTGTTTTCCAGCAAACGCAAACAGAAAGATGTTCAAGTCCAGCGTGACACCAGGGTGGTACTACTTCGGGAGGAGGATGGTAAGAGGAACGAACAGGCTGAACTGTGGACCTTTTATACGTCGTAAAAACTAAGATCCAAAATCATCCTCTGATATGACTGATCACTACTCCATTTTATCTGGCTGCAGGATACGGCTGACTTTGAGTGGGTGATGTGGTTTTCTACGTCCCGGGTCCACATCCTCTTCGCCCTGTCTGGTCATGTGATCTTCGCTAAGATCTGTTCCATGCTGGCTCCACAGGTGGGTTTACATCTGCAACCCTGTATCCAAAATGGTCAAATGAGGTGCACTAATGTAGGGAACTGGGTACCATTTAGGACAAGGCATCATCTTGCCAGTTAAGAATATCAGCTACATCATCCTTTGAAACCAGTTTTGTCACCCTCCAGAGCCATGGTACATTGTACCATAGCTTTTAATATCTTTAGAGACTTAGTGACGGGACAGGTGGTGGGAGAGGAGAGAGAGAGAGAGAGAGAGAGAGAGAGAGAGACAGATATCTTGGTTGTGTCTGTGTGACTACTGCCCTGTCAGCAGACTCATTCTATAGAGGACAAGGCTCTTCAGAAATATATATATCCATACGTTTAAATATATACAGTACGTAAAGATCTATCCATAGATCTGGCTCTGCGTATGCTTAGGACCTTGGAGAAAAGAGAAAACAGTTTCTAATTGGTGCATCACACCCAGAGGACTGAATCAAGGTAACTACACCCAATATCATAATGTACCCAGAGGACTGAATCAAGGTAACTACACCCAATATCATAATGTACCCAGAGGACTGAATCAAGGTAACTACACCCAATATCATGATGTACCCAGAGGACTGAATCAAGGTAACTACACCCAATATCATGATGTACCCAGAGGACTGAATCAAGGTAACTGTCTGTCCACATCATAGGTCCCGGATGTACATGTTGATTCTGTTTGTCTGTCCACAGCATAGGAGCCTGATGTACATGTTGATTCTGTTTGTCTGTCCACAGCATAGGAGCCTGATGTACAGGTTGATTCTGTCTGTCTGTCTGTCTACAGCATAGGAGCCTGATGTACATGTTGATTCTGTCTGTCTGTCTACAGCATAGGTCCCTAATGTACATGTTGATTCTGTTTGTCTGCCTGTCTGTCTGTCTGTCCACAGCATAGGTCCCTGATGTACATGTTGATTCCGTCTGTCTGTCCACAGCATAGGAGCCTGATGTACAGGTTGATTCTGTCTGTCCGTCTGTCTGTCTGTCTGTCTGTCCACAGCATAGGAGCCTGATGTACAGGTTGATTCTGTCTGTCTGTCTGTCTGTCTGTCTGTCTGTCCACAGCATAGGAGCCTGATGTACAGGTTTATTCTGTCCGTCTGTCTGTCTGTCCACAGCATAGGAGCCTGATGTACATGTGTTATGGGACCCTGGCGGTGCTGGTCACTATGGGTTGGACCTACACCACTCTGATCCTGTCCCACTGTGTGCTGCTCTACAGTATCTCTCTGGTTAAACTGCGCTGGCTCTGCTTCCTAGCTGGACTCACCACCCTGTCCACATTCAAGATGGAACCATTCATATCCTGGCAGGTATGAAGAATACACTACAATACATTACTACTGGGTGGCAGGTAGCCTAGCGATTAGAGAGGCGAGCCAGCAACCGGAGGGAAAGAAATCTGACGGGAAGTGAGCTGGCAACCGGATGGCTGCTGGTATCGAATCCTAGATGCCTTTGCTTGCCTTTGTACCCTTGAGTAAAACACTTAGCCCCCCTCAATAACAGCTCCCGGGTGTCCAGTGTGAAAGCCCCCCGCTCCGCTCCAAAAAACGTGCATATGTCTGTCTTCACAGAGGTTGGGCTTCAATACTGCTAATATATTATAACTAAACTATTACTATACTATTAATATACTAATACTATACTACTACTATACTGCTACCATAATGTTACTATACTACTACTATACTATTGCTGAATTATTACAAAACTGCCACTATATTATTACTATACTAATACTATCTACTACTATACTACTACCACTTTATGGGCACTATAATACAACTATACAACTACTATACCATTACTAAACTGCTACTACACTATTATTAAACTACTACTCACTGCCACTATACTGTTACTATACTGCTACTATACTACTACTATACTGTTACTATACTGCCACCATACTGCTACTATACTGTTACTATACTGCCACCATACTGCCACTATACTGTTACTATACTGCCACCATACTGCTACTATACTGCTACTATACTGCTACCATACTGCCACTATACTGCTACTATACTGCTACCATACTACTACTATACTGATACTATACTGCTACCATACTGCCACTATACTGCTACCATACTACTACTATACTGATACCATACTGCCACTATACTGTTACTATACTGCTACCATACTACTACTATACTGTTACTATACTGCTACCATACTGCTACTATACTGCTACCATACTGCTACCATACCGCCACCATACTGCTACTATACTGCCACCATACTGCCACCATACTGCCACCATACTGCCACCATACTGCCACCATACTACTACCATACCTGATACCATACCGCCACCATAACCGTTACCATACTGCCACCATACCACTACTATACTGTTACCATACTGCCACCATACCGCCACCATACTGCCACCATACTGCCACCATACCGCGACCATACTGCCACCATACCGCCACCATATTGCTACCATACCACTACCACACCGCCACCATACTGCTACTATACCTACCACCATACCGCCACCATACTGCTACCATACCACTACCATACTGCTACCATACCACTACCATACCACTACTACACTGCCACTATACTGCTACCATACTGCTACCATAACACCACTATACTGCTACCATACTAGTACTATACTGCTACTGCCACTATACTGCTACCATACTGCTACTATACTACTACTACACTGACACTATACTGCTACTATACTACTACTATACTGACACTATACTGACACTATACTGTTACTATACAGCTACCATACTGCCACTATACTGCTACCATACCGCCACCATACTGTTACCATACTGCCACCATAATGCCACTATATTGCTACCATACTACTACTACACTGCCACTCTTCTGCTACTATACTACTACTATACTGCCACTATACTGCTACCATACTACTACTATACTGCTACTGCCACTATACTGCTACTATACTGGTACTATACTGACACTATACTGTTACTATACAGCTACCATACTGCCACTATACTGCTACCATACTGCCACTATACTGTTACTATACTGCTACCATACTGCTACTATACTGCTACCATACTGCCACTATACTGTTACTATACTGCTACCATACTGCTACTATACTGCTACTATACTGCCACTATATTATTACTATACTAGTTCTGTCTAATACTATACTACTACCACTTTATGGGCACTATAATACAACTATTCAACTACTATACCATTACTAAACTGCTACTACACTATTATTAAACTACTACTCACTGCCACTATACTGTTACTATACTGCTACTATACTACTACTATACTGTTACTATACTGCTACCATACTGCTCATATACTGCTACTATACTGCCACCATACTGCTACCATACTACTACTACACTGTTACTATACTGCTACCATACTACTACTATACTGCTACCATAATGCCACTATACTGCTACTATACTGTTACTATACTGCTACCATACTACTACTATACTGTTACTATACTGCTACCATACTGCCACTATACTGTTACTATACTGCTACCATACTACTACTATACTGTTACTATACTGCTACCATACTGTCACTATACTGCTACTATACTGTTACTATACTGCTACCATACTACTGCTATACTGTTACTATACTGATACCATACTGCCACTATACTGTTACTATACTGCTACCATACTACTACTATACTGTTACTATACTGCTACCATACTGCTACCATACTGTTACTATACTGCTACCATACTGCTACTATACTGCTACCATACTGCTACCATACTGCTACTATACTGCTACCATACTGCTACCATACTACTATACTGATACCATACTGCTCATATACTGTTACTATACTGCTACCATACTACTACTATACTGTTACTATACTGCTACCACTGCTCATATACTGCTACTATACTGCTACCATACTGCCACTATACTGTTACTATACTGCTACCATACTACTACTATACTGTTACTATACTGCTACCATACTGCCACTATACTGTTACTATACTGCTACCATACTACTACTATACTGTTGCTATACTGTTACTATACTGCCACTATATTATTACTATACTAATACAATCTACTACTATACTACTACCACTTTATGGGCACTAAAATACAACTATTCAACTACTATACCATTACTAAACTGCTACTACACTATTATTAAACTACTACTCACTGCCACTATACTGTTACTATACTGCCACCATACTGCTACTATACTGTTAGTATACTGCTACCATACTACTACTATACTGTTACTATACTGCTACCATACTACTACTATACTGCTACTATACTGCTACTATACTACTACTATACTGTTACTATACTGCTACCATACTGCTACTATACTGCTACTATACTGCTACCATACTGCCACTATACTGCTACCATACTGCTACCATACTGCTCATATACTGCTACTATATTACTACTATACTACCACTATACTGTTACTATACTGCTACCATACTACTACTATACTGCTACCATACTGATACCATACTACTACTATACTGATACCATACTGCCACTATACTGTTACTATACTGCTACCATACTGCCACTATACTGTTACTATACTGCCACCATACTGCTCATATACTGCTACTATACTGCTACCATACTACCACTATACTGTTACTATACTGCCACCATACTACTACCATAATTGCCACCATAATTGCCACCATGCTACTACTATACTGATACCATACTGCCACTATACTGCCACAATACTGTTACTATACTGCTACCATACTGCTCATATACTGCTACTATACTGCTACCATACTACCACTATACTGTTACTATACTGCTACCATACTACTACTATACTGCTACCATACTGCTACCATGCTACTACTATACTGATACCATACTGCCACTATACTGCCACTATACTGTTACTATACTGCTACCATACTGCTCATATACTGCTACTATACTGCCACCATACCGCCACCATACTGTTACCATACTGCTACCATACTGCCACTATACTGTTACTATACTGCTACCATACTGCCACTATACTGTTACTATACTGCTACCATACTGCTACTATACTGCTACTATACTGCCACTATATTATTACTATACTAGTTCTATCTAATACTATACTACTACCACTTTATGGGCACTATAATACAACTATTCAACTACTATACCATTACTAAACTGCTACTACACTATTATTAAACTACTACTCACTGCCACTATACTGTTACTATACTGCTACCATACTACTACTATACTGTTACTATACTGCTACCATACTGTTACTATACTGCTACTATACTGCTGCCATACTGCCACCATACTGCTCATATACTGCTACTATACTGCTACCATACTGCTCATATACTGCTACTATACTGCTACCATACTGCCACTATACTGTTACTATACTGCTACCATACTACTACTATACTGTTACTATACTGCTACCATACTACTACTATACTGTTACTATACTGCTACCATACTGCTCATATACTGTTACTATACTGCTACCATACTGCTCATATACTGCTACTATACTACTACCATACTACTAACATACTGCTACCATACAACTACTATACTGATACCATACTGCCACTATACTGTTACTATACTGCTACCATACTGCCACTATACTGTTACTATACTGCTACCATACTGCCACTATACTACTACTATACTGATACCATACTGTTACCATACTACTACTATACTGATACCATACTGCCACTATACTGTTACTATACTGCTACCATACTGCCACTATACTGTTACTATACTACTACTCACTGCCACTATACTGCTACTATACTGCCACCATATTGCTCATATACTGCTACTATACTGCTACCATACCGCTACTATAATATTACTACTATACTGCTACTATACTACTACTATACTGCTACTATACCACTACTATAATATTACTGTACTATTACCACTATACTGCTCATATACTGCTACTATACTGCTACCATACTACTACTATTCCGCTACTATAGTATTACTACTATACTGCTACTATACTGCTACTATACTGCCACTATACTGCTACAATACTACTGCTATACTGCTACTATACTGCCACTATACTGCTACAATACTACTGCTATACTGCTACTATACTCCTACCATACTGCTACTATACTGCTACCATACTACTACTATACTGCTTCTATATTGTGACTATGATGCTACTACAATATTACTGTACTATCACTACTATACTGCTGATATACTGCTACTATACCACTACTATAATATTACTGTACTACTACTACTATACTGCTACTATATTGTGACTATGATGCTACTATAATATTACTGTACTATCACTACTATACTGCTGCTATACTGCTACTGTACTACTACTATACTACTACTATACTGCTAATATACTGCCATAATCGCCACCTATAATATTACTGTACCACTACCACTATACCGCTGTTATACCACTACCATACTGCCACCATACTACTACCACACGGCCACTATACACTGCCACCTTTACACTCACCATACTACCACCATAATCTGCTACTATACCTGCCACCATACTGCCACCATACCATTACTATACCGCTAATATACCGCTACCATACCGCCACTATAATATTACTGTACCATTACTACTATACTGCTGTTATAGCACCACCATACTGCCACCATACTACCACCATACCGCTAATATACTGCCACTACCATACCGCCACTATACCATTACTGCACCATTACCACTATACCGCTGTTATACCACCACTGCACTGCCACCATACCACTACTACACCGGCCACCATACCGCCACCTTTACATTTACCATACCACCACCATACCGCTACCATACCGCCACCATACTGCCACCATACCACCACCATACCGCTAATATACTGCCACCATATACCGCTACCATAATATTACTGTACCATTACTACCATACCGCTGTTATACTACCACTACCATAACTGCCACCATACTACCACCACACGGCCACCATACTGCCACTTTACTTTCCCATACCACTACCATACTGCTACCATACCGCCACCATACCACCACCATACCGCCACCATACTGATACCATACTACTACTATACTGCTAATATACTGCCACTATACTGCTACCATACTACTACTACTATACTGCCACTATACTGCTACTGTACTGCTAATATGCTGCCACCATACTGCCACCATACACCACCACCATACCGCTAATATGCCGCCACCATACCGCTACCATACCACCACCATACCGCTACCATACCACTACCACACCGCTGCCATACACCGCCACTGCACTGCCAATATGCCGCCACCATACTGCCACCATACTACTACTATACTGCTAATATGCTGCCACTATACTGCTACTATACTACTACTATACTGCTGCTATACTGCTACTGTACTACTACTATACAACTACTATACTGCTAATATACTGCTACTATACCGCTACTATAATATTACTGTACTATTACTACTATACTGCTACCATACTACTACTACACGGCTACTATACTGCCACTTTACTGCTATCAGACTACTACCATACTGCTACTATACTGCCATTATACTGCTACCATACATCTACTATACTGCCACTATACTGATACCATACTACTACCATACTGTTTCTATACTGCTACTATACTACTACTATACTGATGCTATACTGCTACTATGCTGCTACTATAACATTACTATATAATACTGCTACTACTATACTATTACTGTACTATAACTACTATCGTCTAACTATGCTGCTACTATACTATTACTATACTGCTGCTATACTAATACTATTCTATTACCAAAATGATACACTCCTATAACTATACAGCTACTATACTGCTGTTATACTACTACTATACTGCTACTATGCTGCTATTATACTACTACTATACTGCTACTATACTGCTTTTATTCTACTACTATACCGCTACTATGCTGAAACAACACTGCTACTATACCACTGCTATACTGGTACTATGATGCAACTATACTTCTACTATACTATTACTACTATACTGCCACTATACTGCTACCATACTATTACTATACTGCTAATATACTGCTACTATACCGCTACTATAATATTACTGTACTACATTACTACTATACTGCTGTTATAGTACTACTATACTGCTACCATACTACTACTATACTGCTAATATACTGCTACTATACCGCTACTATACTATTACTGTACTATTACTACTATACTGCTGTTATACTACTACTGTACTGCTACCATACTACTACTACACGGCTACTATACTGCCACTTTACATTTACCATACTACTACCATACTGCTACTATACTGCCACTATACTGCTACCATACTACTACTATACTGCTAATATACTGCTACTATACCGCTACTATAATATTACTGTACTATTACTACTATACTGCTGTTATACTACTACTATACTGCTACCATACTACTACTACACGGCTACTATACTGCCACTTTACTTTTCCCATACTACTACCATACTGCTACTATACTGCCACCATACTACTACTATACTGCCACTATACTGATACCATACTACTACTATACTGCTAATATACTGCCACTATACTGCTACCATACTACTACTACTATACTGCCACTATACTGCTACTGTACCGCCAATATGCCGCCACCATACCGCTACCATACCACTACCATACCGCCAATATGCCGCCACCATACTGCTACTATACTACTACTATACTGCTACTATACTACTACTACACTGCTGCTATACTGCTACTGTACTGCTAATATGCTGCCACTATACTGCTACCATACTACTACTATACTGCTAATATGCTGCCACTATACTGCTACTATACTACTACTATACTGCTGCTATACTGCTACTGTACTACTACTATACAACTACTATACTGCTAATATACTGCTACTATACCGCTACTATAATATTACTGTACTATTACTACTATACTGCTACCATACTACTACTACACGGCTACTATACTGCCACTTTACTGCTATCAGACTACTACCATACTGCTACTATACTGCCATTATACTGCTACCATACATCTACTATACTGCCACTATACTGATACCATACTACTACCATACTGTTTCTATACTGCTACTATACTACTACTATACTGATGCTATACTGCTACTATGCTGCTACTATAACATTACTATATAATACTGCTACTACTATACTATTACTGTACTATAACTACTATCGTCTAACTATGCTGCTACTATACTATTACTATACTGCTGCTATACTAATACTATTCTATTACCAAAATGATACACTCCTATAACTATACAGCTACTATACTGCTGTTATACTACTACTATACTGCTACTATGCTGCTATTATACTACTACTATACTGCTACTATACTGCTTTTATTCTACTACTATACCGCTACTATGCTGAAACAACACTGCTACTATACCACTGCTATACTGGTACTATGATGCAACTATACTTCTACTATACTATTACTAAACTGCTTCTTTAATATCACTATACTGCTACTCTCCTAATACTATACCGCCACTATGCTGCCACCATACTGCTACTACTACACTATTACTATACTAGTACTATCATATTACTATACTGCTACAATACTGCTACTACTATATTATTACTACTATCCTCTAACTATGCTGCTACTATACTGCTACTATACTATTGCTATACTACTGCTATACTATTACTATACTGCTGCTATACTACTATTCTATTACCAAAATGCTACACTCCTATACATATACTGCTACTATACTGCTACTATACTACTACTATACTGCTACTATGCTGCTATTATTCTACTACTATACTGCTACTATGCTGCTATTACTTTACTATTATACTACTACTATACTGTCACTATACTGGTACTATGATGCAGCTATACTACTACTTTACTGCTACTGTACTGCTACTTCCCCGGGCGCCGAAGACGTGGATGTCGATTAAAGGCAGCCCCCCGCACCTCTCTGATTCAGAGGGGTTGGGTTAAATGCGGAAGACACATTTCGGTTGAAGACATTCGGTTGTACAACTGACTAATAATGGTGACTTTTACTTTGACTTTGACTTTACTATGCTACTGTTATACGATTACTGTACTATTACTACTACTATACTATTGTTATACTACTACCATCCTATTACTATGCTGCTACTATACTGCTACTACTATACTATTACTGTGCTATTGCTACTATACTACTACTATCCTATTACTATACCGCTACTATACTGCTACTACTATACTGCTACTACTATACTGCTACTATACTATTACTATACTTCTACTATATTATTACCGTACTAGTACTAAACTATTACTATTGAATGGTTCGGATTTCTAAACTTTAAATAATCATCAGTTATACTAGAGACATGAGGAGTGCCATAGTCTGGTTTCTACACCAGAAGTTAATGGGTATCTATAGGAGGGTCAAGGAAGGTTGGATAGGAGCCAGGGGGCTTTGGGAGGTATTAAGTAGAGAAGAGGCAATCGCATGATTTCAGTCACTGATGATAATGGTGGAGAGCTGTGGAGTAGTGAGGAAGGGGGTTTAGGTCATGTCAGGTAACCTTAAGGGAGAATGAAAAGTTTGAGGCCCGTATTACTTTCCGCCTGAATGACATGCCCAAAGTAAACTGCTTGTTGCTCAGAGAGACCATTCTCTTACAATGGCAAATATGAGGGCATACTCAATTCTAGCTCCTAGAATGCAATTCCTATGGCTTCCACAGGGTGTCTATGTTCAAGATTTCAGGCTTGTAACTTCCAAAACGAATAAGAAATATTGTTTTAGTACAGGGACACAGTCATGGAAATTCGTGTTTGCGCGCGCCATGAAGACAAGACGCAACTGCTAAAATTGTTTTCCTATTGAACATACTTCTTTCCGTAAGAAATATTATAGGTTGATTACATTTTAGGGTATCTGAGGAGTAAATAGAAACATATTTTGACATGTTGAAACAAAGTTTAGCGGTAGATTTTCGGATTCCTTTCTCTGCATGTTGAACGAGTGGATTACTCTAATCGATGGCGCCAACTAAACAGACATTTTGGGATATATAGAAAGATTTTATCTAACAAAAGGCATGACAAATGAGAGGAGGATTTTCAAACAGTAAGTGAATATTTATTCACTATTGGGGAATTTATGAAACCTGTGCCGGTGGAAAAATATTTTTATGTTGGGCGCCGTCCTCACACAATCGCATGGCATGCGTTTCGCTGTAATAGCTACTGTAAATCGGACAGTGCAGTTAGATTAGCAAGAATTTAAGCTTTCAACCGATAAAAGACACTTGTATGTAGCTAAATGTTTAATATCCATCATTTGATAAAAGACACTTGTATGTAGCTAAATGTTTAATATCCATCATTTGATAAAAGACACTTGTATGTAGCTAAATGTTTAATATCCATAATTTGTATGATTATTTATTTGAATTTCGCGCCCTGCAGTTCCACCGGAAGTTGTTCCGCTAGCGGGACGTCTAGCCCTAAGATGTTTTAACTTCCTGTAATAAAGATGTCATGTTTAGAAAGAAGGAGGAGACTCCACCCAAATTGGGGTATATTACCACTGGTGGAAATATGTCTGTCTTATGCAGCTGTATTGACCCAATGGGTGAATAAACTTTACTAATCGTCCGTGAGTTTTAGTATACTAGTACCATACTGCTACTATACTATTACTACTATACTACTACAATACTAATACTACTATACTGCTACTAAACTAGTACTTTACTATTACTACACTACCACTATACTATACTAATACTATACCCTGACAATACTATTAATACATTACTACTATACTGCTTCTATACTACAACACTATTACTATACTTTTAGTATAATACTACTATACTGTTATACTGCTACTATACTAGCACTATGGTACAACGACACTAGTACTGTACTATCACTATAATATTATACACAACCATACTATTAATATATTACTACAATACTATTACTGAACTGCTACTATACTGCTACTATACTATTACTGCACTATTACTATACTACTACTACTATTACTACTACTATTACTATGCAGCTACTATACTATCCCGCTTCTACACTATAACTATGCTAACACTATACTATTACTATAATGCTACCACTATACTATTACTATGCTACTACTATACTACTACAACCATACTACTACCATATTACTACTATACTATTACTATAATAGTATTATACTACTACTATCCTATCACTATACTACTACTATCCTATTACTGTACTACCACTATACTATTACTATACTACTACTATATCATTACTATGATATTACAGTACCACTACTATACCTATACTACTACTATACTATTACTATGCTACCACTACACTACTACCACTATACTATTACCATACTACTACCGTACCACTACTATACTATTACTATACTACTACTATACTATTGCTATATTACCACTATACTAACACTATACTACCATTACACTATTACTTTACTACCACTGTACAATTCTCCTATTACTATGCTGCTACTACACTATTACTATGCTGCTACTATACTACTACTACTATAATACCACTATACTATTACTATACTAAAACTGTTGTACTACCACTAAAACCCTCCTCTTCCTCTCTTTCCTCTCCCTGCTCCTCTCTAACCCTCCTCTTCCTCTCTCTGCTCCTCTCTAACCCTCCTCTTCCTCTCCCTGCTCCTCTCTAACCCTCCTCTTCCTCTCCCTGCTCCTCTCTAACCCTCCTCTTCCTCTCCCTGCTCCTCTCTAACCCTCCTCTTCCTCTCTCTGCTCCTCTCTAACCCTCCTCTTCCTCTCTCTGCTCCTCTCTAACCCTCCTCTTCCTCTCTCTGCTCTTCTCTAACCCTCCTCTTCCTCTCCCTGCTCCTCTCTAACCCTCCTCTTCCTCTCCCTGCTCCTCTCTAACCCTCCTCTTCCTCTCCCTCCTGCTCCTCTCTAACCCTCCTCTTCCCTCTCTCTGCTCCTCTCTAACCCTCCTCTTCCTCTCTCTGCTCCTCTCTAACCCTCCTCTTCCTCTCTCTGCTCCTCTCTAACCCTCCTCTTCCTCTCCCTGCTCCTCTCTAACCCTCCTCTTCCTCTCCCTGCTCCTCTTTAACCCTCCTCTTCCTCTCTCTGCTCCTCTCTAACCCTCCTCTTCCTCTCCCTGCTCCTCTCTAACCCTCCTCTTCCTCTCTCTGCTCCTCTCTAACCCTCCTCTTCCTCTCCCTGCTCCTCTCTAACCCTCCTCTTCCTCTCTCTGCTCCTCTCTAACCCTCCTCTTCCTCTCTCTGCTCCTCTCTAACCCTCCTCTTCCTCTCTCTGCTCCTCTCTAACCCTCCTCTTCCCTCTCCCTGCTCCTCTCTAACCCTCCTCTTCCCTCTCTCTGCTCCTCTCTAACCCTCCTCTTCCTCTCCCTGCTCCTCTCTAACCCTCCTCTTCCTCTCTCTGCTCCTCTCTAACCCTCCTCTTCCTCTCCCTGCTCCTCTCTAACCCTCCTCTCTCTTTCTCCCTCCTCCCCTCCTCGTGCTATCTTTCCTCTCCCTCTCCACCAGGCTGGTTTTGTGACGGGGGATTTTGAGCTCCGTGCCGTCCTGTTCTACGGCGGCTGTGGGTTCACCATCATGCGCTGTATGAGTTTTGCTCTGGAGAACTGTGAGAAGAAAGAAGGAAACTACAGCATCCTGGAACTCCTCAAGTACAACTTCTACCTACCCTTCTTCTACTTCTGACCCATCATGACCTTCGACAAGTTCTACGCTCAGGTAAACATCAAGTAACCTATGGATTCATTCGCTGCTTTGTTCAGGTACATATCACGTAACCTATGGATTCAGTGCTATGTAAAGGTACATATCACGTAACCTATGGATTCAGTGCTATGTAAAGGTACATATCACGTAACCTATGGATTCAGTGCTATGTAAAGGTACATATCACGTAACCTATGGATTCAGTTCTATGTAAAGGTACATATCACGTAACCTATGGATTCAGTGCTATGTAAAGGTACATATCACGTAACCTATGGATTCAGTGCTATGTAAAGGTACATATCACGTAACCTATGGATTCAGTTCTATGTAAAGGTACATATCACGTAACCTATGGATTCAGTTCTATGTAAAGGTACATATCACGTAACCTATGGATTCAGTTCTATGTAAAGGTACATATCACGTAACCTATGGATTCAGTTCTATGGAAAGGTACATATCACGTAAATGCACACAGAATATCATATGCAAAATGCAGAGAGCATCAGTGACTGACATTGTTGGTGTCTCCTGTCATCTACAGGCTCATCTTACCTGTGTGTGTATGTTATTGTGTGTGTGATTGTGTGTGTAATTGTGTGTGTGATTGTGTGTGTGTGTGCGTGCACGTGTGTGTGTCTCTCCTCCAGGCCAACAAGGCTGACCTGACCCGTAAGGAGGGGGCGATATTGAACATATCACTGCAGGGACTCGTTCACCTGGGGGCTATATTAACAGTGGACATCCTCTTCCACTTCCTGTACATCCTGAGCATCCCCACGGACATGAAGCTGCTCAAACACATGTCTGACTGGGCTGTAGGTCTGTAACAGTAACATGTCTGACTGGGCTGTAGGTCTGTAACAGTAACATGTCTGACTGGGCTGTAGGTCTGTAACAGTAACATGTCTGACTGGGCTGTAGGTCTGTAACAGTAACATGTCTGACTGGGCTGTAGGTCTGTAACAGTAACATGTCTGACTGGGCTGTAGGTCTGTAACAGTAACATGTCTGACTGGGCTGTAGGTCTGTAACAGTAACATGTCTGACTGGGCTGTAGGTCTGTAACAGTAACATGTCTGACTGGGCTGTAGGTCTGTAACAGTAACATGTCTGACTGGGCTGTAGGTCTGTAACAATAACATGTCTGACTGGGCTGTAGGTCTGTAACAGTAACATGTCTGACTGGGCTGTAGGTCTGTAGCAGTAACATGTCTGACTGGGCTGTAGGTCTGTAACAGTAACATGTCTGCTGGGCTGTAGGTCTGTAACAGTAACATGTCTGACTGGGCTGTAGGTCTGTAACAGTAACATGTCTGACTGGGCTGTAGGTCTGTAACAGTAACATGTCTGACTGGGCTGTAGGTCTGTAACAGTAACATGTCTGACTGGGCTGTAGGTCTGTAACAGTAACATGTCTGACTGGGCTGTAGGTCTGTAACAGTAACATGTCTGACTGGGCTGTAGGTCTGTAGCAGTAACATGTCTGACTGGGCTGTAGGTCTGTAACAGTAACATGTCTGACTGGGCTGTAGGTCTGTAACAGTAACATGTCTGACTGGGCTGTAGGTCTGTAACAGTAACATGTCTGCTGGGCTGTAGGTCTGTGACAGTAACATGTCTGACTGGGCTGTAGGTCTGTAACAGTAACATGTCTGACTGGGCTGTAGGTCTGTAACAGTAACATGTCTGACTGGGCTGTAGGTCTGTAACAGTAACATGTCTGACTGGGCTGTAGGTCTGTAACAGTAACATGTCTGCTGGGCTGTAGGTCTGTAACAGTAACATGTCTGACTGGGCTGTAGGTCTGTAACAGTAACATGTCTGACTGGGCTGTAGGTCTGTAACAGTAACATGTCTGAATGGGCTGTAGGTCTGTAACAGTAACATGTCTGACTGGGCTGTAGGTCTGTAACAGTAACATGTCTGACTGGGCTGTAGGTCTGTAACAGTAACATGTCTGACTGGGCTGTAGGTCTGTAACAGTAACATGTCTGCTGGGCTGTAGGTCTGTAACAGTAACATGTCTGACTGGGCTGTAGGTCTGTAACAGTAACATGTCTGACTGGGCTGTAGGTCTGTAACAGTAACATGTCTGAATGGGCTGTAGGTCTGTAACAGTAACATGTCTGACTGGGCTGTAGGTCTGTAGCAGTATGACTGGTCTCTCTCTGTCTCCTGTAGTTGGTCTGGCCTACTATAACCTGGTTTATGACTGGTCTCTCTCTGTCTCCTGTAGTTGGTCTGGCCTACTATAACCTGGTGTATGACTGGTCTCTCTCTGTCTCCTGTAGTTGGTCTGGCCTACTATAACCTGGTGTATGACTGGTCTCTCTCTGTCTCCTGTAGTTGGTCTGGCCTACTATAACATGTCTGACTGGTCTCTCTGTCTGCTGTAGTTGGTCTGGCCTACTATAACCTGGAGTATGACTGGTCTCTCTCTGTCTCCTGTAGTTGGTCTGGCCTACTATAATCTGGTGTACGACTGGTCTCTCTCTGTCTCCTGTAGTTGGTCTGGCCTACTATAACCTGGTGTATGACTGGTCTCTCTCTCTGTCTCCTGTAGTTGGTCTGGCCTACTATAACCTGGTGTATGACTGGTCTCGCTCTGTCTCCTGTAGTTGGTCTGGCCTACTATAACCTGGTGTATGACTGGTCTCTCTATCTCCTGTAGTTGGTCTGGCCTACTATAACCTGGTGTATGACTGGTCTCTCTGTCTCCTGTAGTTGGTCTGGCCTACTATAACCTGGTGTATGACTGGTCTCTCTCTGTCTGCTGTAGTTGGTCTGGCCTACTATAACCTGGTGTATGACTGGTCTCTCTGTCTGCTGTAGTTGGTCTGGCCTACTATAACCTGGTGTATGACTGGTCTCTCTCTGTCTGCTGTAGTTGGTCTGGCCTACTATAACCTGGTGTATGACTGGTCTCTCTCTGTCTGCTGTAGTTGGTCTGGCCTGCTCTATTCTGGTGTATGACTGGTCTCTCTGTCTGCTGTAGTTGGTCTGGCCTACTATAACCTGGTGTATGACTGGTCTCTCTGTCTGTCTCCTGTAGTTGGTCTGGCCTACTATAACCTGGTGTATGACTGGTCTCTCTCTATCTCCTGTAGTTGGTCTGGCCTACTATAACCTGGTGTATGACTGGTCTCTCTCTCTGTCTCCTGTAGTTGGTCTGGCCTACTATAACCTGGTGTATGACTGGTCTCTCTCTGTCTCCTGTAATTGGTCTGGCCTACTATAATCTGGTGTATGACTGGTCTCTCTCTGTCTCCTGTAGTTGGTCTGGCCTACTGTAACCTGGTGTATGACTGGTCTCTCTCTATCTCCTGTAGTTGGTCTGGCCTACTACAACCTGGTGTATGACTGGTCTCTCTGTCTCCTGTAGTTGGTCTGGCCTACTATAACCTGGTGTATGACTGGTCTCTCTCTGTCTCCTGTAGTTGGTCTGGCCTACTATAACCTGGTGTATGACTGGTCTCTCTATCTCCTGTAGTTGGTCTGGCCTACTATAACCTGGTGTATGACTGGTCTCTCTGTCTCCTGTAGTTGGTCTGGCCTACTATAACCTGGTGTATGACTGGTCTCTCTCTGTCTCCTGTAGTTGGTCTGGCCTACTATAACCTGGTGTATGACTGGTCTCTCTGTCTGCTGTAGTTGGTCTGGCCTACTATAACCTGGTGTATGACTGGTCTCTCTGTCTGCTGTAGTTGGTCTGGCCTACTATAACCTGGTGTATGACTGGTCTCTCTCTGTCTGCTGTAGTTGGTCTGGCCTACTATAACCTGGTGTATGACTGGTCTCTCTCTGTCTGCTGTAGTTGGTCTGGCCTGCTCTATTCTGGTGTATGACTGGTCTCTCTGTCTGCTGTAGTTGGTCTGGCCTACTTTAACCTGGTGTATGACTGGTCTCTCTGTCTGTCTCCTGTAGTTGGTCTGGCCTACTATAACCTGGTGTATGACTGGTCTCTCTCTATCTCCTGTAGTTTGTCTGGCCTACTATAACCTGGTGTATGACTGGTCTCTCTCTCTGTCTCCTGTAGTTGGTCTGGCCTACTATAACCTCGTGTATGACTGGTCTCTCTCTGTCTCCTGTAATTGGTCTGGCCTACTATAATCTGGTGTATGACTGGTCTCTCTCTGTCTCCTGTAGTTGGTCTGGCCTACTGTAACCTGGTGTATGACTGGTCTCTCTCTATCTCCTGTAGTTGGTCTGGCCTACTACAACCTGGTGTATGACTGGTCTCTCTGTCTCCTGTAGTTGGTCTGGCCTACTATAACCTGGTGTATGACTGGTCTCTCTCTGTCTCCTGTAGTTGGTCTGGCCTACTATAACCTGGGTGTATGACTGGTCTCTCTATCTCCTGTAGTTGGTCTGGCCTACTATAACCTGGTGTATGACTGGTCTCTCTGTCTCCTGTAGTTGGTCTGGCCTACTATAACCTGGTGTATGACTGGTCTCTCTCTGTCTCCTGTAGTTGGTCTGGCCTACTATAACCTGGTGTATGACTGGTCTCTCTGTCTGCTGTAGTTGATCTGGCCTACTATAACCTGGTGTATGACTGGTCTCTCTGTCTGCTGTAGTTGGTCTGGCCTACTATAACCTGGTGTATGACTGGTCTCTCTCTGTCTGCTGTAGTTGGTCTGGCCTACTATAACCTGGTGTATGACTGGTCTCTCTCTGTCTGCTGTAGTTGGTCTGGCCTGCTCTATTCTGGTGTATGACTGGTCTCTCTGTCTGTCTCCTGTAGTTGGTCTGGCCTACTATAACCTGGTGTATGACTGGTCTCTCTCTATCTCCTGTAGTTGGTCTGGCCTACTATAACCTGGTGTATGACTGGTCTCTCTCTCTGTCTCCTGTAGTTGGTCTGGCCTACTATAACCTGGTGTATGACTGGTCTCTCTCTGTCTCCTGTAGTTGGTCTGGCCTACTATAATCTGGTGTATGACTGGTCTCTCTCTGTCTCCTGTAGTTGGTCTGGCCTACTATAACCTGGTGTATGACTGGTCTCTCTCTATCTCCTGTAGTTGGTCTGGCCTACTACAACCTGGTGTATGACTGGTCTCTCTGTCTCCTGTAGTTGGTCTGGCCTACTATAACCTGGTGTATGACTGGTCTCTCTCTGTCTCCTGTAGTTGGTCTGGCCTACTATAACCTGGTGTATGACTGGTCTCTCTCTGTCTCCTGTAGTTGGTCTGGTCTACTATAACCTGGTGTATGACTGGTCTCTCTGTCTCCTGTAGTTGGTCTGGCCTACTATAACCTGGTGTATGACTGGTCTCTCTCTCTGTCTCCTGTAGTTGGTCTGGCCTACTATAACCTGGTGTATGACTGGTCTCTCTCTGTCTCCTGTAGTTGGTCTGGCCTACTATAACCTGGTGTATGACTGGTCTCTCTCTGTCTCCTGTAGTTGGTCTGGCCTACTATAACCTGGTGTATGACTGGTCTCTCTCTGTCTCCTGTAGTTGGTCTGGCCTACTATAACCTGGTGTATGACTGGTCTCTCTGTCTCCTGTAGTTGGTCTGGCCTACTATAACCTGGTGTATGACTGGTCTCTCTCTCTGTCTCCTGTAGTTGGTCTGGCCTACTTTAACCTGGTGTATGACTGGGTGAAGGCAGCAGTGATGTTTGGGGTGATCAACACTGTGTCTAGACTGGACCACCTGGACCCTCCTCAACCTCCTAAATGTATCACAATGCTCTATGTCTTCTCTGAGACGTACGTCAACAGACCTGTTAGACATTCTCAATTCTCCACATCTTTCTGTTTTCAAACTAAGTGATTTGTTATTTTTCTCCCTCATAGACATTTTGACAGAGGAATAAATGACTGGCTGTGCAAGTAAGTCACCAGCATGTCACTTCATTCATACCAAACATCAGAGCTGTGTCCGTGTGTCCATCTTCACTATTGTGCATGATTACCTGTGTCTGTGTGTCCATCTCCAGGTATGTGTATGATTACCTGGGAGGGAAGCATGACAATGTGTGGGATGAGGCCATTGCTGCGCTATGTACTTTTGGCATCACTGTCCTGTGGCTGGGACCCTGTCAGGTGGTGTTCATCTGGGCCTTCTTCAACTGCTTCGGACTCAACTTCGAGCTCTGGACCGCCAAGTTCGTCTGCTTGGAACCCTTCGCTTCGCTAGAGGTGAGAGAGCGCATGCTAATCGATACCTACAGACTTCCAATCATTGTGCTAATGCTAGTTAGCATTGGCATGCAAACAACCTTTAACTTCCTTCATACTGGACACAAGAGACATTAAAATGGTACCCACCACGAGTTCATCTGACTCTAGGGAAGTAGATTAAGGGCCTTGTTGACAAAATCACTTCTACTCCTTTGACTCGCTCTCTCTAGATGGCGATGTCTCATGCTGTGTCTCGTATGATCAGAGCTCTGTTTAACATCTCTCTCTCTCTCTCCCTCTCCTCTCTGCTATATGGCGATGTCTCATGCTGTGTCTCGTATGATCAGAGCTCTGTTTAACATCTCTCTCTCTCTCGCCCTCTCCTCTCTGCTATATGGCGATGTCTCATGCTGTGTCTCGTATGATCAGAGCTCTGTTTAACATCTCTCTCTCTCTCCCTCTCCTCTCTGCTATATGGCGATGTCTCATGCTGTGTCTCGTATGATCAGAGCTCTGTTTAACATCTCTCTCTCTCTCTCCCTCTCCTCTCTGCTATATGGCGATGTCTCATGCTGTGTCTCGTATGATCAGAGCTCTAGTTAACAATTCTCTCTCTCTCCCTCTCCCTCGTCCTGTCCTCTCCACTAGATGGCAATGTCTCCTGCCATGTCTCGTAGGATCAGAGCTGTGTTCAACACCTTTAACTTCTGGACCATCGTCCTCTACAACGTCATTGCTCTCAACAGCCTGGAGTTCACTAAGCTGGTCGCCAAGAGACTGCTGCTCAAAGGTAACAGATAGTTAAGTTTCCTTCTGACC
Organism: Brachymystax lenok tsinlingensis; assembly: GCA_030435695.1. Lineage (NCBI taxonomy): Eukaryota > Metazoa > Chordata > Actinopteri > Salmoniformes > Salmonidae > Brachymystax > Brachymystax lenok. The sequence continues at coordinate 1,170,033 of CM059814.1, read as the reverse complement.
TGTCTCTTTATCTTGATGTTGAAGAACGTCAATGCTCATACTGAACATTATATTGAACATGCACAACTGTTTTGGTGTGGTACTGGCATACTTTGATCACACTATACTATGTTGTTATCCTGTTAAGGATCCAATCCCGTGAACGGGTTCAATTTTGACAACATCCGGTGAAATGTACCAAATATATATAAAAATACTAATTTCAAACATTCATGAAAATACAAATGTTGCACACCCTTCAAAAGCTTAGACTCTTGTTAATCTAACAGCATTGTCAGATTTCAAAAAGGCTTTACGGCGAAAGCAGAACATTTGATTGTCTGAGGACAGCACCCCCACTCAAACTCAATTAGCATAATAACATAACCAGCAGAGGTGTCACAAAACTCAAAAATAGCATAAAATAAATCGCTTACCTTTGATCTTCCTCTGATGGCATATCAAAGCGTCCAGGTTACACAATAAAAGGTCCTTTTGTTCGATAAAGTTCCTCTTTATATCCATATAACTTTGTTTGGTTGGCGCGTTTTGATCAGTAATCCACCTGCCTAAAGGCGTTCATCCATGCAGACAACCAATATCCCAAATATACCCGTAAAGTTCGGCGAAACAAGTCAAACAGCATTTCTAATCAATACTCAGATACCCTAAAATGAATATAAACTATAATATTTCAGACGGAATATAACCTGCTGAATAGAAGAGAAAAAGAACTGAGCGCGTATTCCCTGTTATGCGCAAAATCCAAAACAGGACACTTGACGTGAACTCAGGAACAAGTGGTCTTACTCCCTTGATTTTCATGATTGAAGCTTCCAACCTTTTTCTAAAGACTGTTGACATCTAGTGGAAGCCATAGGAACTGCAATCTGGGGGTTAAACTATGAGGCTTTGAATAGCTGGCCTATTGAAAACAGTGTGACATGACTGATTCAGACATCCCGGATGGATTTTGCACTGGTTTTTGCCTGCCATATCAGTTCTGTTATACTCACAGACATTATTCTAACAGTTTCAGAAACTTCAGAGTGTTTTCTATACAAAGCTTTCCAAATTATATGCATATCCTAGCTTCTGGGCCTGAGTAACAGGCAGTTTACTTTGGGCATGTTTTTCATCCGAACTTCAAAATACTGCCCCCTAGCCCTAAGAAGTTATATAGTAACTAGACCTAGTATTTCCTTGAGTAACAGTAGACACACTATGACTGACTCCTCCCTCTCAGGCTTCCCCCTCACCACCATTCTCTGTGATGATAACTAGCATCTTACTTTATATATAGTTATTAGACTATGTTGACTTGTTCCTCCCCCTCCAGGCTTCCCATCACTACCATCACTGTGATGATAACTAGCATGTTACTTTATATATAGTTATTAGACTATGTTGACTTGTTCCTCCCCCTCCAGGCTTCCCATCACCACCATCACTGTGATGATAACTAGTATGTTACTTTATATATAGTTATTAGACTATGTTGACTTGTTCCTCCCCCTCCAGGCTTCCCATCACTACCATCACTGTGATGATAACTAGCATGTTACTTTATATATAGTTATTAGACTATGTTGACTTGTTCCTCCCCCTCCAGGCTTCCCATCACCACCATCACTGTGATGATAACTAGTATGTTACTTTATATATAGTTATTAGACTATGTTGACTTGTTCCTCCCCCTCCAGGCTTCCCATCACTACCATCACTGTGATGATAACTAGCATGTTACTTTATATATAGTTATTAGACTATGTTGACTTGTTCCTCCTCCAGGCTTCCCATCACCACCATCACTGTGATGATAACTAGTATGTTACTTTATATATAGTTATTAGACTATGTTGACTTGTTCCTCCCCCTCCAGGCTTCCCATCACTACCATCACTGTGATGATAACTAGCATGTTACTTTATATATAGTTATTAGACTATGTTGACTTGTTCCTCCCCCTCCAGGCTTCCCCCTCACCACCATCACTGTGATGATAACTAGTATGTTACTTTATATATACACTGCTCAAAAAAATAAAGGGAACACTTAAACAACACAATGTAACTCCAAGTCAATCACACTTCTGTGAAATCAAACTGTCCACTTAGGAAGCAACACTGATTGACAATAAATTTCACATGCTGTTGTGCAAATGGAATAGACAACAGGTGGAAATTATAGGCAATTAGCAAGACACCCCCAATAAAGGAGTGGTTCTGAAGGTGGTGACCACAGACCACTTCTCAGTTCCTATGCTTCCTGGCTGATGTTTTGGTCACTTTTGAATGCTGGCAGTGCTTTCACTCTAGTGGTAGCATGAGACGGAGTCTACAACCCACACAAGTGGCTCAGGTAGTGCAGCTCATCCAGGATGGCACATCAATGCGAGCTGTGGCAAGAAGGTTTGCTGTGTCTGTCAGCGTAGTGTCCAGAGCATGGAGGCGCTACCAGGAGACAGGCCAGTACATCAGGAGACGTGGAGGAGGCCGTAGGAGGGCAACAACCCATCAGCAGGACCACTACCTCCGCCTTTGTGCAAGGAGGAGCACTGCCAGAGCCCTGCAAAATGACCTCCAGCAGGCCACAAATGTGCATGTGTCTGCTCAAACGGTCAGAAACAGACTCCATGAGGGTGGTATGAAGGCCCAACGTCCACAGGTGGGGGTTGTGCTTACAGCCCAACACCGTGCAGGACGTTTGGCATTTGCCAGAGAACACCAAGATTGGCAAATTCGCCACTGGCGCCCTGTGCTCTTCACAGATGAAAGCAGGTTCACACTGAGCACGTGACAGACGTGACAGAGTCTGGAGACGCCGTGGAGAACGTTCTGCTGCCTGCAACATCCTCCAGCATGACCGGTTTGGCGGTGGGTCAGTCATGGTGTGGGGTGGCATTTCTTTGGGGGGCCGCACAGCCCTCCATGTGCTCGCCAGAGGTAGCCTGACTGCCATTAGGTACCGAGATGAGATCCTCAGACCCCTTGTGAGACCGTATGCTGGTGCGGTTGGCCCTGGGTTCCTCCTAATGCAAGACAATGCTAGACCTCATGTGGCTGGAGTGTGTCAGCAGTTCCTGCAAGAGGAAGGCATTGATGCTAAGGACTGGCCCGCCCGTTCCCCAGACCTGAATCCAATTGAGCACATCTGGGACATCATGTCTCGCTCCATCCACCAACGCCACGTTGCACCACAGACTGTCCAGGAGTTGGCGGATGCTTTAGTCCAGGTCTGGGAGGAGATCCCTCAGGAGACCATCCGCCACCTCATCAGGAGCATGCCCAGGCGTTGTAGGGAGGTCATTCAGGCACGTGGAGGCCACACACACTACTGAGCCTCATTTTGACTTGTTTTAAGGACATTACATCAAAGTTGGATCAGCCTGTAGTGTGGTTTTCCACTTTAATTTTGAGTGTGACTCCAAATCCAGACCTCCATGGGTTGATAAATTTGATTTCCATTGATAATTTTTGTGTGATTTTGTTGTCAGCACATTCAACTATGTAAAGAAAAAAGTATTTAATAAGATTATTTCATTCATTCAGATCTATGATGTGTTATTTTAGTGTTCCCTTTATTTTTTTGAGCAGTGTAGTTATTAGACTATGTTGACTTGTTCCTCCCCCTCCTGGCTTCCCATCACTACCATCACTGTGATGATAACTAGCATGTTACTTTATATATAGTTATTAGACTATGTTGACTTGTTCCTCCCCCTCCAGGCTTCCCATCACCACCATCACTGTGATGATAACTAGCATGTTACTTTATATATAGTTATTAGACTTAGGTGATAATGCCCGAGAAGCTGTTGTTTGGATATATTGGCATGGGTGTTGTTAGGCCTGAGATTAAGTCGAGGGCCGGCAAACCGTGTCAATATATACTCCAAACAATGGCTTCAAGGGCATTATCCCTTTTATACTACGGGTTAACAAAATATTCAAATAATGATTCACATATTTTCATTAAAAACATTATTTTGAGGAATTTATTCATGCTATTTCATCCTTCCACAAGATATAGTCCCAACACAAATCTAGAGTTGCTACCCAAGCCGGTTGGTCGTTCGTTCTATCGGTTCGGTTGCCAAAGACACGACCCAGTCATTCAGTCTTTTTGTTCTGTATCTATGGACGCGACCCAGTCGTTCGTTCTAAATGTTCCATTTCCATACTGGTTAGCAACGTTCTTGTCCCTGGCTTGCTAGCTAGCCAACTACGGATAACTTACTGCCACGTCAAAAAGTACAGCCAGAATAACAGCAAAGTAGCCACATTTGCATTTGTTTAAGCGGTTTGCTAGTGACATTTATTTGGATACATCCATAACAATGAGCTAATGGTGTGCGATTTCGCCTGGCATAGAAAATGTGCTCTCTCATGAGGACACTGTTGTTCAGAAGAGCTAGCCAACAACACAGCTAACACAATCACTTCAAACTGAAGCTGGAAAGACTGCCAACTATCTGCACTTCCTTTCATTTGACCTTTTTTCAATTTACATTTCCTTGTATATATCCATAAAAATGATGTCAACTGATTCATGATTTCGACTGGCTGAGAAACGCCTCCTGTCTGTCTGTCCCTTCCCGACTCCTGACACGTTCATTACTAGGTGACAGCTGGAGATCGAAGTTGAATATTGAAACAACGTTGCAAATGTCGGAAAGACAGACAGCAAGGTTTATACAAATCCCCACTGTTGAAAACTAAATGTTAATCTAAAAGAAAGATAGTGAGATAATGTCTAGATGATTTTTATAGTGGAGATCAAGTTCATACATTACCTGGCTGGGCTGTTGAGACAGTGGATTGCACAGTCAGATGGAACAGAGTAAATAGGCATTTTAACGTCATAGATTTAGATGGCGGTAACTTGTGGAATAAACACCAGCTGGAATAAGGTTTTAACCAATCAGCATTAAAGATTAGACCCACCTGTTGTATAAATATAGCTATTAGTGCACTATGTTGACTTGTTCCTCCCCCTCCAGGCTTCCCCATCACCACCATCACTGTGTTGATAACTAGTATGTTACTTGATATGTACTTATTAGACTATGTTGACTTGTTCCTCCCCCTCCAGGCTTCCCATCACCACCATCACTGTGTTGATAACTAGTATGTTACTTGATATGTACTTATTAGACTATGTTGACTTGTTCTTCCCCCTCCAGGCTTCCCCATCACCACCATCACTGTCTTCATAGTGACCTACTGTCTGGTCCAGCTCATCAAGGAGAGAGAGAGAAGACAGGCTCTGATCGATGACCCCGATCCCATCCCTCCCCCCGCCCCTGCCCCTGCCCCCGACCCTCCCGTGGCCCCCACAACAGTCACGTCCACAGCCCCCATTCAGCCGGTGGTGGAACCCAGCAAGGAGAAAGCAGAGTAGTGATTGGAGGGTGGCAGTCTCTGTCAAAGTCCCAAATGTCTTTATGAGTCATGGTTTCCTAAGTGTCATCATGGAGATGGCGAGGCTACAGTTAATCGACAAGGTATATTTAGAAGTTCTTCATAGCAATAAAATCTATTGAGCAGCAATATCTATCTACTGTAAAAACTACAAAGAGCAATATCTAAGATTTCTACTCAGTCTACTGCCTTAAACAACCTGAGAGTGCTGTCATCGATATAGATTTTCTACAATGTTTTGAACAGAAGTTGTGTTTGATTGCTAATCATGTAAAACTGCCTTTATTGTAATTAAATCCTCTAAGTGGTGCTCTAAGATGTGATTTCAATAAGATCCACACCTCTGGTTTTAACTAAGATACACCCCTCTGGTTTTAACTAAGATCCACACCTCTGGTTTTAACTAAGATACACACCTCTGGTTTTAATAACTAAGATACACACCTCATTTTAATAACTAAGATCCACACCTCTGGTTTTAAATAAGATTCACACCTCTGGTTTGAACTAAGATCCACACCTCTGGTTTTAACTAAGATACACACCTCTGGTTTAACTAAGATACACACCTCTGGTTTCAACTAAGATCTACACCTCTGGTTTTAACTAAGATCCACACCTCTGGTTTTAACTAAGATCCACACCTCTGGTTTTAACTAAGATCCACACCTCTGGTTTTAACTAAGATACACACCTCTGGTTTCAACTAAGATCTACACCTCTGGTTTTAACTAAGATCCACACATCTGGTTTTAACTAAGATACACACCTCTGGTTTTAACTAAGATACACACCTCTGGTTTTAATAACTAAGATACACACCCCTGGTTTTAACTAAGATCCACACCTCTGGTTTCAACTAAGATCCACACCTCTGGTTTTAACTAAGATCCACACCTCTGGTTTCAACTAAGATCTACACCTCTGGTTTTAACTAAGATACACACCTCTGGTTTCAACTAAGATCTACACCTCTGGTTTCAACTAAGATACACACCTCTGGTTTCAACTAAGATACACACCTCTGGTTTCAACTAAGATCCACACCTCTGGTTTCAACTAAGATCCACACCTCTGGTTTTAACTAAGATCCACACCTCTGGTTTTAACTGAGATCCACATCTCTGGTTTCAACTAAGATCCACACCTCTGGTTTCAACTAAGATCCACACCTCTGGTTTTAACTAAGATACACACCTCTGGTTTCAACTAAGATCCACACCTCTGGTTTTAATAACTAAGATACACACCTCTGGTTTTAATAACTAAGATATCTCTGGTTTTAACTAAGATACACACCTCTGGTTTCAACTAAGATCTACACCTCTGGTTTTAACTAAGATACACACCTCTGGTTTCAACTAAAATCTACACCTCTGGTTTTAACTAAGATACACACCTCTGGTTTCAACTAAGATCTACACCTCTGGTTTCAACTAAGATCCACACCTCTGGTTTCAACTAAGATACACACCTCTGGTTTTAACTAAGATACACACCTCTGGTTTCAACTAAGATCTACACCTCTGGTTTCAACTAAGATACACACCTCTGGTTTTAACTAAGATCCACACCTCTGGTTTCAACTAAGATACACACCTCTGGTTTTAACTAAGATCTACACCTCTGGTTTCAACTAAGATCCACACCTCTGGTTTTAACTAAGATCCACACCTCTGGTTTCAACTAAGATCCACACCTCTGGTTTTAACTAAGATCTACACCTCTGGTTTCAACTAAGATCCACACCTCTGGTTTCAACTAAGATACACACCTCTGGTTTTAATAACTAAGATCCACACCTCTGGTTTCAACTAAGATCCACACCTCTGGTTTTAACTAAGATACACACCTCTGGTTTTAACTAAGATACACACCTCTGGTTTAAACTAAGATACACACCTCTGGTTTTAACTAAGATCCACACCTCTGGTTTCAACTAAGATCTACACCTCTGGTTTCAACTAAGATCCACACCTCTGGTTTTAATAACTAAGATACACACCTCTGGTTTTAATAACTAAGATACACACCTCTGGTTTTAACTAAGATACACACCTCTGGTTTTAACTAAGATACACACCTCTGGTTTCAACTAAGATCTACACCTCTGGTTTCAACTAAGATCCACACCTCTGGTTTTAACTAAGATCCACACCTCTGGTTTTAACTGAGATCCACACCTCTGGTTTCAACTAAGATCCACACCTCTGGTTTCAACTAAGATCCACACCTCTGGTTTTAACTAAGATCTACACCTCTGGTTTTAACTAAGATCCACACCTCTGGTTTTAACTGAGATCCACATCTCTGGTTTCAACTAAGATCCACACCTCTGGTTTCAACTAAGATCCACATCTCTGGTTTCAACTAAGATCCACACCTCTGGTTTCAACTAAGATCCACACCTCTGGTTTTAATAACTAAGATACACACCTCTGGTTTTAATAACTAAGATCCACACCTCTGGTTTTAACTAAGATACACACCTCTGGTTTCAACTAAGATCTACACCTCTGGTTTTAACTAAGATACACACCTCTGGTTTCAACTAAAATCTACACCTCTGGTTTTAACTAAGATACACACCTCTGGTTTCAACTAAGATCTACACCTCTGGTTTCAACTAAGATCCACACCTCTGGTTTCAACTAAGATACACACCTCTTGTTTTAACTAAGATACACACCTCTGGTTTCAACTAAGATCTACACCTCTGGTTTCAACTAAGATCCACACCTCTGGTTTTAACTAAGATCCACACCTCTGGTTTCAACTAAGATCTACACCTCTGGTTTCAACTAAGATCCACACCTCTGGTTTTAACTAAGATCCACACCTCTGGTTTCAACTAAGATACACACCTCTGGTTTTAACTAAGATCTACACCTCTGGTTTCAACTAAGATCCACACCTCTGGTTTTAACTAAGATACACACCTCTGGTTTTAACTAAGATCTACACCTCTGGTTTCAACTAAGATCCACACCTCTGGTTTTAACTAAGATACACACCTCTGGTTTAACTAAGATCCACACCTCTGGTTTCAACTAAGATCCACACCTCTGGTTTTAACTAAGATACACACCTCTGGTTTCAACTAAGATCCACACCTCTGGTTTTAACTAAGATACACACCTCTGGTTTCAACTAAGATCCACACCTCTGGTTTTAATAACTAAGATCCACACCTCTGGTTTTAATAACTAAGATCCACACCTCTGGTTTTAATAACTAAGATCCACACCTCTGGTTTCAACTAAGATCTACACCTCTGGTTTTAACTAAGATCCACACCTCTGGGTTTAACTAAGATACACACCTCTGGTTTAACTAAGATACACACCTCTGGTTTTAACTAAGATCCACACCTCTGGTTTTAACTAAGATACACACCTCTGGTTTTAACTAAGATCTACACCTCTGGTTTCATCTAAGATCCACACCTCTGGTTTCAATAACTAAGATCCACACCTCTGGTTTTAATAACTAAGATACACACCTCTGGTTTTAACTAAGATACACACCTCTGGTTTTAGCTAAGATCCACACCTCTGGTTTTAACTAAGATCCACACCTCTGGTTTTAACTAAGATCTACACCTCTGGTTTTAACTAAGATCCACATCTCTGGTTTCAACTAAGATCCACACCTCTGGTTTCAACTAAGATCCACATCTCTGGTTTCAACTAAGATCCACACCTCTGGTTTCAACTAAGATCCACACCTCTGGTTTTAATAACTAAGATACACACCTCTGGTTTTAATAACTAAGATATCTCTGGTTTTAACTAAGATACACACCTCTGGTTTTAACTAAGATCCACACCTCTGGTTTTAACTAAGATACACACCTCTGGTTTTAACTAAGATCTACACCTCTGGTTTCAATAACTAAGATCCACACCTCTGGTTTTAACTAAGATACACACCTCTGGTTTTAACTAAGATACACACCTCTGGTTTTAACTAAGATACACACCTCTGGTTTTAACTAAGATCCACACCTCTGGTTTTAACTAAGATCCACACCTCTGGTTTTAACTAAGATCTACACCTCTGGTTTCAACTAAGATCCACACCTCTGGTTTCAACTAAGATACACACCTCTGGTTTTAACTAAGATACACACCTCTGGTTTTAACTAAGATCCACACCTCTGGTTTCAACTAAGATCCACACCTCTGGTTTCAACTAAGATCCACACCTCTGGTTTTAACTAAGATCTACACCTCTGGTTTTAATAACTAAGATCCACACCTCTGGTTTTAACTGGTGGTGGAACCCAGCAAGGAGAAAGCAGAGTAGTGATTGGAGGGTGGCAGTCTCTGTCAAAGTCCCAAATGTCTTTATGAGTCATGGTTTCCTAAGTGTCATCATGGAGATGGCGAGGCTACAGTTAATCGACAAGGTATATTTAGAAGTTCTTCATAGCAATAAAATCTATTGAGCAGCAATATCTATCTACTGTAAAAACTACAAAGAGCAATATCTAAGATTTCTACTCAGTCTACTGCCTTAAACAACCTGAGAGTGCTGTCATCGATATAGATTTTCTACAATGTTTTGAACAGAAGTTGTGTTTGATTGCTAATCATGTAAAACTGCCTTTATTGTAATTAAATCCTCTAAGTGGTGCTCTAAGATGTGATTTCAATAAGATCCACACCTCTGGTTTTAACTAAGATACACCCCTCTGGTTTTAACTAAGATCCACACCTCTGGTTTTAACTAAGATACACCCCTCTGGTTTTAACTAAGATACACCCCTCTGGTTTTAACTAAGATACACACCTCTGGTTTAACTAAGATACACACCTCTGGTTTCAACTAAGATCTACACCTCTGGTTTTAACTAAGATCCACACCTCTGGTTTTAACTAAGATCCACACCTCTGGTTTTAACTAAGATCCACACCTCTGGTTTTAACTAAGATACACACCTCTGGTTTCAACTAAGATCTACACCTCTGGTTTTAACTAAGATCCACACCTCTGGTTTTAACTAAGATACACACCTCTGGTTTTAACTAAGATACACACCTCTGGTTTCAACTAAGATACACACCTCTGGTTTCAACTAAGATCCACACCTCTGGTTTCAACTAAGATCCACACCTCTGGTTTTAACTAAGATCCACATCTCTGGTTTCAACTAAGATCCACACCTCTGGTTTCAACTAAGATCCACACCTCTGGTTTTAACTAAGATCCACACCTCTGGTTTCAACTAAGATCCACACCTCTGGTTTTAATAACTAAGATACACACCTCTGGTTTTAATAACTAAGATACACACCTCTGGTTTTAACTAAGATACACACCTCTGGTTTCAACTAAGATCTACACCTCTGGTTTTAACTAAGATACACACCTCTGGTTTCAACTAAAATCTACACCTCTGGTTTTAACTAAGATACACACCTCTGGTTTCAACTAAGATCTACACCTCTGGTTTCAACTAAGATCCACACCTCTGGTTTCAACTAAGATCCACACCTCTGGTTTTAACTAAGATCTACACCTCTGGTTTTAACTAAGATCCACACCTCTGGTTTTAACTAAGATCTACACCTCTGGTTTCAACTAAGATCCACACCTCTGGTTTTAACTAAGATACACACCTCTGGTTTTAACTAAGATCTACACCTCTGGTTTCAACTAAGATCCACACCTCTGGTTTTAACTAAGATACACACCTCTGGTTTTAACTAAGATCCACACCTCTGGTTTCAACTAAGATCCACACCTCTGGTTTTAACTAAGATCCACACCTCTGGTTTCAACTAAGATCCACACCTCTGGTTTTAACTAAGATACACACCTCTGGTTTCAACTAAGATCCACACCTCTGGTTTTAATAACTAAGATCCACACCTCTGGTTTTAATAACTAAGATCCACACCTCTGGTTTTAATAACTAAGATCCACACCTCTGGTTTCAACTAAGATCTACACCTCTGGTTTTAACTAAGATCCACACCTCTGGGTTTAACTAAGATACACACCTCTGGTTTAACTAAGATACACACCTCTGGTTTTAACTAAGATCCACACCTCTGGTTTTAACTAAGATACACACCTCTGGTTTTAACTAAGATCTACACCTCTGGTTTCATCTAAGATCCACACCTCTGGTTTCAATAACTAAGATCCACACCTCTGGTTTTAACTAAGATACACACCTCTGGTTTTAACTAAGATACACACCTCTGGTTTTAGCTAAGATCCACACCTCTGCATTTAACTAAGATCCACACCTCTGGTTTTAACTAAGATCTACACCTCTGGTTTCAACTAAGATCCACACCTCTGGTTTTAATAACTAAGATACACACCTCTGGTTTTAACTAAGATACACACCTCTGGTTTTAACTAAGATCCACACCTCTGGTTTCAACTAAGATCCACACCTCTGGTTTCAACTAAGATCCACACCTCTGGTTTTAACTAAGATCTACACCTCTGGTTTTAACTAAGATCCACACCTCTGGTTTTAACTGAGATCCACATCTCTGGTTTCAACTAAGATCCACACCTCTGGTTTCAACTAAGATCCACATCTCTGGTTTCAACTAAGATCCACACCTCTGGTTTCAACTAAGATCCACACCTCTGGTTTTAATAACTAAGATACACACCTCTGGTTTTAATAACTAAGATCCATCTCTGGTTTTAACTAAGATACACACCTCTGGTTTCAACTAAGATCTACACCTCTGGTTTTAACTAAGATACACACCTCTGGGTTTAACTAAGATACACACCTCTGGTTTAACTAAGATACACACCTCTGGTTTTAACTAAGATCCACACCTCTGGTTTTAACTAAGATACACACCTCTGGTTTTAACTAAGATCTACACCTCTGGTTTCAATAACTAAGATCCACACCTCTGGTTTTAACTAAGATACACACCTCTGGTTTTAACTAAGATACACACCTCTGGTTTTAACTAAGATACACACCTCTGGTTTTAACTAAGATCCACACCTCTGCATTTAACTAAGATCCACACCTCTGGTTTTAACTAAGATCTACACCTCTGGTTTCAACTAAGATCCACACCTCTGGTTTTACTAACTAAGATACACACCTCTGGTTTTAACTAAGATACACACCTCTGGATTTAACTAAGATCCACACCTCTGGTTTCAACTAAGATCCACACCTCTGGTTTCAACTAAGATCCACACCTCTGGTTTTAACTAAGATCTACACCTCTGGTTTTAACTAAGATCCACACCTCTGGTTTTAACTGGTGGTGGAACCCAGCAAGGAGAAAGCAGAGTAGTGATTGGAGGGTGGCAGTCTCTGTCAAAGTCCCAAATGTCTTTATGAGTCATGGTTTCCTAAGTGTCATCATGGAGATGGCGAGGCTACAGTTAATCGACAAGGTATATTTAGAAGTTCTTCATAGCAATAAAATCTATTGAGCAGCAATATCTATCTACTGTAAAAACTACAAAGAGCAATATCTAAGATTTCTACTCAGTCTACTGCCTTAAACAACCTGAGAGTGCTGTCATCGATATAGATTTTCTACAATGTTTTGAACAGAAGTTGTGTTTGATTGCTAATCATGTAAAACTGCCTTTATTGTAATTAAATCCTCTAAGTGGTGCTCTAAGATGTGATTTCAATAAGATCCACACCTCTGGTTTTAACTAAGATACACCCCTCTGGTTTTAACTAAGATCCACACCTCTGGTTTTAACTAAGATACACCCCTCTGGTTTTAACTAAGATCCACACCTCTGGTTTCAACTAAGATCCACACCTCTGGTTTTAACTAAGATACACACCTCTGGTTTCAACTAAGATCCACACCTCTGGTTTTAATAACTAAGATACACACCTCTGGTTTTAATAACTAAGATCCACACCTCTGGTTTTAACTAAGATACACACCTCTGGTTTCAACTAAGATCTACACCTCTGGTTTTAACTAAGATACACACCTCTGGTTTCAACTAAAATCTACACCTCTGGTTTTAACTAAGATACACACCTCTGGTTTCAACTAAGATCTACACCTCTGGTTTCAACTAAGATCCACACCTCTGGTTTCAACTAAGATACACACCTCTTGTTTTAACTAAGATACACACCTCTGGTTTCAACTAAGATCTACACCTCTGGTTTCAACTAAGATACACACCTCTGGTTTTAACTAAGATCCACACCTCTGGTTTCAACTAAGATACACACCTCTGGTTTTAACTAAGATCTACACCTCTGGTTTCAACTAAGATCCACACCTCTGGTTTTAACTAAGATACACACCTCTGGTTTCAACTAAGATCCACACCTCTGGTTTCAACTAAGATCCACACCTCTGGTTTTAACTAAGATCTACACCTCTGGTTTCAACTAAGATCCACACCTCTGGTTTCAACTAAGATACACACCTCTGGTTTTAACTAAGATCCACACCTCTGGTTTCAACTAAGATCCACACCTCTGGTTTTAACTAAGATACACACCTCTGGTTTTAACTAAGATACACACCTCTGGTTTTAACTAAGATACACACCTCTGGTTTTAACTAAGATCCACACCTCTGGTTTCAACTAAGATCTACACCTCTGGTTTCAACTAAGATCCACACCTCTGGTTTTAATAACTAAGATACACACCTCTGGTTTTAATAACTAAGATACACACCTCTGGTTTTAACTAAGATACCCACGTCTGGTTTTAACTAAGATCCACACCTCTGGTTTCAACTAAGATCTACACCTCTGGTTTCAACTAAGATCCACACCTCTGGTTTTAACTAAGATCCACACCTCTGGTTTTAACTAAGATCCACACCTCTGGTTTCAACTAAGATCCACACCTCTGGTTTCAACTAAGATCCACACCTCTGGTTTCAACTAAGATCCACACCTCTGGTTTTAACTAAGATCTACACCTCTGGTTTTAACTAAGATCCACACCTCTGGTTTTAACTGAGATCCACATCTCTGGTTTCAACTAAGATCCACACCTCTGGTTTCAACTAAGATCCACATCTCTGGTTTCAACTAAGATCCACACCTCTGGTTTCAACTAAGATCCACACCTCTGGTTTTAATAACTAAGATACACACCTCTGGTTTTAATAACTAAGATACACACCTCTGGTTTTAATAACTAAGATACACACCTCTGGTTTCAACTAAGATCTACACCTCTGGTTTTAACTAAGATACACACCTCTGGTTTCAACTAAAATCTACACCTCTGGTTTTAACTAAGATACACACCTCTGGTTTCAACTAAGATCTACACCTCTGGTTTCAACTAAGATCCACACCTCTGGTTTCAACTAAGATACACACCTCTTGGTTTTAACTAAGATACACACCTCTGGTTTCAACTAAGATCTACACCTCTGGTTTCAACTAAGATCCACACCTCTGGTTTTAACTAAGATACACACCTCTGGTTTCAACTAAGATCTACACCTCTGGTTTCAACTAAGATCCACACCTCTGGTTTTAACTAAGATCCACACCTCTGGTTTCAACTAAGATACACACCTCTGGTTTTAACTAAGATCTACACCTCTGGTTTCAACTAAGATCCACACCTCTGGTTTTAACTAAGATACACACCTCTGGTTTTAACTAAGATCTACACCTCTGGTTTCAACTAAGATCCACACCTCTGGTTTTAACTAAGATACACACCTCTGGTTTAACTAAGATCCACACCTCTGGTTTCAACTAAGATCCACACCTCTGGTTTTAACTAAGATACACACCTCTGGTTTCAACTAAGATCCACACCTCTGGTTTTAACTAAGATACACACCTCTGGTTTCAACTAAGATCCACACCTATGGTTTTAATAACTAAGATCCACACCTCTGGTTTTAATAACTAAGATCCACACCTCTGGTTTTAATAACTAAGATCCACACCTCTGGTTTCAACTAAGATCTACACCTCTGGTTTTAACTAAGATCCACACCTCTGGTTTAACTAAGATACACACCTCTGGTTTAACTAAGATACACACCTCTGGTTTTAACTAAGATCCACACCTCTGGTTTTAACTAAGATACACACCTCTGGTTTTAACTAAGATCTACACCTCTGGTTTCATCTAAGATCCACACCTCTGGTTTCAATAACTAAGATCCACACCTCTGGTTTTAATAACTAAGATACACACCTCTGGTTTTAACTAAGATACACACCTCTGGTTTTAGCTAAGATCCACACCTCTGCATTTAACTAAGATCCACACCTCTGGTTTTAACTAAGATCTACACCTCTGGTTTCAACTAAGATCCACACCTCTGGTTTTAATAACTAAGATACACACCTCTGGTTTTAACTAAGATACACACCTCTGGATTTAACTAAGATCCACACCTCTGGTTTCAACTAAGATCCACACCTCTGGTTTCAACTAAGATCCACACCTCTGGTTTTAACTAAGATCTACACCTCTGGTTTTAACTAAGATCCACACCTCTGGTTTTAACTGAGATCCACATCTCTGGTTTCAACTAAGATCCACACCTCTGGTTTCAACTAAGATCCACATCTCTGGTTTCAACTAAGATCCACACCTCTGGTTTCAACTAAGATCCACACCTCTGGTTTTAATAACTAAGATACACACCTCTGGTTTTAACTAAGATACACACCTCTGGTTTTAACTAAGATCTACACCTCTGGTTTCATCTAAGATCCACACCTCTGGTTTCAATAACTAAGATCCACACCTCTGGTTTTAACTAAGATACACACCTCTGGTTTTAACTAAGATCCACACCTCTGGTTTCAACTAAGATCCACACCTCTGGTTTTAACTAAGATCCACACCTCTGGTTTCAACTAAGATCCACACCTCTGGTTTTAACTAAGATACACACCTCTGGTTTTAACTAAGATACACACCTCTGGTTTTAACTAAGATACACACCTCTGGTTTTAACTAAGATCCACACCTCTGGTTTCAACTAAGATCTACACCTCTGGTTTCAACTAAGATCCACACCTCTGGTTTTAATAACTAAGATACACACCTCTGGTTTTAATAACTAAGATACACACCTCTGGTTTTAACTAAGATACACACCTCTGGTTTTAACTAAGATCCACACCTCTGGTTTTCAACTAAGATCTACACCTCTGGTTTCAACTAAGATCCACACCTCTGGTTTTAACTAAGATCCACACCTCTGGTTTTAACTAAGATCCACACCTCTGGTTTCAACTAAGATCCACACCTCTGGTTTCAACTAAGATCCACACCTCTGGTTTCAACTAAGATCCACACCTCTGGTTTTAACTAAGATCTACACCTCTGGTTTTAACTAAGATCCACACCTCTGGTTTCAACTAAGATCCACACCTCTGGTTTCAACTAAGATCCACACCTCTGGTTTCAACTAAGATCCACACCTCTGGTTTCAACTAAGATCCACACCTCTGGTTTTAATAACTAAGATACACACCTCTGGTTTTAATAACTAAGATACCTCTGGTTTTAACTAAGATACACACCTCTGGTTTCAACTAAGATCTACACCTCTGGTTTTAACTAAGATACACACCTCTGGTTTCAACTAAGATCTACACCTCTGGTTTTAACTAAGATACACACCTCTGGTTTCAACTAAGATCTACACCTCTGGTTTCAACTAAGATCCACACCTCTGGTTTCAACTAAGATACACACCTCTGGTTTTAACTAAGATACACACCTCTGGTTTCAACTAAGATCTACACCTCTGGTTTCAACTAAGATCCACACCTCTGGTTTTAACTAAGATACACACCTCTGGTTTCAACTAAGATCTACACCTCTGGTTTCAACTAAGATCCACACCTCTGGTTTTAACTAAGATCCACACCTCTGGTTTCAACTAAGATACACACCTCTGGTTTTAACTAAGATCTACACCTCTGGTTTCAACTAAGATCCACACCTCTGGTTTTAACTAAGATACACACCTCTGGTTTTAACTAAGATCTACACCTCTGGTTTCAACTAAGATCCACACCTCTGGTTTTAACTAAGATACACACCTCTGGTTTAACTAAGATCCACACCTCTGGTTTCAACTAAGATCCACACCTCTGGTTTTAACTAAGATACACACCTCTGGTTTCAACTAAGATCCACACCTCTGGTTTTAACTAAGATACACACCTCTGGTTTCAACTAAGATCCACACCTCTGGTTTTAATAACTAAGATCCACACCTCTGGTTTTAATAACTAAGATCCACACCTCTGGTTTTAATAACTAAGATCCACACCTCTGGTTTCAACTAAGATCTACACCTCTGGTTTTAACTAAGATCCACACCTCTGGTTTCAACTAAGATACACACCTCTGGTTTTAACTAAGATACACACCTCTGGTTTTAACTAAGATCCACACCTCTGGTTTTAACTAAGATACACACCTCTGGTTTTAACTAAGATCTACACCTCTGGTTTCATCTAAGATCCACACCTCTGGTTTCAATAACTAAGATCCACACCTCTGGTTTCAATAACTAAGATCCACACCTCTGGTTTTAACTAAGATACACACCTCTGGTTTTAGCTAAGATCCACACCTCTGGTTTTAACTAAGATCCACACCTCTGGTTTTAACTAAGATCTACACCTCTGGTTTCAACTAAGATCCACACCTCTGGTTTTACTAACTAAGATACACACCTCTGGTTTTAACTAAGATACACACCTCTGGATTTAACTAAGATCCACACCTCTGGTTTCAACTAAGATCCACACCTCTGGTTTCAACTAAGATCCACACCTCTGGTTTTAACTAAGATCTACACCTCTGGTTTTAACTAAGATCCACACCTCTGGTTTTAACTAAGATCCACACCTCTGGTTTCAACTAAGATCCACACCTCTGGTTTCAACTAAGATCCACACCTCTGGTTTCAACTAAGATCCACACCTCTGGTTTCAACTAAGATCCACACCTCTGGTTTTAATAACTAAGATACACACCTCTGGTTTTAACTAAGATACACACCTCTGGTTTTAACTAAGATCTACACCCCTGGTTTCATCTAAGATCCACACCTCTGGTTTCAATAACTAAGATCCACACCTCTGGTTTTAACTAAGATACACACCTCTGGTTTTAACTAAGATCCACACCTCTGGTTTCAACTAAGATCCACACCTCTGCATTTAACTAAGATCCACACCTCTGGTTTCAACTAAGATCCACACCTCTGGTTTTACTAACTAAGATACACACCTCTGGTTTTAACTAAGATACACACCTCTGGTTTCAACTAAGATCCACACCTCTGGTTTCAACTAAGATCCACACCTCTGGTTTCAACTAAGATCCACACCTCTGGTTTTAACTAAGATCTACACCTCTGGTTTTAACTAAGATCCACACCTCTGGTTTTAACTGAGATCCACACCTCTGGTTTCAACTAAGATCCACACCTCTGGTTTCAACTAAGATCCACACCTCTGGTTTCAACTAAGATCCACACCTCTGGTTTCAACTAAGATCCACACCTCTGGTTTTAATAACTAAGATACACACCTCTGGTTTTAACTAAGATACACACCTCTGGTTTTAACTAAGATCTACACCCCTGGTTTCATCTAAGATCCACACCTCTGGTTTCAATAACTAAGATCCACACCTCTGGTTTTAACTAAGATACACACCTCTGGTTTTAACTAAGATCCACACCTCTGGTTTCAACTAAGATCCACACCTCTGCGTTTAACTAAGATCCACACCTCTGGTTTCAACTAAGATCCACACCTCTGGTTTCAACTAAGATCCACACCTCTGGTTTCAATAACTAAGATCCACACCTCTGGTTTTAATAACTAAGATACACACCTCTGGTTTTAACTAAGATACACACCTCTGGTTTTAACTAAGATACACACCTCTGGTTTTAACTAAGATCCACACCTCTGGTTTCAACTAAGATCCACACCTCTGGTTTTAACTAAGATCTACACCTCTGGTTTCAACTAAGATCCACACCTCTGGTTTTAACTAAGATACACACCTCTGGTTTTAACTAAGATACACACCTCTGGTTTAACTAAGATCCACACCTCTGGTTTCAACTAAGATCCACACCTCTGGTTTCAACTAAGATCCACACCTCTGGTTTTAACTAAGATCTACACCTCTGGTTTTAACTAAGATCCACACCTCTGGTTTTAACTAAGATCCACACCTCTGGTTTTAACTAAGATCCACACCTCTGGTTTCAACTAAGATCCACACCTCTGGTTTCAACTAAGATCCACACCTCTGGTTTCAACTAAGATCCACACCTCTGGTTTTAATAACTAAGATACACACCTCTGGTTTTAACTAAGATACACACCTCTGGTTTTAACTAAGATCTACACCTCTGGTTTCAACTAAGATCCACACCTCTGGTTTCAATAACTAAGATCCACACCTCTGGTTTTAACTAAGATACACACCTCTGGTTTTAACTAAGATCCACACCTCTGGTTTCAACTAAGATCCACACCTCTGCGTTTAACTAAGATCCACACCTCTGGTTTCAACTAAGATCCACACCTCTGGTTTTAACTAAGATCCACACCTCTGGTTTTAATAACTAAGATACACACCTCTGGTTTTAATAACTAAGATACACACCTCTGGTTTTAACTAAGATACACACCTCTGGTTTCAACTAAGATCTACACCTCTGGTTTTAACTAAGATACACACCTCTGGTTTCAACTAAGATCTACACCTCTGGTTTTAACTAAGATACACACCTCTGGTTTCAACTAAGATCTACACCTCTGGTTTCAACTAAGATCCACACCTCTGGTTTCAACTAAGATCTACACCTCTGGTTTCAACTAAGATCCACACCTCTGGTTTTAACTAAGATACACACCTCTGGTTTCAACTAAGATCTACACCTCTGGTTTCAACTAAGATCCACACCTCTGGTTTCAACTAAGATCCACACCTCTGGTTTCAACTAAGATCCACACCTCTGGTTTTAACTAAGATCCACACCTCTGGTTTCAACTAAGATCCACACCTCTGGTTTTAACTAAGATCCACACCTCTGGTTTCAACTAAGATCCACACCTCTGGTTTCAACTAAGATCCACACCTCTGGTTTTAATAACTAAGATACACACCTCTGGTTTTAATAACTAAGATACACACCTCTGGTTTTAACTAAGATACACACCTCTGGTTTTAACTAAGATCCACACCTCTGGTTTTAACTAAGATACACACCTCTGGTTTCAACTAAGATCTACACCTCTGGTTTTAACTAAGATCCACACCTCTGGTTTTAATAACTAAGATCCACACCTCTGGTTTTAATAACTAAGATACACACCTCTGGTTTTAACTAAGATCCACACCTCTGGTTTCAACTAAGATCCACACCTCTGGTTTTAACTAAGATCCACACCTCTGGTTTTAACTAAGATCCACACCTCTGGTTTCAACTAAGATCCACACCTCTGGTTTTAATAACTAAGATACACACCTCTGGTTTTAACTAAGATACACACCTCTGGTTTTAACTAAGATCTACACCTCTGGTTTCATCTAAGATCCACACCTCTGGTTTCAATAACTAAGATCCACACCTCTGGTTTTAACTAAGATACACACCTCTGGTTTTAACTAAGATCCACACCTCTGGTTTCAACTAAGATCCACACCTCTGGTTTCAACTAAGATCCACACCTCTGGTTTCAACTAAGATCCACACCTCTGGTTTTAACTAAGATCCACACCTCTGGTTTTAATAACTAAGATACACACCTCTGGTTTTAATAACTAAGATATCTCTGGTTTTAACTAAGATACACACCTCTGGTTTCAACTAAGATCTACACCTCTGGTTTTAACTAAGATACACACCTCTGGTTTTAACTAAGATCCACACCTCTGCGTTTAACTAAGATCCACACCTCTGGTTTTAACTAAGATCTACACCTCTGGTTTCAACTAAGATCCACACCTCTGGTTTTACTAACTAAGATACACACCTCTGGTTTTAACTAAGATACACACCTCTGGATTCAACTAAGATCCACACCTCTGGTTTCAACTAAGATCCACACCTCTGGTTTCAACTAAGATCCACACCTCTGGTTTCAACTAAGATAAGATCCACACCTCTGGTTTTAACTAAGATCCACACCTCTGGTTTCAACTAAGATCCACACCTCTGGATTTAACTAAGATCCACACCTCTGGTTTCAACTAAGATCCACACCTCTGGTTTTAACTAAGATCCACACCTCTGGTTTCAATAACTAAGATCCACACCTCTGGTTTTAACTAAGATACACACCTCTGGTTTTAACTAAGATCACACCTCTGGTTTTAACTAAGATCCACACCTCTGGTTTAACTAAGATCCACACCTCTGGTTTTAACTAAGATCTACACCTCTGGTTTCAACTAAGATCCACACCTCTGGTTTTACTAACTAAGATACACACCTCTGGTTTTAACTAAGATACACACCTCTGGATTTAACTAAGATCCACACCTCTGGTTTCAACTAAGATCCACACCTCTGGTTTCAACTAAGATCCACACCTCTGGTTTTAACTAAGATCCACACCTCTGGTTTTAACTAAGATCCACACCTCTGGTTTTAACTAAGATCCACACCTCTGGTTTCAACTAAGATCCACACCTCTGGTTTCAACTAAGATCCACACCTCTGGTTTCAACTAAGATCCACACCTCTGGTTTCAACTAAGATCCACACCTCTGGTTTTAATAACTAAGATACACACCTCTGGTTTTAACTAAGATACACACCTCTGGTTTTAACTAAGATCTACACCTCTGGTTTCAACTAAGATCCACACCTCTGGTTTCAATAACTAAGATCCACACCTCTGGTTTTAACTAAGATCCACACCTCTGGTTTCAACTAAGATCCACACCTCTGGTTTTAACTAAGATCCACACCTCTGGTTTCAACTAAGATCCACACCTCTGGTTTCAACTAAGATCCACACCTCTGGTTTTAATAACTAAGATACACACCTCTGGTTTTAATAACTAAGATATCTCTGGTTTTAACTAAGATACACACCTCTGGTTTCAACTAAGATCTACACCTCTGGTTTTAACTAAGATACACACCTCTGGTTTCAACTAAGATCTACACCTCTGGTTTTAACTAAGATACACACCTCTGGTTTCAACTAAGATCTACACCTCTGGTTTCAACTAAGATCCACACCTCTGGTTTCAACTAAGATACACACCTCTGGTTTTAACTAAGATACACACCTCTGGTTTCAACTAAGATCTACACCTCTGGTTTCAACTAAGATCCACACCTCTGGTTTTAACTAAGATACACACCTCTGGTTTCAACTAAGATCCACACCTCTGGTTTCAACTAAGATCCACACCTCTGGTTTCAACTAAGATCCACACCTCTGGTTTCAACTAAGATCCACACCTCTGGTTTCAACTAAGATCCACACCTCTGGTTTTAACTAAGATCCACACCTCTGGTTTCAACTAAGATCCACACCTCTGGTTTCAACTAAGATCCACACCTCTGGTTTCAACTAAGATCCACACCTCTGGTTTTAATAACTAAGATACACACCTCTGGTTTTAATAACTAAGATACACACCTCTGGTTTTAACTAAGATACACACCTCTGGTTTTAACTAAGATCCACACCTCTGGTTTTAACTAAGATACACACCTCTGGTTTCAACTAAGATCTACACCTCTGGTTTTAACTAAGATCCACACCTCTGGTTTTAACTAAGATCCACACCTCTGGTTTTAATAACTAAGATACACACCCCTGGTTTTAACTAAGATCCACACCTCTGGTTTCAACTAAGATCCACACCTCTGGTTTTAACTAAGATCCACACCTCTGGTTTTAACTAAGATCCACACCTCTGGTTTTAACTAAGATCTACACCTCTGGTTTCAACTAAGATCCACACCTCTGGTTTTAATAACTAAGATACACACCTCTGGTTTTAACTAAGATACACACCTCTGGATTTAACTAAGATCCACACCTCTGGTTTCAACTAAGATCCACACCTCTGGTTTTAACTAAGATCTACACCTCTGGTTTTAACTAAGATCCACACCTCTGGTTTTAACTGAGATCCACACCTCTGGTTTCAACTAAGATCCACACCTCTGGTTTCAACTAAGATCCACACCTCTGGTTTCAACTAAGATCCACACCTCTGGTTTTAATAACTAAGATATCTCTGGTTTTAACTAAGATCCACACCTCTGGTTTCAACTAAGATCCACACCTCTGGTTTTAACTAAGATCCACACCTCTGGTTTCAACTAAGATCCACACCTCTGCGTTTAACTAAGATCCACACCTCTGGTTTCAACTAAGATCCACACCTCTGGTTTTAACTAAGATCCACACCTCTGGTTTTAATAACTAAGATACACACCTCTGGTTTTAATAACTAAGATACACACCTCTGGTTTTAACTAAGATACACACCTCTGGTTTCAACTAAGATCTACACCTCTGGTTTTAACTAAGATACACACCTCTGGTTTCAACTAAGATCTACACCTCTGGTTTTAACTAAGATACACACCTCTGGTTTCAACTAAGATCTACACCTCTGGTTTCAACTAAGATCCACACCTCTGGTTTCAACTAAGATACACACTCTGGTTTTAACTAAGATACACACCTCTGGTTTCAACTAAGATCTACACCTCTGGTTTCAACTAAGATCCACACCTCTGGTTTTAACTAAGATCCACACCTCTGGTTTCAACTAAGATCCACACCTCTGGTTTCAACTAAGATCCACACCTCTGGTTTCAACTAAGATCCACACCTCTGGTTTCAACTAAGATCCACACCTCTGGTTTTAACTAAGATCCACACCTCTGGTTTCAACTAAGATCCACACCTCTGGTTTCAACTAAGATCCACACCTCTGGTTTCAACTAAGATCCACACCTCTGGTTTTAATAACTAAGATACACACCTCTGGTTTTAATAACTAAGATCCACACCTCTGGTTTTAACTAAGATACACACCTCTGGTTTCAACTAAGATCCACACCTCTGGTTTTAACTAAGATACACACCTCTGGTTTCAACTAAGATCTACACCTCTGGTTTTAACTAAGATCCACACCTCTGGTTTTAACTAAGATCCACACCTCTGGTTTTAATAACTAAGATACACACCTCTGGTTTCAACTAAGATCCACACCTCTGGTTTCAACTAAGATCCACACCTCTGGTTTTAACTAAGATCCACACCTCTGGTTTTAACTAAGATCCACACCTCTGGTTTTAACTAAGATCTACACCTCTGGTTTCAACTAAGATCCACACCTCTGGTTTTAATAACTAAGATACACACCTCTGGTTTTAACTAAGATCCACACCTCTGGATTTAACTAAGATCCACACCTCTGGTTTCAACTAAGATCCACACCTCTGGTTTTAACTAAGATACACACCTCTGGTTTTAACTAAGATCCACACCTCTGGTTTTAACTAAGATCCACACCTCTGGTTTCAACTAAGATCCACACCTCTGGTTTCAACTAAGATCCACACCTCTGGTTTCAACTAAGATCCACACCTCTGGTTTTAATAACTAAGATATCTCTGGTTTTAACTAAGATCCACACCTCTGGTTTCAACTAAGATCCACACCTCTGGTTTTAACTAAGATACACACCTCTGGTTTCAACTAAGATCCACACCTCTGGTTTTAACTAAGATACACACCTCTGGTTTCAACTAAGATCCACACCTCTGGTTTTAACTAAGATACACACCTCTGGTTTCAACTAAGATCTACACCTCTGGTTTCAACTAAGATCCACACCTCTGGTTTTAACTAAGATCCACACCTCTGGTTTCAACTAAGATCCACACCTCTGGTTTTAACTAAGATAACACCTCTGGTTTAACTAAGATCCACACCTCTGGTTTCAACTAAGATCCACACCTCTGGTTTTAACTAAGATACACACCTCTGGTTTCACCTAAGATCTACACCTCTGGTTTCAACTAAGATCCACACCTCTGGTTTCAACTAAGATCCACACCTCTGGTTTTAACTAAGATCCACACCTCTGGTTTCAACTAAGATCCACACCTCTGGTTTTAACTAAGATCCACACCTCTGGTTTTAACTAAGATCCACACCTCTGGTTTCAACTAAGATCCACCTCTGGTTTCAACTAAGATCCACACCTCTGGTTTCAACTAAGATCCACACCTCTGGTTTCAACTAAGATCCACACCTCTGGTTTTAATAACTAAGATACACACCTCTGGTTTTAATAACTAAGATATCTCTGGTTTTAACTAAGATACACACCTCTGGTTTCAACTAAGATCTACACCTCTGGTTTTAACTAAGATACACACCTCTGGTTTCAACTAAGATCTACACCTCTGGTTTTAACTAAGATACACACCTCTGGTTTCAACTAAGATCTACACCTCTGGTTTCAACTAAGATCCACACCTCTGGTTTTAACTAAGATACACACCTCTGGTTTCAACTAAGATCTACACCTCTGGTTTTAACTAAGATCCACACCTCTGGTTTCAACTAAGATACACACCTCTGGTTTCAACTAAGATCCACACCTCTGGTTTCAACTAAGATACACACCTCTGGTTTTAACTAAGATACACACCTCTGGTTTCAACTAAGATCTACACCTCTGGTTTCAACTAAGATCCACACCTCTGGTTTTAACTAAGATACACACCTCTGGTTTCAACTAAGATCTACACCTCTGGTTTCAACTAAGATCCACACCTCTGGTTTCAACTAAGATCCACACCTCTGGTTTCAACTAAGATCCACACCTCTGGTTTTAACTAAGATCCACACCTCTGGTTTCAACTAAGATCCACACCTCTGGTTTCAACTAAGATCCACACCTCTGGTTTCAACTAAGATCCACACCTCTGGTTTTAATAACTAAGATACACACCTCTGGTTTTAATAACTAAGATCCACACCTCTGGTTTTAACTAAGATACACACCTCTGGTTTCAACTAAGATCCACACCTCTGGTTTTAACTAAGATACACACCTCTGGTTTCAACTAAGATCTACACCTCTGGTTTTAACTAAGATCCACACCTCTGGTTTTAACTAAGATCCACACCTCTGGTTTTAATAACTAAGATACACACCCCTGGTTTTAACTAAGATCCACACCTCTGGTTTCAACTAAGATCCACACCTCTGGTTTTAGCTAAGATCCACACCTCTGGTTTTAACTAAGATCCACACCTCTGGTTTTAACTAAGATCTACACCTCTGGTTTCAACTAAGATCCACACCTCTGGTTTTAATAACTAAGATACACACCTCTGGTTTTAACTAAGATACACACCTCTGGTTTTAACTAAGATCCACACCTCTGGTTTCAACTAAGATCCACACCTCTGGTTTTAACTAAGATCTACACCTCTGGTTTTAACTAAGATCCACACCTCTGGTTTTAACTAAGATCCACACCTCTGGTTTCAACTAAGATCCACACCTCTGGTTTCAACTAAGATCCACACCTCTGGTTTCAACTAAGATCCACACCTCTGGTTTTAATAACTAAGATACACACCTCTGGTTTTAATAACTAAGATCCACACCTCTGGTTTTAACTAAGATACAAACCTCTGGTTTCAACTAAGATCCACACCTCTGGTTTTAACTAAGATACACACCTCTGGTTTCAACTAAGATCCACACCTCTGGTTTTAACTAAGATACACACCTCTGGTTTCAACTAAGATCTACACCTCTGGTTTCAACTAAGATCCACACCTCTGGTTTTAACTAAGATCCACACCTCTGGTTTCAACTAAGATCCACACCTCTGGTTTTAACTAAGATACACACCTCTGGTTTCAACTAAGATCCACACCTCTGGTTTCAACTAAGATCCACACCTCTGGTTTTAACTAAGATACACACCTCTGGTTTCAACTAAGATCTACACCTCTGGTTTCAACTAAGATCCACACCTCTGGTTTCAACTAAGATCCACACCTCTGGTTTCAACTAAGATCCACACCTCTGGTTTCAACTAAGATCCACACCTCTGGTTTTAACTAAGATCCACACCTCTGGTTTTAACTAAGATCCACACCTCTGGTTTCAACTAAGATCCACACCTCTGGTTTCAACTAAGATCCACATCTCTGGTTTCAACTAAGATCCACACCTCTGGTTTCAACTAAGATCCACACCTCTGGTTTTAATAACTAAGATACACACCTCTGGTTTTAATAACTAAGATATCTCTGGTTTTAACTAAGATACACACCTCTGGTTTCAACTAAGATCTACACCTCTGGTTTTAACTAAGATACACACCTCTGGTTTCAACTAAAATCTACACCTCTGGTTTTAACTAAGATACACACCTCTGGTTTCAACTAAGATCTACACCTCTGGTTTCAACTAAGATCCACACCTCTGGTTTCAACTAAGATACACACCTCTTGTTTTAACTAAGATACACACCTCTGGTTTCAACTAAGATCTACACCTCTGGTTTCAACTAAGATCCACACCTCTGGTTTTAACTAAGATCTACACCTCTGGTTTCAACTAAGATCCACACCTCTGGTTTTAACTAAGATCCACACCTCTGGTTTCAACTAAGATACACACCTCTGGTTTTAACTAAGATCTACACCTCTGGTTTCAACTAAGATCCACACCTCTGGTTTTAACTAAGATACACACCTCTGGTTTTAACTAAGATCTACACCTCTGGTTTCAACTAAGATCCACACCTCTGGTTTTAACTAAGATACACACCTCTGGTTTAACTAAGATCCACACCTCTGGTTTCAACTAAGATCCACACCTCTGGTTTTAACTAAGATACACACCTCTGGTTTCAACTAAGATCCACACCTCTGGTTTTAACTAAGATACACACCTCTGGTTTCAACTAAGATCCACACCTCTGGTTTTAATAACTAAGATCCACACCTCTGGTTTTAATAACTAAGATCCACACCTCTGGTTTTAATAACTAAGATCCACACCTCTGGTTTCAACTAAGATCTACACCTCTGGTTTTAACTAAGATCCACACCTCTGGTTTTAACTAAGATACACACCTCTGGTTTAACTAAGATACACACCTCTGGTTTTAACTAAGATCCACACCTCTGGTTTTAACTAAGATACACACCTCTGGTTCTAACTAAGATCTACACCTCTGGTTTCATCTAAGATCCACACCTCTGGTTTCAATAACTAAGATCCACACCTCTGGTTTCAATAACTAAGATCCACACCTCTGGTTTTAACTAAGATACACACCTCTGGTTTTAGCTAAGATCCACACCTCTGCTTTTAACTAAGATCCACACCTCTGGTTTTAACTAAGATCTACACCTCTGGTTTCAACTAAGATCCACACCTCTGGTTTTAATAACTAAGATACACACCTCTGGTTTTAACTAAGATACACACCTCTGGTTTCAACTAAGATCCACACCTCTGGTTTCAACTAAGATCCACACCTCTGGTTTCAACTAAGATCCACACCTCTGGTTTTAACTAAGATCTACACCTCTGGTTTTAACTAAGATCCACACCTCTGGTTTTAACTAAGATCCACACCTCTGGTTTCAACTAAGATCCACACCTCTGGTTTCAACTAAGATCCACACCTCTGGTTTCAACTAAGATCCACACCTCTGGTTTCAACTAAGATCCACACCTCTGGTTTTAATAACTAAGATACACACCTCTGGTTTTAATAACTAAGATCCACACCTCTGGTTTTAACTAAGATACACACCTCTGGTTTCAACTAAGATCTACACCTCTGGTTTTAACTAAGATACACACCTCTGGTTTTAACTAAGATACACACCTCTGGTTTAACTAAGATACACACCTCTGGTTTCAACTAAGATCCACACCTCTGGTTTTAACTAAGATACACACCTCTGGTTTTAACTAAGATCTACACCTCTGGTTTCAACTAAGATCCACACCTCTGGTTTTAACTAAGATACACACCTCTGGTTTTAACTAAGATCCACACCTCTGGTTTTAACTAAGATACACACCTCTGGTTTTAACTAAGATCCACACCTCTGGTTTTAACTAAGATCCACACCTCTGGTTTTAACTAAGATCCACACCTCTGGTTTCAACTAAGATCCACACCTCTGGTTTTAATAACTAAGATACACACCTCTGGTTTTAACTAAGATACACACCTCTGGTTTTAACTAAGATCCACACCTCTGGTTTCAACTAAGATCCACACCTCTGGTTTCAACTAAGATCCACACCTCTGGTTTTAACTAAGATCTACACCTCTGGTTTTAACTAAGATCCACACCTCTGGTTTTAACTAAGATCCACACCTCTGGTTTCAACTAAGATCCACACCTCTGGTTTCAACTAAGATCCACACCTCTGGTTTCAACTAAGATCCACACCTCTGGTTTCAACTAAGATCCACACCTCTGGTTTCAACTAAGATCCACACCTCTGGTTTCAACTAAGATCCACACCTCTGGTTTTAATAACTAAGATACACACCTCTGGTTTTAACTAAGATACACACCTCTGGTTTTAACTAAGATCTACACCCCTGGTTTCATCTAAGATCCACACCTCTGGTTTCAATAACTAAGATCCACACCTCTGGTTTTAACTAAGATACACACCTCTGGTTTTAACTAAGATCCACACCTCTGGTTTCAACTAAGATCCACACCTCTGGTTTTAACTAAGATCCACACCTCTGGTTTCAACTAAGATCCACACCTCTGGTTTTAACTAAGATCCACACCTCTGGTTTTAATAACTAAGATACACACCTCTGGTTTTAATAACTAAGATACCCACGTCTGGTTTTAACTAAGATACACACCTCTGGTTTCAACTAAGATCTACACCTCTGGTTTTAACTAAGATACACACCTCTGGTTTCAACTAAAATCTACACCTCTGGTTTTAACTAAGATACACACCTCTGGTTTCAACTAAGATCTACACCTCTGGTTTCAACTAAGATCCACACCTCTGGTTTTAACTAAGATACACACCTCTGGTTTCAACTAAGATCTACACCTCTGGTTTCAACTAAGATCCACACCTCTGGTTTTAACTAAGATACACACCTCTGGTTTCAACTAAGATCTACACCTCTGGTTTCAACTAAGATCCACACCTCTGGTTTCAACTAAGATCCACACCTCTGGTTTCAACTAAGATCCACACCTCTGGTTTTAACTAAGATCCACACCTCTGGTTTCAACTAAGATCCACACCTCTGGTTTCAACTAAGATCCACACCTCTGGTTTCAACTAAGATCCACACCTCTGGTTTCAACTAAGATCCACACCTCTGGTTTTAATAACTAAGATACACACCTCTGGTTTTAATAACTAAGATCCACACCTCTGGTTTTAACTAAGATACACACCTCTGGTTTTAACTAAGATCCACACCTCTGGTTTTAACTAAGATACACACCTCTGGTTTCAACTAAGATCTACACCTCTGGTTTTAACTAAGATCCACACCTCTGGTTTTAATAACTAAGATCCACACCTCTGGTTTTAATAACTAAGATCCACACCTCTGGTTTTAATAACTAAGATCCACACCTCTGGTTTCAACTAAGATCCACACCTCTGGTTTTAACTAAGATCCACACCTCTGCATTTAACTAAGATCCACACCTCTGGTTTTAACTAAGATCTACACCTCTGGTTTTAACTAAGATCCACACCCCTGGTTTTAATAACTAAGATACACACCTCTGGTTTTAACTAAGATACACACCTCTGGATTTAACTAAGATCCACACCTCTGGTTTCAACTAAGATCCACACCTCTGGTTTTAACTAAGATCTACACCTCTGGTTTTAACTAAGATCCACACCTCTGGTTTTAACTAAGATCCACACCTCTGGTTTCAACTAAGATCCACACCTCTGGTTTCAACTAAGATCCACACCTCTGGTTTCAACTAAGATCCACACCTCTGGTTTCAATAACTAAGATCCACACCTCTGGTTTTAACTAAGATCCACACCTCTGGTTTCAACTAAGATCCACACCTCTGGTTTTAACTAAGATACACACCTCTGGTTTCAACTAAGATCCACACCTCTGGTTTTAACTAAGATACACACCTCTGGTTTCAACTAAGATCCACACCTCTGGTTTTAACTAAGATACACACCTCTGGTTTCAACTAAGATCTACACCTCTGGTTTCAACTAAGATCCACACCTCTGGTTTTAACTAAGATCCACACCTCTGGTTTCAACTAAGATCCACACCTCTGGTTTTAACTAAGATACACACCTCTGGTTTCAACTAAGATCCACACCTCTGGTTTCAACTAAGATCCACACCTCTGGTTTTAACTAAGATACACACCTCTGGTTTCAACTAAGATCTACACCTCTGGTTTCAACTAAGATCCACACCTCTGGTTTCAACTAAGATCCACACCTCTGGTTTCAACTAAGATCCACACCTCTGGTTTCAACTAAGATCCACACCTCTGGTTTCAACTAAGATCCACACCTCTGGTTTTAACTAAGATACACACCTCTGGTTTTAACTAAGATACACACCTCTGGTTTTAACTAAGATCCACACCTCTGGTTTCAACTAAGATCTACACCTCTGGTTTTAACTAAGATCCACACCTCTGGTTTTAATAACTAAGATACACACCTCTGGTTTTAATAACTAAGATACACACCTCTGGTTTTAATAACTAAGATACACACCTCTGGTTTTAACTAAGATACCCACGTCTGGTTTTAACTAAGATCCACACCTCTGGTTTCAACTAAGATCTACACCTCTGGTTTCAACTAAGATCCACACCTCTGGTTTTAACTAAGATCCACACCTCTGGTTTTAACTAAGATCCACACCTCTGGTTTCAACTAAGATCCACACCTCTGGTTTCAACTAAGATCCACACCTCTGGTTTTAACTAAGATCTACACCTCTGGTTTTAACTAAGATCCACACCTCTGGTTTTAACTAAGATCCACACCTCTGGTTTCAACTAAGATCCACACCTCTGGTTTCAACTAAGATCCACACCTCTGGTTTCAACTAAGATCCACACCTCTGGTTTCAACTAAGATCCACACCTCTGGTTTTAATAACTAAGATACACACCTCTGGTTTTAATAACTAAGATATCTCTGGTTTTAACTAAGATCCACACCTCTGGTTTCAACTAAGATACACACCTTTGGTTTTAACTAAGATCCACACCTCTGGTTTTAACTAAGATCTACACCTCTGGTTTCATCTAAGATCCACACCTCTGGTTTCAATAACTAAGATACACACCTCCTGTTTCAACTAAGATCTACACCTCTGGTTTTAACTAAGATCCACACCTCTGGTTTTAATAACTAAGATCCACACCTCTGGTTTTAATAACTAAGATCCACACCTCTGGTTTCAACTAAGATCTACACCTCTGGTTTTAACTAAGATCCACACCTCTGGTTTTAACTAAGATCTACACCTCTGGTTTAACTAAGATACACACCTCTGGTTTTAACTAAGATCCACACCTCTGGTTTTAACTAAGATACACACCTCTGGTTTTAACTAAGATCTACACCTCTGGTTTCAACTAAGATCCACACCTCTGGTTTCAACTAAGATCCACACCTCTGGTTTTAACTAAGATACACACCTCTGGTTTTAACTAAGATACACACCTCTGGTTTCAACTAAGATCCACACCTCTGGTTTCAACTAAGATCTACACCTCTGGTTTTAACTAAGATCTACACCTCTGGTTTCAACTAAGATCCACACCTCTGGTTTTAATAACTAAGATACACACCTCTGGTTTTAACTAAGATACACACCTCTGGTTTTAACTAAGATCCACACCTCTGGTTTCAACTAAGATCCACACCTCTGGTTTCAACTAAGATCCACACCTCTGGTTTTAACTAAGATCCACACCTCTGGTTTTCAACTAAGATCCACACCTCTGGTTTTAATAACTAAGATCCAGATCTGGTTTCAACTAAGATCCTCTGGTTTCAACTAAGATCCACACCTCTGGTTTTAACTAAGATCCACACCTCTGGTTCTTTAACTAAGATCCACACCTCTGGTTTTAACTAAGATACACACCTCTGGTTTCAACTAAGATCTACACCTCTGGTTTCAACTAAGATCCACACCTCTGGTTTCAACTAAGATACACACCTCTGGTTTTAACTAAGATACACACCTCTGGTTTCAACTAAGATCTACACCTCTGGTTTCAACTAAGATCCACACCTCTGGTTTCAACTAAGATCCACACCTCTGGTTTTAACTAAGATACACACCTCTGGTTTCAACTAAGATCCACACCTCTGGTTTCAACTAAGATCCACACCTCTGGTTTCAACTAAGATCCACACCTCTGGTTTTAACTAAGATACACACCTCTGGTTTCAACTAAGATCCACACCTCTGGTTTCAACTAAGATACACACCTCTGGTTTTAACTAAGATACACACCTCTGGTTTCAACTAAGATCTACACCTCTGGTTTCAACTAAGATCCACACCTCTGGTTTCAACTAAGATACACACCTCTGGTTTTAATAACTAAGATACACACCCCTGGTTTTAACTAAGATCCACACCTCTGGTTTCAACTAAGATCCACACCTCTGGTTTTAACTAAGATCCACACCTCTGGTTTCAACTAAGATCTACACCTCTGGTTTTAACTAAGATACACACCTCTGGTTTCAACTAAGATCTACACCTCTGGTTTCAACTAAGATCCACACCTCTGGTTTCAACTAAGATACACACCTCTGGTTTAACTAAGATACACACCTCTGGTTTAACTAAGATCCACACCTCTGGTTTCAACTAAGATCCACACCTCTGGTTTTAACTAAGATCCACACCTCTGGTTTCAACTAAGATCCACACCTCTGGTTTCAACTAAGATCCACACCTCTGGTTTTAATAACTAAGATACACACCTCTGGTTTTAATAACTAAGATATCTCTGGTTTTAACTAAGATACACACCTCTGGTTTCAACTAAGATCTACACCTCTGGTTTTAACTAAGATACACACCTCTGGTTTTAATAACTAAGATACACACCTCTGGTTTTAACTAAGATACACACCTCTGGTTTTAACTAAGATCCACACCTCTGGTTTTAACTAAGATACACACCTCTGGTTTCAACTAAGATCTACACCTCTGGTTTCAACTAAGATCCACACCTCTGGTTTTAACTAAGATCCACACCTCTGGTTTTAATAACTAAGATACACACCCCTGGTTTTAACTAAGATCCACACCTCTGGTTTCAACTAAGATCCACACCTCTGGTTTTAACTAAGATCCACACCTCTGGTTTCAACTAAGATCCACACCTCTGGTTTTAACTAAGATCTACACCTCTGGTTTCAACTAAGATCCACACCTCTGGTTTTAATAACTAAGATACACACCTCTGGTTTTAACTAAGATACACACCTCTGGTTTAACTAAGATCCACACCTCTGGTTTCAACTAAGATCCACACCTCTGGTTTTAACTAAGATCTACACCTCTGGTTTTAACTAAGATCCACACCTCTGGTTTTAACTAAGATCCACACCTCTGGTTTCAACTAAGATCCACACCTCTGGTTTCAACTAAGATCCACACCTCTGGTTTCAACTAAGATCCACACCTCTGGTTTTAATAACTAAGATACCTCTGGTTTTAACTAAGATCCACACCTCTGGTTTCAACTAAGATCCACACCTCTGGTTTTAACTAAGATACACACCTCTGGTTTCAACTAAGATCCACACCTCTGGTTTTAACTAAGATACACACCTCTGGTTTCAACTAAGATCCACACCTCTGGTTTTAACTAAGATACACACCTCTGGTTTCAACTAAGATCCACACCTCTGGTTTCAACTAAGATCCACACCTCTGGTTTTAACTAAGATCCACACCTCTGGTTTCAACTAAGATACACACCTCTGGTTTTAACTAAGATCTACACCTCTGGTTTCAACTAAGATCCACACCTCTGGTTTTAACTAAGATACACACCTCTGGTTTAACTAAGATCCACACCTCTGGTTTCAACTAAGATCCACACCTCTGGTTTTAACTAAGATCCACACCTCTGGTTTCAACTAAGATCCACACCTCTGGTTTTAACTAAGATACACACCTCTGGTTTCAACTAAGATCTACACCTCTGGTTTCAACTAAGATCCACACCTCTGGTTTTAACTAAGATCCACACCTCTGGTTTTAATAACTAAGATCCACACCTCTGGTTTCAACTAAGATCTACACCTCTGGTTTTAACTAAGATCCACACCTCTGGTTTTAACTAAGATACACACCTCTGGTTTCAACTAAGATACACACCTCTGGTTTTAACTAAGATCCACACCTCTGGTTTTAACTAAGATCTACACCTCTGGTTTCAACTAAGATCCACACCTCTGGTTTCAACTAAGATCCACACCTCTGGTTTTAACTAAGATCCACACCTCTGGTTTTAACTAAGATACACACCTCTGGTTTTAACTAAGATCCACACCTCTGGTTTCAACTAAGATCCACACCTCTGGTTTCAACTAAGATCCACACCTCTGGTTTTAACTAAGATCCACACCTCTGGTTTTAACTAAGATCCACACCTCTGGTTTCAACTAAGATCCACACCTCTGGTTTTAATAACTAAGATACACACCTCTGGTTTTAATAACTAAGATACACACCTCTGGTTTTAATAACTAAGATACACACCTCTGGTTTTAACTAAGATACACACCTCCTTTCGGCAAGTCTGACCATGACTCCATTTTGTTGCTCCCAGCCTACAAACAGAAACTAAAACAGGAAACGCCCGTTCTCAGGTCTGTTCAACGCTGGTCCGACCAATCTGATTCCATGCTGCAAGATTGCTTCGAGCACGTGGACTGGGATATGTTCCGGATAGCATCTGACAACAACATTGATGTATACGCTGATTCGGTGAGCGAGTTTATTAGCAAATGCATTGGTGATGTTGTACCCATAGCAAATATCAAAACCTTCCCAACCAGAAACCATGGATTGATGGCAGCATTCACGCAAAACTGAAAGCGAACCACTGCTTTTAACCAGGTAAAGGCTACCGGAAACATGACTGAATACAAACAGTGCAGCTACTCCCTCCGCAAGGCAATCAAACAAGCTAAGCGTCAATATAGAGACAAAGTAGAGTCACAATTCAATGGCTCAGACACAAGAGGAATGTGGCAGGGTCTACAGTCAATCACGGACTACAAAGAAAACCAGCCCGTCGCGGACCATGACGCCCTGCTCCCAGACAAACTAAACAACTTCTTTGCTCGCTTTGAGGACAATACAGTGCCACCGACACGCCCGCTACCAAAACCTGCGGTGTCACCTTCACCGCAGCCAATGTGAGAAAAACATTTAAATGTGTTAACCCTGCAAGGCTGCCGGCCCAGATGGCATCCTGGTCGTGTCCTCAGAGCATGCGCATGACCAGCTGGCTGGTGTGTTTACGGACATATTCAATCAGTCCCTATCCCAGTCTGCTGTTCCCACATGCTTCAAGAGGGCCACCATTGTTCCTGTTCCCAAGAAAGCTAAGGTGACTGAGCTAAATGACTATCGCCCGTAGCACTCACTTCCGTCATCATGAAGTGCTTTGAGAGATTAGTCAAGGATCATATCACCTCCATCCTGCCAGACACCCTGGACCCACTCCAATTTGCTTACCGTCCCAATAGGTCCACAGACGAGCAATCGCAATCACACTGCATACTGCCCTAACCCATCTGGACAAGAGGAATACTTATGTAAGAATGCTGTTCATCGACTACAGCTCAGCATTTAACACCATAGTTCCCTCCAAGCTCGTCATTAAGCTCGAGACCCTGGGTCTCGACTCCAGCCCCTGTGCAACTGGGTCCTGACTTCCTGACGGGCCGGTCCCAGGTGGTGAGGGTAGGAAACAACATCTCCACCCCGCTGATCCTCAACACTGGGGCCCCCACAAGGGTGCGTTCTCAGCCCTCTCCTGTACTCCCTGTTTACCCATGACTGCGCGGGCCAAGCACGCATCCAACTCAATCATCAAGTTTGCTGACGACACTACAGTGGTAGGCTTGATTACCAACAACGACGAGACGGCCTACAGAGAGGAGGTGAGGGCCCTCGGAGTGTGGTGTCAGGAAAATAACCTCTCACTCAATGTCAACAAAACAAAGGAGATGATCGTGGACTTCAGGAAACAGGAGAGGGAGCACCCCCCTATCCACATCGAGGGGACAGTAGTGGAGAAGGTGGAAAGTTTTAAGTTCCTCGGCGCACACATCACGGACAAACTGAATTGGTCCACCCACACAGACAGCGTGGTAAGAAGGCGCAACAGCGCTCTTCAACCTCAGGAGGCTGAAGAAATTTGGCTTGTCACCAAAATCACTCACAAACTTTTACAGATGCACAATCGAGAGCATCCTGTCGGGCTGTATCACCGCCTGGTACGGCAACTGCTCCGCCCACAACCGTAAGGGCTCTCCAGAGGGTAGTGAGGACTGCACAACGCATCACCGGGTTAAACTACCTGCCCTCCAGGACACCTACACCACCCGATGTCACAGAAAGGCCAAAAAGATCATCAAGGACAACAACCACCCGAGCCACTGCCTATTCACCCCGCTATCATCCAGAAGGCGAGGTCAGTACAGGTGCATCAAAGCTGGGACCGAGAGACTGAAAAACAGCTTCTACCTCAAGGCCATCAGACTGTTAAACAGCCATCACTAACATTGAGTGGCTGCTGCCAACATACTGACTTAAATCTCTAGCCACTTTATACATAGGAATTGGATGTAACAAATGTATCACTAGCCACTTTAAACAATTTTGTATATAATGTTTACGTATCCGACATACTCATATCAAATGTATACACTGTACTCTAAACCATCTACTGTATCTTGCCTATGCTGCTCGGGTCATCGACCCAAATCTCTAGCCACTTTAATAATTATAATTGGATGAAATAATGTATCACTAGCCACTTTAAACAATGCCATTTATATAATGTTTACATATCCTACATTACTCATCTCATATATATGTGTATATACTGTACTCCATACCATCTACTGCATCTTGCCTATGCCGGTCAGCCATCGCTCATCCATATATTTATATGTACATACTCGTATTCATTCCTTTACTCTTGTGTGTATAAGGTAGTTGTTGTGAATTTGTTAGATTACTTGTTAGATACTACTGCATGGTCGGAACTAGAAGCACAAGCATTTCGCTACACTCGCATTAACATCTGCTAACCATGTGTATGTGACAAATAAAATTTGATTTGATTTGATTTGGTTTCAACTAAGATCCACACCTCTGGTTTCAACTAAGATCTACACCTCTGGTTTTAACTAAGATAC
Organism: Brachymystax lenok tsinlingensis; assembly: GCA_030435695.1. Classification (NCBI taxonomy): domain Eukaryota; kingdom Metazoa; phylum Chordata; class Actinopteri; order Salmoniformes; family Salmonidae; genus Brachymystax; species Brachymystax lenok. The sequence continues at coordinate 1,131,140 of CM059814.1, read as the reverse complement.
ACACCTCTGGCTTCAACTAAGATCTGCACCTCTGGTTTCAACTAAGATCCACACCTCTGGTTTCAACTAAGATACACACCTCTGGTTTTAACTAAGATACACACCTCTGGTTTTAACTAAGATACACAACTCTGGTTTCAACTAAGATCTACACCTCTGGTTTTAACTAAGATCCACACCTCTGGTTTCAACTAAGATCCACACCTCTGGTTTCAACTAAGATCCACACCTCTGGTTTTAATAACTAAGATCCACACCTCTGGTTTTAATAACTAAGATCCACACCTCTGGTTTTAATAACTAAGATCCACACCTCTGGTTTTAATAACTAAGATCCACACCTCTGGTTTCAACTAAGATCTACACCTCTGGTTTAACTAAGATACACACCTCTGGTTTTAACTAAGATCCACACCTCTGGTTTTAACTAAGATACACACCTCTGGTTTTAACTAAGATCTACACCTCTGGTTTCAACTAAGATCCACACCTCTGGTTTTATCTAAGATCCACACCTCTGGTTTTAATAACTAAGATCCACACCTCTGGTTTTAACTAAGACACACACCTCTGGTTTTAGCTAAGATCCACACCTCTGGTTTTAACTAAGATCTACACCTCTGGTTTTAACTAAGATACACACCTCTGGTTTCAACTAAGATACACACCTCTGGTTTTAACTAAGATCCACACCTCTGGTTTTAACTAAGATCCACACCTCTGGTTTCAACTAACATCCACACCTCTGGTTTTAATAACTAAGATCCACACCTCTGGTTTCAACTAAGATCCACACCTCTGGTTTTAATAACTAAGATACACACCTCTGGTTTTAACTAAGATACACACCTCTGGTTTCAACTAAGATCCACACCTCTGGTTTCAACTAAGATCCACACCTCTGGTTTTAACTAAGATACACACCTCTGGTTTTAACTAAGATACAAACCTCTGGTTTTAACTAAGATCCACACCTCTGGTTTTAACTAAGATCCACACCTCTGGTTTCAACTAAGATCTACACCTCTGGTTTCAACTAAGATCTACACCTCTGGTTTTAACTAAGATACACACCTCTGGCTTCAACTAAGATCTGCACCTCTGGTTTCAACTAAGATCCACACCTCTGGTTTCAACTAAGATACACACCTCTGGTTTTAACTAAGATACACACCTCTGGTTTTAACTAAGATACACAACTCTGGTTTCAACTAAGATCTACACCTCTGGTTTTAACTAAGATCCACACCTCTGGTTTCAACTAAGATCCACACCTCTGGTTTTAATAACTAAGATCCACACCTCTGGTTTTAATAACTAAGATCCACACCTCTGGTTTTAATAACTAAGATCCACACCTCTGGTTTTAATAACTAAGATCCACACCTCTGGTTTTAATAACTAAGATCCACACCTCTGGTTTTAATAACTAAGATCCACATCTCTGGTTTTAATAACTAAGATCCACACCTCTGGTTTTAACTAAGACACACACCTCTGGTTTTAGCTAAGATCCACACCTCTGCTTTTAACTAAGATCCACACCTCTCGTTTTAACTAAGATCTACACCTCTGGTTTTAACTAAGATACACACCTCTGGTTTCAACTAAGATACACACCTCTGGTTTTAACTAAGATCCACACCTCTGGTTTCAACTAAGATCCACACCTCTGGTTTCAACTAAGATCCACACCTCTGGTTTCAACTAAGATCCACACCTCTGGTTTCAACTAAAATCCACACCTCTGGTTTTAATAACTAAGATACACACCTCTGGTTTTAACTAAGATCCACACCTCTGGTTTTAACTAAGATACACACCTCTGGTTTCAACTAAGATACACACCTCTGGTTTCAACTAAGATCCACACCTCTGGTTTTAACTAAGATACACACCTCTGGTTTCAACTAAGACCTACACCCCTGGTTTCAACTAAGAACCACACCTCTGGTTTCAACTAAGATACACACCTCTGGTTTTAACTAAGATACACACCTCTGGTTTCAACTAAGATCCACACCTCTGGTTTCAACTAAGATCTACACCTCTGGTTTTAACTAAGATACACACCTCTGGCTTCAACTAAGATCTGCACCTCTGGTTTCAACTAAGATCCACACCTCTGGTTTCAACTAAGATACACACCTCTGGTTTTAACTAAGATACACACCTCTGGATTTAACTAAGATACACAACTCTGGTTTCAACTAAGATCTACACCTCTGGTTTTAACTAAGATCCACACCTCTGGTTTCAACTAAGATCCACACCTCTGGTTTCAACTAAGATCCACACCTCTGGTTTTAATAACTAAGATCCACACCTCTGGTTTTAATAACTAAGATCCACACCTCTGGTTTTAATAACTAAGATCCACACCTCTGGTTTTAATAACTAAGATCCACACCTCTGGTTTCAACTAAGATCTACACCTCTGGTTTAACTAAGATACACACCTCTGGTTTCAACTAAGATCCACACCTCTGGTTTCAACTAAGATACACACCTCTGGTTTTAATAACTAAGATCCACACCTCTGGTTTTAACTAAGACACACACCTCTGGTTTTAGCTAAGATCCACACCTCTGCTTTTAACTAAGATCCACACCTCTGGTTTTAACTAAGATCTACACCTCTGGTTTTAACTAAGATACACACCTCTGGTTTCAACTAAGATACACACCTCTGGTTTTACCTAAGATCCACACCTCTGGTTTCAACTAAGATCCACACCTCTGGTTTCAACTAAGATCTGCACCTCTGGTTTCAACTAAGATCCACACCTCTGGTTTCAACTAAGATACACACCTCTGGTTTTAACTAAGATACACACCTCTGGATTTAACTAAGATACACAACTCTGGTTTCAACTAAGATCTACACCTCTGGTTTTAACTAAGATCCACACCTCTGGTTTCAACTAAGATCCACACCTCTGGTTTCAACAAAGATCCACACCTCTGGTTTTAATAACTAAGATCCACACCTCTGGTTTTAATAACTAAGATCCACACCTCTGGTTTTAATAACTAAGATCCACACCTCTGGTTTTAATAACTAAGATCCACACCTCTGGTTTCAACTAAGATCTACACCTCTGGTTTAACTAAGATACACACCTCTGGTTTTAACTAAGATCCACACCTCTGGTTTTAACTAAGATACACACCTCTGGTTTTAACTAAGATCTACACCTCTGGTTTCAACTAAGATCCACACCTCTGGTTTCAACTAAGATACACACCTCTGGTTTTAATAACTAAGATCCACACCTCTGGTTTTAACTAAGACACACACCTCTGGTTTTAGCTAAGATCCACACCTCTGCTTTTAACTAAGATCCACACCTCTGGTTTTAACTAAGATCTACACCTCTGGTTTTAACTAAGATACACACCTCTGGTTTCAACTAAGATACACACCTCTGGTTTTACCTAAGATCCACACCTCTGGTTTCAACTAAGATCCACACCTCTGGTTTCAACTAAGATCCACACCTCTGGTTTCAACTAAGATCCACACCTCTGGTTTCAACTAAGATCCACACCTCTGGTTTTAATAACTAAGATACACACCTCTTGTTTTAACTAAGATACACACCTCTGGTTTTAACTAAGATACACACCTCTGGTTTCAACTAAGATCCACACCTCTGGTTTCAACTAAGATCCACACCTCTGGTTTCAACTAAGATCCACACCTCTGGTTTTAATAACTAAGATACACACCTCTGGTTTTAACTAAGATACACACCTCTGGTTTCAACTAAGATCCACACCTCTGGTTTTAACTAAGATACACACCTCTGGTTTTAATAACTAAGATACACACCTCTGGTTTTAACTAAGATCCACACCTCTGGTTTTAACTAAGATACACACCTCTGGTTTTAACTAAGATCCACACCTCTGGTTTTAACTAAGATCCACACCTCTGGTTTCAACTAAGATCTACACCTCTGGTTTCAACTAAGATCTACACCTCTGGTTTTAACTAAGATACACACCTCTGGCTTCAACTAAGATCTGCACCTCTGGTTTCAACTAAGATCCACACCTCTGGTTTCAACTAAGATACACACCTCTGGTTTTAATAACTAAGATACACACCTCAGGTTTTAATAACTAAGATCCACACCTCTGGTTTTAATAACTAAGATACACACCTCTGGTTTAACTAAGATACACACCTCTGGTTTTAACTAAGATACACACCTCTGGTTTTAACTAAGATCCACAACTCTGGTTTAACTAAGATCTACACCTCTGGTTTTAACTAAGATACACACCTCTGGTTTCAACTAAGATCTACACCTCTGGTTTCAACTAACATCCCCCCCTCTGGTTTCAACTAAGATACACACCTCTTGTTTTAACTAAGATACACACCTCTGGTTTCAACTAAGATCCACACCACTGGTTTCAACTAAGATACACACCTCTGGTTTTAACTAAGATACACACCTCTGGTTTCAACTAAGATCCACACCTCTGGTTTTAACTAAGATACACACCTCTGGCTTCAACTAAGATCTGCACCTCTGGTTTCAACTAAGATCCACACCTCTGGTTTCAACTAAGATACACACCTCTGGTTTTAACTAAGATACACACCTCTGGTTTTAACTAAGATACACAACTCAGGTTTCAACTAAGATCCACACCTCTGGTTTTAACTAAGATCCACACCTCTGGTTTCAACTAAGATCCACACCTCTGGTTTCAACTAAGATCCACACCTCTGGTTTTAATAACTAAGATCCACACCTCTGGTTTTAATAACTAAGATCCACACCTCTGGTTTTAATAACTAAGATCCACACCTCTGGTTTTAATAACTAAGATCCACACCTCTGGTTTCAACTAAGATCTACACCTCTGGTTTTAACTAAGATACACACCTCTGGTTTTAACTAAGATCCACACCTCTGGTTTTAACTAAGATACACACCTCTGGTTTTAACTAAGATCTACACCTCTGGTTTCAACTAAGATCCACACCTCTGGTTTTATCTAAGATCCACACCTCTGGTTTTAATAACTAAGATCCACACCTCTGGTTTTAACTAAGACACACACCTCTGGTTTTAGCTAAGATACACACCTCTGGTTTTAACTAAGATCTACACCTCTGGTTTTAACTAAGATACACACCTCTGGTTTCAACTAAGATACACACCTCTGGTTTTAACTAAGATCCACACCTCTGGTTTTAACTAAGATCCACACCTCTGGTTTCAACTAACATCCACACCTCTGGTTTTAATAACTAAGATCCACACCTCTGGTTTTAACTAAGATACACACCTCTGGTTTCAACTAAGATCCACACCTCTGGTTTCAACTAAGATACACACCTCTGGTTTTAACTAAGATACACACCTCTGGTTTTAACTAAGATACAAACCTCTGGTTTTAACTAAGATCCACACCTCTGGTTTTAACTAAGATCCACACCTCTGGTTTCAACTAAGATCTACACCTCTGGTTTCAACTAAGATCTACACCTCTGGTTTTAACTAAGATACACACCTCTGGTTTTAACTAAGATCCACACCTCTGGTTTAACTAAGATCTACACCTCTGGTTTTAACTAAGATACACACCTCTGGTTTCAACTAAGATCTACACCTCTGGTTTCAACTAACATCCCCCCCTCTGGTTTCAACTAAGATACACACCTCTTGTTTTAACTAAGATACACACCTCTGGTTTCAACTAAGATCCACACCTCTGGTTTCAACTAAGATACACACCTCTGGTTTTAACTAAGATACACACCTCTGGTTTCAACTAAGATCCACACCTCTGGTTTTAACTAAGATACACACCTCTGGCTTCAACTAAGATCTGCACCTCTGGTTTCAACTAAGATCCACACCTCTGGTTTCAACTAAGATACACACCTCTGGTTTTAACTAAGATACACACCTCTGGTTTTAACTAAGATACACAACTCAGGTTTCAACTAAGATCCACACCTCTGGTTTTAACTAAGATCCACACCTCTGGTTTCAACTAAGATCCACACCTCTGGTTTCAACTAAGATCCACACCTCTGGTTTTAATAACTAAGATCCACACCTCTGGTTTTAATAACTAAGATCCACACCTCTGGTTTTAATAACTAAGATCCACACCTCTGGTTTTAATAACTAAGATCCACACCTCTGGTTTCAACTAAGATCTACACCTCTGGTTTAACTAAGATACACACCTCTGGTTTTAACTAAGATCCACACCTCTGGTTTTAACTAAGATACACACCTCTGGTTTTAACTAAGATCTACACCTCTGGTTTCAACTAAGATCCACACCTCTGGTTTTATCTAAGATCCACACCTCTGGTTTTAATAACTAAGATCCACACCTCTGGTTTTAACTAAGACACACACCTCTGGTTTTAGCTAAGATACACACCTCTGGTTTTAACTAAGATCTACACCTCTGGTTTTAACTAAGATACACACCTCTGGTTTCAACTAAGATACACACCTCTGGTTTTAACTAAGATCCACACCTCTGGTTTTAACTAAGATCCACACCTCTGGTTTCAACTAACATCCACACCTCTGGTTTTAATAACTAAGATCCACACCTCTGGTTTTAACTAAGATACACACCTCTGGTTTCAACTAAGATCCACACCTCTGGTTTCAACTAAGATACACACCTCTGGTTTTAACTAAGATACACACCTCTGGTTTTAACTAAGATACAAACCTCTGGTTTTAACTAAGATCCACACCTCTGGTTTTAACTAAGATCCACACCTCTGGTTTCAACTAAGATCTACACCTCTGGTTTCAACTAAGATCTACACCTCTGGTTTTAACTAAGATACACACCTCTGGCTTCAACTAAGATCTGCACCTCTGGTTTCAACTAAGATCCACACCTCTGGTTTCAACTAAGATACACACCTCTGGTTTTAACTAAGATACACACCTCTGGTTTTAACTAAGATACACAACTCTGGTTTCAACTAAGATCTACACCTCTGGTTTTAACTAAGATCCACACCTCTGGTTTCAACTAAGATCCACACCTCTGGTTTTAATAACTAAGATCCACACCTCTGGTTTTAATAACTAAGATCCACACCTCTGGTTTTAATAACTAAGATCCACACCTCTGGTTTTAATAACTAAGATCTACACCTCTGGTTTCAACTAAGATCCACACCTCTGGTTTTATCTAAGATCCACATCTCTGGTTTTAATAACTAAGATCCACACCTCTGGTTTTAACTAAGACACACACCTCTGGTTTTAGCTAAGATCCACACCTCTGCTTTTAACTAAGATCCACACCTCTCGTTTTAACTAAGATCTACACCTCTGGTTTTAACTAAGATACACACCTCTGGTTTCAACTAAGATACACACCTCTGGTTTTAACTAAGATCCACACCTCTGGTTTCAACTAAGATCCACACCTCTGGTTTCAACTAAGATCCACACCTCTGGTTTCAACTAAGATCCACACCTCTGGTTTCAACTAAGATCCACACCTCTGGTTTTAATAACTAAGATACACACCTCTGGTTTTAACTAAGATCCACACCTCTGGTTTTAACTAAGATACACACCTCTGGTTTCAACTAAGATACACACCTCTGGTTTCAACTAAGATCCACACCTCTGGTTTTAACTAAGATACACACCTCTGGTTTCAACTAAGACCTACACCCCTGGTTTCAACTAAGAACCACACCTCTGGTTTCAACTAAGATACACACCTCTGGTTTTAACTAAGATACACACCTCTGGTTTCAACTAAGATCCACACCTCTGGTTTCAACTAAGATCTACACCTCTGGTTTTAACTAAGATACACACCTCTGGCTTCAACTAAGATCTGCACCTCTGGTTTCAACTAAGATCCACACCTCTGGTTTCAACTAAGATACACACCTCTGGTTTTAACTAAGATACACACCTCTGGATTTAACTAAGATACACAACTCTGGTTTCAACTAAGATCCACACCTCTGGTTTTAACTAAGATCCACACCTCTGGATTTAACTAAGATCCACAACTCTGGTTTCAACTAAGATCCACACCTCTGGTTTTAATAACTAAGATCCACACCTCTGGTTTTAATAACTAAGATCCACACCTCTGGTTTTAATAACTAAGATCCACACCTCTGGTTTCAACTAAGATCTACACCTCTGGTTTAACTAAGATACACACCTCTGGTTTTAACTAAGATCCACACCTCTGGTTTTAACTAAGATACACACCTCTGGTTTTAACTAAGATCTACACCTCTGGTTTCAACTAAGATCCACACCTCTGGTTTTATCTAAGATCCACACCTCTGGTTTTAATAACTAAGATCCACACCTCTGGTTTTAACTAAGACACACACCTCTGGTTTTAGCTAAGATCCACACCTCTGCTTTTAACTAAGATCCACACCTCTGGTTTTAACTAAGATCTACACCTCTGGTTTTAACTAAGATACACACCTCTGGTTTCAACTAAGATACACACCTCTGGTTTTACCTAAGATCCACACCTCTGGTTTCAACTAAGATCCACACCTCTGGTTTCAACTAAGATCCACACCTCTGGTTTCAACTAAGATCCACACCTCTGGTTTCAACTAAGATCCACACCTCTGGTTTTAATAACTAAGATACACACCTCTTGTTTTAACTAAGATACACACCTCTGGTTTTAACTAAGATACACACCTCTGGTTTCAACTAAGATCCACACCTCTGGTTTCAACTAAGATCCACACCTCTGGTTTCAACTAAGATCCACACCTCTGGTTTTAATAACTAAGATACACACCTCTGGTTTTAACTAAGATACACACCTCTGGTTTCAACTAAGATCCACACCTCTGGTTTTAACTAAGATACACACCTCTGGTTTTAATAACTAAGATACACACCTCTGGTTTTAACTAAGATCCACACCTCTGGTTTTAACTAAGATCCACACCTCTGGTTTCAACTAAGATCTACACCTCTGGTTTCAACTAAGATCTACACCTCTGGTTTTAACTAAGATACACACCTCTGGCTTCAACTAAGATCTGCACCTCTGGTTTCAACTAAGATCCACACCTCTGGTTTCAACTAAGATACACACCTCTGGTTTTAATAACTAAGATACACACCTCAGGTTTTAATAACTAAGATCCACACCTCTGGTTTTAATAACTAAGATACACACCTCTGGTTTAACTAAGATACACACCTCTGGTTTTAACTAAGATACACACCTCTGGTTTTAACTAAGATCCACACCTCTGGTTTAACTAAGATCTACACCTCTGGTTTTAACTAAGATACACACCTCTGGTTTCAACTAAGATCTACACCTCTGGTTTCAACTAACATCCCCCCCTCTGGTTTCAACTAAGATACACACCTCTTGTTTTAACTAAGATACACACCTCTGGTTTCAACTAAGATCCACACCTCTGGTTTCAACTAAGATACACACCTCTGGTTTTAACTAAGATACACACCTCTGGTTTCAACTAAGATCCACACCTCTGGTTTTAACTAAGATCCACACCTCTGGTTTTAACTAAGATCCACACCTCTGGTTTCAACTAAGATACACACCTCTGGTTTCAACTAAGATCTACATCTCTGGTTTCAACTAAGATCCACACCTCTGGTTTCAACTAAGATCCACACCTCTGGTTTTAACTAAGATCCACACCTCTGGTTTTAACTAAGATCCACACCTCTGGTTTCAACTAAGATCTACACCTCTGGTTTCAACTAAGATCCACACCTCTGGTTTCAACTAAGATCCACACCTCTGGTTTCAACTAAGATCCACACCTCTGGTTTTAACTAAGATCCACACCTCTGGTTTTAACTAAGATCCACGCCTCTGGGAGACATATGGTTTTAACAGAGGATATAATAGAAAGGGCTTAAACTCTGTGGAGCTCAGACATTCTTTTCCTGTCAAATGTACTGTACATCCAAATATAATTTATTGATTTACTGATACGTGACTCCAACTTTTTGTCTCTTTTACTTCATCCTCATTTAAAGAATGTGACCATTGACCTCTCTGATGCTGTAACTCAGAATACTCTTTGAGAAAGACGAGAGAGAAGAGAGAGAAAGAAAGAGACAGTGAAACAATGAGAGAGACCGTGAGGGAGACAGAGAGACAATGAGAGAGACAGAGAGACAATGAGAGAGACCATGAGAGAGACAGAGAGACAATGAGAGAGACCTTGAGAGAGACAGAGAGACAATGTGAGTGAGACAGAGAGACAATGAGAGAGACCGTGAGGGAGACAGAGAGACAATGAGAGAGACCGTGAGAGAGACAGAGAAACAATGAGATAGACCATGAGGAAGACCGTGATGGAGACAGAGAGACCGTGAGGGAGACAGAGAGAAAGAGAGAGACCGTGTGGGAGACAGAGAGACTGTGAGAGACCATGAGGGAGACAGAGAGACAGAGAGACCGTGAGGGAGACAGAGAGACAATGAGAGAGACCGTGAGGGAGACAGAGAAACAATGAGAGAGACCGTGAGGGAGACAGAGAAACAATGAGAGAGACCGTGAGGGAGACAGAGAAACAATGAGAGAGACCGTGAGGGAGACAGAGAGAAAGAGAAAGACCGTGAGGGAGACAGAGAGACCGTGAGAGAGACCGTGAGGGAGACAGAGAGACAGAGAGAGACCGTGAGGGAGACAGGGAGAGACCTTGAGGGAGACAGAGAGACCGTGAGAGAGACCGTGAGAGAATCAGAGAGACCGTGAGAGAGACCGTGAGGGAGACAGAGAGACAATGAGAGAGACCGTGAGAGAGACAGAGAGAAAGAGGCTTAAGCACTCTATAAATATGACTGAGTCACTGTAGTAGATCCTGCGTCTGACTCAGAGTCCATACTTACACCCTCTAGTATGGAGGATGACCTCAATCTCAATACTCTCACTGGCGTGGCCCACACCCCCACAGACTCCGCAAGGCTGGGGGCCCACGAGCCCCAATCCCCCCGTCTGACTGCGAGTTCTCCGTAGCCGTACGAGATTAAGTTTGTTGTTAAGTTCCCACTCAATGATGATAGCCAGCACAAAACTTCCTAGGAATCCTCAGACTGAGCGATTAATTCATCACTGCAGGAAGGGTACCACATGAGGGAGGAGGATGTCTTTCCTTTTATGCAGAGCGTTGAGATTGCCTGCAATGACAACAAGCTCAGTCCAATGATGCTGTGACACATCGCCCCAGACCATGACGGACCCTCCACCTCCAAATCGATCCCGCTCCAGAGTACAGGCCTCGGTGTAACGCTCATTCCTTGGACGATAAACGCGAATCCAACCATCACCCTGGTGAGACAAAACCGCGACTCGTCAGTGAAGAGCACTTTTTGCCAGTCCTGTCTGGTCCAGCGACGGTGGATTTGTGCCCATAGGCGACGTTGTTGCCGGTGATGTCTGGTGAGGACCTGCCTTACAACAGACCTACAAGCCCTCAGTCCAGCCTCTCTCAGCCTATTGCGGACAGTCTGAGCACTGATGGAGGGATTGTGCGTTCCTGGTGTAACTCGGGCAGTTGTTGTTGCCATCCTGTACCTGTCCCGCAGGTGTGATGTTCGGATGTACCGATCCTGTGCAGGTGTTGTTACACGTGGTCTGACACTGCGAGGACGATCAGCTGTCCGTCCTGTCTCCCTGTAGCGCTGTCTTAGTTATGAAAACCTAGGACACTAAAGAGGCCTTTCTACTTACAGTACAGACATTGCAATTTACTGCCCTGGCCACATCTGCAGTCCTCATGCCTCCTTGCTGCATGCCTAAGGCACGATCATGAAGATGAGTAAGGACCCTGGACATCTCTCTTTTGGTGTTTTTCAGAGTCAGTAGAAAGTCCTCTTAAGTGTCCTAAGTTTTCATAACTGTGACCTTAATTGACTATCGTCTGTAAGCTGTTAGTGTCTTAATGACCATTCCACAGGTGCATGTTCATTAATTGTTTATGGTTCATTGAACAAGCATGGGAAACAGTGTTTAAACCCTTTTACAATGAAGATCTGTGAAGTTATTTGGATTTTTACAAATTATCTTTGAAAGACAGGGTCTTGAAAAAGGGCCGTTTCTTTTTTTGCTGAGTTTAGTTATTACCTAGCTAGTTAGCTACCGTTATTATGTTAGCTACACAGTACACAGAAATGAACACTCCCTAAATTACTTATTCAAAATCATTACTGAAGCTTAACACTTCATTTTGGTATAACTTCCCAAGTCATATTTTGTCTTTTCTTTTAGTCTCAGACCGCGTGGTTCGGAAAATGTATTCTGTTTGGCTGTCACCAAATGGACTGTGTGAAAAATAAACATAATAAGAAGAAGAATTAGCGGCAACAAATACAATAGGGTTTCACTGCATGAACCATTAAAGCTGCAAGCAGCGTTTCCGGGGTTCAAGCTGTGGGCCCACTGTGCCACCATCAGGACATATTGGACACATTGCCTCAGGATGAGCTACTTCTGAACTCCACACCTGGCAAATATCAGAACTCAAAATCAACCAGATCATGCAATATGCTTTTGATGTATTTTGGACCATTTCTACTTTTAACATTTTCTTCTCCAGAGTCTAACATGCTGAGCCGACCGGATGCGAAAATAAATGGACACATACATGCTATTCAATCATTGCACCCACATAGCTCGCAAGCGTCTGCGTAGCCAATGCGCTAAAATCGAAATTGTCAAATTGGTCAAGAGCCCGTAAAATGCCAGCGATTCCATCCGGTGCAAATCTTTGTTTCGCTGCTTGAACCCTAATAACAATAATGAACTGGAGCAAATACAATAGGGATTCAGCTGCTTGAACCCCTAATCAAATACACAGTGCCATGGCAGAAGGTACAGGAGCTCTCTGCCTAGGTGACCTCACAGTGCCATGGCAGGTAGGTAGGTAACCTAGTGGTTAGAGTGTTGGACTTGTAACCGGAGGGTTGCAAGTTTGAATCCCCGAGCTGACAAGGAAAGAATCTGTCGTTCTGCCCCTGAACAAGGCAGTTAACCCACTGTTCCCCGGGCGCCGAAGATGTGGATGTTGATTAAGGCAGCCCCCCGCACCTCTCTGATTCAGAGGGGTTGGGTTAAATGCGGAAGACACATTTCGGTTGAAGGCATTTGGTTGTACAACTGACTAATAATGGTGACTTTGACCTTTGAAGGTACAGGAGCTCTCTGCCTAGGTGACCTCACAGTGCCATGGCAGAAGGTACAGGAGCTCTCTGCCTAGGTGACCTCACAGTGCCATGGCAGAAGGTACAGGAGCTCTCTGCCTAGGTGATCTCACAGTGCCATGGCAGAAGGTACAGGAGCTCTCTGCCTAGGTGACCTCACAGTGCCATGGCAATAATGGAAAAAGGTTTAAAATAGCAGCAAATTAGCTCTAAAATAGCAACATTCTCTTAGCCTCAACAATGTGTAAAGTAGCATGAGATTAGCTAAAAAAAATAAAAATAAATAATTGCCATGGGGCAGATTTTAGCAAATACATTTAAAAAAAAATGTAGTTGTTTTTTTATTATTTTGGTTGGGGCGGGGGAGGAGAACCTAGCAGAGAGCCACTGAATCCTCTACAGTGGCTTCCTCATCTCATCCCTACTCCAGCAACGCTCATCTGGACAGATATGAAGAGTTGAAAGCAATATGGTGGATGGACACCTACCAGGTCTCTACTTTCACCTGTCCACTTCTGTCAAATCAGGGCATATCTGAAGCAAAGGAGATTAGAGAAGGAAGGAAGGTGGAAGGAGTGGAGAGGAGAGGGGGAGTGGAAGGAATGGAGAGGAGGAAGGAGGAATGGAAGGAGTGGAGAGGAGGAAGGTGGAGTGGAAGGAATTGAGTAGAGGAAGCCACTTCAACTTAGCCCCACATGACTCAGGAAGAACTGATCTCGCATGAGGCAGTGTCAGCTGTCCGAGTGGGGAGGGGGATGGCGGGTAGTGGTGAGGGGTCTATTACATTTCACATGTTCCAGAATGGATTCCACAGAGTGCCCCACACTGAGAACAAGCCTATATATAACCTACCAGTTGCAGCAGAGTTAAAGGGTTGGGACAGCTGAGGGAGAGAGACCAGCCGCCCCGGAGTACACTCCTTATGGTTCAAATCACAAAGACCGAGCCTCCTTATACCAAGTCCGAACTCTTACCTCCTCTTTCCAGGCTGGACAGTGAAGAGAGTCTGAGCTCGGAGCTCTGCTGTGTGGACAGGAGACAGACAGGACAGAAACCAAGGACCAAGACGCCCTAGGACTCTCGTTCCCTGCTTATCGACTGGGAGTTATCCCCCTGGACCGAGGCACCATGGCTCTGTCCATCGACCCGGCCGAGGAGCCCAGGATGTACCAGCAGACCCTGTTGCAGGACGGACTCTATGATCTACTGGAGAATGACAAGCTGGTGGACTGTGTCCTGAAGATCAAGGACAAGGAGTTCCCCTGCCACCGTCTGGTGCTGTGTGCCTGCTCTTCCTTCTTTAGGGCCCTGTTCCTGTCAGACCTGGAAGAGGAGAAGAAGAGAGAGGTGGTGTTGGAGGATGTAGAGCCGGGGGTCATGGGTTTGATTCTGAAGTACCTCTATACCTCCACCATTAATGTTACAGAGCAGAATGTCCAGGACATCTTCTCTGTAGCCAACATGTTCCAGATCCCCTCTATCTTCACAGTGTGTGTCTCCTTCCTCCAGAAGAAACTCAGTCTCAGTAATTGTCTGGCTATATTCCGACTGGGCCTGATGCTGGACTGTCCTCGCCTCGCTGTCTCCGCTCGCAACTACGCCTGCGAACGCTTCCAGCTCATTGCCCGCGACGATGACTTCCTGACACTGGGGCCCAGCGAGCTGGCAGCCATCTTGACAGCGGACACACTGAATGTGGAAACGGAGGAAGAGGTGTTTGAGGCCGTGGAGAAGTGGGTCGGTCAAGACGTGGAGAACAGGCTGAAGGAACTGCCCGGACTGATGGACTGTGTCAGACTCAGACTGGTCCACAAGGACTACTTCACTGAGATGGTGAGCAGTATGGTCTAGTGTTAAATCTCCCTGTCCCACCAGGTGGAGAAGCAGGTGATTCTGATGAATCTCCCTGTCCCACCAGGTGGAGGAGCAGGTGATTCTGATCAACCTCCCTGTCCCACCAGGTGGAGAAGCAGGTGATTCTGATCAATCTCCCTGTCCCACCAGGTGGAGAAGCAGGTGATTCTGATCAATCTCCCTGTCCCACCAGGTGGAGAAGCAGGTGATTCTGATCAACCTCCCTGTCCCACCAGGTGGAGAAGCAGGTGATTCTGATCAATCTCCCTGTCCCACCAGGTGGAGGAGCAGGTGATTCTGATTAATCTCCCTGTCCCACCAGGTGGAGGAGCAGGTGATTCTGATAAACCTCCCTGTCCCACCAGGTGGAGAAGCAGGTGATTCTGATAAACCTCCCTGTCCCACCAGGTGGAGAAGCATGAGTGGATCTGCTCCAACCCTGAGATGGAGAAGAGACTTCAACTGGTCAGAGACGCTCGTGCTGGAAAACTGCCCGACCTCCCGCCTCAGAAGAAAACGAAGAAGAAGACGGAAGAAAATAAGACAGAGCAGAAGGGAGGAGAGGAGAAGGAGGGAGAGGAAGAGGAGGAGGAGGAGGCTCTACTCCCGGGGATCTTGAATGATCAACTGCGTTTTGGGATGTTCCTGAGGGACCTGGTGTTCATGGTGAGTGACACGGGAGCGGTGGCGTACGACCCCACAGGGAACGACTGTTACGTTGCCTCGCTCTCCACTCAGATCCCCAAGAACCACGCCTCCCTTGTCACCAAAGAGAACCAGATCTTTGTTGCTGGGGGACTGTTCTACAATGAGCTGAACAAGGAGGATCCTCTCAGCTCTTACTTCTTACAGGTAGGATGTTATAATTATTACATAACTTATTAATACAGGTAGGATGTTATTATCCTTACATTATCATTATTATTATTATTATTATTATTCAGGTAGGATGTTATTATCATGATATTATCATTATTATTATTCAGGTAGGATGTTATTATCATGATATTATCATTATTATTATTATTCAGGTAGGATGTTATTATATTATCATTATTATTATTCAGGTAGGATGTTATTATCGTCATATTCTCATTATTATTATTCAGGTAGGATGTTATTATCGTCATATTATCATTATTATTATTCAGGTAGGATGTTATTATCATGATATTATCATTATTATTATTCAGGTAGGATGTTATTATATTATCATTATTCAGGTAGGATGTTATTATCATGATATTATCATTATTATTATTCAGGTAGGATGTTATAATCATTAGATGATCATTATTACTATTCAGGTAGGATGTTATTATCATTATATTATCATTATTATTATTCAGGTAGGATGTTATTATCGTCATATTATCATTATTATTATTCAAGTAGGATGTTATTATCATTATATTATCATTATTATTATTCAGGTAGGATGTTATTATATTATCATTATTCAGGTAGGATGTTATTATCATGATATTATCATTATTATTATTCAGGTAGGATGTTATAATCATTAGATGATCATTATTACTATTCAGGTAGGATGTTATTATCATTATATTATCATTATTATTATTCAGGTAGGATGTTATTATCGTGATATTATCATTATTATTATTCAGGTAGGATGTTATTATCATGATATTATCATTATTATTATTCAGGTAGGATGTTATTATCATGATATTATCATTATTATTATTCAGGTAGGATGCTATTATCATTATATTATTATTCAGGTAGGATGTTATTATTGTGATATTATCATTATTATTATTCAGGTAGGATGTTATTATATTATCATTATTATTATTCAGGTAGGATGTTATTATCATGATATTATCATTATTATTATTATTCAGGTAGGATGTTATTATCGTGATATTATCATTATTATTATTCAGGTAGGATGTTATTATCATGATATTATCATTATTATTATTCAGGTAGGATGTTATTATCATGATATTATCATTATTATTATTATTCAGGTAGGATGTTATTATATTATCATTATTATTATTCAGGTAGGATGTTATTATCATGATATTATCATTATTATTATTATTCAGGTAGGATGTTATTATCGTGATATTATCATTATTATTATTCAGGTAGGATGTTATTATCATGATATTATCATTATTATTATTCAGGTAGGATGCTATTATCATGATATTATCATTATTACTATTCAGGTAGGATGTTATTATCATTATATTATTATTCAGGTAGGATGTTATTATTGTGATATTATCATTATTATTATTCAGGTAGGATGTTATTATATTATCATTATTATTATTCAGGTAGGATGTTATTATCATGATATTATCATTATTATTATTATTCAGGTAGGATGTTATTATTGTGATATTATCATTATTATTATTCAGGTAGGATGTTATTATCATGATATTATCATTATTATTATTCAGGTAGGATGTTATTATCATATTATCATTATTATTATTCAGGTAGGATGTTATTATATTATCATTATTATTATTCAGGTAGGTTGTTATCATCATTATATCATTATATAATATTATCAAATTTTACTTGGATAATTCATTTGGATCTGCATTGAGTAGAGGTATCTTCTGCATGGTCACCAAGTCATTGAGTAGAGGTATCTTCTGCATGGTCACCAAGTCATTGAGTAGAGGTATCTTCTGCATGGTCACCAAGTCATTGAGTAGAGGTATCTTCTGCATGGTCACCAAGTCATTGAGTAGAGGTATCTTCTGCATGGTCCCCAAGTCATTGAGTAGATGTATCTTCTGCATGGTCACCAAGTCATTGAGTAGAGGTATCTTCTGCATGGTCACCAAGTCATTGAGTAGAGGTATCTTCTGCATGGTCACCAAGTCATTGAGTAGATGTATCTTCTGCATGGTCACCAGGTCATTGAGTAGAGGTATCTTCTGCATGGTCACCTAGTCAATACACCAGTAGGCCTAGTTACACCATTCTCTCTCGCTCTCTGGGATCCTATTGAAGCTGCCATAGAGTAGGGGAGACCTCCTTACTATAGATGTTATAATTTGGCTGTTTCCATTACAGAGACGCTGGCTGTCTGGCTGGCTGTCTTGCTGGCTGGCTGTCTGGCTGGCTGGCTAGCTGTCCATACATCTGTCTGTCTGTCCTGTCAATATCTCAGAATGTAGACAGCTGCCCTGTCTCTGACCTCTGACATCTGTGACCTCCCAGTATGACCCAGTGAGTGCTGATTGGCTGGGCATGCCCCCCATCCCCTCGCCCCGTTTCCTGTTCGGCCTGGCTGAGGCGGAGAACAGCATCTTCATGGTGGGAGGGAAGGAGCTGAAGGAGCAGGAGTCCAGTACACTGGACTCAGTGCTGGTCTATGACAGACAGTAAGATAACTAACCCTAACTCTAACCCCTAACCCCTAACACCAACCCACTGGACTCAGTGCTGGTCTATGACAGACAGAAAGTTACCTAACCCTAACCCCTAACCCTAACCCATACCCTAACCCCTAACCCGCTGGACTCAGTGCTGGTAAATACATCCAGTAACAGACCTGTCTACGTGACAGCACCAGTAAATACATCGAGTAACAGTCCTGTCTACATGACACCACCAGTAAATACATCCAGTAACAGTCCTGTCTACATGACACCACCAGTAAATACATCCAGTAACAGTCCTGTCTACATGACACCACCAGTAAATACATCCAGTAACAGTCCTGTCTACGTGACAGCACCAGTAAATACATCCAGTAACAGACCTGTCTACGTGACAGCACCAGTAAATACACCCAGTAACAGTCCTGTCTACATGACACCACCAGTAAATACATCCAGTAACAGTCCTGTCTACGTGACAGCACCAGTAAATACATCCAGTAACAGACCTGTCTACATGACAGCACCAGTAAATACATCCAGTAACAGTCCTGTCTACATGACACCACCAGTAAATACATCCAGTAACAGACCTGTCTACATGACACCACCAGTAAATACATCCAGTAACAGTCCTGTCTACATGACACCACCAGTAAATACATCCAGTAACAGACCTGTCTACATGACACCACCAGTAAATACATCCAGTAACAGTCCTGTCTACATGACACCACCAGTAAATACATCCAGTAACAGTCCTGTCTACGTGACAGCACCAGTAAATACATCCAGTAACAGACCTGTCTACGTGACAGCACCAGTAAATACACCCAGTAACAGTCCTGTCTACATGACACCACCAGTAAATACATCCAGTAACAGTCCTGTCTACGTGACAGCACCAGTAAATACATCCAGTAACATACCTGTCTACATGACAGCACCAGTAAATACATCCAGTAACAGTCCTGTCTACATGACACCACCAGTAAATACATCCAGTAACAGTCCTGTCTACATGACACCACCAGTATATACATCCAGTAACAGTCCTGTCTACGTGACAGCACCAGTAAATACATCCAGTAACAGACCTGTCTACGTGACAGCACCAGTAAATACACCCAGTAACAGTCTTGTCTATGCGACCTGAATGCTCTTGTTGGCTGGCCCTCGCTTCATATCCATCGCCAAACCCACTGGCTCCAGGTCATCTATAAGTCTTTGCTAGGTAAAGCCAGCTCACTGGTCACCATAGCAGCATCCACCCGTAGCACACGCTCCAGCAGGTATATCTCGCTGGTCACCCCCAAAGCCAATTCCTCCTTTGGCCGCCTTTCCTTCCAGTTCTCTGCTGCCAATGACTGGAACGAACTGCAAAAATCCTTGAAGTTGGAGACACTTATCTCCCTCACCAGCTTTAAGCATCAGCTGTTAGAGCAGCTTACCGATCACTGTACCTGTACACAGTCCATCTGTAAATAGCCCACCCAACTACCTCATCCCCATACTGTTATTTATTTTTGCTCTTTTGCACCCCAGTATCTCTACAGTGAGGGGAAAAAAAGTATTTCATCCGCTGCTGATTTTGTACGTTTGCCCACTGACAAAGAAATGATCAGTCTATAATTTTAATGGTAGGTTTATTTGAACAGTGAGAGACAGAATAACAACAAAAGAAATCCAGAAAAACGCATGTGAACATTTTTATAAATTGATTTGCATTTTAATGAGGGAAATAAGTACTTGACCCCTCTGCAAAACATGACTTAGTACTTGGTGGCAAAACCCTTGTTGGCAATCACAGAGGTCAGACGTTTCTTGTAATTGGCCACCAGGTTTGCACACATCTCAGGAGGGATTTTGTCCCACTCCTCTTTGCAGATCTTCTCCAAGTCATTAAGGTTTCGAGGCTGACGTTTGGCAACTCAAACCTTCAGCTCCCTCCACAGATTTTCTATGGGATTAAGGTCTGGAGACTGGCTAGGCCACTCCAGGACCTTAATGTGCTTCTTCTTGAGCCACTCCTTCGTTGCCTTGGCCGTGTGTTTTGGGTCATTGTCATGCTGGAATACCCATCCATGACCCATTTTCAATGCCCAGGCTGAGGGAAGGAGGTTCTCACCATAGATTTGACGGTACATGGCCCCATCCATCGTCCCTTCGATGCGGTGAAGTTGTCCTGTCCCCTTAGCAGAAAAACACCCCCAAAGCATAATGTTTCCACCTCCATGTTTGACGGTGGGGATGGTGTTCTTGGGGTCATAGGCAGCATTCCTCCTCCTCCAAACACGGCGAGTTGAGTTGATGCCAAAGGCTCCATTTTGGTCTCATCTGACCACAACACTTTCACCCAGTTGTCCTCTGAATCATTCAGATGTTCATTGGCAAACTTCAGACGGGCATGTATATGTGCTTTCTTGAGCAGGGGGACCTTGCGGGTGCTGCAGGATTTCAGTCTCTCACGGCATAGTGTGTTATCAATTGTTTTCTTGGTGACTATGGTCCCAGCTGCCTTGAGATCATTGACAAGATCCTGCCGTGTAGTTCAGGGCTGATTCCTCACCGTTCTCATGATCATTGCAACTCCACGAGGTGAGATCTTGCATGGAGCCCCAGGCCGAGGGAGATTGACAGTTCTTTTGTGTTTCTTCCATTTGCGAATAATGGCACCAACTGTTGTCACCTTCTCACCAAGCTGCTTGGCGATGGTCTTGTAGCCAATTCCAGCCTTGTGTAGGTCTACAATCTTGTCCCTGACATCCTTGAAAAGCTCTTTGGTCTTGGCCATGGTGGAGAGTTTGGAATCTGATTGATTGATTGCTTCTGTGGACAGATGTCTTTTATACAGGTAACAAACTGAGATTAGGAGCACACTCCTAAAGGGAGTCCTCCTAATCTCAGTTTGTTACCTGTATAAAAGACACCTGGGAGCCAGAAATCTTTCTGATTGAGAGGGGGACAAATACTTTTTTGGTTTTTCTGGATTTTTTGGTTGTTATTCTGTCTCTCACTGTTCAAATAAACCTACCATTAAAATTATAGACTGATCATTTCTTTGTCAGTGGGCAAACGTACAAAATCAGCAGGGGATCAAATACTTTTTCCCCCCTCACTGTACTTGCACTTCATCATCTGTACATCTATCACTCCAGTGTTAATGCTGAATTGTAATTATTTCGCCACTATGGCCTATTTATTGCCTTACCTCCCTAATCTTACTTCATTTGCACACGCTGTATATAGATTTTTCTATTGTGTTATTGACTGTACGTTTGGTTATTCCATGTGTAACTCTGTGTTGTTGTTTGTGTTGAACTGCTCTGCTTTATCTTGGCCAGGTCGCAGTTGTAAATGAGAACTTGTTCTCAACCGGCCTCCCTGGTTAAATAAAGGTGAAATAAAACAAAAACATTAAAAACAGAGATATGAATTCACAGTGGAAAAGTCATTCAACCTGCTGCCTCAGAGGAGTGATGTAATCAGGATGATGTCAAAAGGTAGGGTTAGAATGTAGTCTGAGCTAGCAGTCCAGTGTGTAACTATCTGTGTTTGTCCTCCTCAGGTCTTTTAAATGGGGCGAGTCTGACCCCCTACCGTACCCTGTCTACGGCCACGCTACTGTGTCTCACAACGGACTTATCTACGTGATCGGAGGAAAGTCGGATAGCAAGTGAGTTATTCACGTGATACTGCATTCGCTTCCACACTGTTGGTGTACAGCTCAGTCACGTTGCACAGCTCAGTCACCGTGTACAGCTCAGTCACGTTGCACAGCTCAGTCATCGTGTACAGCTCAGTCACCGTGTACAGCTCAGTCACCGTGTACAGCTCAGTCACCGTGTACAGCTCAGTCACGTTGCACAGCTCAGTCACCGTGTACAGCTCAGTCACCGTGTACAGCTCAGTCACCGTGTACAGCTCAGTCACGTTGCACAGCTCAGTCACCGTGTACAGCTCAGTCACCGTGTACAGCTCAGTCACCGTGTACAGCTCAGTCACCGTGTACAGCTCAGTCACCGTGTACAGCTCAGTCACCGTGTACAGCTCAGTCACCGTGTACAGCTCAGTCACGTTGCACAGCTCAGTCACCGTGTACAGCTCAGTCACCGTGTACAGCTCAGTCACGTTGCACAGCTCAGTCACCGTGTACAGCTCAGTCACGTTGCACAGCTCAGTCACCGTGTACAGCTCAGTCACCGTGTACAGCTCAGTCACCGTGTACAGCTCAGTCACCGTGTACAGCTCAGTCACGTTGCACAGCTCAGTCACCGTGTACAGCTCAGTCACCGTGTACAGCTCAGTCACCGTGTACAGCTCAGTCACCGTGTACAGCTCAGTCACGTTGCACAGCTCAGTCACCGTGTACAGCTCAGTCACGTTGCACAGCTCAGTCACGTTGCACAGCTCAGTCACCGTGTACAGCTCAGTCACCGTGTACAGCTCAGTCACCGTGTACAGCTCAGTCACCGTGTACAGCTCAGTCACGTTGCACAGCTCAGTCACCGTGTACAGCTCAGTCACCGTGTACAGCTCAGTCACGTTGCACAGCTCAGTCACCGTGTACAGCTCAGTCACCGTGTACAGCTCAGTCACCGTGTACAGCTCAGTCACCGTGTACAGCTCAGTCACCGTGTACAGCTCAGTCACCGTGTACAGCTCAGTCACCGTGTACAGCTCAGTCACCGTGTACAGCTCAGTCACCGTGTACAGCTCAGTCACGTTGCACAGCTCAGTCACCGTGTACAGCTCAGTCACCGTGTACAGCTCAGTCACCGTGTACAGCTCAGTCACCGTGTACAGCTCAGTCACCGTGTACAGCTCAGTCACGTTGCACAGCTCAGTCACCGTGTACAGCTCAGTCACCGTGTACAGCTCAGTCACCGTGTACAGCTCAGTCACCGTGTACAGCTCAGTCACCGTGTACAGCTCAGTCACCGTGTACAGCTCAGTCACGTTGCACAGCTCAGTCACCGTGTACAGCTCAGTCACCGTGTACAGCTCAGTCACCGTGTACAGCTCAGTCACGTTGCACAGCTCAGTCACCATGTACAGCTCAGTCACCGTGTACAGCTCAGTCACCATGTACAGCTCAGTCACCGCGTACAGCTCAGTCACCGTGTACAGCTCAGTCACCGTGTACAGCTCAGTCACGTTGCACAGCTCAGTCACCGTGTACAGCTCAGTCACCGTGTACAGCTCAGTCACCGTGTACAGCTCAGTCACCGTGTACAGCTCAGTCACCGTGTACAGCTCAGTCACCGTGTACAGCTCAGTCACGTTGCACAGCTCAGTCACCGTGTACAGCTCAGTCACCGTGTACAGCTCAGTCACGTTGCACAGCTCAGTCACCGTGTACAGCTCAGTCACCGTGTACAGCCCAGTCACCGTGTACAGCTCAGTCACCGTGTACAGCTCAGTTAGGATAGTATTTTCACTAACAACAACAACTACTATTACTACTGCTGCTACT